>CM023453.1:47905050-48647550 GCA_013339765.2 Haemaphysalis longicornis
GCGAGTGGCACGGGGGGAACTCACCTCGCATTAGGCTGTGTGTATGTATAAACCCCTTCTGTGTGTCGACCGCCGCGCGTTGGTTGCAAGGGCGAGTGTATACAGGGAGTGAGCCTCCTGCCCCCTTTCGGTTGCAGCGGTTTCTATTTCGGAGATTAGTCAACGAGAACTGACGGCACCTGTGCGCAGTGCAGCAGCTCTTTGCGTGAGGAAGTTCGGAGGCTGTTCTCTGGAGTTGTGTTTTGCTTCGTCATAGATTGCGGTGTAGGCTAAATTCCACGCAAAATGGGCCCGAACTTAAGAAAGTGCGTGGAAACGCCACTTTCGCTGCGGCTGGTTGGTTGGTTGGTTGGTTCCTTATGTCATGGCGCGTACCCACGCGGGGGATTGGCCAAGAAGCTGCCTGTAATAATTAGGCTGTGACCCGGTTTATTTTAGAGAGAAAGAAAAAAAAGAAGTACGAGAAAAAACATTGAGAGTAGAAAAATAAATCTCTGGATAGAACAGGATTGTCAGGAAAAAAAAAAGACTTGCGAATGAAGGCATAGCTATCTAGCAGGGCATCCGGCCTGTCGCCGCAACAAAGGAATGAAAGGCGATCACGACATCTCTGTGGCAATATCCTATGACGGAAGCACCCAAGGAAAGAATAACGGTTAAAGATAAAGGGAGATTCAGCCGATTAAACGTGTATTCAAGGTGCGTGCGTCGCATCGAGGAAAAGTTGCGGCAATTTAAAAGAAAGTGTTCTATTGTTTCAGGGGCCTTGCAGAAAGGGCATTGATGAGATAACGCCTGACCCAGCTTTGTGTAGATAAAAATTTAAAGGGGGGATTCTGCAACGAAATTTTGTGATTGCGACCTCACATTTACGAGATTCGCAGAATTTAGGCTTCCATAAGTGAGAGAGGTGAATATAGTCGGAGCATGAACGAAGGGCATCTTGCCGATTAATTTGTAAAACTTGAAGGCGCCTGAACCTCGCCCCCAAAAGAAAACTGTCAATTGGGCAATTCACGATGGCAGGACCCCCAAGAGCCAAATTGGCTAATTGGTCTGCCATTTCATTGAAGATTATCCCTGCGTGACCAGGGACCCACACTAACCGGATCTCGCGAGGACCCACACTAACCGGAGCTGGTAAGGAATAAATGAACGCACAATTATAATCGCCATCTTCTTTTTTTTTTATCGTTGCCTTCATTATCAAATAAAAAACGGGGCCATCTCCACTAACGTGAAACCTGGGGAGGGGCGAAGCATGCAGTGTATATGTGTATTTATTGGAGCCTTGGCGTTTTTGCCCACGGAGATGAAATAGCTGGTGGGTAGAGGTATACAGCTCTGCTGTAAAAGTCTCGAGTCTTTCAAGCACGAAGCGTTCTAGCGCGAGGCGTTGGAAAACGAGTGTCCCGGTGTTTTAGTACCGTGACCACATGAGAATACGGTGACGACAGGGGACGCCGACAGCCCGAGCCCCTAAAGAGCTTCGCCCCTAAAAATCATGCACCCCTCGGTCTAACGACAACGATGGTTGAACGCGAAGCTTTGTCGTGATGAATTATTTGGTTGGCCAATCCCCCACTGCGAGTATGTGCCCGATGAAGTCTTAAATACCTCCATGAGACCATGAGACCCCATGTATGCCTACGAAGCGCTATGTAGCGAGCCCAGAAGAATGCGTTCACTCCTACAACAAAATATTTGCTCAACATTTTTTCGAACGCAGTATAAGAAGGCTGATATGACGATATGATGACCCAACGACCTCTATTAAATACCTCTATAAGCCACTCGTGCATCTATGAAACGTTGTTTACTGAGCCTTTTTTTAAAGCCGACTTCACTGCTATGCAGAACTGAGTTGCTAGAAAAACTTTGGTGTGGCGGTAGGAGGGGGGGGGGGGGGGGGGAACGAGATGGTGTGGCGCCTTGTATTAAACATCTCCAAGCACCTCCATGCGTCTTATAAATGCTGAACACCGAGCTTGTTTAATATCAGCTTCACTACCATCACAAATGCTTTGCTGAGAACTAATTTATAGGGAAATTACTAATACCTGTGCCAAACTTAAACGAAAAATGACATTAAGTGTCTAATGACTTATATTTTAAGGCCATTAATTTGCTTCTACATGCAAAAATTTAATTCCATTCGCTCTAATGTCATTTCTGCTTCAAGGAGTTCCGCGCACAACTCATTCGCCTTCACAAACGCCTTAAATCTGCCTACTGTCAGACGCGATGAACACCAAATGAAACCAACGAAACTCTCAGCACCAGAGTGTTGACGCGGAAACGTAGCTGAAAATCGAAATAATACAACATTTGGGCACTCTTAGTGGCAAAGTTCTGAAGAATACAAAGTTCACTAAAACAGCAGAAAACGGCAAAACATCGTCATTTTGAATTTTTCGGATTTGGCTACGCTGGCAGATGACGACAGCTGCTGAAGACACTTTAAGAAACGGCTCACGCCATTTTTTTTAGAACGCTAATTCTCATAACGTTTTTTTTTTTCACAAGAAAAACTTTGTAACCCTTGTATGACGTTTTTCGCTACGTTAAAAACTTAGAAGATATGGGTGCATTTCTCTTTCTGGTCATTATCACCATCATGCCTAGCACATTTAATGCGTTCGCGTTCTCGCGTGCAGCACGGCCCGCGCAAATATTGTCATTCGGTATCTTAAGGCCTCAAACACTTAATGTCACTTTTTTGTGTGCGTGTGGCAGGGGTATAACCGACGTAAGGAAAATTATGAATGCCTTCTATTGATAATATCTTGCTGCGGGGCAAAAGCTAGCGTAACATATCGATCGTTGTAGACAGACAGGCGGGTTTCTCGTTGAAGTTACGACATTGAGGTTCGGACGCTTACTCTAACCTCGGGCGTATTACCAATTAACGGCGCAGATGGTTGCTGGTGAAGCCGATGAGCGCCTATACCCTAAAAAAGTCCTGCGGTTCAGTTCCACCACAATGCACGCAACAATGCAATTTTGAAACCAACAAATCTACCCTATCACAATGGGACGACCCGACCCCCAGCGTCATTGCGGGGTTATGACAGAGCCACGTCGGGTCATATATTCCGGCCTGTATGTGTTGACACTCTCAAAGGGCAGGGGATTGGTAGCTGAGTAAAGGGCTGCACCTAAAAGGTTTCGAATGTCAAAGAAACGTTTATGCTCTCTCTCTCTCTCTCTCCTCTCTCTCTCTCTCTCTCTCTCTCTCCTCTCTCTCTCTCTCTCTCTCTCTCTCTCTTTCTCTCTGTGACTTATAGCAATCAATGATTCCTGTTTGTTCGCTCCAAAAATTAGAAAAAAAAAAGAACAAAAACGAAAGGACTCGGGCTTGTTCGTAACCGATCCTCGTCTATTTCTTAACAGAAACAACTTTTTTTTCCCTGGACGTTTACGCGCACAGAAAAGGACAAGACGACTTGTAACGTTCATGGTAATAAGTGTGAACAACATAGTTTAAAAATATCTAACTTTTATAGAAAAAGGCAGATTGCCATCATCCATATGCTGCCGTTGGGAACCCTGCTTGACGGATAGAATCACCGAAACATATCGTTCTCTAATAATAAATAGCCCAACATGCACTTAATGCTCGCTTTCCACCACTTCGTGCACTTAAGCCCCAAGGAGCGACTCGTTGATGCCGCGTATTTATTCATTTCTTTTACCCTTGAAAGCACGCTCGTATAACCGAAGGTCGCCATGCATGCTGCGTGTGTGTACGCCTTCAATTTCGTGACACACACACAACCCGGCAAGGTTCCGTTAGCGGCCCCGCAGGGCACACTGTCGTCGCCACCAGCATCATCATATGTCTTCTGCGAGTAGCCTTTCGAAGCCAAATAATGGCGTGGTCTCGGACACAGAAAATGCTCCCGCCCCAGAGGGGCCGTGTTTCCGCCAGACCGACCCGAAAGGGTCGGCCTGGGGAGCTGTACCGTTCGGCGACCGCTATTCGCAGCCATAGACGGGCACAACCATCAGCTGCCGGCAACGTTGCTTTTATTTGTGCCTTGAATAGGGCGCGGACAAAACACGACAAAATACGTTCGTCGTTAGGACCATTACGTCCAAGTTGTTGCTCCGCCGGCTGATGGGCAGGGGGAACGGCGCCGCGGGAAGCAGAGGAGAAAAAGGAGGAGGAAGAGGAGGATGGCAGCTGGGCAACAATCATTCAGCGGGAGCGGAGACTGTAACGTACGCCACCGTGTAAAGTGTAGCGACCTGGATTGTCTCACGTGGTTGGTGATGGTTAACAACTCATCATTGTACAAAGCCTTGGTTTGCCGATGATTTGACAACAAGCAGGGGATGAGGCGCAGAGTATCTCGGTAATGAAGGGGACGCGTTTTTTTTTTCTGCGCATAAGAAGCGGCGAACTGATAGTACTGTTACTGGTCTCTGTAAAAGGTGAGAGAAAATTGTGTTGCAAACGAAATGCCTGATAAAGTGACTTACAACTACAGGGGAGGCGTCGTGCGAGGTGTTCCTCAGTCTGCCGAGTCTGTGCTATAGAACGTCAAAGAAAACAACCGCAATAGAATGCATCAAGAAAAAAAATGACTACAGGTGCTTAAAAGTTCTAGTCGGTACGAAGTTGGCCAAGACGACAGCAGTTTTATTTTTTCGGTCTTCGAAGTGTGGCGGCAGTACAAGAAGAAAATTGAGTTCTCTCAACGCAAAAATTTGAAGCCATTTTTATGCCTGTGATTCGAGATTAATGGGAGAGGCCTTTGCCCTGCAGTGGGCGTAGATAGGCTGATGATGATGATGATGATGATGGTGGTGGTGATGTGATGATGATGATGATGATGATGATGATGATTGATGATGCCTGTTAAATACGATGACAGCACGCCGAGTGCTGGTTTATATTGCGGCCATTTTAACCGGCGTGCTCCACAGAAGTCATGCCGTTTTTAACGTCACCTTCCTTGTAGCTGTTCTACACCGACAGGGAAAGAGTGGCAGTGACTAACGTGAGCTCAGGAAGACGGGGACAAGGGAAACAGAGGAAAGAAAGGAGGCCGGAGCTGCGGCGTCCTGGGGACAAGCCCAATCCATTGTGACAAATGGGCAGCGAGTGGCACCCGAGAGACGCGTGCACCAAATGGACCGAGGATGACAAATCGCGAGTGGACACCTTTCTTGCTGGCCCTCGCGGCCCGCGCACATATATACGAGCGGCCGCTGAGGGGAGCCTGGGCGTTCGCCAAGGCTGCGCTGTGTCCCCTCTCCTTTTCCCTAGCGCTCGCTTCCTTTCTCGCCTTGTTTTTCGGTCCGATTGCCTCTGCGAGCACGGGCTGTAGCTTCGCCACTCACGAGCTTTGACCCTCGAAACGAGGCTTACGATCCGGCCGTAGCCCTCCCCTGCTCTCCTTACAGCGCACGGCTTCTCGGTACATACAACCGCCGCCCTTTTCCCATGGTCGCCGCCCGTCCGTTCGGGCGGACACCTCTCTCGGAGGCGAAATTCTGCCACGTCATTTTTCGTTCCTTTCACTACCAAGCCAGGTTCATTCCACCCTGCGACTTTTCACCTTGTCCAGTTCTATATATCTTCTTGGGGAAGGGGAGCTCACATAGCGGTTGCGTCACCATACAGCGCCACAGCTGGATGGCTATATGCGTTATATATAGGGGGAAACTTTGATCCCGATACCGGGCAGGTCTTATCCTTTGACATGGACGGCCGGTTTTCGATTAGCCATCGCCGGTGGCCCTGAAGCGAGACCCGTCTATTCTGCGGCCTATGCTCGGCCCCACGTTATGGCGACGGCCATGATTGATTGATGTATTAATCAAGCCACATCTCTGTGCAGGCTGCCTCCGCGCCCAACCTCGGCCGGCCAAAGGGTTTGCGCCCGCACGCTCGAATGCGTGGTCGGTGATTCGTGCACGACGTGCCGAGATTCGATCGAAAACCCGTGTTTCCCCGATCACTCAACTTGCGTGTCACAGGATCGTGTTTCGGGTAAACGATATGGGAAGGCGTCCGCCGCGGTTAAGCTCCACTCTGCCCCCTACGAATTGTTACATGCTTCTGAGTGGAGTACAGGTGTCGTAACGGGATAGGGGCTCGATGAATGTCTGCTAAATGTTCATGCCCAAGCATCACGATTAAGTAAACGACGCGGCGATGTTTTTGTATTGGGATGGAATTAAGGCTGAGCGGCATCTGTTGCGAGTCGAAGTAGATAGCTTTGTATGGGAATCTTTCCCTTTGCGTTCACAAATGGAGCGACATCTAAGCTATACGTTAATGGTTGCTTCCGAAACTGCGCAAACGTAGCTAGAGCAGCTGCAGATACGCAATTGGCCTTAGGGCATTCGCAAACCCCGCAAATACATTTTGAGCTCGTTGGTAGACTACTCTTCCTAAAGCCAACTGGTAAAATTAGTCTGTATACTTTTTTGTTTGTATCGCGCGTGCTCGTTCGTACCAGCCGGGGAAGCACGTTCCCAAGAGCTTCGCTGCCGACGCCCCCACGTGACATTAGTGATGTCCCTTTGCTCGCTATTCTCTTGAGCAACTGTTACAAGGAGGCCACCGTTCGTCCCCCGTGGCCTGGAGGTTGTGTTCTGGGTATACCGGCGCTGACAGCATGGGCTCAAGCCAAAGCGGGTATAACAATCCTTAGCATTTTCACAAATGTTTCAATTTCACAAACGTGTTCTGGGATCAATTATACGTGTTGCTTTTGTTAAAATGGTGATTTAGGTTCATTTAGGTTCAGGGCGCACCCTACGACCACGTTTAAATAACGTTCTGCATAGCGTGAAGTGACATCACACATGCCGCCGTGAAGGCGCTGGGCAGCGAAGTGTTTAAAAACAAGCAGACAGGAATTCGTCCTCACCAAGGTCGCGATTACTTACGTGTCAGAGGGCAGCGGCTGAGCTTTTGATTTCTTGTTTTGAGATCACGTAAAAGAATGAATGTCGCAGATTTTTGCATTCTCGTAGCGGCTACGAATAATTAAAGGCGTATTCTTTGCATCTGGCCGGAACTGCCAACCAGTACTTTGTTGGCTCACGTTTCATAAATAAAAACTTGACGGCCAAATCGGGATATTTTTTTAAAAGTGACAAGCACGATACGCTGACTGCATGATAGGGGAAGGGTAAACGCTTGTGCCCTCAGTCGAGAATTTGTTTAAGCGACAAAGGCAAGATAGTTTTGGCGTACTGCGCTGGAATAGAATAAGAATGTTTAGTTGAGATTTAGCAATTGGTAGAGCGACGACATCAGAAAAACCGAGTTTTGTAAAAGTGAGTTTCAAGCTTGGTGAAGTCGGAAACTGGTAGGTCATCAAAATCACAGCAGCGTGGGTGGCTTTCCGGGCCACCGAAGTATCCATTACCAACGTCTGCGGCGAACCGTGTTGAAGACGTTCTCGGTAACAGCATGACTTATAGTTGTTAACGAGATAGAGAGACGGGAGAGCGAGAGAGAAGAGAGACGGAGAGGGGATGGAAGGCAGAACGCACGAGAGAGAGACGAGGAGGAGATGAGAGAGAGAGAGAGAGTAGAGAGAGAGAGAGAGAGAGAGACGAGAGAGAGAGAGAGAGAGAGAGAGAGAGAGAGAGAGAGAGAGAGAGAGAGAGACCAGCCGTGACTTCGGTAGCTCTGCGTACCATGGCCTCCTGTATCTCCTGGCTAGAACTACTCAACGCCTCTCTTTATAGCTCGCTGCTGGAGATTGGAGGGAGGGGGTCGTAATAGTGTAACGGGACGCATGACAAAGCGCACATCAGCGAAGTACCAATAGAAAGGGCTTGCCACTAGACAGAATGTACCTTGATAACCGAGCGTCGGCTATCCCGACAGTTATCTAACGATACTTAATTCGCGAACAGTAGCAGTCTGCAACCATAACAGAAACCGGAGGTATAATGTTTAGGTTCTGCGGCCGCACATGAGCTGGAATAGCCAAAACAGAAGGTCGTTTAACGACTTGAACCCAAACTTTGAGTGAAAGCCCTTTCTCTCATTCCTGACGTCGTTATTTATATACCTCATTATCCTGTTATTCTTTACACAATAGTCTATTTTGTTGTTTTTCTAATTATTTATCTTTTTTTTTCAGCCCACTTCAAGACAGAGCAATTACGTACACTGTTCCGTCATGCCGGCTGCGCCGCTTACGTAATTCATGGGGCAGTACCAACTCTTATCGCTGAGCTTCATACTACCGCGATGCAATATTCGAGGTTCGGGCGCATATGCTCGTGCGCGAAAGTTAAAGGGACCCTGAAACACTTTCGATAAACGCTTTTACTGTTTCCTTCGCGTCCGGAAGCACTGCGAAATATATTAACACGGAGCGGCACTGCGTGATTTGCTCGTCGCACCAGATACGCCCTCCATTTCTGCTTTGTTTTTTGTGTTTTTTTTTTTTGAAGTTGCTATCGAAAAGCGTTCATTGCTGCAACTGAAGGAAAACCGGCCAGCAGGTGCTACATGGCATCAGTGACGCATTTTGAGCCGTCAAACGACGTCAAGAATGGGAAAGAGCGAAATCTTTTGAGCGAGTTTCTAAGTTATCTGATGAGCATAGATGAGTACTTTTTGGCTGATGTACCTTGCTACCCCCTAATCTAAGTAAAGGGTGTTAAGATTTCAAAAAAAGTTGATAAAAGTATTGCAGGGTCCCTTTAATGTCGGTCGGCTCAGGCGAATGAGAGCGGTAGCGCTCGAGCGGGGTGACCACCGCTTGGTTATGTAAAGTAGCAGACGACGCACTCCGAACTCTATCTGCACGTCGACTATCATGGGTGCTGCCTAACAACGCCTGGCATTATTTTCCCCTATTACATTGATATAGAGGCTTCACAGCCCGACAGAACAACTTAAACACGTTACACTCTTGCTTGTCTTCCGGCTGACGCATGTTGATGGCTTGAAACTCTGGAACATTTATTTTTCAATGGCACAAATTAATTAATCATATGTGTTAATGAAACGATCGATAAGATTGGCTGATTAGCTCAGTGATAAGGCGCCTGGTTCCTGCTTTGGCGACCCGGGCTCAGTCCCGCACGAAGCTAAATGAGCTTTATTTATTTTTTTTTCTATTTAGAGCGGCGGCCTATTTGGTGCCATTCGCGTTTGGGGACGACGAAGATGGTCATTTTCCGCGTTCGACGAGGCATCTAAGACTTCCGGCTTTAAAAAAAAAGCTAATAAAGGTTATTAGCGATTAAAGACGCGCCCACTCAGGCACAAATTTAAGTTTCCGCCGACGTGTTTCACGACCCAGGAGAACGTTCTTTTTATTTTCGTTTTACCCTCGTGTGACAACGTATAACGAACGAGTGTACTTAAGCCAATCATGGCTTGTTACAAACTACCATAAAATTTCTCCGAGTATACACTCTGAAAAAGCCGTCCGTAGGCTCTCCCCGTTGAGTGGAAAAGTCAACAAACCCTCATCGTTTCAACAAGCCAGAAAATGTCAGTGATTTTTAGATTTGCCGGGAGCGACTGGCCACACAATGTCGCCTCAAGTCTAACCCATTTTCGTTCCCGTTAAAAGAGAACAGAAGCAAAAAAAAAAAAAACAACCAAGGCTTGGCTAGCAAAACACAAACAGTATATATACGCTAAGGAGGTCCATTATAGCCACAGCCGCCACGCGAGATAAACGCACGATGAGCTTAGCAGGAGACACACGGGAGTCGGATAAAAGAAAAAAGAGCGAGAATAAACACCCAGGCGTTGCGGCGGCCTCTCGTGGACCGGGGCGTTTGTCGAAAATTATGACAGATGGCCGATCAGCGCTGGGCCTGCGCGGATCCTTGGGAGGGAACTCGGCGAATGAAGCGCCACACGAGGAACCGGTAAAATGTCGACCCGTTCATTCACCTCCCCTCCTCCTCCGTGCTGCCGCTGAGAGATTTAAACTAATCCCGCCGAATGAAGCGGGAGACAGAAAGGAAAAAAACGATAGGGTAAAGCAGCGATTGTTGGCAGGAAAGGAAGACGTGACAGAAAAATAAATTCTCACGGTAGGGTGTGGTTACGTGATCTCGCGAGATCTCTTGAGTTAAGGTCAGTTGGGCCGGGGGGGTCTTCGATATCTTGAAACGGCGACTGTGGTAATAAAAGGAAATGATGAACGTGGATTGGAGCGAATAACTCCCGTAGATAAGCTGTATATTATAAGTAAAATATACAGTGGATATTATAAGTAAAAAGTGCATCGAAAGCTGACGGTACAGCCTCTGGTGGGGTCGTGGAAACTATTATAGGCGCGGATAATTGAGGCGAATGAAAGCAGTTGACGACGGTTCACGTTTGGAAGCAAATTATGCGAATCCCCTGAAAGTTGCGGACAAACCTCTCCACAGCGCGATTTTCTGAACGTCAGGCAACACTCCTTTATTGCGAAACGGAAACATGTGAACGCACATTGAGTTAGGAGAAGTTAAAAGAGCGAACGAAGGCGCCTCCACCTATGCATTTACGTGCCCGGGATGGTGTTTGTCCTTAGGGAAAAGCTAAAAAGATAAAAAGAACCCGAGATAAAAAGTTACCCGCGTATACATGCAAGACGTCTACCCGTCAATTCCCACAGGGAATTGCAAATGGGGGTTTGATGTTGCTTGTACAAACTCGCGCAGTTTGCAAATTACGTGCGAAGCGCGTGTAATGCTCTAACGCGCGCCTCGATGTCTTCCTCGATGGGTAAATTTATTCAGAGGCCCGCTCTCCGCTCATTTATATAGCATTGATCGCTGCCAAAAGAAACGAAGGGGCTTGCGAGCGAAAGTCGATTGCGCGTGCGTGGTAAGAAGTTCTCCCAAACATAAACAAACAGAAAAGAAGGAATAAGAAAAGATGTTTGGGCAAGGAAGCGAGGTAGGTAGGTGGTGTCGCTCTTTCACCCTGGTCTCTTCTCTTGCCACGGATGGAGCTTTCTTCGCCAGGCATGTAAATGAAGCGCTGCCTCGCAATGTATCTCCGTATCTCCTGTGGGAAAAACGCTGAGACGAGGTTGGCGCACTAGCAGTTTCGATGCCTAATGGATAAGAAGGGATAACAGAGGAAAGAGCTCTTTTCAGTTTACGGTGCGACTAAAAAGGCATAGAGCAGTGAAGAAGCGAGGATGTAATGCACACAAGACAAGTCACAGCAAACGAGCATTAAGCGAATATGGTGCGACCCCGCTACAGAGGTATACATATTGCAACGTAACTATATTAGGAAGCAGTGAAAATGCATCCACGAATCACGTAGAAAATACGCCGCAATGAACTCCAAAAAAGCGACGCCAAAAGCATCGACGCCAAAAAATTAGCAGTGACTTAGCTCGGTATGCCAGGATATACGTAGCGTGAGCTAAGGCTCAGCTGGTTATTCTTAGGTTTCCTGGTTGTCTAGGATTAGCTGATTATCATTCTTCCTGCTGCTAAAACGATTTCCAATCCAATCCCACCCAATCAAAGCCAATCCAATCCAATCCAATCCAATCCAATCCAGTCGCGGCAGCGGCGGCTCCGGCGCGCCAGCTGTGCGCCGTGAGACGGCACTGCTCCTCGCGCATGCGCAGCACAGCTCTCTAGGAGCCACGCGAAACTGCTCAACCTCGGCCAGTGTAGCTCACGCTACAAAAATCTATCGAGGTTCGCGAAGTTGTGCTTTCTATACAAAAACAAAAGCAGCTCTTCCCACCTATATCTGCGCAGCTGCGTCCCGGCGAAGTGTCACACGGCCCTCTGCGACCAACTACTCTAAGCAGCCTAACAGTAAACAATACACCAACACTTCTTGCGGATGAGTAATAGAGCAGTCTTTCAAGCTATGAAGTAAATAATTAATATAAATATGAATCACGAAAAATACTGAAAAAAAAACATTGTTTCACGACGAGAATCCAGCCCCAACGGCGTATTTGCTCGGTGCGCCTCTAGCATCCACATCTCACTGCATTTGTTTCGATGCGTCTGCAGGGGAGGGCATGATGTTTACTTTTTCCTCAATTAGAAAGATCGGCTCCCACAATTTCATCCCGAGGGGGGCTTCAGTTCACGCAAACAAGACCGGTTTGTTTTCGCTGAACGTGATAAAGCCATTAGCAGATATGGACGATTGGCTGCGACATTGCAGAGAAGCAGTAAACGAATATGATCATGCAGCAACATATCTTCATTTGTCGCGATGTCGGGCGTATATTTAAGCAACCCTCCTCCCACCCCGAGAAAATATACAAACAAACAAACACAAAAGATTAAAAAATCAAAATCACGAGCAGGACAGAGCAAGACGGTTCAGCAGAAGACAGTAATGCGAGTGATCTTTTTACTATTATTTTCTGCCCCCATCTCCGGGGCGCATTCATCTTCATACAACCGAGTGGGACAGCGGCCCTCCCCAATCTTATGGGCGCGCATTTCAAAGCTACGCGACGGTAAGAACAAAGATGATCTTTGCAAATGGGCGCCAAACGAGGCATGCGGAAGCAGGAGGCGTCTTTACAGGAGAGCGTCGTCGCTTATATGCACACAGGAGGTGCACAAACACTCCGAGAATCCCTACTCTTCCTTACGGCTGCCGATTGCGTAATTAGTTGTAGAAGACTCTTGCTCGTGACGTCATTTAGATCCCGTCCAATCATATGGGCTGAATCTGGCACTGCCGCCATCGGCGACGGCTCGTCGTGCGGGGCTGGTGCTACTCCGAAGGCGTCGTTATGCGTCGGTGTCGAAATGCGCTCTCGGCATGCCGTCGTAAATATAGAGCGCGAATGGGGCGCTGTCTCGAGAGCGCAGCGGGCGCCGCATCTCCCGTGACGATGACGGGGGAGCGATACCGGCTGCCGTACGAAATGATATTAATGTTAATGCCTGAGAATGGAGCGGAAAATACAAAGTACGTGAGAATAAGTTCGAATTGATTAGCCAGGGCGCGTGAAGCGGTGGCAGGAAGTTGGAGATGATTAATTGTATTGGGTGTCCCGAACGTGTCATCTAATGCGAGCAAAAAGAAATACCACCAGCTTAGAAATGAATAAAAGAATAATTGTTGGGGGCACTCTGCATGGAGTTATAAATTCCCGTACTTGCGGGCTGTGGAGGTGCTGGTTTAGCGAGATGTGACCGAGCTGCCAACTTAATGCTATAAGCATCCCTTGATATACTAGTGTTGCAATGATACTTAAATTATGATGCCATTTTAAATGCTTAAGCACTTTTATGTGGACTCAATGAGCAAACTCGTTCTCCGTCTGTAACGCATCATGTGTCGCTCTTTCGCCTTCTAGGAAAACGCTAAAAATGGGCGGCCGTTAGGTCTCTGCCTGTACTATTGCCTGCATCAGATACTGTGAGATGTTTAGGCGTTGCATTTGGAAGTCTTGAAGAGCACCGAAAAACAAAACAATGTACAGTAGACTCCTGTTAAGACGAACTCGAAGGGACCGCGAAAATGTGTTCGCATTACCAGAAATTCGTTTTTAAGTGGGTGTTTCATGCATTGTGGAGGTTACAAATAAGGAAAACTGTTGTCGTCTTAACCATAGAGTTCGTCTTAACCGGAGCCTACTGTACTACCAAAAAAGACGAGGACTGTTTCAAAATTCGTCTGTCGTCGTCTCTTTTGTCAATACGTTGTTGTGTTGCCCAGCCTTCTAGTGAGTTGACATTTTCATATACGACCGCTTATACGCAGCCGAGAAATGTCTTCCTAACAGTGAATTTGGGTATAGTGGTAAAGCCGACCTTGAAATGGCTCAGTGCAAAGATTTTCTTAGAAACACATGAGGTCTAATGACGATAATACCTGGGGATTTCACATTTTGATATCAGACAGACAGCTTATATTGTCGCGCTGCTATTGGAATATCAGATCGAACAAAATGTATGTGTTTTAGGCCGCTGAACTCTGATCGTAGAACTGAGGAAGGACACACTGGTGTCCCCGCTGCTTGCCTCGCGCCCGTTGTATCCATGGTAGCTGCTGTGCCTACCACTGCATTGTAAATACGTAAATAGGATGTATTGGCTTCACATCGTATCAATATTGCCAATAAAGTAATGTCTACCAAGTAATAC
The DNA here is from genome assembly GCA_013339765.2 of Haemaphysalis longicornis. Taxonomy (NCBI): domain Eukaryota; kingdom Metazoa; phylum Arthropoda; class Arachnida; order Ixodida; family Ixodidae; genus Haemaphysalis; species Haemaphysalis longicornis. Next base: position 47,919,133 of record CM023453.1, read on the forward strand.
AGGAGTGTACAATAGTCAGCTGGCTTTAAAAGGGCTTGGTTTAAAAAGGTTACTTTAAAAGCGTACCTTAAGCTTACTTTAAAAAGGCTTGCTTACTTTAAGCTTACTTTAAAAATTCTTGCCTGCTTCAGCGTTTATCCAATAACATGCATTTAGAGGTTTTGCCATTTTTAAGTCCACACAGTAACTGCGCTATGGAATTCTTAAATCTTCGCAGTGTTTTGGAGAACCCCCTCCTATCTCTCTGCATCACCAGAATTGGGAGGAGTGTACAGATAACCCTTATTCCCCATTTTGATGTATCATGGAATGTAATGACAAAGAAAATGTAAGGCACAAACAACACAACAACGTTCGGGTAGCTTTATACTGGAGATCACAACCCTTAGGGGTAAGGTGTCGTGGAAGTTTCAAACATTAGAGGGAAAGTACGCCAGTGTACGGCCAGAAAGACAGTCGCTAAGGTGTCTAAGGTAAGGTAAACGTGTGAATGAAAATGCATTTCGGCAAAATTAATGTTTGACAAAGCTTGGGAGTGGGCTAGTTGGTGCTTGAAAATTTTTGACTATGGAAGAGCTCTGGGTACACAAAAACGCACTGCCAAAAAAGACCAGGACTGCCTCACTGAGCCAGTCGTCGGCTTTTTTGGCAGTGCATTCTTGTGTCACCCAGCCCTTTTCTATACTTTAAAACGGTGTTTTCTGCTCGGAAATTTGCAACCAAAGGCAAAACAGATATTTTGATGTCGCCCCAGTGTTACATTTCCGGCAGAGTTTTGATGACCCTGCATAACATCTTGACCCCTCGTGTTTATCCTTCTCGGAGTGAGCCATCTACCCTGCTCCGTGTTTTCACGCTCGTGTAAGCTGGAGCAGAATCATTAGGAGCAGTAATTTACTGTTATACATTCTACACGACGATCTTAGAGAGGTTACGGAGCGGTGGTGGTTGTGGTTTGCGACGGGAAAAGGAAAGGAAATTCACTGGGGATATTTTGAACTCGGCAGGGAGCTCACCTGCATACAACCCAGTGCAGGGGAAGGAAAGTAGAGGGGGAGTGATAGGATAAAGTATAAAGAGAGAGAAAAGAGCTGTTCGTTGCTGCAAGCACACCGTACTCCCCAGAAGGGCGAGAAGTGGTGGCACTCTTGTTTTCTTCCCTTCTTATTGCGCTCGTAATAGATTAGGACATGCCGGCGAAATTTTTGTGTAGATCCGCCGCACAGAGCGAGCGACCAGAGAGTTTACAACGAGATAGGGAAACATCGCCTTAGCAACGCTGATGACGTTGCCAGGGAAACGACAACCGGAAGCGCGGCTTGCCACTTGCCTCTGCCAACGCGCCGGTTTGGCCGCACGCCGTCTCGACGGGTCCCTTGACTCCCGCCACCGCTTGTACACGTTGTAGAACCGAGTTTGAGGAGCGGAGGGGAATTGCGGCGTCGGAAGGCCGATACTGATGGAGAATAAAAGGAGTGATAGGCAGCCAATGCCACTGCCGGAGCGAGCACACATGCCCACAAAGGCGGTTACAGAGCAAAGCACTGTTGCCACGGTGTACGAGGTAAGTGCGAGAAACGCCGCGTGCGAGAAACACGACGATTCATGGGTCAGCTGAAGCTCCTATGCGTAGAACCACCGTGCATGTTTTAAACATACAAGAGATAGTTTGAAAGGACGCAAAAGAGAGGGGCCAGCAGACGATTTGATTTCCCCAAGGAACATTGAAAACGCACCTGATCTCTACGCGAAGTCTGACCTTTATATATAATCGTATACCAATAAAAAGAGACATGAAACAAGAAAGATCCCTCCAGAGCGCGTGTAAAAAATAATGGCAACTCAAATACCGGACAAAAATTCAAGTGGGCAAATGAGAAATGGTAGGTTGCACAAACGCGTCCCCAAAGCACCGCGATTGGAACGGTCTCGAATAGCGCGTGCCCTGGCCGAACCTCGATCACGGCAATTAGGAATTGAGAAAGGCCGGCAATCGCAATACGCTGCTCACATTTGTCATGGCGATCGTATTCTCCCTTTTACGGTGCCGCACGTGGGCTGGGCGGTTTCTTTTTTTTTTCTTTTTTTGCTCTTTCTTACGTCTGGCCCGAGGCCCATACAATTACGAGTATCTACATACGTTCTCCCAGCTCCCGTAGCTGGATGTGTGTGTGTGGCTTGAGGGAGGCCGTAGGAGGTCAGGTCGAAATTCTTGCTTGGCAACTCACTCGGCGGCCATCCGAACCAATTCAGCCGCGGTTGCCTGGTTCACCACGGTTAAAGGTGCCTCTTGCAACATTTCGTGCTGTTGCCTGCGTGAAGTGTGTACGCAGTAGGAAGATAAAGACATATTGTTGGACTCGGTGCTGCCCCGAATAACAAATATGCAAAGTTTATGGTGAATTGCCGAAGTGACAGGGGGTAAGCGACGATTGAAACATCTTGATGACACGAAGATATGAAGTTAATGTAATTAAACGAATATAAAAAAATGACGGACACCTAAGCATTTGCAGGAGTTGTGAATGCGAAGCAAAATATTGTTCTCTGAAACGCCGCTGAGGGCTACTTCGTTTTTTGCGATGTTGGGATGTATTCAAGTTCTGCTCCACAGTATGTTTCCGAATTTCGCCTGCCAATTCGTGCCAGATACTGTAAAGGCGTACTACGTTCGCATGTTAGCTGTATACGCAATCACCTGGGCAGTGTTGTTTAGAATTCAATTGCGTTTAAGTTGAAGCAGTGCGGCATGCGGTAATGTTTGTTGTGAGATCCAAGCCGACAGTGTCCTTTTTAACAGCGAAGCTGTTGATCAAATCGTTTGTGCACACTCGTGCACGCGTGCGTCGAGCAGCCGTTCGTCAAGCTAAGCATATACGAACTCATGAAGATTGGCCAACGTTGGACAAAAAAAAAAAATACTCCAGCGTTCGCCGCGTTCCTCGAGCGCACGTTCGTCAAGCCAAGCACACTCACTTAGGGAGATTTCCCAACATTGGTCACACACACACACGCACACGCACACACCCGCGCACACGCACACACACACACAAAAAAAACCTCCAGGGTCTGTAACGACGGTCTGTTACGAAAACACGAACTTAAACAGCGCGAACGCGATGCTTTAACAGGTACGCGCATAAAACCTTTCCGAGCTTGTCAGAGAACTTATTATTTGAAATGTTCGCAAAAAATAGTCTTTAATGAGTTCCTCCCGAAATTTCGCAATATTGGTAACTACCCATTTGGTATGCAGAATATTAGGCATAGCCGCTTTGGCAGATTTTCAATAAAAAGAACACGCTTTGTTTTTTATTTTTTTTTTGACTTTAAAACAGCGGGTTTTATTTTATAATTATATAGTTCCTCACTCGTCTTTGAGTTTGTGTTTACGGCCACTAAATTAATAAATTTACGGCCACCAAAACGTTTCAATCGAAGCCAATCATGAAAATAAGGCGAGCGCATGGTATAACGGCGGCCCATGACGACACAGACGGCCTTGGTGTGAACCGCATAGACGCTATCGTCAGATTCTTCCCTAGTGTATACAGTAAGGGGCTCTATGTGCAGAGGAGCCGTGTTGTTGAAACACCAGCTACACAAGCCACTTGCTTGGAAAGTGTTGGCGTAGGGATGCGTCGTCATTTCCAAAACAACAAATAGAAACGCGAAGCTTTTCGTACCGTTGGTGGACATGTGGTCCGGGCTTACAACTGCACTTGGAATTTGAATTACTCGTAAGCGGTTACTTATAAGTGATCAGGACGGAATTTATTTTGTGTGAACGCAATGGCGATGTTTTCATATTCAAACTTGCTACAGTAATAACATACCGCAGCAGTTCCATATACAATTGGGAGCCCCACTGCATTTTGCTATTAAATATTTCCCAGCAGCAACAAGGGGCAGCGATTTTTTTCTCCTGTCATCCCAATAAAGATGAAACTAAGCGTTTATATTAAGGCGAAAGAGCAAGAAAAAGCGCCCGTCATGTTCTTTCTCTTCCTTGTCTAGCGTGGTTTTTTCCGCTTTCGCTTCAACATGAATGCGCTCCAACTCCCCCACATAGCCCTGCTCATGTACAGGAGGCCGCAGAATAAACCGGACCAAGGGAGCGGTGCGCGAAAACTATCGGCGCGACACCTTCTGGCCCCAGCGCCTGCTGTTGATATAGCGGAGGGCGCACGCGTGTCCTTCCCTATAGTTTGTGCATGTCAGTTTCCTTGATTTCGGCCGCAGCACTTCGTTCCTTTCGAATGCGACACGCGGCGGCGCCTTGCACGGCGCGCCTGCCGAGTGGCGCGATGCTTGGCAGCAGCCGGCAGCGTGCGGCATGCGCTGATGCGGCGTAACTGTGCGTTCATCTGAGAATGTTTGTTCGGTGCTGTTCTTATCATTTTATTCACTGCAACGCAAACTGGAATTGAAGAAAGGCTACGATAAAGATTCACACATGGTTGAACGCGTTCTGCTCGTTATGTGACAAACACACAGTTGATACCAAGAACTGAAACAAGCCATGGTTTATTCGCTTCGGAACAAAAAAACATCGGTGATTGTAGGAGTGGGTCCCTTGATTAATTGTGGGTGAAGTTTCCGTCGTTTTGGATAACTTCACGAATGCGTCGGGGAGCGACTCATAAAGCAACTTACGATTTCGGGACGGGAGCGCAGGCGTCCTCATTCAACTTCCACTGCCTGCCACAACTCGTCCGCCATGCGCCCGCAGTCATTTCGTTTACCGAGATTCATTGTCATAATCCCTCCCACATTTTCTATTGGATTTAGGTCTGCCCCGCACGGAGGCCACTGCAGCTGTCGCACCGCGTGGTCCTCGAGAAGTGCGCTCACGGTTCGTGCTGTGTGGACAGGGCTTCGGTCCTGTGGCAGGATGAAGCACCCGTCCATGAACGGGATGTCCAGGACTTTGGGGAGCACACTTATCGCAATGGTGTTGAAGTACTGGGAAGCATTGAATGGCCCAGAAATTCTGACGAGGGGTCCCAGGCCGTCAGCACTCATTGCGCCCCATACGTTGACGGAGCACCGCCCACTGGAAAGGACGCTTTGAGTGTAGCCGGGCTGGTATCTAAAAAATGAATAAAGCGAATTCTTATTCTAAATACATAAATACATTGAGGAAAATATCTTTGAGAGTTGCTTAAAAGATATTCGGAGGGTATAATAGGTAAATCAACGGAAGGACATTCGCCGTGATTGATAGTTTATATCGATTTAAATTACTGGCTCCTTTTTTAATGGGAGGCTGCACCCGCACTACCACGTAGGCGAACCGTATCCTGTATAAAACTATGCTTCAATTTCATCCGCTTTCTACTGCGAGAATTACAAGATGCCCCGTTAGCCGATGCGGGTTACCTGAAGTATTTCGGAAGAACAGCGACAAGAAACGCTTAACAAACGGTGCTTATTAAACCACAATTAAAACGTTTCAAATGAACCAAGCTGAATAAAAATTACGGGGACATTGTTTATCGGTTGCTCCGAAATATAGTTATTAACAGGCACTTATGCATTCCTAGTCTTAAGAATTACGCTTAGCGTTGCACTCGGGACCTCCGAAGGAATGCTAAGCAATTTTCACATTAAACTGTGCTCCCAATTTGTCCTCTTACGCTATAGTGGTTTATGTATCGTCTAGCATGCGCATTACCAGCTACGTTTCACAGTTGAGTTTCGTACCTGCAGCTCATCGGACGCCAAACACGCCGCTGTTGATCCCAGCGAGTGGAGAAATTAGATTCGTCTGTGAATATAACTTCCTTCCCCTGGTCCGTTGTTCACTGCTCCACCGCCCTTACGAACTGCAGCCTTTCCGGCCTCTCGCGATCCGTCAGGTGCGGTCTCTGCGCTGCCACGCCACTGCCGAGTCCCCTTCTTCCTTCAGTTGTCTTTGCAATTGTCGCGCAAGAGCACATTCGATAACAGCTCCTGTCCGAATTCTTTTGCAATCCAATTTCTTTTGCAAACAGGAAGGGACATGCCACAGCGGCGGCGAAAATCCGTAGTTCCTGCTCCTCACTGGTGACTTTAGGCCGCCCGCTGTGCTCAGCGTCAATGAGTCTGCCCTGATCATCGCGCTAAGCTTGAATAATGCGGCTTACGGAAGTCCTAGAGCTTTTGATGAGGCGGCAAATTTCCCGCTGAGTAGTCCCTTCGATGAAAAGTCGCACGATGTGCCTCCGTTGCTCGATGGGCACGCGGGACAGTATTCTTCACGAATATGGCCATGCAGGACGAAGTTACTTGCTTTATACGCTTCATAGCTATCACTGTCCAATGGGCGACACGGAAGGAAACGCCTCATTGGTTTTCGATAGCAATTCACTTACAACGCACAATTGTGAATTTCGGTCTATTTTTCCGAAGCGAATAAACTATCGCTGTTTCAGTTCTTGGCATCAACTGTTTGTTCGTCGCATAACGACCAGCACTGGTTCAGTCATGTGTGGATCTTTATCGAGCCTTTCTTCAATGCCAGTTTGCGTTACAGTCAATAAAATGATAAAAGACACACAAGAAACATTCTCAGATGAACGCACAGTTACGCGGCATCAGCGCATGTCGCACGCTGCCGGCTGCTGCCAAGCATCACGCCGCTCGGTAGGCGCGCCTCGGAAGGCGCCGCCGCGCGTCGCATTCGAGAGAAACGAAGTGCTGCAGCCGAAATCAAGGAAACTGACATGCACAAACTATAGGGAGGGACGCGCATGCGCCCTCCGCTATCTCGACAGCAGGCGCTGGGCCGGAAGGTGTCGCGCCGATAGTTTTCGCGCACCGCTCGCTTGGTCCGGTTTATTCTGTGGCCGCCTGTACATAACTATACAGAAACGCGGGAAGATAGCGAGTACCACTCTATACTGCCCGAGGTTGTCTTGGTCGTTTCGGCCAATTAACTGCCACACGGTTTATGCCACGCCATAGTCATCTAAAATGCGGAAAGGCTTCAAAACCTTGTTCAGTAGCTTCACATCCGTGGATTGTGAGCTCTCACGTTGGCGCTGTAGATGAAGCTCCGAGGTCCACAGATCGTGTTCACACGAAGCGTACCCACCAGACAGGCCTGCGTTAACGACTCACTCTCACATCCGGTAATTACCCCGTCGAAAGTTGCCTCTACTCTATTGAGAGCGGAGGTTGATACCATAAAAGCTATTCCACCGGGCACGCTCACGTATTCAATTCAGATGAAAGTCAGACAACATGAGGAATGCACCGCCTGAGTCGAAAGCCCTCACGTCGAACATCGAACGCCTCTCGGCTGTTCTCGCAGTGTTCGACCAGGGCTCGGAGCACGTAGATCCCGGTCATTAATATGCAGGGCGTATCCCCTAATTAACCCCAGGGACCAGCCAGGCAGATTCAATCGCAGCGCGAGACAATACCCCTTCCCCCCTACACACACACCCTCCTGCTCTTCGTGGCTTTTTTCTTTGTCGTGCGCCCAACACGGCGGGGTCCGAGTTCCCACCTCGTCAGCCAATTACAGGCACCACTGAGAAGAACAGCAAAGAAATTGATTGAGCTTAGAAGCTCAGAATAATACACCACGATGAAAAACGCGGCGCGAAAGAAAAAAGAGGGTGAGAGAAGAAAACATAACGAATGAATCAGAACGTGGAGGTCAATGAGAGCGTGCAATAACGAGAGTGGAGGGCGCGCAGACAATAGCGCCAATGTATGTGTGCATGGTCCGGAATATGTGCGGTATGGCGTCGGCCGGTGCCGCCTCGGGCTCCAGACGGACAAAACCTCAAATCCGGTCAAATGGCAGTGCACGCATAGGCTGGGGCTGCACACTCCGGCACTCGATGGGGCCATAATCGCCAAGGCAAACCGTTTCAAGAGCCAGGCGAACTCGATAGGCTTTAACGAAGGGCCACACAGCTCAACTCAATTTCTCCGAGCGCTCTCTCCCGCTCTCCCTAGAAGGCTTTTTTTTTTGTTTTTTGTTTCGCTCGTTCTCTACCGCACGCACCCTGTGGGAATGGATATGACTAGCAGCGCCTGAGGGCTACGAGCTCAGGCGAAGCGGGTGTAACCAGGTTGTCGGCATTGTGAATTCTATTTGCTTTCTGCGGTGCTTCGGGGGCTGGCTTTCAATGAAGTTTGCTGAGATTGCGCAGAAGGGGTTTTGAACCTGACGTCGCCGAGTCTACCGCATGTTAGAGTATTAACGAACTTCTGTACATATATGACAATGTTATCCGTTAGTGAACGTCACTGGGCAGGAAAAAAAGAAAAGAAATCTTATTGCGCATGGCCTGACCAACAGCATTCTTAACGTGCGAAAATGCCGCTTGAATAATTGAAAGTGTTAGTACTCGGAAACTCTGAGGTGGATGTGGCCTTGGCGGATAAATGACAACACTGCTCGGTTATTCCGTGCTTGTAGACTATTTTATACCGTCTCGAAATCCCTGCCCCTATGTGACCGGGGCAAACGCACGCACAAAAAAGTTTGGATGCATCTAGCATTATAAAAAATATATATACACACGTGAGTCAGGTATCAATCGCTCTAATCAATGCTAAATTGTTGTACTTTGGAAGCTCGTAAGGTCATAATTAGCATCAAATTTTCTATGCACCTCATGCCTTTAATGCTTCTTTGGCATTTTTATGCTTTTTCCTCAAACTTGAGAAGTCTTACTTTATTTGCTTTGTAAGGGCTGAATCCCAGATATTTCCCGCTGTATTATTTCAAGTGTTGAATTGCGCAAAAAGGGGGGATTTCCGTATATTACGTGCGCTCCTCTTGTACTTTCGCCGATGCTTTTGATTTCACCCTAATCCTAATCAATGCTTTGCAGCACGCGTAATTTACGTGTCGTTGAAGGCAACCTCCTGGACGTCACTTTGTGCATAGCAAGAATCTGTGAGAATGTCGAAGACATCTGGGAAATTTATTCATTCAGGTAAGTTGTGCTTAGAAGAAAAGAGAAGCTCCGCATAACCATGTAAATATAAAATGCTGTTTCCCGCCATTTACTTGACTTGGCTTGCTTCACCTATAAAAAAAGAAAAGAAACGAACTCGAAAAAAAAAAAAAGATGCCGTTAAACGGCTCTAAGGATGGCTACGTTTTAAACTTTCCCGGATAACTTCTACTGACTCGGGCCTTTCTAGTGCTTAGTGATTGATCTTGCTAAAAAAATATTCAAGGGATCATCTCAAATCTTGATTCATGCTTTCGTCCTTCAAACTTCCGAACATCTACCGCGCTCGAAACATACTTGCAAACTTTGTATCTGTCGGTTTCGCTCAAGAACATGCCCCAACCTGGCGCGTTCTACGCGAAGTAGCAAAATTTTGCGAATGATAAATAGAGCTTGAAAATTTTCGCCCTTTTCCTTTCGCTTCGTGTGAGATCTTCCCAGGTCGTTAAACAAAGTAGGAAGCAATGCAAAGAGCCATGTGTTTCAGTGCTCACACGAGGCCCGATATAGTTTTACGCCACGAAAAAGAAGCTGAAATAAAATGTAGACATCCTGAAACGTCGCTGAGCGGGAGCTCAAGTCATCAACGCCGAATAAAAAAAAAAGAAGGAAGGAAGGAAGGAGGAAAGGAAGGAAGGAACAGAAGCAAGGGGAAGTCCAAAGGGATCTTCAGAACATCCATTGCTGTGGCGCATTAAAAAGGGCTCTAAACTGGTGGAATAAAAACCGATAAGCCCAGAAAGCGGATATTAAGCCTACCTTTGTTCAGTTTTCCCATATTTCCAAGCTGAAAAAAAAAAGCTGAAGAGATGGCGCAGGGGAAGGGGCGGGTAGAGATGAGAAAGTTTTAGTCGCAGAGGATGGGAAAGCGTTTGAAAACTGGTGCTTAAGCGGATGTGTGATGAGATGCCCTCGCGCACTTCCTTACAGAGGTTTTCCTTTGTTTAGGACTAAGATAAAAAAAATGTACGAAAGAAACAAAATATATGATTAATTTATATAACACCTGCGTTCCCGAGTGTCTTTTCACCTGTGCCTGCCTGTAAGGGACACACACACTGCGTGCACAATGCAATGAAAAATGTAGGCCGGACATTATGCCATTAGGGTTTTGTTTTAATTCTTCCTCGAAAGGTTCATTTCCTGTCTTCTTGCTTTGCTTTGAAGAAAATGAGCTCATGCTGAACGCCTGTGAATCAACCTTCATTGCTCATGTTACATAAGCGTTCGTTCATAATTATAGGTAAATAAAAGGTGTTTTTTTTAAACGTCCGGCAGTATCGCATTTTTTTTAACTTACAGCAACTGACTTGAACATTACAGATTTATATCTTTACGCCTGAATATCATTTGATTGCACCCATAATTTTGTTTCTACTTTTTTATAAATCCCAATCACCGCCCAACCAACGAGGCCGAATTCGATAATCAACAAGGTTGTACTTAGTGTCACTAGATAAGATACTGAGTACCGTCATTGACACGCACAAAAGTGAGCAACGGTGACCATTTTGGTGTTTATCAGTGTTGTCAGATTGCCGCTTCCGCGGCCTCACCGCTCACTCTGACGAGGTCATTTGTAAACAACACTGCCGAAGCCGCAGCAAACACGGCATCTTTGGACACACTTCTGCTGCTGAAATGGCTGAAATGCTGGGAAGCGCGTTATCTTTGACTCGCGTTCGGAACGACACCAGTCGCACACAACCGCAGAGCAAGGAGGACAAGCTGAGACTACCGTAGCTGACCGACAGAAATTGCATAAACAACAAAATGGCGGTGCCCATGAACCGTCGCAGTGTTAACAAATGTCGCGTGATGCGAATTGACCGATGATCACGGCGGCGACACGGAACAATAGGAGAAAAGAGTGCCGATAGCCTGTAACCTTATTTAGTGACACTAGTTGTATCGTTGAGTCGTGCGCAAGTAGCTCTCATTTTGACAACATACACGAACATAGTTTGTGAAGAGAGATATACTGGTTGCAGTGCGCCACAGTGCCCTACCTTCCCTTACACTACCTCACGAGCTCTTACCTTACCCTTCCTTGTGCCACTCGCTTATATTATCAGGGCCTCACGCAGCCTTACCTGACGCTAGTTAACTTTACGATGCCCAGTCTTACACAACCTATCCTAGCAACCTACACAACCTATCCAACCATACCCCGCACAACTTTGTATCCACCCTGTTGTACTCTACCTCACCTCATGCCACCTCATGGTAACCTAATCGCCCTATCCTGCTTTACCTTACATTACTTTAGGTTACCCTGCTGCACATTGTCTTACTCTATTTTACTTTATCTTTCTTCACCTTACTCCTCTCTACTTGCTTTAAGTTACCTTACCTACGTTACTTTATCCTGCTTTACATCTCTTTAGTTTACGTTACCTTACTTAATCTCACCTTATTTTACGTTATTTTATATTAATTTACTTCACGTTACTCGCCTTGTCTTACGCTAGGTTACCTACCCTTGCTTTGCTTTACGAGAAAACATTCATGTATAGGGCATGGAATAGGGACCATGGAACACAAGATGTACAGGGAGGCGCAAAATTTCACCAGAAGGTATTTCAGTACTCTGAAAAAAAAATCAGCGGTTTACCTACGTACTCCATCTTGCGAAACCATTGGAAGTGAAAGCCATTCTTACGACAGACGCATTTCACATGTGAGTTCAAAATTCTGTTGCACCTTATCTGCGCTTAACAAATAAAAACAGCATGATAAATTCTTCAATGCTGCAATATTTTGAAAAAAAGTGTGATTTATACGGGCTTTGTTAAAAACAAAGTTACTTTGTTTCTTACAGCCCTTCTCGCGAAGACTTACGGGTGGATGAACAACCTGTTATTAATTAAAGCTTTGTACCCCCCCCCCCTCCCCACCCTTACCGAATGGTCTCCCTGAGCCTACCGAAAGTCCGCGGACACCTTAGCAGCTTCTTCCGACTTCTAAATGCAAAGCGCTAATGTCTACTTGAACGCCTGAGATGCGTTGCTTGCGCTTCAAGTTTTGGGAGGGCTTCGTCCTCTTACCGTGTGAGATGCTTTGCTTCGAGATCCGTTCCTGTCTTACGCGTTTGAAATGTTTCATTCTGTATCATAGCCCTTTGCCCCACTGTCAGCCACTTTGTATTGGTCAGAGTTGACGACGGTGGTAAATTTTGCGGCCTGTCTATTTCAACGTTTGGCGACGTTGTCAGTTCCCTTATTTCATCTGTGGTGTACTGGTGCGGAGGTCCGCTTTTCGCTAATGCCGAGATTAAGCGCGCACCATTGAACGCTTAGAAGACACGTGGTCTAGGAACCGTTTCGCTCATTCCGACGCCGACGCCGAATCAAACACCGATGCCAACGCAGGCTATTTCGCTCAGTGGGTCAGATAATGCTTTTGCATTCAAAAGCAGATTGATAACAACTTCCAGTAATTGATATTCACGTATTACGGACAAATTGGTTTCGAGTCGAGGGGTTTAGGCGTTTAATTTCTCCAGAAAGCAGGTGTCTAAAGCAACGAATTAACACGACGAAGAAAGATCTTTTTTCTTGGTCTCCATCGCCTGGATTGTGTAAAAGCTTAGCAATATGTACCAAAGATGCTGCCAACAAAACATTGCTAGGAAGCGGCACCTCACGTCGTGATCGTTGAGTACCTGCAAAGCGTGCTTTGCCTTCGTCGACAGAGTAAAAGGTGAAGCCAACTTTCTGGCCTACGATGTGGAAAACAGACATGAAACCGTTCCCTCGCGCGTGCAGTTACTAAGTTAAACCAGTAAATTTCAGCAGAAGTGGGTAGCTATTTCTAGTTTTTTTCCACTTACTGCTTGCCTGATTTTTTCCTGTACAGTCGGTGGAGGCTGCTGTCTCGATATACTTATCTGAAAAATATTCACAGATACACAAAAGGGTGGGATGTGTTGGAAGCTTTCTTGTAAAATGGAAGTCCTATATTACCAGTGTTCCTACAGCACGAGCTGTTTAAGGAACGTTTCGGGCTTTTCCACCATTTAGTACGCAAAATAAAATTCCGTTATAGTCACAATTGTCTCCTCTGCCTTCTTCAGCGCGGGATGGATCAAGGCACAAAACTGCCCTTAGCTGTGGGTCATCCGAATTGTGTGGAGTCGGAGGAGGGCTTAGGTTTATGAAGCGAAACGTTGTCTTGAGAGAGGGCATAGATGTCAAAAGAGGGTCGTCGCTGACATCTTTTTTGGGTGAGGCAATCAGAGGTTAAGATGGTGCGACGACAAGACCCCGCAGCGCACGCCCACGATAAAGGCGACACAATACAATGCCGCAAAACAGAAAAACTAGAGAGGAGAGGAGAGAGAGAGAGAGAGAGAGAGAGAGAGAGAGAGAAGAGAGAGAGAGAGGAGAGAGAGAGAGAGAGAGAGAGAGAGAGAGAGAGAGAGAGAGAGAGAGAGAATAAACATTTATTCATATCAAGAGATGGGCTCGTGTTGAAGACAAGTCCGCATCGGTGCTGTGCAATTGTTAAAGAAAATACTTTCTGGCACCCTAATTCCTTTTCGTGCTGTGTTGCGGCTATAATCAGTTTTAATAAATAAATAAAAAAATAAATAAAAAAAAATAAATAAAATAAATAAATAAATATAAAATAAAATAAAAAATAAATAAATAAAAATAAATAAATATAATAATATTTTTGATGTGCGCTTTCTCCGTTTTGAAGAAATCTTGATTCCCTCATTCAATTTACCTCGCGAGTGAGTGGGAATCAATGCCTCGGATATACAATAAAGTAAAATAAAAAGTAAAATAACGAGTGAGAGTCGGTTTAAGACAGTTTTGCGCATCAAAGGATGTATTTGATTCAAATCAAATACTCCATATTGCATCATTTTATTAGCCTGGATTTTTTTTTTTTCTCAAAAAGTGAACGTAAAATTTTCGCTGGGCAGATTCATTAACATCCGTGAAAACCTTAACGACCTTAATTGCCTTTAGGAAGCGCGAAGCTACGAAAAATAAAAAAAAAAGAAATCTGTTTCCCTTTCTTTTTTTTTTTTTGACTCCGACACGTGCCTTGCCGCTTCGGTGCTCAGTGTAACTCCCCGTCACCCCAATGCCATCAATCGCTCTCAGTCAACTCCTCCTAGGTTTCTTTGCACCGGGGTTAAGCATACAACGCCGTTGTTTCACGTTCATTTATGACGCACTATTTTTTTTTTATTATTTTACAGCAACGCGTTATGCCTCTCGTTTTGCTATCACTATTGAGGCCTGTCGTGGGGCGCACACCGACGTCCCACGTATGCGCCACACCATTAACAAAGTCGCAATGGAAATATTAGTACATATCGTAGTCGTGGAAGGCGCAAATGCTATTCGATTTGACAGAGCGGGAACGCAAGAAAATAGCAGTAGATCAGAATATGCGAACTCACAACACGATTAACGCGGCTAAACGAAGTACCCGGTTGCACAGCTTGGTATAATCCTGGTTTTATTGGGCCGCTCAGTTCAGGTTACAGTTCAAGGTTCTGTGACTATTATGTAATGGAGCGGAGCGCCGGAAATGTGCCATGTATGAAACGGCGCACGTGCGGCCGGGAGGTATCGGCTTCTTGCAATATCAATGCCTTTGCTTGCTTGAGCTCATTAAAGCAAACATTAGGTAACAGAAAACAAGGTTCTCTTTCTCGTTTACTTAAGCCCACTATTACAACGAAATGTCCGGGGAGGTTTTCTTCCCTGTAACGTGCTCGAAAAGCTGCAGTTAAATTAATAATGTATTGAAAGATCAGATATAAGATCGAAAGGAAGTAGAAAACAAGGCCGAGCCTTAAGTATGCGACGTCACTACATGAGCACAAACACCAAGTTTTTTAAAAAAAGTTGGGTGGTTGAAACGGGGAGAGCGAAAAGAATTAAGGGGGTTGAAAATTGATTTAAATAACAGCATAAATTTGGACAATAAATAAATAAATCATTCTTGTCTTCTTTGCACAACTTCTGTTAATGGTGTCCTGGTTTCGATCCTTGTCTCTTTTGTAATCGGGGCTCAGTCAGCAGCCGTAAAAGTGTCAGCGCGCACGTGGCTCATCTTGGACCGGCTAATAGCAGTAACCTGTTCATGGTTGGGCTGCAATGCCTTGTGGCGTCGATTACACTTGCCTGTTGTTTTCTCTGACCTGGTTGTACCATGCATCGCGCTAGCCGGATAAACGACGCCGTCCGTTGCCAATGCGACAGGTTAGAGAAACGACTTCCCGATGAGGCTCTTCTGTCTGTCGTCTCCTGTCCCTTTCTCTGCGACGCCAGAATTTGGCGCCTTGGCGGCTTTTTTCTTGTTCGCTGTCGCCATTCCTGAGTTCGTTCCGTCAGGACGCGCGGACACGGATCCCCTTGATGGCTTGCTCTTCATCATGGAAGTCGCCGTTCCTGAGCTCGAACCGACGAGCCTCTCGCTGATCTCAACCAATAAGCTGTGCAAATCTGTATTTTGGTTTTACGCACTGGACTCAATAGCCGTTCCACCGTCATTGGTCATCGTAGGGCTTAAGCCGCTGGCCGATTTGGAGAAAGGACTGTTCCAGGAGCGTCTGCCTGCTGCGTTCGAAGAAGCCGGCTGCGCCATGGCCGCAAGTGGCGCTATTTCAATGTCCAGTTCTGCTGCTTCTCTCAGTGGGTCTTCGACACATAGCCAAACATCAAGCTTCCTGGCAGGATTCCAGCCCGGAAGACTGTGACGTGGCTATCAAGGTCACCAGGCTCAGAAGCACGCACAAGGTACGGAAAGGAAACTGCTGGCCCCGAACACTGTCATAGATCGGCAGTCGTACCAGTGACGGAATGCCCAGGTCCGGTTACCCAAACAGGACCCTCGTTACGAAGCCCACGATGAAGCCAATGACCACCCCGTATGCGTTGGTGCGGGCACGTAGGTAGAAAAAGGCGACGAACTGAGGAAATAGGAAGACGTAGACGAGGTCCAAAGATAACGTCCAAAGCTCGAACACCGAACGAACGGAAAGTGACATCGCAGTCACGGCAGCGCACACCACGCACACCGAGAGGCGCATTACCAGTTCGAAATCCGACGCAGCAGGTCTCCAGATTAAGGGAAAGACGTTTCCGCGTGAGCAGTGATGAGACGCTCAGCAGGGACGAATCCACAGACGACATGACGGCGCCCGTGACTGCGAGCTGTCCTAGGATGGACACAAATCCCGGCGTCATGCATGGCGTAAGGGAGCGCGTGCACTCGGTCTTCTTCTTTGAGATAAACGGGCCCTCGTGTCCAATCGCGGTGAATTTTGTGCTCTTGCTGACTGCGTCGATGACGGCCGGAGGAACAGCGTTTTACTCCAACGGCGGCCAGAAACGATATAATCCTAACGCCGAAGAGGACTTGGGAGCTCAGGGCCCTCTGAAAATAGACCTGCCACGGGATTCCGTGGAGGGTGGTCATGAGAAGCTGATCGAGGAGTTGACTCACATCGTTTTCCTCAATGCTTCCCGTCCAGTCATTGTGCGGGGCGCCAATAAGACCAGCGGCTCTGTTCTCAAAGCAAAGGGAACGCAGGCCCGCAGTCCGATGAAGGTGCTGATCAATTGAAAGACGTCAGTGGCCATCACGGAGTAGAGGCTGCCCAGCGCTGTGTAGAACAGGATGACGCAGGCGGACACCATGACAGTGATTTCATGGTTGAACACTACCGCGATCGCTGCCGTTTTCATCGGCTCCAGCGTGCCTGCAACCGATCCGAGGCACAGGGGATTGGTTCGGCCGCGCACGGGTAACTTATTCACGCGCATTTGGTTAGGTGATTGCTGAACAAAATTGCCGCATAAAATTGTTACCTACTGAGTGTAGCGAGCACGGTAATAAAAAAAACGAGGATTGGGAGATTATTTTTAGTAACTTTGAGATAGCTCATTTTCCTAAGCTACCTACAAAAGCGTTAAGATATTAGAAGCAACCTGGGGGTTTATTCTACTAAATCACACAGCACTGGAAAAACTCGCAGGAGTTATTAACATGTTAAGCGGCGTGGGCTCATACTTACTTGCTGCTGCTACACTACGCTATACTTAAGATAGTAGTAGCGGTCTTGGGAATAGAATAACTCGTCGTCATTATTCTCATTGCTATCAGCGCAGAAAGACCGCGGAAAGACTGTCCACGGGCGGGTTCAAGTGGCCAAACCGCATGTAAAGGACGGCTCTTGCCGCGCGTGCGTCAGTTACTCAAGAGGGACGCGATAACTTTCATAATACAGGGGTTTATTACGTTGAAAACCACGATACAAAGACAACACTGCACTACACACCTTGCCCATGGGGCGAACACCCGTCAGCGCCTGCCCAGCCAGGCGTAGGGCGGAAGTTAGTGTCCGCCTGCGTATGCCGACGCGACGCTCGCTGAGGTAAGAAAGAGGCCTCTCGACCGGGCGGCATCGGCACTCGTCCGCTGATCTTAGATGGTGCAAGCCGTCACAGCTCGGACGCGGGTCAACCCAGCAATAAACGGAGAATGCCCGGAGACACACGGGGAACCCCGGATAACGAAATATAGCGCAATCGAGGCATGTGCAAATCACCACGGTGGGTGCCGTGATCACAGGGAACAACGGCCAGTGCAGCAAAGGCCAAGAGTAGTCAAATGCATGACACCGAGTGCTACGCGTCCGATGGTCTCCCAGATCGCTCGCGCGTGTCGCGACGCGCCCCTGTAGGAAGAGGAGGGAGGCGCGCGAGGATCGCCCTCGACCTGCTAAGGAGAACCTCGCCAGACTTCAAATGCAAGGGTTTGCGCTCTCACGGCGGTGCTCGGTGTTTCTGCGGTTCCCGGATGTAATTTAGCTGAGATGCGTTCGTAAAATGCGCCACCCTACAAAAACAATTGTTTAAAAGCACCAACCACGGCACGGCGTGCAAGAACTTGTGTGTTACGAAATTGCGTAAGGTACAAGGTTTCGCATGTATAGTGGTGGTAGGAGAGCTGAATTTTGTAACCACTTGAACTCATAAAAATTGTCACTTCACGTGCGAGTAAAAAGCTCTAGGGCATACGGACCACGTAAAAGACATACTTATACCCAGAATAAACATCCACATTTGCCCTGAGCATGTCATAATTCTTTCTGCATAGCGCTGACAAATACCGAGTCTCCTACCAAACATCCGTCTACATAGAAAGGTGCAAGGGTTGTGGACAATTTAATGCAGAAAGATCCAAGAGAATCGAGCTGGAAACAATACCTTATGCAAAGTACGTTGCTTAAAATTCAAGCCATTAGTGCAACCTGTTGTCCTTATGGTCACAGAGTCGCTTGCGTTTTGAATGCAGTCCTGCGACCCCAGGGGCTGCACTATGGCGACCTCCAAAGGAGTATTATTTCGTTTGTAGCCCTGCTACCCTACTGTTTTTAGTGCTGTTATGCGACTCGTGCACATAACGACTAGAATTTCATTCACTAACGCCCCGCTGATTACCTGTACCCAACATTCCAACAGTGTACTTCGCCCTGTAATTTTTCCCTCTTCCATTTCTTCACTTTGCACCCTGTTTGAACCTCCCGAACTCTGCCACCATCTTACGCGTCTCCTACTCCTCAGCTCTTGATCGTTGATGTTCCTTCTAAAAAAGCCGGAACGCCGTCTGTCTCTCTTAATGAAATTACCTTGCGCGTCTTCCAACCGCATTAAGAATTGCCGTGTAGGTACGAGCGTACAACCCCTCGCTTCTCGCGTGAAATGTGACGCGAGCTGTTTTGACTAAGGTGTAACGAAAATGATGCGGACAGTCCACTTACAGGCGCCTCCCTCTCTGCGGGCATCTCAATTTCTGGCGTCGGGCAAATACAGCCTTACCGTTCCGTGCGAGCTCGTTCCGCCCTTCGGATCACGACCACGCTGCTCGCGTACTTTCAACGCTGCGCTCAAACGGGAGCAACGCACCTATGACGCAAATGAAGACGAACGGCGCTAATGCGGAGCTCGTCCCTAAAAGCCCCGAAACGCTTGGGGACGCCCAGAGGATGGGGGCGTTGTAAATAATATCACCGGCGACGCCACCAGAACGAGGCACTCCCGCGTGAAGGAAACGTCAACACAGTGCAGCATTACGAGCCGGGAATGAGGCGGGCTTATTTTTAGCGGGTCTCAAGGAAGCGCCGAGAAGGTATCCAAGGTGGAGGCGTGGGAGGAGGAAAGATGAGGTACGCTAGAACGTCGGAAGATGTTAGTGAAATGGGAGGATGTAGAGTACAAAGGTTGATCGAAAGAAGAAAGAAAGGCTCTAAGGCCGTGTTGGAAATTCCCGGCGGTAAACATGAGGTGAGGAGAAAAACTGTGTTGACGCGCACATGAGTTGGACGGTTCACTGTCTATGCGATTGTGGCTGCAAAATTAAGTTTCTTTTTATTTATTTTCAAGACGTATTGCATGCAAATAGAATACATATTGATGCTACATTATAATTATTGCGGCTCTGTTAAAGTGCTTCCGCGATTACGTGCTTAAAACCCGGTATTGGTTGTTGTTTGTTTTTGCGTGAGTGTGAACGTGGGTGAGTATACGCGCGTAAGTATACCTACACTAGTGTGTCTATTGGTGTATAATGAAAAAAATTAGCAGTGGCTTAGCTCGGCTGTTCCAGGATATACGTAGCGTGAGCTAAGGTTCAGCTGGTTATTCTTAGGTTTCCTGGTTGTCTAGGATTAGCTGATTATCAGGCTTACTGCTGCTAAAACGATTTCTAATTCCACAGAATCAAATTTAATCCAATCCAATTCACGCCAATTCAATCCAATCTAATATAATACAACCCAAACGAGTTGCGGTGGCGGCGGCGGCGGCGGCGGTGGTGGCTTCGGTGCGCCAGCTGTGCGCCGTGAGACGTCACTGATCCTCGCGCATGCACAGCACGGCTCTCCAGAAGCCACGCGAAACTGCTCAACCTTGGCGATTGTAGCTCACGCTACAATAAACATGCAAAGCCTGCATCGAAGGTAGGAGAGAACTGCCGATAAATGAACAGTTAATAAACGACTCTCAGCAAGCCACATTGATATACAAGCGTTAATATAAATGAATACGATGTGAGGTCTCTCCACCATGCAATCAAAAGCGCTATCAAGTCGAATTCTATGACGAATATTTTTACTATCATTCAAGGAGAACAGCAAGGGAAAATATGGCCGCCTATCTGCTCACCTCGTTTCCAATGCCGTCAGAAGTCGACGGTCTTCTGCTGCCCCGGCCACGGGAACGCCTCGCTTCTCTCCCGCGCCCACCTCTTACGCTGTTCCCCTACCTTTAGATCCTCCCACGATAAACAAGGGGGAGGTTTGCGAAAGTCAATTCAATTTTCCCGCGTTCCACTGCTGGCGCCATTTACTGAAACCTTTCGTTACTGTTAGTAAAGATGGTTGTGGTTCGTTTCCCCGAAGTCCGGTGTCGATCAGGAACCCAATCGCCCGGGCTCCGGTTGATTTGGTAGGAGGCTGGCAGGGCGATGGTGTTGAAGTTCTTGGAGATGGCGGTCGAATTGACGAACTCGAGGCGTTGAGGTTGGTTAAGTGAAACGGAAGTTTATATACAGCTATTTACAGTAGGATAACTGGGTACATGAGTAGTAAAAGAAAAAACTTCAAACTTCAGCTAGACGCTAGCTCCGAGTGCGCACAAATCACTCGAGTTCCTCAAATTCGTCTAACTCTCCTATTCTCGGAGCGTACACAAACCGCTCGAGAAACGACGGCCGAGACCCTGTCTCGCCGCAGGATCCGTCTAGTTGCCCGGTACGGCGCTGCACCCTAAACTTCCGACGCGATCCTAACCTTTATCCTAGGGGGCTCACAAATCCCAACCTAGCTTCAACGGTCGAGACTCCTTGTCCCGCCGGGAACTGCCCAGCTCGGCGCTCAGACAAGAACGATTTCTAACGGCCAAGTTCGGCCTTATAACACCTCGAGATCACACTCTCTCGGGAACGCCCCTGTAGCGTTCGTACACGCGTAAGGGAGTGCCCAAATTCACGTAGACAGCTGTCACTCAGCGCGCTGCGGAATATTCAATGAGTCGCCGCCATCTTTGGGTCAACGGACCGCTCGCCGGCCAGCAGGCACGTACGACCCCGAGGGGTTGGGGCGAAAGGCGCTACTGTGCGTCGTGCTGACCGGGGCGCGTTAACAATGGAGGCTCGCGCGGCGCTCATCCCGACGTCGGTAATCAGTGGCAATCACACCTCCCCGGCGCTTCTCGGAATCCGGCGACGCCGTCTGCGTTTTCAATGGGGGATTATCCCCGTGGTATTCGGTCGGCCAGAAAATCCGCCTCCCGTGCGCGCCGTGACGAATTGGCGACGGCTGCAGCGTAGAGTCCACCGTGCTGAGCCACCAGACAGAGTGGCGGGTTCTCACGCACCGCCCGGGCACTTGGCCCCTGTCCTCATCAGTGGACCTTACACTGTTCAACCAGGAACACTTCCGCGAGTTCCAGGCTCGCGCGAACTCTTTTTGTATTTTCGGGTCAAAACATTTTTCCAACGCCTACGTTGTTAATTTCCTATCGGAAAAATCCAGCATTCATGTATATATATAATTAAAAAAAAGCACTGTGAATACGACTTAGATATTTACTTACTTCCTCAAATATGCCTAATGTTTTATTTTTCCCGAACAATACTGGAAAGTATGGAGTTTGTTTTCAGATTTAGCAGTTTGGGAAAGCTTCGCCTATATAAACCTGTCGTTAAAGAATTTTTTTAACTTTTGGCCGGGAGGATGATTCGAGGGTCGGTCGGACGGTCGGTCACGGTCGGCCGGTCAGTCCATCCGTCCGTCCGTCCGTCCGTCCGCCCGTCCGTCAGTCCGTCCGTCCGCCCGTCCGTCCGCCCGTCAGTCAGTCAGTCAGTCAGTCAGTCAGTCAGTCAGTCAGCCAGCCAGCTAGCCAGCCAGCCAGCCAGACAGCCTGCCAGCCAGCCAGCCAGACAGACAGACAGACAGACAGACAGACAGACAGACAGACAGACAGACAGACAGACAGACAGACAGACAGACAGACAGACAGACAGACAGACAGGCAGACAGACAGACAGACAGACATTTTCGAGATTAAGTAGTCCAAGAAAGACTATCGTCTTTAATAACACATATCACCTCATGACAGCCATAACACGTATATGCTTACACCCATAACAGGAATCATGACCCGTCGGTTGGACACAAAGACTTGTTATATTTCGCAATTTATATCCAATTAATACTCGCCTTGTTGGCGATACTTGTTTGTGATTGTATACAAGATCTCTAACAAACGCTGCATCGCGCCCTCAACGTAAAATTCAGTCTTGCGATGCCGGCGTCCCTGTTATTTAATAAGATATAGTGTATGTGAACTCAGGGCTCTGGGGTAAAACTTCCCAAAGAGCGCGTGAAGGTGGGCGATCGTCTGAACACAAAGCCCGCTCTTGGGCCAATTCACTCATCCTTATGCCGTCGACATTACGACCAGCCAGCTGCTACCCCCTTAAACCAAAGTGCACACCTAAAGTATGTAAACGTCTCGTGATATTACGTAGTGCTTTGCGAGCCATTGAGGCATTATCAACAACCAAAACGGTGCGTCAGCTTCAGCTTGCTTTGCACCTCCTTAAAGAGAGGATAATGAGTCAATTCCGTTATTCAGAACGCGCGCGATCAAACGTCCGCGCTTCGCTTTCTTGCCCAGTGAACGAAATTACGCGAAATAACTCACGACCACTAATGATAGCTTATCCGCCCCTTTCACCCGCAGCACACACATCCCCTAGCTTAGATCCAGTCTAAGGGAACAGCACACTTCCCTCTTTGCGTCTTCTGACTCCGAGCGGCACTCCCGAATGAGTGCTCCTACAAGGTTGATTGATATTGTAGCGTGAGCTACACTGGCCAGGTTTAACAGTTTCGCGCTGGCTTCTGGAGAGCCGTGCTGCGCATGCGCGAGGAGCAGTAACGTCTCACGGCGCACAGCTGGCGCGCCGGAGCCCCGCCACGGTTGGATTGGATTGGATTAAATTGGATTGGATTGGATTGGATTAGAAATCGTTTTAGCAGCAGTAAGCATGATAATCAGCTAATCCTAGACAACCAGGAAACCTAAGAATAACCAGCTGAACCTTAGCTCACACTACGTATATCCTGGCATAGCCGAGCTAGGCCACTGCTATTTTTCTTTAAATGAGGGAGTGTTCGGTGGTGGTGGCGGTGCACCCGCCCGGTGGAGGGCTGCCCTGCTCCCGTGTGCCATGCATTTGGCTGGCTGGCCGGGCCTTTTTCGCCAGGTCTTGCAGGGTATCAGGGTCCGTGGTAGTCAGGCAAGCAACCCGCTGCGTGTAAGAAGGGTTTAGGGTTCGGATGAAGGGCCGGAGATAGTTGGCACTCCCACGCCAAGTGGTATAGGGTGCCAGCGGAAGGGCCGAAATTACATGCCATTTAATGGACGGTGAGGTACATAACTTGGGGATAGAGAAAAAAAACTCTATTCCAACGACTCTAGTCTCTTGTTTGCTTGGTGGAGTGGTGCAGGTTCCGATATACTACCGACCATCATGAACTTCGAGCGAGATTTAGAGCAAACAGGAAATTTAGAGCGAAAGCTCTACTACGCCAGATGTTTCAAGGTCTCAACGCGTCGCAAGTGACCCTCAGCCGCCGGCGTACAAACTGCCTCTTTCTTTCTTATCACTTCGCTTACTCGAAGTCGCTGCTGCGGTACCACGTGACTACGCTGGGGTCAAACGGCTGCGTCGCCTGCGCCTGATGTCTTAACGCCGGCTGGACCGTACGTGCATGCGCTTCAGCCAAGCGGAATTATGTGACTAGACAAGGATTTAACGGTTGTTTCCCCGGCTCTTGCTCCCTCAGTCTTGCCATTGATGGCGTGCCGGTTAGGCTGTCTGTTTGTGCCGTTCAGCGCAAGCGAAAAGATGAATCCAATCGTCCAGTAGATATAGCTAGACGGCAGGCTGCAAAATCTCAAGCAGAAACAAGCTTTCACGGAACACTATGTGCATGGTCATTGCTTTGAGTCGTGGTAACTAGGCCTAGAAGTGTTAAACCTGAGCAATTATCCTTGCGTATTTTTATTAAATTGAAATAACCTACTAATGCCTCTACAAATTGCCTTTTTAAAGGGACCCTGCAACACTTTCTTCAACTTTTTTTGAAATCTTATATGCTTGCAGAGCGTAGTCACCCAACACACCGAGTACATAGATTAGGGGTCGCAAAGTACCTCAGCAAAAATTACTGCTCTATGCCCGTCAGATAACTTAAAAACTCGTTCAAAAAATTTTTCTTTCTTTCCCGGTCTTGGTTTTCTTCCACGGCCCGAATTACGTCACCGAGGCCATGTAGGGGCTGTTGGCCGGTTTTCCTTCGGTTGGAGCAATGAACCCTTTTCGATGGCAACTTTAAAAATAAAGCCCCAAAAACGAAGCAGAAACTGAAGGCGTATCTGGTACAACGAGCAAATAACGCAGTGCCGCTCCGTGCTGGCGATAACTATACCTTTCGCAGTGGTTCCAGAAGCGAAAAAAGAGTGAAAGCATTTATCGGAAGTGTTGCAGGGTCCCATTAATGTGTAAACCATATCCACAGTAGCCATTTTGGGAAGCGTGCGTACGGCGAGAAGGGCACGTCGCATTACCGTACATTTCTCAATCTGATGCGGAGACTTACCTGTTGTTCTGCAGTAATTTTTAAATGCGGAGCATTTCTTAGGCTCGCCTGGTCCTCCGTCATTGATGGCGGCGCCGTCCACACGCTCACTGCGCATGCGCAACTCTCCTCCTTACACCCACAGCTCCGCGATACTACACTATAAAAAAAAAAGAAATTAGCGGCGCCCGGTTTCGATCCCACGACTCTCTGGCCGCAACGGGAGGTACGCGGTGCTCTTCCCACTACGCTACAAATCCGGGACAGGAGCAAGTGCTACGAACGCGCCTTATGTCCTTGACTCATTCAAACTACGTCAAGAAGCTACTGATACAACGAAGGCACGCGAAGCTGAACGTCAACGGAAACGACGAACTGAAAACTTTAGAGGGGGATGCTGAATTTCCCGTGGGAAAGCTGTGGCGGGAAGCGCCACGCGCCTTGCAGCTCAACCAGCCCCGTCCGCAGCGCCTCTGATGCTGATTGTGGCAGGATGCCCCTAGGGATTGGCCAACCAAAGAATCCATCACGAGATAGGTTCGCGTTCAACCACCGTCGTCATCTTCCCTAGGGGAACCGCCGAAGAAGAAAGAAGAACGAGAAGACAAAGCTGCGAAGAGGAGGGCGTGTACATTGCTCTCAGCCGGTGACCAATGTCAACAACCTTTACCTCACCAAAGCTGACGGAGACTACCGATTCTACCACAGAGACAACATCGACAAGAACATGATGGACGAGTTTCGGCGCCTCGAGAACCACCGTCTACTCACCGTAACACAACAGCACTTGCGTGCCTTTGCCACCGGTGTGGACCCGGACGCGGAATTCCCTCTGGCGCTAGTAAAAACCAGATCACTCAACATAACGGCAACACAATGGAACCACACTGAACCGCCACGATGCTTCGCATCCTCATCAGGGTTCCCCACGGGAAGACGGTGTAATTTTTTTCTGCGATGTACGGCGTGCACGTTCTATACAATGATCGGATTTCTGGATCACGTAATTCTTTATTGCATCGGACAATGCTCCGAGCGTATTCACGTGGCGCCACATGAAGCAACCACCCATTGTTACAAAAAGGTTTGCTTCGCTTTTTTTTTTTTGATAGTCAGAAGAATACACGGTAGAGGCAGCCATTCCACTTTCAATACCCCCTTGAGTCGTCGTGGTCGACGAATCTGCCTGTGTTTTGAAAGGAGGGGCGTCAGATAAAAAGAGAAGCAGAAGAACCAAGGGGAAATGCGAGGGCCGGAAATGAATCGAAGAGACAACCAGTTAATTAGCCATACCCATTGCCAGGCTCAGGGATCAATATCGGCGCTTATAGGCATTACGAGATGAGATATTGAATCCGGTAAGAACGAGATATAGTGTCGACAGAATGTGTGTATATATATATATATATATATTATATATATATATATATATATATATATATATATTATCTATCTCTATATATCTAATCCTATCTATATATATATATTCTTTTGTTTTTTTGTTTTCACAACGTCGCTATTCAATCTTCGCGGCTTATTTCCAGAGACGCGTATGCTCAAAATTCTGTTAATTGTAGTTATACGTTAAGGCTTGACATATTTTGCTCTCACATTGGTTTGTAATATTCCTAGCCTTATTATTATAACCTCTATTATAACGAATTCTAAAATGCAGAAATTGGAATTGGTGGAAATTGCTGCAGAATTTCTTCCTACGATTACGCCGCGCTAGGCGCAGTCAAAGTACTCGGCCGAGCGGCGAAGTGCCGCCAAGTTTCGCCGCAGTTCGCACAGTGCCTTCACCACCAAGCGAGCGCGCGCTCCCAGCGCTGCCCGGTGAGCCTTAACTCAGTAGGCCTCGGCCTACGAGAAATACCCAGCCGGTCGGCGTATCGCCCCTGGGGCTATCGCCGGGGCCTGAAATGAAGTGAGAGGGGCCGCCGATGACTTACGGCTGCCGGAGATTCGACTCCCGACGAATATTCGGCCCGTGGGACTCATAAGCGCTGTCTTGTCTCCCTCTCCTCCTGCTTCCACGCTAGGCCACTGGTCCCCCTTTCCCTCTCCCGCACTTTGTGCTCTCTCCTCCGCACACGCGAGAGGTGCGGCGGCTGCTGCTGTCCCCAGAGCCACGGCATCCGTGATCAGGGTCCGCGCGCTCGTTTGCCAGCATCTCCCCTTCGTTCGCTTGCGCCCATTTCTTACCCAAGACACATACTCCCTCCTCCTCTCCTTCTTTCCTCTCACACCACTTGCACAGCGGCTCGTAGTTCTTAGCCCTCTGCTTACATCCCAGCGGACGCTAAGCGCTGAGCATCCCGTACTCTCCGGACCACCCCGTCATCGGCTCTCCGTCGTCCCGATAAGACAAAGCATCCTTCATCGTCGCTACAAAATCTAGCGCTTTCGTCCCTTTCTCCTCTACACTATCTATGACTTAGCTCCGATGATTGTATTGTCTGCTTTTGTTTTTCCCAAGGAGCCGTTTCGCCGGAAGCAACGTGCCCACAAATTTCGGAATTTCGGAAATTTCGAAAGTTGGCCGAAGCGATGGCGTGACCATTGCAGAATTACGAAGGAAAAAGCGCGCATTCTCCTGTGACAGCCTCAACAATGCTCGGGCAACAAAAAATACCCAGGATTTGAGTTTTATTTGCGGAGAGCGGGTATGTGCGCGGGATGCGCGCTAAGGTAATAACGACAAGCCATTTTTTTTAGCTCTAAGCCTAGTATGTTCTAATATCTACAAACGACATCAGCTCTGCCGGTTATTAGCTTGAACCTCACAGAGCTGAACACAATGAACATAACTTGCGATTACAGCTAACTGAGTGCCGTCGATCCGCCGAATGCGGCTCCAGGTTTATTGCACAAAGCAGTATGTTCACGACATTAAGAATTGAATGTTTCTTCGCGCGTTCTATCGCCCGTACATTGACCGTTCCGAATCCTAGGGAACCGCTGCAAGCCCCCAACAAGTGGGAAGACTGACTTGTGGGACGAGTGTTTAACGTGCACACGGTAACGCGAGCGCGACGTTTAGAGCCCACGCACGGGTGGACGTCACCGTAAGAAAAACCAAAAAAAAAAAAAAAAAGCTGCCGGTAGAACGGACGGTCAGTTGAGGTGCAGTTATGTATTGTTAGTGCAATGACACTTCTGCAGGCGAGTTTCATCTAACAGTGGTCACAGTGCCCCAAACGCCTGTACACGTTATCGCCTCACATTTGTATTGCCTTTCTGGATGCGCGTCTAATTCCACAGTGCTTTCCTGGAGTTACTAGGTCTATAAGCTCCGTCGCACTTGACACAGTCAAATCACTGGACATCATAAAGCAAGTTAAGTGTAAAAGTTTCGATGTATGCTCCGGACGAGTGAGTTATTGTCCCCAGTTTATTGCTAAGTTGTCACTCGATGTTCCGTTGGAGGTAAGGAGCTATCCAGCCTACTGTTGTCATTACCACTGTTGCCAACTCTCTACGAAACGTCCGGGGCCAATTATATAGAAGGGATTAAGAAGCTAGAACTTTTCTCCAAACAATGACGCTGACATGACAACAACAAAAATGTAACAAACACAAATAAAAGTCCAAACACAGGCGGGCAAAAGAACGCCCTGCCTGAATCCTAACATGTTAGACATCGAAGTGTGATGGGAACATCACGACCTCTGCGATTCCCTGGGGCGCTTTTAAATTGACACATCCGAGCGACGTGTTTGGGGAGCATTCGAACCTAAATAACAAGAAACCAATAAACAAAACAAAAGAAAAACAAAATGTCAGAATGATGCTCATAAAGATATACTTTCAGACAATAAAAATCCGTGACCTCTCGTGCCTTCAAGGCCCGTGCTTTGAGGCGGGAAAAGCACTCAGGATAAGAACAAAATCCGCGTGCGGTTTGCTTTTCAGAAAATCCTGCGGAAAAGAAAAAAACTTAAGCTCCCCTCCCTTAAGAAGCTTTCCGCGGTTAATCCACTAGCAGAGCCCGGACTTGCTCTTCGAGGCGCAGGAGAAGGACGCCTGTTTTGATCGTCTCGTAACAAATAAACGTTCCTCCCCTCTACGCCCTCAAACAAACAGCGACAAAAAGTCACGTCGGGCTCGTTTTGCTGTCACTCTTTTGTTCTCGCGTTTTCAATGGCTTCGCTTATAGTGCGAACCCCGTCTTTGTGTCCCTAAAGACCACCGCGCACGCAAAGGCAAGAAAAAACCACGGGCGCTCTTCATCACGGATTCCTCGAACGCGACGCGGAGTCTTTGTCGTCTCTCGAAATCCTGCTCGTTTTGGGATCCTCTGCGTTGCTCTCGTTTTTGCGGTGTCTTATTTGTCGTGCCGCTGCATCTGCGTCCAAAGACGTTCAACGGCGGCACATTCCAATTCCGAGCCCATCGACCTCCGGAAGCGCGCGACATTTCAAACACAAGGCTCTCGTCGCTGCGAGCATTCAACGCAGACGCACACCGCAACGCAACAAAACGGTCGCCCACTCGAGCTCTCCTTTACGTGTTTTAGTTATTTCCTCGCGCTCTTGGGACGATTGTGTGTGTGTGTGTTTTTCTCTCTTTTTTTATTTGATTTCCACCAAAATGCGATGAGCAGTGGCGCCCTGTAAGGAGCTTGAGCGGAGGCAGAAGAAAGAGACGCATTAAACGACCCGAACCGGCTCGAAGAATTCTTCTCAATGAGCTGAAACTGAGTGCGCGCTTTTCCGCTCTTCCTTTCGAGGGCGCCGTTTTCCCAGATTTCTCGTTCGGACAACCAATAATATCCGCCAGCCTGCCTTTGTGTCCCCTTCTCTGTGGCAGCGCTTTCGGGGAAAAGTAAACATCAAGCCAGAGATGTCGGTTGTGTTTATTTTCGGGCCGCTTTCGTTTTGTCTATATAGCGTTCGCTCGGTTGTTCATTGGCTTGAATTCTGACAAGCACTCTTTTCTCCGTTTATTCCCTTCC
Source organism: Haemaphysalis longicornis (assembly GCA_013339765.2). Classification (NCBI taxonomy): domain Eukaryota; kingdom Metazoa; phylum Arthropoda; class Arachnida; order Ixodida; family Ixodidae; genus Haemaphysalis; species Haemaphysalis longicornis. Next base: position 47,948,735 of record CM023453.1, read on the forward strand.
CTTCTAGCAGGACAAGAATAGCCCGCTGACTTGGCGTCGACAAGACGGGCGTTCAGTCTGTGGAACCCAAATAAGTACATATTCCCAAATTGAATCAATATTCCGTGTACGGAATATAACCTGTACGCTTAAGATGCAACCCCTCTTGAACTGTGTTATTTTGGTTTCAATGTGTTAGGAAAGGGTAGGGGGCTCAGCGTGCTGTATACAGGCACATTGTATGCAACACAGCGTGACAAAGTTGAGAGGAAATTATGCTATAAGTGACTGATTCAGACCAGTGAGGAAGGGGAAAGCGATTGAAAGGCAAGAAGAATAACCAATCACTAATCCCGCCTGGTTACCTCATACTGGAGAAAATGGCTTAGGGGGTTTACAAAACAGTGTACGGACTAGTAACTTTAAAAATGCTTATAGGGCTCACTGGTGTTCTTGATCAAAGCATGCGTTAAGCTCTTACCGTCTTGCTTTCTTCGTTGAAGACTCTTTAAAACCCACTAAAAACATACAATTCATTCGTGTTCCCATATTTGATATCTAATACGCGGTATATACATAAAACCGGAGAAAAATAGCAATGTAAATGAAAAAAAAAAAAAGAGTTTGCACTAGACATGCAGCACTCCTTAGCTAACAGCCAGAAAAAGGAATTTTTGGTGTAAAAATAAAATATCAGCACAAGGGACGGCATAATGTTCGACCATCCTGAATTTGAAAGCAAACTTCGTGTGGAAAATACCCTAGCTCAAATCCAGTAAAAAAAATAGAATCAGGCGGGGTATGTAACTCGTAGGAGTGACACCAGATGAACCACCAGGTCAACATTGTGTCTACAAAGATACCCGAGTACAAGTAAGGGAATGTCGATAACTGGATAGAGGGATGAGATAAAAAAAGTCAGGGAAGCTTGCACTCATGCCCAAGACTTGAACTGCGAAGCTGTCGTAGGCGAGCATTGCCGGGCACATCGTTAAGTTTCGGTATCATTGTTTATTTGCATAGTTGCGGTGCTAGTAATCGTCGTCATATGCATGGAAGAGGTCGTCGCCTTCTTCGCGGCAAGTGGTGGATGCAAAGTCATCCTCAGCATTGTAGACTTCCACCAGCTCAACTAGCAAAGCTTGCCCTAAGTCGCTCGATGCTTGAACCATAGCGAAGCCGCAGGGTTTTTTTATACGTCAGCACTGAAGGATACATCACCACGCATTTGCACAAGTTAGAAATTGTTTATTTAGATGTTCCGTCATGGCTTTGCACTAGACTAGCACTAGTCATCGTCATATACATCGATACCGTCGTGTTCCTCATGCCAAGCATTACATGCGCGGCAGCGCTTCACGACAGCTCTGGAGTTTTTTTTTTTTTCTTTTGCTAAAGCCACTGCGTATCCCGGGAACACTCGGCGGTCGCCGCGGGGCAGGCGTTCAGGAGAACTCCGCATTTTCTTGGTATTTTTTCCTGCAACACCGAACGTGACGGCTTGTACAAAAGCACCACTGTTAAATAAATCGGGCTCAAAGATGGATTCCGTGTGCTCAGGTTTGAAGGCTATGGGAGAATCTTCGTATTGCAGTGGACCTAAATATGATGATGATGATGATGATGATGATGTTGATGCTGATGCTGATGATGCTGCTGCTGATGATGATGGTGATGAGGAGGAGGAGGAGGAGGAGGAGGAGGAGGAGGAGGAGGAGGAGGAGGAGGAGGAGGAGGAGGAGGAGGAGGAGGATGTCCATGATTGTTAGTGGTAACCTATTTTTATTATTGTAGGTGTTTTTATTGGTCTTGTGCATGCCAGCAATAAATAAACAAACTTATTAAACATAACTAAAACAATAAACAGGTAAATTAATAAATAAAATTTATGTAGCCCGGTCCACTGTTTTTGCTAATTGTTTGAAAAATCACAGATTCTATTTCTTCAGGCGTGGCGGTAGCGGCTAGGTTTCGTAGCAATGGGAAATATAAAATAATCAAAAACAAATAGCAAAAAGACGAAAATTTTGTCTTCGACAATGCATTAGTGATTGGCTGCGTTTAAACCTGCACGAAAATGAGTTCTTAATTGAATTGTGACGTGTTCATTGGCAACGAGAAGTGGTTTGCCTAACTCTATCGCGGCAAAGGTCTCTTCTCCAACACAAACTCCAGCGCTACAGCATACAACCGTATCCAGACAGTGCGTCGGTTCGCATCGCCAATAAATAGCAGGCATATCAAATTCTTGTATTGCCATCTTCATTTCCAGCGCTGTTTGTTTAACTCACAGTTTCTTTTCTTATCGTTCGTCCGCTCGCCCTGAGTACAGGGTGGGGGGAAGGGCGGGCGTGCACGGACGCTTTTATAGAATCTGGTAAATAGAAATTTAACTTCGCAGCCCGGAGCAGTGAATGTTTCATGAAGACGTCTTGCAACGTGCGTGCGCTAGCTCCGCAATGTGTCCGCGGTGCTGCTTAGGGAGAAGAGAAATGGATTTGGATTCCGCATTCGCAGCTGTCTGGAGGCAGCCAGTGTGGGAGGGCTGCGGACGTTTCCTATTCAAACAGGGGCTCGAGGCCACTTTCTGACGGGGTATTACCGGCAGAAATCACGTTATTTCTCTCTCACTCTCCTTCTTTCTCCGCTATTTTCTCAGATGCGGTCCTTCTATCTTTCTCCGTCTCCCTTCCCCCAAGACGAATGACCCCTGGTCACGCACAGCCTTTTCCACCAGTCTTTTCTTTTTTTGTCTTATCTTCCCCCATACTTCGTCGTTGGAACATCCGTCCTTCGCCGCTGTTTCCGTGTTCGGCCGTCGTTCCTTGGATCTTGTACACATTACAGCGCTTGGTTTGATGGCGTAGGCGAAGTGTCCGAAATTAATTTGCGTCAAGAGAGAAATGAGGAACGTTTCATTACTCGAACGTACTTTCGCCTTCTCGGGCTGCTGAGACCGACGTGTTACGTTCCGACTAACCACTTAGTTTTCATGTCGCTTTTATTTGAAATTTCGAACATAAGTGCCGTATTTTAAGATTTTTTTATCAAAACGTAATAGTCAAGAAGGAACAGGGGGGATACCTTTAATGACGAGGAGAAGCCAGCCTTTCATCGAGCTTGGCTTGCTACTCTATATGGACATGAGAGGGACAAAAATGAAAGAAGGAAGCGTCAAGGTATGTTAGTAGGGGTAGTTTTTTTTCTAATAATATCCACAAGCGCTACACTTGATTAGTTGACAGCGTTAGCGTGTCTCGAGGGGCAACCTTTGCCGGTCGTTTTACGGTGGTAGTCACACGCAGAAGACTTAAGCTAACGCGTAAATGTCGCTACTAGTCGGACTTCTCACCGGTTTCTCACATTTGTGTTAAATCACAGAGAGTGTATAAGAGAGTTCGCTCGAATTCTAGTTCCAATTACTGGGCTTCCTTCGGACACTACATTTAATAGAAATTGTACATCTCCACCTATACTCAGTTCAAATATTTTAGTCAATAAGCGAATCAATAATGCAAGAAAAATGCCGTTAATGGCGCAAACGTCAATAAAAAGATGACTGGCTTGAATATAGCAAAAAAATTAATTAGAAACACTTATACCGTGCATGTTAAGTTCACGTTACAATTGGCATTTCAAACAATGAGTACGTCTAAGTAGTCCACACTAAAAGCATTCTACGTCGAGGGGTCGTGATGCTGCATACATTTATTTATAGTTCAAGGTAACTCGTGCTTTCATGAATGATGGTCTACATATGTATGTTTCTTCATAGAACCTTGGGCATGATAACTTTTACACGTCCACACCCAGAATGATGTATTTGGCACATTTTAGCCACATCTCCCTCGCGCAATAAAAATAGATTAACAACATTATCATGCTCAGTAATATGAAAAGTTCTAACGAGTTTCGGGGAGAGAGTTTATTGCCGGTTTTAGGTGGCTTTTCCTCCCCTTGGATACGGTGGCAAGAGTGGTTTGCAAATAGCTTGTATGAAAATGTTCCTCATTACTTAATTTTATTGACATACTTCAGTCGAAACATTGCAGTAATATTATTTTGCTGTTGCCACGGTACGTATTTATGCTTGCGCGGCGTAGAACAGAAAATAGCTAAATTCTTTGCAAGATAACAAAATGTCCACTGGCCGAGAGGTTGCGCTGACGGTGCTCTCAAATGACGATCGTTAATGGAGTAAACTCCCGTTCTAACGGAATCGAAGGGACCATAAAGATTTATTTGTTTTATCAGAACTTCGCTTTAAAAGCGGACTTTTCTTTTTTTCTTTTTTTGCATTTGGCATGTCACAAGACAGCAAGAATGTTGCTCGCCTTAACTTAAAAATTCGCCACAACCGAGTTCGTCTTATCGAGATTCTGCTGTAATTCTTACACGGTCAACACGAACATCTTTCTCCCAACTTTTCCCAGCAACGTGTAGGGGCCACAATGTATCACTTCGACCATAGTGAGCCAAGTGAACGAGCACATCACGCGATTATTTGTGACCAAGCCCGTAGTTCTACCAAACAGCCACGCCGAAAAAAAGACGAGGTTAATACGCGGCATTGCACAACTTCCCTGGCTTTGCCTCTCCCATTCTGATTGAGACCTAACGCTCGAAGCTGTCGCTCTCTTGTACAACAGCCACAAACATGTCAGCAATAAATGGTTCTGTCCGTCAGCCAGCCTAGTTGTACATCCATACAGCAAACAAATACGGCTTCCATTTACTTGCAAGCCGGGATAAGTATGAGGCGTAATAGGACCAGCCCGGCTCTGCTGTCAGCTCATCTGTTATCTCTCCGCGCCGACCGCCGCCATGCTCTGTATATTTTTGTCATAACATCGTCGCGAAGCCAAATAATGGCTGTATTTTCTCCGGTACGTGAGAGTGAGGCATGAAATAATGAACGACGCTGCCAAACAAGGGGCTCTGCGGGCTACAACAACGGCCGGTATGATGTTACGCGGAAGCGAAATAAAACGAAGGCGGGAAATTAGATGACGAAAAAAAAAACGAGAATTATTACATCCCAGACGCACGAATGTAGTTCGAGAGCGTGCCATAAATACCGCCCGATGAAGACAAAAACGGGCCGGATTTACACCACCGTAGGCCGGGAAACCGGGAGATTGCACAACCTGTCGCTAACAGTCGCGCTAAATCTTCGGATTAGCCGAATGGTACAGAAAAAGTTTTTCCCGTAGACGCTATCATCTTTTTCTCTTGATTGTTCTTCTGCATTTCGTACCTTCTTTTTTTTCTTTCGCGTCTAAGATTGTATTACTGCCCCTGTGGTGATCATCCCAAATGGAGATAAGTGTGACATGTATCAACGTGCGAACTGATGTTTCTGTTAATTTCAGCATGTACTGTAGAAAAAAATTGACAGATATAACACTGGTAGGCAAAGTTGTAGTCCTCAAAAAAATATTCGCCTAACTGCCGTTTATGTTCATTTCAGCATGAACTGTAGGAAAAAATGGAGAGATATAACACTGACAAGAAAATTGTAGTCCTCGGAAAGGATTCGCGTAGCTAGTATGAGTATGAGCCAATGCCGAAGCAATACGTTGTTGGGGAATTTGTCAGTTATAGGTCAGTAGATTGAACGTAAAGAATTTAAAATATTTTCTGTTGCACAGTAAAATAACAGGGATAAATTATTTTTTCTTTCGTGCTGTTTCCCGTGTTCGTTTAAGTTTCCTGTGGAAAGACGAAAAATGGTGCGAAAATGTTGAATGCACGTCATCGAGAAAAAGTTATGTAAATGCTGCTAACATGACCGCTAAGATAACACTGCATAACGGTGTTAATTTCCCGTGCTTATTAAAATTAGTCCACGGCGGGAGTTCTAAGCGCTTTGGAATTCCCATTCGCTGTCAGTATTTACTATTTACAAGGCGAGTGTGGTTCTGGAACTACAGCAGGTACTCTAAAGGATGTCATACGCTGTTTGACTGGTAAGAAGACTTCATACGTATGGAGAGTTTCAGGTATGTCGGTGTCATTGGTAATTAAACATACAGTCGCTCCTGTAGTCTCGTTCGGCAAAACAGGTGGGGAACCATCGAAAACTATTCTCACCGTATGACTTCAATGACAAGATGATAATCCTACCATGTTTCGTTCGGGCAATTCTCTCAGAATTATCTGAAACCGCAAGAAAAAGATGTAATTGTATTTCTTGCACCCATTCGATGACATCACGACAGCCTGCCCGTTTCTGCTATAAGAAATATGAAAAAAATGTTGATACAGCAAAGAAATCTAAATAAACAATTTACATATACTAAAACACAAGCATAAACTGTTCAGCTTCCCTGATGATTCATGTCCTGTGACATTTCTAAGGGAGGCGAACCCAAAAATCATGCACCCCTCCGTCTAACTACGACGAGGGTCGAACGCGAAACTCTCTCTTGATGGGTTCTTTGGTTGGACAATCCCACACTGCGAGTATGTGCTACTCTGGAGATGCTCACCACTTTTTTAGAATACCCACACCTGTATCGAATTCGACTCGTCGAGCTTCCTCCCCTCAGCGCCCAACCTGTCCAGTTCGCGAGGACCTGAAACACGTTCTCTGCGCAGTCCTCGCTACGAACTTGAGTGTACCACGGCAAAGCTTTCTCTGTGCCTGCCCGTGCGCCCAGATCTCTTCGAGGCACCTCCTTGGCCTGGCTTACAACCGGCATGGCAAGTCGCGCATTCCTCCGGAGCACTGGCTTGTGAGGGAGCTATGAATTCTCTTACAAATGACTATTTTGTTTTGTGTGCTCTGTGTGAGTTTGTAAGTGAGAGTTTCATACATTTTCATCCACCTTCCCCCCATTTGGTTCAGTCGGGCGCCCGCCTCTGCCACTGCCCATTAAAGATGTTCCCTTCTCTCTCCTCACAGCAACCTCGCGTGTGGAATGTGGCCTAACGTTTGGTTGGGTGTAAGGCGCGATCGTACTTGTGCTTGGCGTTAGTGAGCATTTTTGAGTGGGTGCCGTTTGAGGTGTTACCCAAGGTGCGACGTTAGACCTAACGTCCTAACCAATTTTTCGACGTTCTTTTTGGGTCTTGAGTTACACACACTCGATCATTCGAAATGGAATCGGGCGCGGTCATAACGCGAGGGACCAGGTTCGATCCGCCACGGACTTTTAGAGAGAAGCCTTGCTACTTTCGTCAGCGGTTTCGCGGAGGTGGCAAGTTCCCTTTTGAAGGAGAACCCGCGCACACTCGAAGCGCATCGCGTGATTCGCTGGCTGCGGTCGGCGCTGCATAAGGCCCCATTTTAAGTCTTTTTACTCAAATCATGGCTGCTCCCGTCTCGGCGACGAAGGAGCGGCCGCTCGGCTGAACGACACCGACCAAACCCGCAGTCCCACGCATGCCCGCTGGGGCGTCTCGGGCGATGTGACTCATCTTACGCCGCGTTCGCCGAGAATGAAAGGAGGCGGCCTCCTCCTGTGAGCGTTGCACGGGACCGAACGGCTTTGAGCCGCGGTCGGCAATGCATAATCAAAGTTAACCAGCGAAACAGACTCACGACTAGCCAAGCTTTTTTTGCATATCCAAGGTTGCTTAGGCCACGTCTTTTTTTTTATATCACCCACGATCATTCATCATGATCGTCAGAAAGTTGCCTTTCTGCAGGGCGTTGGCGTACAACGGCTCAGGAGACACTAAAAAAAATGCAAAATGCATTATTTCACTGCTTTGTACACTCCTGCCTTGGCAGCCAAAAGGCTGCTTGCGTTTGACAAAAAATATAAATTCCGGCACTGTAGTGAAATCCCTAAGGGGTTTAAAATTCGTAGCAATTCACTACAGCTCACCTCATAGCGTGCAGCTCGCCGTAAAACGTAGTTTGACTTTATGTCTTAATAACAATTGTCTCCGATTTTCTTGTGCATACGTTGCTTCGACAGAAGCTGGAGGAGTCTAAAAATTGCACCTTGGTAACAACATCGTAAAGCACCCAACGGTTCTTCTCAGTGTTGGGACTAACACAGCGCTCTTTATAGGTTAGTGATTACGCCCTCCCCCCCCCCCCTCCCACTTTTGTTTTCGTCGTGTTGTTTGCATTCCGTCCTTCGCGATGTTGCTATCCAGATGCCTCGCTTTTGTCGTGCCGCTGCCTTTTGAGCTGCTATTAAAAACGATAAATAATCTCCGGAAAAGTAAATGGCCCTAAAGAAACGGGTTACAACCCTGCGCAGGCATTCAGAAATGGCGCTCAGAAAATCACTGGGGATGTTGAGCATTTCAAGTAGACGAAGTGGAACGAGAAAAAAAAAAGCCTTTTTAACGGGTGTTTCAGGGCCCCTTTAAATTTCAAACATTTCCCCCTCACTTCATAATTGCTATCCAGCTAACGATAATCGAATCAGTTTTGTTTACTACCACACTTCCCATCGCAAGAACATATTTTTTGAATACCATAAGGGCCCCGAAGGGCATTACATAGGGGCGGGGGATGCAATTCAAAGAATGTATAACTAAACACATATGAACACAAACTGCAAAAGGCAGTCGGACACATATCTGTGTAAAAAATTCAATTACAGAAAATGGAGAGAGAGATTGTAAAAGGGCAATTCGCATCTATAGTGCATGACACCACTGAACAAAGCACTTGCGGGGGTTAGCTTAGCAAATAATTCACTGTTAAAAGAGCAGAAATAAAAAATCAAAAGGCTGACAAAACTGGCATTTGTCATCTTATACATCTAAAAAAAACATCCTATACATTTAAAAATGTACCCAACGCAGATTGAAAAGCACAAGTGTCAGTGAGAGACGCAATATCTTGAGGAAGCACGTTCCACTCCTGTATAGACAATACCAGAGGAGAATTTTGATATTGTTTGGTCCTCGCAAATATGGGAGCGACTTTGCATTTACGGTCATTGCGGGTGGACACATAATGGGCAGGAAGAATATGAGTAGTTGAAAAAGATGAATTGCAATAGTTGAGAGAATGAAAAAGCGACAGACGGTACGGTACGGTACGACAACTTTATCGATAGTGCCTGCAGACGGCTTGTCGCCCTGGTCTTGTTAGGGTACTTCGCCGCGACGCGGCCTTGACGTCGTCTCGGTTGGTGTCGCCTCTACTTTGGCCGCGACCCCGCTACTTCGCGGAAAATTTTTTGGCGCGTGCTAAGATCCGGAAGATTAAGAAACTGTTTTAATGCTTAAACGCTTTGATAAGAAGAGTAAGGGCACAAAATGAAACGGGAAGCCTTATTTTGGATGGACTTGATACAATTTGTGAGGGAGGCGGTGGGAGGGTGCCAAATAATTGATGCGTAGTCGAGTGTAGCATTGTTGGGTTCCAAGCCGTCTGGGAGGTTTCTTTATGCATTTACAGGTGACAACATGGCAGAAGCGATATGATATTGAATATTGAGAATGCCCATCCAACAACGCAACATGTTTTTACGGAAAACTTTGGAAACGAACTTGTTTGGTGTTACCTAGGGTTTCTCTTAAACGGTTTGTCCTCCAGTACGGCACAAATTGAACGGGCGCCTCATTTGCATGGATTGTTTTTTTCTTGGCGCTTTGAAGGTCCAAATAATTGCAACTGCGTATCGAGTAGGTGCTAATTGAGCGTCTACGCAGTGCAAGCAAAAACGGGAGCTTGACAAGTTCACTTCAGTGTCCCTTTAAGAAAACCAAGCTTTTTGAGTGTCTAATTAGTGATATGTTCAACGTGCATATCCCCGCTTAAATGGGTCGTCAAAATAACACCCAAGTATTTTAAAAAAAATGGCTTCATTCAATTATGCTACAGCGCAGCGTATATATGTTAGAGGGAGGGATTAAAAGGGAACAAAAAGTCATGATTTTGGTTTTTTTCGGTATTGCTTTCCCTTTTCCATACGCCACACCATTCCGCGAAGGTATTCAAATCGTTTTGCAGAATCGCTACATCATCCGCAGTGCATATTTGTCTATAAGTCACACAATCATCGGCGAACAGCCGTATTGTCGAAATGATATTATTCGCTGTGTCATAAATACATATAAGAAATGATAGTGGGCCCAACACCGACCGAGCATATGATCGATATACCTGCTTTCCGAAAAACTGTGGATTAGCGATTTTTAACTGAGTAAGCGTTTCCGTGTGGCCGCAACGAGTGAACCCGTCTTTCCGATTGTAACGCTTGATGTGTCTGTCACACATTCATTGTATACCAAATGCTATTCATGAAAATCCATAGGGCCTTCATGCTTTCATATATTACCGCCTATACTATCCCTAAGAGTGCTTTTTTCTGCAGTCCATTTGTGTGAAGTAGTGAAGCTGACGTTGAAGAGGCTGGGTGTACAGTGTTTGATAGAGTTACACGGGATTTTATTCTCTAGACAATGTGTCTGCTTCTCACTTGTGGAGACTTCTACCGGCTAACTTTCATTTAGGGCTACCCTTCCGACTTGAATGGTTGTAGCATCGGATGCATGCGTCACCTTACCAACTTACCGAGAATAGGCAAAAAACCATCTCTTCCTGCACCGGCCTTGCTTTTCTTCGAAATCTGGAGCCCATCAGAACACGTTGTCTTGGCCACCCTCAGGTGTAGACGTCTCGGTGAAATCCGATCCTTCGGCTATTGGAGTGTGAAATCCGTCGGCAGGATTTACTATAAAGGAGAAACTCCGTCCCAAGACGTTTCCACCGTCACTGAGTTAGCTGCTAAATAAGGCGGCACTCATTTAAATTAGCAATAATCCCGCTCGGCAATTACTAATCCTCGTGGACTTGAGGCCTGCCTTAAAATCACAGGTTGAGCAATACCACCGCCAATCTGTGTGCGATTTAAACGTATCGCCCAAACGTGGATCCAGGGGGACACCATCTCTGATGCATCTGCGAGAGACGCGCACAGTCTGATTGAGTTCATTGGAATTCTCTATTCCAAACAAGACGGGAGTACGGCTAATCTCCGACCTGGGTTTAAACTGCACCTGTCAGCTTGGCGGGACCCTTTTAGGACACCCTTGCCTCTGCATGAGATAGACCCTGGGTGTAATTTCCGGTTTCCGTGATGCCTACCATAACAGACTGAGGGTGTCCTGCCCCGATAACGCCCAAATGTTGCTTTAATTCACTCGCAGATTTTGTTTAAAGTGTGCTGGGCGTACTCGCCATTTGCTTGATGCACTCTGTGCAGGAGGACATAAAGCATCTCTCTTACTATTTCTGCAGTATTTTCTACACAACGAGGAACAGCGAAAAAACACTTGTACGCCAAAAGGAAACGCCTTAGAACTGAGTCACTTTTTGGGGTAATGGCGTAATCAAGCTGACGGGGCGCCGGGAAAAATGCCCTATTGACTTCTATAAGCGACTCAGGTTTGGCCGAGGTTCTTTAACCCTGAACTCCTGAGATCTTTTTCCCTTTTATTGATTTTTCTTCTCCTCTCCTATTCTAATTCATTTTATCATCGTTCTTATTTATCGCTTCCACCCTCTTTCCACCCATTTTATTCAATTTTTTTCGCCTCACTGTGTTCAACCCCATCTGACGCAACAAGCCCCACTGTAACTGAGGGATGACCTCTTCAGTACCCATGAAATCCCGCTCCCTTCTCTATGGAGTTATTTAAGAGGACGCACTAAATTTTCCATCCTTCGATATAGACTTAGATATGCGTTGACATACTTTAATATTGCCTTTAAAAATGTCTTCTCAGCAAATCACGTGCGTATAATGGCAAAGCCGGCTTAAAAGGGGCTTGGTGCATAGCAGATCGGACAATCGTCGGATGCAATCGTCGGGCGACTCCCAGTTAGGAATCCCTAACGAAATTTCTAATTTCTCAAGTGAATTCGAATGCTTAAGCTCCCGTGATACAATCGTATGTGATACTAATAAAAACGCCACCCAGTAGCACTAGCGTTGACTAGAAGGACCATCAAGGTCCCCAACAGTTGCCATATAGCTAGTTGCGATGACACAGCTTTGGGGGTGGTTCGCATACTGTGGGGTCGCCCCGCTCGCCGCTCCTGCCGACCACCGCAGAAACGGGAAGAGGCCTAAGCTCGTTAGTAAGTACAAACAAGACGCGCCTTGTGGGCGCTGCCAGCGCAGCCCTCAAAAGGGAAGCGCCAAGTATGCGGAAAGACCACGCCGACGAGGGAAAACCGTGTTGCGAAAACTCCGTACCGCGGGTCAAATGTTTGCGCCTCTCATTGTCCAATCAGCTCACGCTACTCCTTGGCCGAGTGGGGCCGTCCTGCTTAACAAACTGCTGCTACACTCCTGCCCTTCGGGCTGCCTGCGAGCAAGATTTTCCTTTCTTTTTTTTTCTTTAATCATTTTTTTCTCCTTTTCGAGAGAGGTTCATTGCAACAGTTTGAAATGAGTGTTTAGGGCACGCTGCTTTTGGAGAGCTTTCTCCTGCTCTTGCCATGGTCGCGTTAGCCTTTCCAACAGGCTGACACAACAAAACTACCTGACTTGGTGGCGAGGTTTGTGGAAGCACTCAACCGGAACACGGCGAGACAAGGTTGCGCAACAGGCTACGCAACTTGGTAAGTTGATTTGTGTGCTCTTGCGACATGCGCGAACTTTTTGTGCGAGAGGAATTGAAAAAAAAATGTGAGTAGAAGCAAAAAATGTTAGCGACACGTCAATGGATTCGTTACAGCTGTTAATGTGGATCATTTCTTAGCGGCCATAAAGGCGAGACCACGTACATCTCGTTTCTAGTATGCCCTACAGGTGAGGGAACCGTGGAGTGTTCGTACAGAAACTTTTCGAATTCTAATACGCGCAGCGTGATTGCTCAACAGAGCCGAAGTGAAACTGTGCACTGCTCTAATGCATTAAAACCTAAAGCACATAGAAACACCACCGCCCTATCTCTATCGATTTCCCCAACGGCGATTCACTTCGGAGCCAATCGTTTACGCGGTCCCGTTAATAGCAGGGAGGGATTAGATTCAGCAGAACAAACCAGTAGCGGGAAACAAGTAAACAATTTCTAGATTGGACAAATTTGGCGCAAGCTGACAGAAATATCGTGTCTTTGAGGAACCGCGGCCTGCCGCGGTATAGGGACGGGCAATAGAAGGTGGCGGGAAACGAGGGGGCGTGCGAGAGCTAGAATGGTGGCGCCCGCACACCGAGAGCGGTCAGCAAAGCAAGGCGAGTGGAACGGTCGGGCAGTCCGGTCATTCTCCACATTGCGTCCTCATTCAGCTTGTACTACCGCCAAAGAGAAAAAAAAGGAGAAGAAAAAAAGAAAGAAAGGAGCAAGTCTGAAAGATAAAACTGCGTGCCTCATGGCGGGGGAATCCTGTTGGGAGCGAACTACGTTAAGTTCCCACCCAAAAGAGAGGCTTGGGGGCAACAAATAAAGATCCCTCCTCCTTTATTTCCTCTACTCCGGCGCCATCCCAGACGCCATCCATTGCTCCCCCTTTCCCAGCTGCTCCGTGCTGCATTCTCTACCCTTCCTCTCCTCCTCCTTCTCTCCCCACCACGATGCTGTACACACGGTCGACCCGTTTTCCTAACCTTTACACCGCTTTCTACGACTGTATCCGCGGCGTACACATTGCTACACACTGCCCGGCGTGATTCAGAGTCTGGGATATAAATGCACACACACACATACACACACGCGCAGTGCGCTTGTAACCGCCTCCCATAGACCCCGACGGAGGGGAGCAACAAAGAAATACGCACCTCACAAAAGCGGGGGAGGCCCGGTGGGAGAGCGGGAGGAGAGGAGTGCAGATGGAGAGGACGGAAGATGAGGATGGCCAGTGGAGCAGAGTAAAAGGAAGGGAAAGGTGGGCGGCGGGGCTTGGAAAGCGCTAGACGCGGTGCGAAGTAAATGAAAGAAAGAGAAGGATGACGTAGCTGATTCGATTAAAGGTTGAGGCACCCCACTGCCCGAAGCTCGCGGACGGGGGACCCACGTAGGTGCCGCGCCATGCATGCAGACGGGAGACGCGTGAGGCCGTGGATGTGTGTGTGCGCTCAGGAGCAGCTCGCCCGTCGTCGCCCGAGCGTTCGGCGCTCTGGGAGCCTCCATAACAAGTTGGCCTATTTCAACACAATTGAGTTGCCCATAGCGGACCACCCCTCCGAAAGCGAAGCAGACGGGCTGAGACCTTCTTGCGGTGGGAACAAAAAAAGAAAACTAAGCTGAGAAGGGTGACTGGTGAATGTGGTGGTGCAAGCGCTGCCACGGGAGAGAACCCCCCGGCAGGCAGGTATACTGATAGGAAACGGGTATCTTCATATTTCCTGCGTGACGCTGCTTCGACTGGTGCTGTTGTTGAATGGTAAAGCTGTTGTATAGTTAAGTTTCAGTATCATTGTTTCTTTGCATGGTTGCGGTGCTAGTAATCGTCGCCTTCTTCGAAGCGAGGGGTGGATGCAAAGTAATCCTCAGCATCGTAGACTTCCACCAGCTCTTCGTCGTCGACTCGAGGAAGCGGTGGCGGAATCTGCAAGTCGTCTCGGGAAGGAGTGGCACACTCGTAGCCATGTCCCCAATTGTCCATAATGGCTTCTAGATAATGCGGCGGCTGCGGTGACCTCTCCCGAGCAGGGTTCTTTTAGACGCTGCCACGCGCGAGGGCTTTTATAGTTCCGAGCACATGCGCACGACGACACGGGGACGAACGAATGAGGGGCGTACGCTATGACGTGTCTTTCTCGTTCCGAGCAAGTGTTGCCACGATTACGACGAACGCCATGGAGGAGAGAGAGACAGAGCGAGAGAAAATTTTTATTGAAACAATAGGGAAGGGGTAGGGGAGAAAAAGAGTTAGGAGTGGTGGGTGGCCATCCTAGTTCAGTAGGCAGTGTGAAATCCTCGCCCGAATGGTCAGGTCCCCCTGGTCTTCATGCCGAACGCCATGGTGCTTTTTTTTTGCTAAAGTCACTGGCCGAGCCAGGGACACTCGGCGGTCGCCGCGAGGCACGCGCTCACGAGCGCTCGGAATTTTTCCGCTCCTCGGGGTTTTTGCCACTTTTTTTTACTAAAGATACTCCGCGTGCCGGGGACGCTCGGCGGTCGCCGCGAGGCACGCACTCATGAGCGCTCGGGATTCTCTTGGTATTTTTTTTTGCTGCAACACCGGAATTACGGCCAGTAAGTGCGAAACTCTGCTGTTAAAAGATTACCGTCTGTTTCAGACCAGAGCGCGTCGAAGTACCAGGGCTGGGTCTACTTTGGACCCCTGGGGTCCTGCAGGTTGCTCAGCAATATTGGACACACGGTAGTTTCTTGTAAGCATCCAAAATACAGCCCCTGTGACCTGAGGACGAATCCGCGACGTTTCTCACAGCAGCGTGGAACCTCAGCCATGGCGACGGGTGCTGGAGTATTTCTACCCATTATAAGCGTTCACGTACTCATGAACATTTGAACAAGTTCGTCTTTTGTGAAGGACAATTAAAGGCCTTTTAACAGTTAAAAGACGTAAATAAGACTTCAATAATGGCTTGGGATTGCAAGATTGCAGCCACCAGAAAAACTTCACACACCATCTTTCCAGTTAGCCCCAATTTTCCTTTTCTACGCTTCCTTCGCGTCAAAGTCCCATTTCTATCTGCGGTTGTTGCACCTTCACGTTTATTAAACGCAACTTTAGCATTCCTTTCATTTGGTGGATAAGCGGCGGCAAATAAAATCTGACGCGAAAGTTTGCGTCGTCCGAAAAAATTGACGCCTATCGGACATACCCTTGAAAGGCTGTATACAGTGCAACATACACTCATTCAATCCCAAATGCGCCACCGTTTATGTATCCGGCAACAAAAATGTGCTGAGGAGGAGACAGCCTGTCCGCTGGAACTCTAACTGTTTTAAACTGAATTGCAAAACCAATCAGATCGAGAGGTGCAGAGGAAGAAGTGACTTCAGATTAGGTTTATTTCAAAGTTGGCACGGGTGGAAACACAATGTGGGTGTACAAGGTCGAGTGGGGAGGAAAGAAGCGGGACAAACGGGGGAAGTGACAATGGAGTGCCTCTAAACAAAAGGGAAACGTTCCGCCGGGGCAACAATGAGAAGCGGAGAACGTTCCAAACGCGTTTCGCTGAAGCTAAGATGAGGCGTGTGCGTTCACAGTGTCTGAAGTGAATCCGTAGCAGACAAGGAACGGATGTGAGCCGCCCTTCTGGAAAGGGAGGTGGTGTAGTTCGTTTGGCATGTCTCCCGGCATTAAGAGGCGAACACGTCCGCGCGCCGTTGTTGTGAAGTTAATTACGCAGAGTGCTTAAGTTTCGCTACCCACGCGAAGCGTCGGTTGGAAGGTTTCGCGTGTAAAGAGATCGGTGGCTCCGAGTCAACATGTCAGTTACGTCTAACGAAGTTCGCGTTGGACAACTCTCGAAACGCCGGTTGTAAAGATTACACGTTTTTCTTTTGTTTTTTTTTCTCCACTACCTCGTGAACGGGCTGAAATCAGTTGGGTGCAGTTTAAGCGTAGCTCCTGGCGGCAGTGAGAGGAAGGTTATTGAATCGTTCCTGCTTTGAGAGGGGTCCCCAAGAGAAAAACCCGATATTAGCATGAACGTCAGAGTTACTGTGAAAAGTTTGCATCGTCGTCAACCCATTTACCGCGAAGCTGTCTATGGCTTGGATTCAGTAGATCGTCTGCGGCGACAGACCGAGCGTAGACAATTTTCCCCGCATGTAAAAAAAGATTAAGCAAAGAAAAATATGTATGTATGTATGTATGTATGTATGCATGTATGCATGTATGCATGTATGTATGTATGTATGTATGTATGTATGTATGTATGTATGTATGTATGTATGTATGTATGTATGTATGTATGTATGTATGATGTATGCATGTATGCATGTATGGATGTATGTATGTATGTATGTATGTATGTATGTATGTCATGTATGCATGTATGCATGATGCATGTATGTATGTATGTATGTATGTATGTATGTATGTGTGTATGTATGTATGTATGTATGTATTGCTCATTGGAAATGCAAGATCCACCAACAGGCCTAAATAGTCTCGCCTAGGGGGCGGACACAGGAACGCCTGCTGGTGTAGGGGGGAGGGGGATAGGGAGGAAAGAATACATAGGAATAGGAGGATAGGGGAGAAGGTTGACATTATGATGTATATAACACACTGGGCACGTTGACAAGGATAAATATAAAACACAAAATAAAAAAAGAAAAAAAGAAGTTAAACATTGAAGAAATTGGCATTGCAGAGAAACACTACAAATATGGACAACACGGGAAACCACAGAGGACAATGTTTAACACACATGTAAAGGGGACACACACACACACGCACACACAAGTAGAGAAGCTGCATCAGCAGCAGCACTCCACTACAATCTGGGTTGTGGAAAAGTTGTAGGGCCTCCATATTTTGATACAAGACGGCTTATATTGCCCTTTAACCCTTTGATGCCCAAAATCTTATTGTTTTGCTTATGCGTTGGAGGAGTTTTTTTATGATCTAAAAGGACTTCCGACATCACAAATATGAAGTCAGAAAAAAACATTTCATTAGGACGGACACAAGGACGCACTGTGCACTGGAAAACACGGCTCTGGCTGCCGATATATCACTTCAACAAGAGAGCTACCTTGATCCCCGTGGTTTATGGTTCAAGTGAAGACAATAACGCAAAGTTTGTATTGGTATAATTTGTAATAACGACGAAATTGCACAATTTCGGTTACCTGTCACTATAGCCCATTGCGCCCCTCGGCTCGATGCGAGTTGACACATCTAAACAATATTTTTTTAGAACACGGAAGTACCTGTCCTCTCTTCTTTAATTTTTGAACGTCCGGGATCCTTTGTTTGTTAATAGATGGGGCTAAATGTCGACAAAAACACAAAGTGCGAAAGAAAGAAATATTGTTTGAGTTGTTGCTCCTGAGCAACACTGGACATCTAAGGGTTAAAACAAACTCTTTCTAGCAAGGCAATTGTGTTCAAAGGTGAAGCCGACTTCAATGTGATCGGTGTAAGCTTGTTTATTGTAACCTGGCTTTCCCACATTGCGAGTTCCGCAGTGAAGTATTGCCATCTACGGAGGGAGTATGGTTACAGCCCCCCTTCCATACTCTTCTCCACCGCCGCCGCCTCTATCTAGAGTCGTGCATACCCCTTGCACGCGTGGCGTCTCTCTCCCCCCCGACATGGCGCAATACCAAGTGTTCTTCGACGGCCACCTGTGCGGCGCACTACAGACGTCGTTGTCTCTACCCACCTATCGTGTGTGTCCTTAGTATGTGACGTAGAGATCGCGCCCTGTCCTTATGATTCAATATATCGAATCCCCAATATATCCAAAGACCAACATAGCAACTGCCACTAGAGCGCCATCTTCGCTAAGCTTCCCTCTTCACGAAGTGGAAAGGCTCTGATTTTTTCAGCAGCAGCTCTCACTCTACCGTTACTTGGATGTACCTGAATTTGAGGTCAGAAATAGCAC
This sequence comes from Haemaphysalis longicornis, assembly GCA_013339765.2. Lineage (NCBI taxonomy): Eukaryota > Metazoa > Arthropoda > Arachnida > Ixodida > Ixodidae > Haemaphysalis > Haemaphysalis longicornis. Next base: position 47,967,178 of record CM023453.1, read on the forward strand.
ACTGTCTATGACTAACTGAAATATTAGCTAGCGGTAGCCAATAATCAATAATAAAATGGCCTTCGTAGCATAACTAGGATGAGGAAACAACCAGAGAATTGCTGACGTAACTGTTAAGTACTTTTTTGTAAATCAGCAAACACCTTTCAATGTTTGTAGACACTTTACTGTGTCCTTGAGATGATATGATTAACCAACTTTTAATAGCTTTGCGCAGCTATAGCGAGAACCATTCACAAGAAAAAAATGCCCGATAAGGAAAATGAGGGGAAACAAAATTACTCAGGGAACTTAAATCTACCTACGTGATTCCAAGAGAAAAAAATTAGCGATGCTTACCGAAGACTTCTTTACTGGTACAAGGTGTTTGCCTCTCTTTGTTCGCTTTCGTTTCCTCGTCTTTCGACGGTAACTATTCGACGGGCAGACTGGCGACACTTTGTGCAAATACTCCCCCAGAGGACATTAATAAGGTAACATTTACTTAAGTTTTTACGGCTTCATTTCTTTACGACTTACATCAGCAGCCGCAAGCATTTGAGTACTACTTCAACTTTCTGCCGACAGACGACAGGCTAGTAAACTTTCCCCGTGCTTGCCCTGGTGCAGGGCGGCCACCAAGGACCGGCTCTTGATACATGGAGCCTATGGGGAGTTTCCGCAATTGGTATATTATCCAGTAACTCTGGTCACGTTCACCTGTCACGCGATATGACGTCAGGTACGCGCACATTAAGCTAAATCTCTTGTTCTGCCAGGTGCAATGCTAGGGTTGCGCCAAGGTAACGCACTCGGCTCCTTTTTGGGTGACCCGGGATCGATTCCCACAGAAACTCAAATGTGTGTTTATTTGCTGGTTACAGCGGCGCCAAATAACAAGTACGCCGGATTTTCTGAGCCGGACACCAATAGTGCAGGTTTTCCGCACAATGAGGCTTTAAGCCTTCTTCCGTATTTCGCCTATAATAAGTGTGAATGACCCAGACGTGAAAAAACAAAGAGCAAGCCGTTTAACACTGAGCGGCGCTCTGCGACCACATTCCAGTTAGACGAGTCAGTGAACTTCAACTCATGCCAGCTTGTTTGCGCAAGCGCATTTCGCTCGTTTCCTCACCCCCTTCCGACTCTTCTTCAATCTTCAGATGGATCAAAGTGCAGACTTCGTGTGCGCATTGTTACCAACCCGTGCCGAAACACAGAGTCGAAGATTCTTTAGCGACGCAATTTCAGCATCGACCCGAGGGGCCTCCCGTCTAACGTTTTCGGCGATGCCTTTCATCGAATTAATGCGACTCCAAACGTCGGGCGCCGAGCGTCGGGCTCGCGGAAATGAAAGCGACAGTCGAGATAGGCTAAATCTCCGAGGAGTAAACACGAATTCCGGATTCCATCGGAAACTACGCCCGGCGTATTCATTTTCTCTCTCCCCTTTTCTGATAAGTGTCGCTTGTGATACTTCGGCCAGGATCGACGAGCGTCCACGGAGTGGCTGCACTTCGTATTTCCGAATTCGCGTTTATTGCGCGATTTTGGCGCCATCGGCTATGACGTGAGCGTAGTGGTGGCTACCGGATATTTAAATTAAATAAAGTAATTTGTGATTAGAAATAGCGCAATACCTCAGCCTATTTTATACATAATCTAGCAGTAATTAACATATTAAAATGACCTTCTGAGCACAGTAGGGGAGGCCAGGGGGGAGGAGGAGGAATGCCTTTATTATGAGAGGGGGCATGAATGCCCTGTTGGGGAAGGAGAGGGACACGAAGGAAGGAAGGGAATAATCGAAAAAAAAAACAGTTCAAGGTTCAATCACTTGAAATGGTGGATAGCATCAGGGGCGTAGCCAGGAATTTTTTTCTGGGGGGGGGGGGGGCGGTCGACCAAAAGATGGGAGGGGGAAATATGTAGGCAAGGGTTCTTGCGCGTTGTTGTTCACATGAACCTTGAAATAACTGACTTCAACATGCGATTTGTGTATGCTGAACGCTAACATTAAAGCCAACCTTAAGGAGCTTAGATGATGATGATGATGATGATGATGTCGATGATGATGACGATGATGATGATGACCTAAATTCCCGTTCGCTGGTCTATGGGTAGGCCACGGGTGATTCGTTCGTCCGTAGAGCAGGCGGTTATGCGAGCATGAGCTCGCGAGCGTAATCATGAGTGTGCTCGTAAGTGGCTCGTGGTCCCCGAAGTTCGTCAGGCGAAGTGGAGGCCAATACTGGGTGTTTACTATCAACATTCGCGTGTTTTATATGTTCCTTTAGCAAAGGGACTAATAAGTTTTCCTATCAGCTATGAAGTACAGTCGAGCACGATTTGAAGGTTATCACGCCAGCATTGAGCGGCCTCGTAGGCAGGTGGCACGTTTGGGCAAGAGTGGCAAGAGTGCGAAATCTTGATTTTCTGGTTCCAAAACGAAACCGTATGCCGAGTACGGTTTCGTTTCGGAACTATGAAAATCGAGATTTCGCACTCTTCTCTCCATGGTTGGCTGTTCCATGCCACAACAATGGTCCGCACGACTGACTTGCCACGCTTTAGGTTTCAAGCTTTACATTTGTTGTTATCAAGCACAGCCTTGGTAGCCTTTTATCTACGCCGACGATAACGAAACTGGCATGGAAGATTTGCTAAAGCTGGCGTTCTGTCTGCTTCATTTGAAAGAGTAGCCTTCCCGCGATAACCTACGAATCGCGCTGGACTGTACGTGCGGCACATTTGTATATCATGGGGGTGAAGCTAGCAAATGTGCGTCTTGGTCCTTAAGTAATCGCATTTTTGTTATTTTTTGAGCTAGTAACGTGAATAGTAAACTAACGCTTAGTGTAACACCTAGCTTATTGCACTGCTGTTGAATGTTGAGCTCGTTGCACGTGTTTCTTAAATTTTATTCTATTTATATCCGTTAAATCGAACAGACATGGCTTCAGTAAAATTCCGGTTAAGCAAATACAGAATGCTGATTCTAACCAAGAGGGAGGTCAAGGAAACACATGGAATATTGCCAAAAAGACAAAGCTCCGCAATAAAGAGAATTGTACAGTTTTGTTGATGTGGAGGAAATACAAGATGGGCAGAGCAATGCTTTTCATACAGCAAAAATTATGGAACTGCAATAGTCAATGAAATCGATGTCGCTAGAAAAATAAACATATCAAGGATTGATAGTTGACTGAACAAAGTACAGTGACATGCTCGGTCATGTTATTATACTTTGTACCAGTGTAAAGACAAGGAATGACACGCTAAAGTCCAGACCACATGTATGCCTATATGAGGCTTTTCCTGCTGTTCCGCCAATTCCCGGCCGTGCTGTTCCGCCAGCGAAACAGCGGGACTGCCTCGATCGGCTCGCGGCAGGTTCCCGGCGCAGCTCGGTGTATCCGGCGCGAAATGCAGCCGGGCTGTATATGTTGACATGTACAGCAACTGGAGCGGGCACAGGGATCAGACGTTGACGTAGCCCTTGTTTTCAGCTTATATGAACAAGAATGTCCTTAAAACTGCAGGTTCCGCGCCTGTAGGCGACATCAGGCGGTTCTTCAGGCTACTTGAACCGCACCCCAGCCTGGCACGAAACATTTGGGGGGGGGGGGGGGGGGGAGAGCACGGGCCTGGTTTGCCCCCACCTTCCCCACCCCCCCCTGGCTACGCCCCTAAATAGCATTTTAAAATCCGTGAACATATATTTCGCAAATTTCGTGAAAAGATAGGTGCGACGTTTATGTCAGGAGTCAGGAGTCGGTCCAGGTTATTACACCAACTTGCAGAGACCACCGGTTAGCGAGTGTACAATAACTTTCTCCAGCACTGGGGGGTCCTCTCGAACGCGTTGAAAATTCGCTTCTTCATCTGCGGGTGGAGAACCGAGGTCCAATAGTGGCTCGCGACCGGTATTGAAGTGTGCACAGTGCCATATCAAATGGTACAGGTTAGGGATGCACTTCTCGTCACAATACGGGCAGCGTTGGACGTGCGAGCTGGCTCCGTGGGTCCATTTATGTAGTACATGAGGGGTTAGGGCCGTGTTAGCGTAAATCTTATTAGCTAACACCTCCCCCGATCGTGTCAGCGTCGTGAGCGGGCCCAGCACACCCACCGGGGTGGTATCTTGAAGCCTGTTGCGACTCTCTGCCTTGAATTTCCGCAGGTAAAGCTGCTAGTCTGGTCCTGGTACGTGTTGCAATGGGGCACGGGAAATCACTGGAGCTGTGTCAAGTCTCTCCCGGGCGACGGTGTGAGCCGCGTGGTTGCCATGTGCCCCAGGCGTGTGTCCCGGGGACCAGACGATGCGGATGGCGATGCCTTCCAGTTGAAGGTCTCGGATGGCATGTAGTATATTCGTGGCCGTATAATTAGGTGAAAATGTTCTGTTCAATTCTTTAAGGGCGACGTGAGAATCCGCAATGATGCGAAATTTCCGGGATGAGAGTGAGTCACAATGGTCGCGGATGGAATAGACAGCGCCCAGGACACCCATCAGTTCAGCTTCTTCAGCTAGGTCATATGTATTGGAGTTCTCCCGAGAACCATTTAGCAAGCGGGCGTCCGAAGATGTCCATGCAATCGCAGCCTCGTTGCCGCGCATGGCGGCGTCCCTAAAGATGTCGACTTCGTTGTCCATCTTGTCGTTCTGGATAGTGCGAACGTATAACTCGCGTGCTCTCACCTGCCTCCGAGGTATAGGGTGACGCCAAGGGATGCCAATCGCAGGGCGCTCCCAAAGCGGAAGGCACAACGTGTAACGACTGTGGTCGCATTTACTGTCTATATAGTCCAATGAGCCGATAGCCTTGCCTTGGGGGGACTGCTCAAGATGTTCTATAAGACGTAGCTTGGTCTCTTCGATCAGGGTATCAAGGGAGGGAAGGGGTACAATTTGGTGAAGAATGTCTACGGGGGTGAACTGAGGAAGATTACTAATTGTACAGAGAAGGTGCCGACTTAATATATGGAGATCATTTACGGGAGCTGGGCGAAGATCATATACCGGAAAGCCGTAAGTGAGGCGCCCGTGTGCTATTGCAAGGCCAAGCCTGCTGACGGGCACCACCAAACTTATTGGATAGGCGGAGGATGGCATGCAAGGTGTTCCGCCAAGTGGCTTTCAGATTAAGGATCCATTTACGGAGGCTATTGCAACTCCTAATTGGCAGGCCGAAGAGACGAATGGTGCCGTTATGAGAATCCAGCTGAGTATCCCCCATCTGGATGGAAATGATCTGATCTGAATTTGTGCCATTCTTGCCATCAACGCTGAGTAGCTCTGTTTTAGTGGGTGATAGCCGTAATTGAACTGGGAAAGGGAGCGTTCAAGGCTCAATACGGCAGCCTGGAGTTCCGTTTGCATGGGATCTTTAGAGGGTAGTCTTTAGCTTCTGTCCAGACCACTACGTCGTCCGCATAAAAGGCAAACCGAGCAGCAGTGTCTTGTTCAAGTGTTCGTGCCACACCGATTCATGGCTAGGTTAAACAAAATTGGAGCTAAGATGGAGCCTTGTGAACACCGCGATCAAAATAGAAGTGGTCGGCTGCTGTATGGAAGCATTTAGTCGAATGGGTCGTGCTGAAGAAATTTCATGCCCAATTTTGAGCGTTTCGACTGGGGAACGCACTAGCCAATTCCTGCAATATGCCCGATGGACTAACATTATCGAAAGCTACGTGAATGTCCAGTGCAATCAAATACTCTGGCAAATCCTTGCGAGCAGTTCTGTTAATGACGCGACGTAGGAGCCATACGTAGTCACGAGTGCTCCGATGGGGCCGAAAGCCTGCAGAGCAGGGTGAACCATCCTGAGCACTCAAGGTGGTGCATTAGTCTATTGTTTATTATTCTCTCAATCAGTTTACATAGGACCGGAGTTAATGCTACGGGGCTCAAGTTTTGGGGGGTATTTGGGTCCTTACCAGGCTTAGGTATTAGATGAATTATGGTAATTTTAAGATGGGGACCGTCCCTGAGGTCCAATGATCGTTCACAAGTTAAGTAGAACGTCCAGGGCATGCGGGTGAAGATTTCGTAGATCCTGCCATTTGGCATGATCTCGCCCTGGTGCTGATTTTGAGCGGCCTTGTGAGATGGCTGTCTGAGCTCTCCCATAGTGAAGAGAGAATCTAACTCTGGAAGGATATCGATAACGTCAATAACGGAAAGATCAGGGAGAACCGATAGATCCTTCACAGAATGAGGGAAGAAGATTATCTTTTACTTGAGAGTGATCTTAGACCAGTGTTGAGGCGTTACCGAAAAAAAGTAACTAATACGTTACTCGTTACTTGCAAATAAAGTAACGCGTTACCGACCTACGTTACCTCAAAATAAAAGGAACGCGTTACCGTTACCGTTACTGATAAAAAGTAACGCAGTTACTGTTCGTTACTTTTCATTCACGAACTAAAACATTTGCTGTTTCCTGTTCGACGTTTGATATGTGCGTAATCGCCTTTAGCTAAATATGTCCATGCGGAAACTTAATTACCCTCTTTTTTAGGGTTTCACCCTAATAGTTACAAGAAAAAACGCGGTAGTATATAGAAGCTGATTTATAACATGTTGGCACCGGAACTTAACAGAAGAACCGGCCTCCCTCATTAGCACGAAATTAAGGCTCACCGAGATTGAAACTTTGAATATATTTATATCACGACATGTCGAAGTAGATAGTTGCTGTGAACAAGTTCCTCCGTTACCCGAAGCAGACTCCGCTGTTGTACTTCAGCAACAGCTGAATTTCGAAGTTGGCATCTGACATTCTACCTCGCTTCTTGGTAACCACGTCCGCGCCTACGTTAAATAGGCGTTCAACGGATGCGCTCGATGGTACTGCCGGTTTACTTTGAGAAACAGCTTGTACACCAGAGGGAAGCTGTTTTTTAGCTCCGTCAGTGCAAAGCTGTGCGGCACCAGAAAGTACCACGAAAGCTCATCATCCCCGGACAAAAATTAAAATTTAATTTTTTTAAGTTCTAGGAAGTAAAGTAACGTAACGTAATTTCGTTACACGTTACTCAAAATAAGTAACGTAAGTACGTTACCCATTACTTCTTTGGAAAGGTAACGAGTACGTTACTACGTTACCAAAAAAAGTAACGCGTTACCGCCAACACTGCGTTAGACACATGTCATCAATGATGGGCAGCTTTTTCTTGACGCGGCCATTCAGGCTACGGAAAACACGCCATAGACAAGAGAGGCCCGATTCATGGCCGAGTTGCTGGCAGAGATCGTGCCAATGTTCGCATTGAGGGTTGACCTTATATTGTCTAGTGATGTTATAATGGTGTTTGAGCTGCATTAAATGGTGATGTTGCTTACCACCCGTGCGATAACGATGGGTAAGGCGCTCCGCCTTTTTGAGAAGACGAAACATGTGCGCGTCAGGTTGCCCGACATCCACCGTAGACGTGACGGACTCGATCGCAGTGTTGCTCGCTGAGGTAATGGATCTAACAAAATTAGCAAAGTCATAGCAGGAATCAGCAGAAAAATGGTCTGTAAATGAAGTCCAATTTCCGTGATTCACAGTGTGACGGGTACGAAGTTTCTTACTTAAGCGTCTTCCACGTTCGGATGGTACTAGGAGTGGTGACAGTTAAGTCTGGAGTAGTGTCACTTTGTCTGGGATGAAGGCGTATACAGGTATAGACGCCAGGTTCATCCGGTACGGTGTAAGGGCTGGCTAGATTCAAGTGTCTGTTCGAGGAGCCTGCCACGCGGCTGAGTGCAAGAGTAGCCCCAAAGAGCGTTCGGGGCGTTGAAGTCTCCTCCCACTAGGATAAGTCCTGTAAAATTTAGTGAACTAGGATATGGAATCCAATCATAAGCATTCGAAGGGACAGAGCCTTTTCAAGGGGGATAGTATACGGACACCAGAAGCATTGGCTTTCCCCCAGGTGGAACCACTCTTACGATGACAACTTCGCGATGGCTTGTACTGGCCTTATCGCACTTGTGCTGCACTGCCTGGCATGAATTATGGACAAGAACAGCCGCTAAGCCCGGAAAATGTGGTTGTCCAGTACAATTGCGTGTGTATGTTGGAATAGTCGGATCTACAAACGTGTTATAATTCGGGATCTTACAAGATGCGCGAGTTTTCTGCAAAAGAAGAGCGAGAGGTTTTAAGGTGGCTATCTGAGATTTTAAAAGCGGTCCTGTTTGGAGGAAGCTACGGCAATTCCATTGTATGATGAACCGATTAATCGAAGATGGGAGTTGAATTTTAGGGACTTAAGCTTTCTTTTTCGTTTAGTTTTGTTAGAAGGCGGCGTCTGTGGCTGAATTGTTTGAAACAGCTCACCAACCTGCGTGGCGATATGAGTGATTTCATCCTTGACGGAGGTGACTTGCACTTGGAGAGCGAGAATTTCGTTGGATGCATTCTGCCAGCCTTTGTTGTTCACAAACTTCCGCTCCGTCTCAAAGCGTCGCAGCCGATCCCGTACAAGCCGCAAGAATGCAGAAGAGAACAGGTCGACCACAAAAACTTCCACTCAGAATTACGTCACCTATCAGAAGGTTGCACAGCGGGAGGAGGAGAAAAAGGTTGGGAGGTTTACTAGGTGTAGAGGCTGGTTTGCTACCCTGCACTGGGGAAGTGGGGTTCAGGGAATAAAAGAGGAGGTAGGTGTGACGGTGGAGATAAGAACGGGAACGCCCGCCCTCATAGTCTTTTTCGTTGGCACTAAAGACGTTCGTGTAGACGTTTAGCCTTCAGAAAAAAGGTAATGACTTTTAGATGCGAAGAATCTCATGCTCGGGGCTGTGTCCCTCCCTCCCTCATTGTCGTTGTCCGCCGTCCGCACTCTACTGCGCATGCGCGTCTCTTCAGCCCCGTCAGCGTTTGGGCTGACGTCAGCGCAGTTCACTATAAAAAGAAATAGTTAGGCGGCGCCCGGTTTTCGATCACACGGCTCTCTAGGCCGCAACGGGAGGTATGTGCGCTCTTCCCACTGCGCTACAAACCGAGACGGGAGCATGTGCTACGAACGCGCCTTATGTCCTTCACTCATTCAAACTACGTCAAGAAGCTACTGATACAACGAAGGCACGCGAAGGTGAACGTCAACGGAAACGACGAACTGAAAACTAACGGGAACTTCAGTCGACCCCATGGCTGCCTCAGGGTTCCCCTACGGGAAGATATGTTGCAATTTTTTTTTCGCCTTCTGACAATTTGATGGTAGGGACCATTGTCCTATAAGACATCGGCGTTTTCTCAAAAAAATACGAACATGTTGTATTACACATAGGGGATTATTTTCAAGTGTGAATGCCCTTAAATATTCATTTTTCGGCTGTTACCTTGACACAAAGGCTGTATAGATGGTTCAAAAGAAATGTATGCGTCATCAAAGGAGTCACTGATTGTAAACGGGACCCGAAGAGTCAGGCGAAGCGGACGCAAGCGTTGCCAATTCGGTCACATAAGCTAAATGCCCCTAATGCCTTCTTTGAAATGTAAGATGACTGGGTGGACGCTGAAGAGTTGAAACCGGCTTGCTTATCGACCACGGCCGAGGAACGCACATCGAGAGAGGCCCGAGCAGAAGCGCATGGTTACGGGGTTGGCGAAGAATTAACAAGAAAATAAATAATAACCAAACGACGCTCCCCGTACTAGAGTGCTACCGCTCACGTTCACTGTAGTGAAACGACTTGCGAGAGGCTCAAGACAGCTCACAATGGAATATCAAGCACGTCTACGCAGCAATACAAAAGTAGAAGGAGCTTTCTAATCACTTTTCTTGTTTTTTTTTTGGCGGGGGGGGGGGGGCTATATATATTTCAAAAGTTCGCAACTTGAGACTTGTTTAGATTTTTAAAACTATTCTTTTTTCGTCGTAGTCTACCACTAGGTGCACACTCAGTTCTTTGTTGGTGCATAACCCGTTCTCATCGCTTCATTATTTAAATCCCAGAGAGAGAGAGAGAGAGAGAGAGAGAGAGAGAGTAAAGTACTCCGAATCCAAAAGACAGATTAAACTTTGAGTCGGACTAATTTAAGTCCCAACCTCGATACTATTGTTCGTCTTCAAATGAGGAGGTTGTTCCTTGATCCTCCGGAGATGGGGCGGGCATGGCGGAATGGAGGGCGGGAGGGTTTGAGTGCTTAGATGTGAGAAGCCAACCCAGGCCACCGAGGAGGAGGGGGGGGGGGGGGAGCGCCGGAGACTCTCAACCGGAGCAGCCCGGCTTAACCAGGAATAGTTAATATTAGAGGGATAAGGCGTTGTTCTGCTGAGCACGAGGGCTCGGGTTCGATTCCCGGCCGCGGCGGCCGCTTTTCTGATGGAGGCGAAAAGCAAAAATGTCCGTATGTACGAGATTTCGGCGCGCGTTAAAGGTCCCCAGGTGGTCAAAATTAATCCGGAGCCCTCCACTACGGCGTACCTCATCGCCTGCGTCGCGTCGGCGCGTTAAACCCTACAGTAAATTAGTAATATCCGAGGGGAAAAGGGGTAGCATAAACAAGTGTGGGGAAGGAGGTAGCTCGTAGACAACGACAGTACGTATTTTCTTTCTATCGTCACTCGCCCACGTTTCACTAGTTCGGGCCCAAGTTTCCATAATCTAAGGGCCGTGGTGTCCGGTGTGTGAAATGCATTTAAAGGGGTCTTGTCGTTGCGTGTGGGCTTACGACATAAAGTTTAAAGCTCCTGAATACATTGAAAAGACCTTTTAGGTGAAACTGCTCCCTTGGTTTATCTCTGTTGGTGTAACCACGCCGCATATTGGGTTTTAGGACTTTCATAAGTCTTATTTATTCTAAAAGAAAAACCTCAAATTGAGCCATGGCTGGTGCTTTATTTCAATATCACGAAATTTACTACATGGTCACCTTATAAGAAACGCGCAAGTGAAGTCACTTTTCGGGGCGAATTGATCGCGCTCGTGAGATTTATGTAAACTAATGTTAATTTTTTTTCGAAGTAACAAACTATATTGAGCCTGTCTAGAACTACGCTGCCCTCATGCCTGCTTCTCCTCCCGGGCGTTTTGCACGTGACAAGCTTTCTTGCTGTTCTCGCCTCCCATTCGCGGCTTGAACTTTCGCAAGTGGCTTCGGTGTAATTTCTTTATGCAATCACGCCGTTCATGCCAGGCTGTGAGTTGACCCCGGCATCAATTTTGGCGGCAACATCCATGCAATTCAGGCGTCCTGCCGATAGCTTGTGTTGCTAGGATTGATATTTCCATCTCCTGGCTTAGCCTCCAGAAAACTGATAGAAGGGCATGACTTAAATAATTTAAAGCATTACAGCAGCTATTCTCAAGTAAGCTTGAACTAGCAAATTTGTTTTTCATGTAATATACCATAAAACTGCCTACCGCGCAAGCCCACACAAACACAAATACTTTTTCAGACGCTTTGTTCTCTCGCGTGTTCTGACGTCCTTCCGGGGCCAAAATAAAAATACCGATTGGTTAATTTTCACCCTCCCGCCTGCCTGCTTCCTAAAAAGACGAGTACGGGTGGTTTCATGTAGAGGCTGATGGAGCTCTACCTTTATTTTAGCTTGCAGTTGACTCACTAGAAGACCCCGTTTTCCAACCAGCGCTCCAAAGCAGAGCCCTCCCCCTTCTATTTCCCAAACCCCCGGATTAAGAAGAGCGGGTTGGATGAGAGAAAATTCTCTCCCAGTTTTGGAGCCCCGTAAGAATCCTGCCAGGACGTAATCCATTCGCGGACCCTTCAACGCGTCACTCAGCGCCTGGGAGTTTAAACTCTCCGTCGGCTCTAACCCGAACCTCTCTGTTGGCCCATCGCTCAACGCGCGACTGAGTCACGCTCGATCGCTCTCCGCGCTTGCCTTTACCAAGTCACTCGACGGGCCTGACTTTGTAATTAAGCCTTCAGACTTAAGCTGTCACCGCATGGTTTGTCTGCACTGCAACGTCCTCTTCCTCTAGTACTAAAGAGCAACAAGAAAAAACTTACACAGCCTGCGTTTTTTTCTTCTGCAGTGTGATCCATCAATTCGATTGGTTGGAAAGTACGTGTTGGTTATACACAAGACACCCGTTAAAGAGTTACGTGGCACACAGTTGGCTGAGTCACAGTTTTTTCCTACATAGCCTGCTCTCTATGACGTTTTTTAACACTAAAGTGTTTTATTCCCGGATACACAAAGACTTCACCGACGTCATATCCGTCACGGAAGTGACGCTAGTACAACGAAGCAAGCGGCCTGTAAAGGGTGCACCCCTGCACGCAGGGTGCTTCTTGCGGGGAAGAAACCTTAAGTACAAAGAGTACGTTATACTTAGGGTTGTTCGTTTTAGGGTTTTATATTTTAACACGACAGTGTTTTATGTCGGTATACACCAAGATTTCGCTGACGCCATATCCGTCCCGGAAATGACGCCAGTACACCTTTGCCGAAGCGACCCGCCAGCAGGACGTCGCTCGCCAAGCACACCCACAAGACAGCCGCCGACCCGCAAATTATGCTCAGCATCAGATTTCGCTGCGCATTTCACTTTCGTGTTTTACCGATACCTATGACAGAGAAATCAACCAAGGATTTTTTTTATTCGTCTGCAAGCCAAACACAGCTGTTTAATTTCGAGACAATAAAACCCTGTTCTGTCACAGCGCAAAAAAATGAATCAGTAACACAAAGATACATCTTCCCTTTTAAGAAATAAAAATTTAGCAGTCTTTCTGAAACGCTCAACGCAAGCTTTAACATTCCCGTAAAGTCAGTACAAATTCTGTTGAGAGAGATTTGCTCCGAGTATTTGGTAAATCCCTCTTTCTTCTTCGCTTAAAAAATTGCTAAGCGCTCTACACGCTGCGAGCGGGAATAACGGCAAAAAATTCGACGCCGTGGAGAATGTTTTTAAGTAAAAATAAAGTCACACTCGCGAAGAGTGAAGTGCAGCCCCCGAAAGTACTTAAAGCGGAGTAAGTTCCTCGAGGCGGGAATAGTCGTTAGCTGAGGAATTCAGGCAGCCGAACTTCGGGCCTGTCGAGCTGTGCTACTCTCTCAGCGACACAAACTACACCCAGACAACGGATTCTGTATTTGCAAAATTCCGACAGCGCTATTTACTGCGGAAATAATGAACACATTCAAGTTCTTACGTATAAAGGGCGGCAGTCTCCGACTACACAGTAACTATTGGCCTGTGAGGGCTACTAACTGAAAAAAAAACTATAAACAGTTTACGTTCAGTTTGGACCCTATAACGAGACCCCTAACTTTAATCCATGAGTATCTCTTAGTATTTCTTTCCGCGTAAAAGGGCGAAGTAGTAAATATCTTCTTCTTTTGTGCATGGTTCTCAAGAAGAGTAATTTAAGATGACTGCCGTTAGTTTTTTGTCAGACAGTGTTAAACGTTAACGTCGCCATTAAAGTTAATGTGTCTGGGTCTGAGCGGCCCTTTACATGGCGATAAAAGTGCGCTAGGTTTCATTATCGTTTTATTGTATTGGCTGGTAGCCATTGTAAAGTTAGCTGAGACTTCAAATACCACTGACGCATACCTGTAAAGAAGTTAAGCGAACAGTTTTGTGTGCGACTCTTTTTTTTTCTTTTTGCTACAAATGGCAACAAATTTCTGCTCTTCGGTATCCGAAGCATACTTCCGAATGGTAACTAGCGAGTATTAATTAAACGGTTAAAACTGAGGTTTTATGTGATGAACCTACACGTAGGTTACGAAGCACACGATATGCTAGAGAGCTGATAGCTTAAGTTATACACCTCGGGTATCTTTAACGCGTGTAAACATTTCACACGAACAGGTGTTTTTAGCCTTTGCCTCCGTCAGAAAAATAGGCACTGCTTCTGCGGGTCTAACTGAAACGCAAGTCCCCCAGGACTGTGCCACACCTGGCGAGCCTTATTGCCCCCCCCCCCCCCCCCCCTCTCTCTCTTCTTTTTAGCGCAAAAGGGGGGCACTTTAGCTCCCCGCGATGGAGGCGGCATAAAATTTCATTACGACTGCAGAATCAGCGGAGCACGACTCCACGCAGACTTCCGTCTATTGCTTGAGTTTCCCCTAATTCTGCCACCCCAATGTGGTGAGAACTTCCCCACAGGGCAACTGTGTCTTTTGGTAAAGCTCGCTAAGCTCGCTCTGATGGTGCACGTACACGAGTAGGTAAACTACAGCCGTCTAAAGAGTGCTGGCTGAACGCCCTTATCTAATGTAAACTTCTGACTATAGTGCACGGAAGCACTCCGTGCTTCCTGGAAAAATGGCGTTAGTGCTTGAACAACGTGGACGCCTCCCGCTTCAGCCTCCGTCTCAACCGCTGCTCACGTTGCGGCATGTTTAGCCGGAGAGTCGCTTAAATATGGCGGCGCTAATTACTCGTCGCTCAAAATTATGCGCACTTTGAACTCAACCTTCAGAAATTTCAAAGTACCATGAGGTGCCACTTTAGAACTTAAAAACCTTGTCCTAAAAGTAAGCGAGAAAGGCAAACCTCGGAATCACACCCTTCCCCATTCTGAGCGCGTGGACCTATCATCTGAACGATTCTAAGTCCGAATGCGAAGTATCAAAGGACAGTAGAAAAAAAAAAATTGGCGCAGCTTGCATTAGTGGTGCAAGGCTGGAGAAACAGCACAGCTGGTGACCCCTCTCCCTTCGTCGGAGACCCGGCTCTTGTACCTTGCATAGATTTCCGAACTTGCTGCTGAAAGTTGCCCGTGACTCGCAGGCCCGAATCGTTTTGTCTGCAACCTTTCACATCTCTCTCAAAGTGGACCGCGTTAGCACGCGCCAGAACCCGCGGCAACCGGCTACTGTAGCGCGAACTCTGCATCTGCGCTCCCCACTTCAGGCGGGAACGCACGCGAACTGTGGAGGAGAAGAGCACGCAAGAGATCACGCCACAAACGCTGGGCAGAGTGTTCTCGAACGTCGAGCTGGCCGACGCCGGGCGCTCCTCACGAGGCGCACGCTCACGTGCGCTCGGATGGTCCGAGTTTTCTGGTAACGCTCCACGGCGGAACAAAAGCTTAAACACCTCTGCTGTTAAAAAAATGGAAATTTAAGACTCTGAATTCTTACAAAATTGAGATGAAGGACGAAATCCTCTCACCCGTTTTCTTTTTTTTTTTTTTTAAACAGCACGGAATGTAAGTGTCTCTCAGCCGTGTACGTTCCCTCTACTCCGCAGAAAAGTGATTCGCACAGTAAAGGCGGAACGGGAGATCCATCCATATAGGGTGTAAGTGATTTGTGAATCGGCGCCTCAGCCCAACTTTCCTCGTCTCCCAGCAAATGCGGGACCGCACGACGTGACGTCTCAATATGGGCGCGCAGTGACGTCCCTCCCCGTTCAATTGGTATATTGTCGCAAATGGACGAAGGCGCGTGACAGGGTGGGAGCGGCAAGGTGGCTTTCCCGCGAGATGCGGGGCCTCCACTGCGCCTCATAACTAGAATAAATCGGCCTGCAATTGAGGCGTCCCCCCTCGCGCAAGAAATATCAGCGCATGTCTCTCTCTTTAACGGTGACCGCCCGGCTCTCCCCATGCAGACGGCGGTTTGTCTTACCTCGCCGTCACTGCAGGTATCTAACTCTATTCAACTCTACCCTCCCTCTGCGAGGCTCTCATCTTTCTTCTTTACTCCGTTTGCTTGTTTTTCTTTCGGCAAATTTGGCGCTACCGCCTTCAGGCGTTTAATGCTTTCTTCGCGCTTGGGCTGTATAGTTACTTTTTGAGGCGAATGGTCGTCGTAAGCACATATAACAGAATGCACACTCGAGCCCCATATTCATTTAGCCTTCTTTTGCAAGCACACGCGTCACTTTTACGCGCGTTTATTTCGGGCACTAGCTGCGGCCTTAACGAGTGCTCGATTCTTCTACATTTGAGTTACCTACCCCCCTATTTCATGATTAAGGATTCTGAGACACCACCAGACGGGTCGTGGGGAAATTCTTACTCGCTACTGCATCTTTCTTTTTCGAAGTCAAGGGTGTGACGGAAGCCTCTTCTTCTTTGCCAGCCGTCGCTCTGCTATGGCACTGCTACGACCTTCTTTCAGCCATGCGCCGCTTGGAAACGATTGGTTTCGCATTTCCCCCAGTGACTTCCATGAAGGAGAATGACAGCACTGGTCAGAGAGCTGTGCAAGGGAATCGCCATGCGGCTATGTGAAGGCGGGGAGCAAGAGAGACAAAAAGGAGATTGCTCAAATTAGGGAAGAAAGTAGCGTCACTTCCTCCGAACAGAGTGTACCTCTAGCGACAAGAGATCAATAGAATAAAGCTTTCATACATTATTTCATTACCAACGAGAAAGGACAGAAACTAACCGTAGATGGAAATAAAAAATAAGCAGTGGCTTAGCTCTGCTATGTCAGGATATACGTAGCGTGAGCTAAGGTTCAGCAGTCCAATCTAATCCAATCCAATCCAATCCAATCCAATCCAGTCCAGTCACTGCTCCTCGTGCATGCGCAGCACGGCTCTCCAGGAGCCGCGCGAAACGGCTATCAAGCGGCTCCGGCGCACCGTCAGACTTGGCTACTGCGCAACGGAGGCGCACAGCTGGGCACGCGCCGGTGCCAGTGCGTCTGCCGCGGCTATGACGTCACTCATCTGGAATGCACAGACCGGCGAATGTGCAGACCCTGTTCGCTACACACCCGTAGCCCAATTGGATTGGATTTCCAATACAATCCTATCCAATACAATCCCATTTAATCCAATCCAATCCAGTGCCCTACGCGCTTGCGCAGCACGGCCCTTCAAGGTCCACTCGAAACTGCTCAACCTCGGCCAGTGTAGATTACGCTACAAAAGAGGTAGAAGAATCGGGCATCTACCGAGCGATGCTTCTGAGATACAGAGCCGTAAAGCTCCAAGCTCACTGCCCGCTCATTGTAAAGCCAGTGGCAAACTCCGTGCAATGACGTTTCCTTGTCCTAACCGCTCACAGACATGCGAGCACTCGCCTTTTTACTGCGAAGCGGTATACCCCTAACCAGCCAAGGAAATTTTCGTGTCCGTGTCAGCAGAAAACTCCCAGGCTACTACTGGCTACACATACATCCCAGGCTATTACTGGCTACACCCTGGCTGCACAAATAAACTGCTCGCATCGCCAGGGATCGAACCTGGGCCCGCGTAGAGAAGAGGAGCGAGAGCCTGTCGTCTTGCAGACTAAGCTACCTTCAGACGTGTAGAAGGAGGGTTGTTTGGATTCAGCGCCTGGGAAGGGAGGGCGATGCATGAAACAAGAGTGAGGGGGAAGCAGTTGGAGAGAAAGCCAAAGACACGGTGTCGCCTCCTCTTCACCCTTCTAAAGATGCTAAAAGTGGCCGCCAGAAACGGCGCGTTCTGAACTGCGTACTAAGGTGCCGGCACGTGCGACATGAAATCAAGCAAAAAAGGAACAGAACTCCCGCTCGCGCTGTTCAGGCAGGGGGCGCGCGAGCACTGCAAGGGCGGGAAATTTGAATCCATTGACGGGGGCGAAAAGCGTGATGGGTGGCAGCAGTTAGCGGATGCCACGTGTGTGAATTCAAGCGACAGCTCATGGGTAATCGTTGTGGGTGTCGTTACAGCTTCGCAGTCCAAACCACCTCCACAGCGTCGATTGGCGCCATTTGTTTTTCTTTCGGAAGTGACGTGTTTTTCAGGCGATTGCCTATGTCGTTGGTGGCGGGCGAGAGAGTGACAGGAACGTGAGGCCAGCTGTGCGTTGCGGCCCTAACGGAGGGAACGTAATGTTTCGCCTTCCACTGCAGCATTTTTCGAACGACTGGCGATGCCGCCCCACCCCCCTTAGTTCTATTTAGAACGACGTATAAGGAAACATTTAGTTTAGAAGCGAAAAATGAATCATCGCCTTGTGTAAAAGGGTAACGTATATTGCTCCTAGCGGATTCAGGAGGTTGCATGGGAATGAGTGGACACGTTTGGGAAAATACGCTCAATTGAATGTAATTGGCAACGAATTTTGGCGCACAAAAAGACGGAAATATTTCTGCAATGGTTTCATCTGTAACTGATTGGCTCAGAACAAGTACAAACAAATTAAGCACCACGCGTTGATGTGAATTCTTCTCTGGAGAGCATGGCACTACAGTTCACCTCCGTTAAGACGAACTCGAACGGACCGAAAAAATCTGTTCGTATTATCAGAAATTTATCTTAAGCAGACAATTTTTTTTTTGCATTGTGCACGTTACAAGTGAGCAAAAGTGTTGTTCGTCTTAAGCATGGTTAAACCGAGTTCGTCTTAACGGGTGTCTACTGCAGCACACACTAAACTGGATGTGCGCCCCGTCTGACGCCGCCTGTGGCACCTCTGTCACTTCTACATTACTCGACTCCGAAATAAAGCGAATTTTATTGAAGACCTGGTGATATCTCAACCCTTTTTCTGCCGCCGAGGTCGAACAAATAGCATTGTTTGTGAATGGATCCATAAACTCCGATTAAGACAAATGAATGGAAAAAAAGCCGAATATGGGCTTTTAGGAGTACAGTCGGGAGCAGAAGGCTGGATTCTACGTCCACCAACATTCGCGGTCTCTCTAAGAAGACTAAGAGGGCAGCGGATTGGGCACTAAAACTAACAGGTGTACAGTTTAGATGCACAGTTAACCAGTGTCGCGGTTAAGGATGCTCGCACTCACGGGGTGGCGATGCGCTGCCGTTTAGAAGCCGCTAGCGTGAAATCCAGAATTTTGCTCCCGACTGTACCTTCGTACCATGAACCACGATGTTCTCATTTTTTACAGCTACGAACTTCTACTACAGAAGCGGCAAGCATGGCTGGATATTTTTTTTTCGTCACTGTGACCTTTACAAGCATGCAAAACAAATAAATCCAGACGTCGAAACTCTTTCACAAGCGTTGCAAGAGGTCGTCATAAGGATAGCACTGAACCTTCACCCGTGTACGGCTCGTTTCCATGCAATAAATGCGTGCTTGCTACTCCCATCTATCCTTCTTAACCCATTCTGAGGACAACAGAAAAAACGAGTACTTATGATAGTTCGAAAATTCTTAAGTAATCGGGGCCCTTGTACAGTCAACCACAAACGAAACATGCACATAAAAGTACACACCTCATCAGCCAAAGGATGATGCGATTCAGAGATGTTTGAGGAGAGCGGCGCTCGAGTGTGCAATAAATGATGCAAGAAATCATTTAACAATTGTTGAGTAATATTTTGAAGTTTGTGGTTAGTGTCGAGATTTCTATGGTCATGTCTTATTCTTTGCTGAGTGCACTAATCACAGGAGAAATCCTGGATCGCAGGAGAAATCCTGGCGGAAAACCCTGTTATTCTAGAGAAAATCCACGAAGAAAGCTGAGACCCTATGCGAGTCCCCCAGAAATGCCTCTATGAGAAAAGCCTCCGAATATCCGCCGTCAGGGAACGAGAGGGACGACGAAATCTTTTACGTCAGGCAGGCACTATACAACAGCAAAATCGCCTCTAAGTCCCCGATAACCACATAACGCGCCCTCGTATACGAGAAAAAAAAAGTCGAGACGATTCCTGAGCCGCTGGAGGAAAATCGAAATCCGGCAGATTGCCAGGAGATGAGATAGCCCTCGCCCCGTGCAAGCGAAAGCTGCCTTCTTCTGTTTCTGACGACGGCGATGCGATGAGCCCTGATTTCCTGGCTTGCGAACGTTTTGAGCTTGTATGGCCACATGACGTGCGGAAGATTTTAGTTGTTCGAGAAAACCTCTCTTGTTTCGGACTGGCGTTTCATTTCACCATGCGCTGCGAGATAAATCAAAGCAAAAAAAAGGAAAGAAATGCGAGGAAGCTAGGAATCTTGTCTATCAGCGTATATGAGTACAGCACGCAGGTGGGAAGTATAAAGATTTTTTTTTTTTTTGCGAAATGATTTTATTCCCGTTCATACCGGTAAAATCTACTCACATCCTTATAAGTGCGTCGGAATATTGAGGTAGCGTTTTACGCTTGGGAACTATTACGTCCTTACTCTGCCTCAGGCTTCGAAGTATTAGCGTTCATTTTTCTGAATCATCCTGATAACCTACAAATAGCCTACCCAAGCATGCGTGCATGGGAAAATGTAGAACTGTTGAGAATGTTGAATTCAGAGGTTAGGAAGAGAAGGAGAAGTAGGAGGATGAGGGATGATTTTAATAATAAAGTGAAGGTCAATGGTCAAAGCAGCTGCGGAGAAATAAAGATTCGCAGGCAGGGGGCGTGAGAAGGAAGCGAGGAAGACGAAGATCGGCTGCGCTGACTAGCAGGTCCTATAATCTCCTAACTTTTACTTCTCTAGTCATCCACTATTAATCCATTCTAACATTTAAATAGCTTCCTTTTCCCCCAAAACCTACTCTAATATTTAAATATCTATACCCCCAAACCTACATAGTTTCTTTCGGCAAAGCACCCATTTCCTGGCCAATCCCCCTCTGTGGGTATATGAGCCACCTTTCTGGTACCACCACAAGCACCAGCAGGTCGACTCCACCGTTTGGAAGCCGGACGCTGGGCTTCTCGTTCTTTTCGCAGCACAATTTTCTGGTGTCGTGAAACCCGGAAGCCGAGGCACGAACGAATCTACGTTCGACGGCGCAGCGGCTTCGAGGCACGCGAGGCCTGAACACCTTCGCGCTGCTCTATCCCGGAGGCCTTGCCCTCAACCGCTGCCCCTTTCGGCTCGTGCCCAAGCCGCCCTCATCCCATAGGCATTCGAAACCCCAGCGTCTCGCTTCATCGGCTCGTGCCATGCGCGTACTTCGTTTTCGCCGAGATGTCCTGCGTGCAGCCGTCTCCAGGACCATGACAGGGTTCGAAGCGTTGCTGCGGAGACAGTTAACGACAGTCCTTGGAAGACAACATATGCCCGACCTAATCGTGTATGACCAGGTTAACCTGCACCAACTCCACGCTCAATTCAAGCACACCTGAAGATGACGAATTTGAATGAGACATTTTGCACGCAATCAATTACAGCCCGTTCTATATGGTATGAATTCATCCTGCGAACTCGCAGCTGCGGCGCCGCACGGGCAGCAAAACGGTTTATTCTCGTTTATGTGGCAAGTTGTAAAGTGTTTTAAACAGTCTAACGTCTCCTGTGGACACAGCTTGGCATTTAGCAATTTGTCGTAGCAGTGAAAAAAAGGAAAATATCGTTTGCCGCAGCTGCGAATTCGCAGGCGAAATTAGCACCATGTAGGACGGCCTTACGACGAACGCATATGCGCCCTGCGAACGCGCGTACGCGAGCCAAGACTCGTCCGCAAGCCCCGTACCTCAACCTTGGACCGCCCTGTTTTCTACCTGCATCGCAACCTCGGCCCTCTGCTCGCTCCCCTAGGAGGCCCATCCGACGGTATCCCCAATGGCCACGGGTGACTCGCCGCCTGTCCGGGCAATGACAACTGCGCGGGTAGAGGAACACGACTACAAAGAGGGCACGGCGCTCTATAACGACGCCTCAAGCAAGACCTTGAGATGCTGAGTCAGGCAGAGGGGCTCGAGCAACTGCACTACCATTACGTCGCCAACGTGACTATCGTTTCGGTGACGCCTCAGTGATCCTGCCGGGACCCTAGCACCGCTGACACAACTGTCTTTTTGGAGGCGTCTCAGCGACCCTGTTGCGACTCTTACATTGGCGACGGAGCTGTCGTTTCGCGAACATTTCAGCAGCCTTGCGGACCCTGCTGCAATTCGAAGATAGGTTCGTTGAACCCGGCTACGAAAACGCAACTCGCGCAGAAGGTGGCCCCGCTTCAGGCGGTGACGAAGGGCCTGCTTCTACGGCGCTCCGTGAGCGATGTCCGACGTCGGAGGCGAGCTGCGGCCGTGCTCATCCATGCCCGGTGGGGAGCAACTTACAAGGCAAAGCAGAACGGCAGCTTAGATTGTGGCGACCCCTTCCCTGCCAACTACGAGTTGATGCGGGACGCTTCTATCTACCATGCTTACGAGTCCCACGAAGCGAAATCTACTGGTCCGCCAAAGACACCGACGCGCTGTTGGAATACATCGATTACTTCCTGAAGGCTAGACAGGACGTGAACATAATGACAGTATTGCTGCACTTTCCGCGTGCTCTCTGGCAACTTCGCTGCCCGCACAAGCTTTTCCTGTTTTATCCTGGCGGCTGCCTCGCGGCAATAGCCTGGATGATGGTGATGGTGATGGTGATGTGGCTGTGCCCTTTGTAGCGGGTCGCCGCTGCGTTGGATCGCGCGGCGTAGCCAAAGAAAGAAAAGAAAAGAAAAAAAAGGAAGAAAAAAGAAAGACGAAAACTGTCCCTAACACACAAGAATTGATGAGCCACTACTACTCAGTCCTCAATGTCGCAAACATTCCCGTACTGCTCCGTGCTGCCACCCTTGTTCCAGCCGTCTCTCCGTCGCAACGCCGCATGTCGCCACCAGGCCTCAAGGCGTCGTTTCGCATTGTCCACCCACGCAGCACCCCCAGCCTCTTCAAAACCGAGAGCTGCTGACAGGGTTTGGCTCTCGGGTGCAGGTGCAACCGCAGGGCATTCGAGGACGACGTGGCTGGTGGTCTCTTCTGCAGCTCCACAGGCGGTGCAAGTTGTGTCGAGCCCGGCCGTAAACTTCGCCCGCCACACACGTGTCCGCAGCACGCCGAGACGGGCCTCTTCCAGCAGGCCACTGCCCAGGGAGTTATCAAAAAACTTCTCCCGGCCGATGGTCGTCTTGGTGGCGCTATACAGGTCCAGAGAGGGCTTCGCCTTTGCACCTTCGAGCCACTCCCTCGTCTCCACCTTTGTCACCTGAGCCCGGATCCTGGCCGCCCTCGTGCTCACGGGCTGTGCGGCAGCTGACGCGATAGACTCGGGCAATACCTCATAACGGCGCCGCAGATTCGCCGTCCGTCGGGTACACCGTGTCGAGATGCCGGAATAGATGGTGTGGATCAGGGCCTGGTGGGCCAGGTTAGTGTCGCGAATGTGTGTGGTTGCATGGTTTATCTCCCAGGGTGGCCAGACAAACATTCGAAATCTTCAGTTTCAGCTCCCCTAAGGCACTTTGATCCAGCAACTCAGAAAGCCCTCGCTGCCCGTTTTGCTAGCTAGAAACTCGTTCTGCCTGACCTGATGATGACGCTCTTTCCTAGATCGATGGCACCGAGACATACAGCCGAATGCTCCACCGGATTTCCCAGCCAGCCTACAAGTATCACTGATGTGGCATCATGCGCTACGGACTGCTGGTTGTAATGGGGACCGGACTTGGTTACAGCCCGTGTCACTGACAGCTAGTTCCTGACCAGCGTGGGGGCGGCGGGAGTATGTTGAGAAATAAGGATTCGCGGGAAGAGGGCGTCAGTAGGAAGGGAGGAAGAGGGGGATTGGCTGGAGCCCACTGTCCCGCTTACCGACTCCATCACCACTTTTGGTGCCGGACGCTGGATTTCTCGTTCCTTTAGTCGCAGCAACTATCTGTGTGCGCTTTCGCGCGTGCGTGTACGCCCAGTTGAGAAGACCAAGTCTTTGAAAATTTATGAGGAAGCCTTGTGACCCGTGCCTCCTAAAATCGAGACGGAAGAACATCAAAGAAACGCGTTTCACACACCATGATCTTTTATTTTGTTTTACGTTTTCACGTCTTCTTTCTCGTTACATGAAATCTCCCGGCTGGAAACCGAAATCGCACTGACCGGTCATCTAAATGCAACGTTGTTTCCGTTTCCACTTGATTCAAAATAGCCAGCTGAAAGCACGCAACCACACACATCCGCGTACTTTTTGGTCGAGGGCAGGCAGATGTCTTTTTTTTCTTTTGTCGTGCTTTCCGGCATATAGGGCAAATGGAAAGCCAGTCTAAATGCAAACTACGCCATCAGAGAGTCCGTGCCCTTCGTGGAAAAGGAGCCATACACAGCAGAAGAGCGCAGTGACTCCTCATACTTCTGGAAAAAGACCATTGCTGCGCGGTGGGGAACACGCTGGATGGCTCATTATCCACGGGGCCGCGTGAATTCGAGTGATCTCGACGCAATTACCGCGCTTCGTTCACAACATCTAAGCCGAGGAGCGTATTCTGGGGTTTTCGGCCATATCCTTGGCGACCATAGCGTGCGGCCAAAAGGTGAGCCACTCCAGTCAGTCTAACGTTAATGGAAACTTCTTGAGGAGAGAAAAACACACACGATCACTGCGGAACAGCTCACCCGAATGCTTCCAGGTAATCCCCCCCTCCCCTTGCTGGGGCCCCCGGGTTCTCCGCCAAAGCACAACTGAGGCAAGAGTTTGCAGTTGACCCAGTAGTATATGGTGATTTGCTTTGATCCGAGCATTTTAATTCAGAAAAGTCCCCGAAGCCACTCGAAATATGAGGTTCTGCAAATTTGTGAGCCAGTGATTGCGTACGGTATGTGTTCGTGGTTACTTTGTCTCCAACTCGATACACAATTGCACGCACAGCCTGTAGTTCTTCCGGAAGGCTAGAGATTTCTGACCTCTCCTCCCAGCATAGCCTGGTAGAGAGGGCCCGGGTGGGCAGCTCAGACCAGGGCATCCCGGACTGGAGGAACCCTCGTCTCCTCCCCCTCCCCCCCCCCCCCCCCATTTCAAGAGAGTGCCCAGACAGCAACACCTATATAAGTCTCGCCTCAATAAATTTTACTCCCCCCCCCCCCTTCCATGACTATCTTAGCGTAATTGTGTAGCTGCTGGAAGCCCAATTGTTTTTGGCACTTCTCCAGAAGGCTTGTTTTGAACGAATCCGTTTCGAACTTTTTCTCCTGGCGACAACAGTATTGTAACGATAACCACGCTTCACAGCGTTCAAGTATCTTACTTATTAAGGCGGAAGCCTTTAGTGCCCCACAATCAAAGAAAAAAGGTGGGAAAAAAGGGAGAAAACTGCGCATTTTCTCCCCCAGCTCAGCGAGTTTCTCCATTTAGCGTTTTAGATGTAGCACCTTCTGCCGAACGCCGAAACACGAGAGAAAATTTGAAGGAGATTGAGGTTATTTTATTTAGCACACGTTGGTTGCACACAACCACCGTAACCTACCTACCTATACATTCTCAATCGCCAGACTGAGCACTTCGCTAGTCTTCCTCGCATAACAAGTCTCCCTATAGTAGTGCCGCCATGTTATTTTAGGCTAGGAACGTTTCTCTATTAGCTCACGATAGCAGAAACTACCACACCCTTTTCTCTTAGAGTGAATTCTTAACAAAAAAAAAATCTGGTGTGCTGTGCGGCCGCGCGTATTCTGCGCAAGGCCGAAGCCGACGGATACAATGACAGTGTCGTGATTAAGTGGTTTCCCGCACACGCAGGGGAAGGGGTAGCGAGCCCGCTGGGGCTCGCCAACCACAACGAGACGGCCATCGCCGTGGCGCGAGGACTAGCCGGCCGCGCCGCGGGAAGGGCCACCGACGACGTGGACTGCCCCGACAAGGACACTATGACCAGCTACGGCGAGGTGCTCTCATGGTACAAACTAGGCAGGAGAACGATGGCACCGCCTCACCCAGGGCTGACCCGAGCCGAGGCGGTTGTGTTTAGGCAGTTGCAAACCAATTCAGTGATTACCCCAGTGCTCGCGAAACACCTGTGGCCGGAGGTTGTACGTGACTGACGTGTGCAAACTGTGCGGGAGTGAACGGGCCACACTGGCTCACATCCTGAGAGACTGCGTGAACGAAGAATATACAACCAGAGGTGATGCTCTCCCACCGACCGTTCGTAGGCGGCCAAGAGATCCAATGACTACGAAGAGCAACACAAGGCCGTCCAGCAGATCCTGGCGGCGGTCGAGAGGCACCGACCGATGGGCCGAGCGCTGAAGGGGCCAGTCCCCGGAAGCCGACGTCCGCAAGACGCTAGCCTCCACGTCGATCCAAGCCTCCGCCTGAATATGTTGGGGCAGGGAAACTGCAGGCGTTTCAATCTCTCTCTCTCTCTCTCTCAGCATCTCCTCTCTCCTCTCTCTCTCTCTCTCTCTCTCTCTCTCCTCTCTCTCTCTCTCCGATACTCTCTCTCTCTCTCTCTCTCTCTCTCTCTCTCTCTCTCCTCTCTCTCTCCTCTCTCTCTCTCTCTCTCTCTCTCTCTCTCTCTCTCTCTCTCTCTCTCTCGCTCTCTCTCTGTCGTTGTTATCCGGCCAAGAAAATTGCGGCCGCTGTAAAGAGCCAACTAATGAAAAAATGGGAGCTTCGAGGGGCTATGGGCCCGCTTCTCAAATTCACAAAAATATTAATTGGAAACGTAAAATCAGATACCCCTCCACCAAAACCAAACGATTGGGAACGCGAAGCTTCCCAAGACCGAATCCAACACCAGACGAACCAACCCAGGACCGAGCATGACGTAAGACTCTGCGCTCTTTATGCTAAATCCTGTTTCTTATCAGGACGTCTTACTGCACCGCGATGTTCTCCAGTGCTTTACTAATACGGGCGTTCCACGGTTTTCCCTAGCGTTCAGCCATCGTCGTCGTTAGACGGAGAGGTGCATTTTCTGTCTAATTTTGCACGTCCATGCACCCCTCTCCAAGTCCAAACTGTTCCGATGGTACCGTAGTGGCGCAATGGGATAGACGTCTACTTCATAACGCAAGGGAGCCAGGTTAGATTCCGTCCACGGGGAGCGTTTTAATTTTTCTTCCCTTCACTCATTATCCCCATCATCGTCATAGAAAGTTGGCTTTCCTGCAGTGCGTTTTGAGTGGGCTACAGACGACATCAGTGAGAGGCTTCGCGCTAAAAAGTGTACAACAGTGCGCGCCCCGTGACTCCTGAATGTATGCCATATGAGTACAAAAAATTAGAAGCCGTTCCACTCAATGTGAAAGCTGTCGGAAATGCAGAGCAGTGATTCGCCATAGTGGCCTGTACCGCCGTTATCCGCTTACTGCTACCAGCCCATGCAATTCAAATTTCCCGCCTTCGCAGTGCTCGCGCGCTCCCTGCCTGAACTGCGCCAGCGGGAGTTCTGCTCGACGTCGGCGTTTCGATGCAGTGTCACGTTCTCGCAGCGTTGGATCCGCCGCCCCGACGTTCACGAGCGACTGCCGCTTCTCGCTGCCGAAGTTCGCTTTCGGTGGGCTCGGCGTTCACGAACGGATGCCGCCGCTTCACGTTCTCGCAGCGTTGCATCCGCCGCCCGACGTTCACGAATGGCTGCGGCTTCTCGCTGGCGAAGTTCGGCGTCGCGGCTCGCTTGCGGCGCTTGCGCTCAGCATCCGCAGCACGCCGCCGCGCCGCCTTCTCTTCCAGCGTAGACATTGTCGATGAAGTCGATGGTGAAACCTTGAAACGTGCCGTGAAACCCCCTGCCGCGGCTATGACGCAACGTGGCGCGGCTATGACGCATTGCTTCCAATCCACGCTGTGAAGTGGTTGGAAAGCAAAGCTTTAAGCGACACCCACAATAATTGCCCATGCGACGTCCCTTGACACGTGGCTCTACAAAGAGCGAAACCAGCGATTCTGCCATCCGTTACGTGGAATTCGCAGGGGCGGCGTCCCTAACGCAGCAGCAGCGTCGGCCACGACCGGGCTAGAGCGGCGGACGACGCCGCCGCTGTAGCCCGGCCGTGCGTCGGCAGTAAGCAGAGAGGAGCGTCTTTCTAAGGGTGAGACAGCGGAACCTAGCCATTCTGATGCGCTAGCTAGGGGTTACACCACCGCGCGACACAAGCGCAGACACCGAAACAATTCGGCATGTGAACTTAGTGATTACCATTTATACCGATGTAAACTAGTTACTTTCGTAAGTTTGAGAATTGCGAAAAAACTGAGGGAAGTTTTACAATCGCTATTTATCAGATCCAGTTGCTCCTTTCACCCTTTGTAATACTTGTTAAAACACAACCGAATTCCTATTCACCAATTTAGAAAACGGAGTCCCATTCGTGGCAAGCAGTGCGCGAAAGGTAGTGTCTGTTTAGCGGCCAGATGTCTGTATGTGGTCTCTACATTTTGTTTTCCCGCGCTTCAAACCGACCCTTAACGTATCTTTGCCGTACGACCACATAATTCCGCTGGGTCCGGGTTACCCAGGAGGTGCCGTCGAACAAGTTAATCAAGTCATGCGAAGGAAGCGCGCAATGGACGCGAAGCACGCCAGAACAGCCCAAAAACAACCGTCGCTAAAGCAGACGACAAAGCCGTCCCTCCAACCCGCCCGCCTTTGCGAGCAGGAAGCTGCGCGCCCTATCGCCGCGCCATCTACTGTGCTACGGAAGTGAAAACTGCCCTCCCCCTCCTCATCCGCGTTCGGAGTTTCTTGTCCCGCACGGCCACGAAGGAATCGTTGGCTGGTAGAGGTAGAAAGCTTTGCTTTAAAAGCCAGTCGAGTAATTCGCGCCAGACGAGAAAGAAACAAAATGGAAGAAAGAAACGCATATACGATGCAGCAGTAAAGGAATTGTTAGTAAGTATCGTCAGGCTTTCAACTTGAAAGCACATAAGCAGACTCAAGTACCCAGAGGAATTTTTCTTATGACTGCCGCAGTTTCCGTGATCTGTTACTGTTTCAAGGCTGATGCTTCAAGTTATATCGATGGGTGGACCCAAGAATACAGCAAAAACATGAGCGAATTATTTCTCTTATGGCGCCATTCAGTACATGTTCAGATCACTGACATTCGTATCGTATACCATGCCAGACACAGTTAATTATAAAATTGGAGCGTGTGGCCCTCTACTTTTTGTATTCCCCTTCATTTTAGCCCGAATACGTCCGCGAGCGCCCTCTTGACATGTGGATTAATCCTCTGGTCACAGGAGCCACGGCGCCGTGCCCTGAGCTCATCGCGGGCTCGGCTTGAATGCCCGATTTAACTTCAATCAGCAGCGGATAACTCTATGTGGCGCCGTAATGACGCGATGCATGAACCTCGGCTGACGCCCATGCCACCCCGCGCACCGTGGTATCATATGAGCTAATATTTCGGGGGTGTAGGGGCCAGAAAGGGGGAGGAACAAAATCAAGAGAGAGATTCGGGGCTTTTTTTTTTATAGAGTAGGTGTTGTTGGGGCTGGAAAAAAGTGTAGATGATGTCAGGGAATAAAATTGGCCAAACATGTTTACGAATGCTAGGGTACAAAGGAGGCTGTAATTGCTCCTAGAGAGGCTTATAAGCATTTGCCCCGCCTTGACTACGCAAGGAAAATGACGTTCGTGGACTGCCGAGCAGGAGATCAAAGGCAAGTTTGTAGAACGAATCTTCGCCGAGGACGCCGGGAAATGGGAGGGAGGTGCGTGGGTGCGTGTGAATTTACGCGTGCACGCGTGGTGGGTGGACGGAGGAGCGACAGAGTGGACAAGTCGGACAGAAAGAAGAGAGCGACACGGAGAAAAAAAAAAGAGAAAGGCCGGGGCGCGAGCCCGCGTCAGCAGCAATTTTTCGACTGAGCGATTCCGCGAGCGATCTGTCTTGTGTTTTCCGCGCGTGTGGCCGCGCGAAAACCGAAGGCGAAGGAGCGTGAAAGACGTTGCCTCGAGGATGCGATGAGGAGGAGGAGGAGGAGGAAGAGGACGAGACGGATCAAGTAAAGATAGCCGGGAAACGTGCAAGGAGGAGGAGAGAAGAAGAAGAAGACAGGGGAGTACCATAGCAAAAGAAGAAGAGCAGAGAGAAAGTGAGATGTGGAGGTTCAAGGCGGGGAGAGGGGGATCTCGGCAAAGCTGAGTCGAGACAGTCATGCGTGATGGAAGAAGGAACGAACGGAGCTGGCCGGAGGTGCACGACGAGAGATGAGAGGGAACCAGGGGACGGCCGCAACGCCTGCCAGAATGCCAAGTCTGTCGCAGGCGACGAAGCTGAAAGAGTAACAGCGTCGGGATACGACGTGGCTCCGAGCCCCGTTCTCCCCCCCCCCCCCTTCCCCCCCCCCCACACCCTCCCCTCCACGGCAACCCTCGGAGTTCGGCCTCTTTGGCTATCTTCCCTCCTTACCATCTGCTTCTCCAGGTTCCGTCTTGCACCGAGATCGTGCGCCCAAGGCGAGATCCCGAGACTCAGCGGAGAGAAAGCAAAGGGAAAGAAGAAGTAAAACAAATGCGATTGCATCACTTTCGATATCGCAAGCCGAAGGCCGAAAGCTTCCTCCCGAAGCCTCCTTCTTGGTGCCGGCCAAGCTGGGGATATTGGAGCCGCTCGGAGAACGTCGCAAAATGAGGATTTCGCGCAATGGAAAGCGAAGGAATGGATGAGAGCGCAGGAAAGAGGAACGTGATTGCCATGAATGCATTTCCCTCGGTTCTTGTATTTTTATTTCTCTGCGCCGCGCATCTACACGAGTGATGCGCGCTTCAGAGGTCGTTGCTTTACGTACACACACTGTACGCGGATGGATTGTTCTAGGATGGATTGTTGCCTATACAAAAAGTCCGAAGTCACTTGAAATTAAAGTCACTCTAACACATGGCCTCACAACTCTTGAAATTCTGAGCTTACTTTGAAAACTGTGTTTTCTCAGAGATTTCTTTAGAGCCGGGTGCTTTTCCACTTTTATTGAGTCTACCAGAAAGCTGAGGAAACTCGGACGTAGCCCTAAGAAGTGGGAATGGTTCGTCGGAGTACAAAAATTGGCGCAGCTTGCACTACTGGTGCAAGGCTGGATAAGCAGCAGAGCTGGCGGCCCCTCTCCCTTCGTCGGAGGCCGGGCTGTTGCACCTCACATGGATTTCCGAAATTGCCGCTGGCAGTTCTCCCTGACTGGAAGGCCCGAATCGTTTTGTTCGCAGCCTTTCACATCTCTAGGTCGGTGGCTGGGCAAAAATATTTCTCTCTCCCTCTCCCAAAGGAGACCGTCTTAGCACACGCTAGAAACCGTGGCAACCTGCTTCGCGAACTCGGCGTCGGTAGAGCGAACTCGGCGTCTGTGCTCCCCACTTAAGGTGCGAAAGCACGCACGCCAACTTCAGAGGAGAACAGGCTCACGCGAGTGATCACACCAGAACACTGGGCAGAGTGTTCTCGAAGGTTAAGCTGGCCGACACCGAGAGCTCCTCACGAGGCGCACGCTCACGTGCTGCTCGGCTGGGCTGAGTTTTCTGTAACGCTCCACGGCGGAACCAGAAGCTTAAACTCTGCTGTTAAAAACTTGATTTATGGAATGCCCTGAGCGGCCGTTTTCCTTATACTCTAGTCCCAGCAAGCGCAAAAAATGGGGTTCACAGATATTTACCATAAGATACTTGTTTTGTCATTAATAGTAACTTCGAACCGTGCGAAAAGGTGGGAGAAACTGAAATCATACCACGGCGCCGGGTTTTCCATGGTGCTTTGACACCACAAGTGGTGTCTCCCTATCACTCTTCAAGTTTCCGTATCTAAGAGGCGAAAGACTAATTCGTTCTGCATTGTGGTTTTCTGCTTTCCCATGCATCACAAGGAAATGATAACTTAACAGCGCGTTGCTGCCGGGCTGTTGGACTTTCAGCTGACGACAAGATAAGAAGACTGCCCAAATGGCCGAGTGATTAAGTCCCCATACACTTGTAGCGACAGCAATACTGAGCCTATACCCAACGAAATCCTTGCGAGAGACGACACATCGTGTAAATGCGCCACCGCAGTTTCAGTACTGTTCGAATTCAGTGCCCGTTTGCCGCTGAGGAATTGTGAAGGGTTGATATTCACCATGTTATAACCAAGTATTAAAAAAACGAACTTACATACTACAAGCTGCCAGGACAGGCTATTCTCAAAAGCAAAACCGTATATTTCATCTGGCGATTGCTTATCAAGCAATCGAATTTTTCCGCGTGAGAGTCTGTAATGTGTGTGACGTGAGAGTCTTTAATAACCGGCTATTATCGATAGCTTCTGCGTGCAATGATTTGCTGCCCCCATGTCAATACCCACTGTGTCTAGCCTGTCTATTCCAGCCACATACATGACAAACAATAGCATTTCGGGCACTGGCCGAAGCTGGGGTCTTGTCTGCGCATCCAACACAGGGAAATTCTGGCACGTGATAGAAGGTACAGGCTGTCCCGTGGGGAGGCATACAAGAGTGCGCGCGGCGATACCTAGTGCCCTTGCACGGCTGGGAAACGTAAACCGAGAACCGTGGTCCTCCAAAACGTGGTAAGATCCCGTAGCCACCATGTCTTTCAATATTTCTCAGTCGGCGTGTGCCTTGCATTGAAGCAAGACTGCTCGTCGGTGTCACAACATTTAAACAGTGCAGCTGACGACCTTCCCGGGCAAGGGTCAGGCGGATTTTTTAATTCGGTTCAAACTTTCTTCATTCGCATGGCCATATGTCACAAAATTGCTAATTTAGTATTAAATTGGGAGATGCTACTTAAGTCACTGCTGCCCTACCGAAAAATTAAAAGGCGCCCTACGCTATCTCGTAGGAATCCCACATCGACGGTTGTCAAGTATCCTTGCGGTCGCATTGGAACCGCGTCGTGCTGCTTTGCGAGAGTGTTTTTAACGGCGAAGCTGTTCAGCAAGTCGTTATTTTTCGTGTCCACAGTTAAGAATTTCAAGAAATTACCGAGCGCGCACGTCAGCGCGGGCCTCGCAGCGACCTCCCGGCAGTTAACAAAACCAAGAAAATTGCCTAGCGTTTGTGTCTGCGTGCCTCACGACGACCGCCCAGCGTCCCCTGCGCACGTTTGTTAAGCCAAGCAAGCATACCCACTTAGGGAGATTGGCCAAGATTGCTGTGACCAAGATTGGCCAAGATTGGCCAAGACTGCTGGCAGTTTAAAAAACCGAGAAAAGGCCGAGTGCTCGTGTGTGCGTCCTTCGCGACGACCGCCCAGCGTCCCCTGCGCACGTTTGTCAAGCCTAGCATACACACTCAGGGAGGTTGGCCAAGGGTCCGGCGACCGCCCGGCAGTTAAAGGCCGAGCGCTCGTATGCGCGTGCCTCTGGGCTACCGCCCAGCGTCCCCAGCGCACGTTGGTCAAGCCAGGCATACCCACTTAGGGATATTGGCCAAGATTGGCCAAAATAAACTCCAGCGTCCGCCGTGATCGTGTCAACACCTGCTCTGAACGAGAAAGACTCCAGTGTTC
Organism: Haemaphysalis longicornis; assembly: GCA_013339765.2. Lineage (NCBI taxonomy): Eukaryota > Metazoa > Arthropoda > Arachnida > Ixodida > Ixodidae > Haemaphysalis > Haemaphysalis longicornis. The sequence continues at coordinate 48,000,163 of CM023453.1, forward strand.
GTTGTAATCGTGGCAACACTTGCTCGGAACGAGAAAGACACGTCATAGCTTACGCCCCTACAAGGTGATGTCCAATGATTATCACTTCCAAAAAAATGAAGGAAGCTCACATTTATAGCAACAATGATGGAGTAAAGGTCGTTGCGGCCGCGAAGAAACAAATGTAGTCTAGTAGCTGCAAATCCCTTCCACATTGAACAGCTTGCCCGCTTGGAACGGCGACGTGAGCCAGTATTACTTGTCCAGCTTAAAGTGTTTTCAGATCGACATTTCAGACGGTGTGTTTCATTTCTAGGCACGCGCACACAACCGGCTACCCTTTACGCGCGCAGGGTGTAAGAGTGAAGGGAGGGAAGAGAGGGGGGGGGGGGTGGCATGCATGCGCAGATATAGCTTTATTGCCCTTACTGATGACATGCCCGTTGTGCCGGCGTGGGGTGGACGTCTAACAGCCCAGTGCGACCTGTCCGGTGTCCTCAGTGGTCGAGCAGATTGGGTTGGTGTGTTACACGAACAGTAAGAATCCAACGATGCTAAATGACACTCGAGGCCTTCCAAATTTCAACAAGCGATTGTCTAGAAATTATGTTCAATCACAAATGACAAGCAAGAGTGTTTTTTTTTTTTTGTGCAGTGAGTGGGCTGCGTCCAGCTTCGCAGGTCATCCTTCTTCACAGAGTGGAAGTGCACTAATTTTTTAGGGGGGCTCCTCACGAAAACGCCAGCTGCTAAGCTGCAGAAAGAGGACGGGTGGTCCGCCCGGGAAGTAGATCAAAAGAAAAACAGCGCTCCTGCCGTCGCCTTCTTTGCCTTTGTCTTTCGTCTGTGCGCGATGTATATATATGAAGTAGGTATTTCTTACGGACTAGAGTTTGCTCTTCTTGTTTAGCTTGAGCGAGTCTAAGTTGATATATATATATATATATATATATATATATATATATATATATATATATATATATATATATATATATATATATATATATAGAGAGAGAGAGAGAGAGAGAGAGAGAGAGAGAAAGCGAGCCCCACATCTGGCTGCAACCAACTTTTTTCGCTTATGAAACAATACATGGCTGAGACCTCCGTCGGGGATCGAGACAGGGCTGCTAATTCTTTTTATGAGAAGCTGAAGAAAGTAAAAAATTGCCGTATCCCCCAAATAGGTGACAATGTAGGTTAAACGAAGTTTTACACTTCTACTTGTACACCAACATCATCACTTGGATGTTTTTAGTGTGGACGTATATTTCCTCGGCGTCGGAAACGTCGCACAGCAAGGTCGTAACCATGTGCTGCACCTCGACCGTCACGTCTACATTCGCGGTTTGCACCGCGAAGACGCTCCTGCTGTACAGCCCACGCTGGCCAGTCGCTAACTGGCCCCGCCGCCGTGATACGCAGAGGCCAGCGTTCTCTTCGGCTACTTCCCCGGGCTGCTGTTTGCCGAGAGCCGCCGTCCCTTGCTTGAAATGTTCAAGGCATAGGCTGTACATAAAGTTGTGTAATGAAAACAGCGCATAATGTATGCAAAGATGTCCTTAGACTAACCATCTGTCACGTAAAAAGCCGGAAAAAGTGAACCTGAATAGATTTTCGCAGTATATGTCTAAATATGTACAGGGCTAAACCATAACGTCGTCTTCCAAATTTATGTCCGCAGCCTATGTCTAAAAATGTGCAGTGCCAAACCATAACGTCGTCTTCCAAATTTATATCCTGTCCCGTGGCAGTCTTGTATTCCTCGGTTCTTTCTAGCATCGCGTAAGTTCGGTTCAGTGCGCAAAGACACCCAAGAGCCTCGGGCCCACTGTCGCTATACACAAAGTCCTATGCGATACACGCACACAAACCAACAAGCGCACCGTGTTATGCGCACCAAGAGCGGGAGATATAAACATATTTTGCAACACTATCAATGGCAACGCACTTTCTTTCGTTTCCTATAGCATCCCTCCTTACATAATGTTCGCTACAGCCACTTCCACCGCTCGTTTTTCACGGCCCCTTCCTCCCGCGGAGCCCCGGCACCATCTCTTCTCATCTTGTCTCCCTCCTTTCTGGGAACCTCGGGAGCCGGGTCCCTGGAAATGGATGGCGATGGCCGCGAGCGGCCGAATACACGCAGGTGGGTTTGGAGAGACGCGATATTGACGCATAAGGACCCAGAGCCAGTGCTTCTCGCCGCAAAAAACTGGTACCTGACTGCGATTTCCTCGGTATTTATTGCTGCATTTTATTCCTGTCATCTACAAGCCGCTAAGTTCCTTTTCTATGTTACTGCTGTCCGGATCGTGGCGTCGCGTACGTTCTTATTTTAAGCCAACGATCGAGAAAAATTTCCCCGATGTATAAATAGTATTGCTCTTACTTACCTGCACACACGCACGCTCGCACGCACGCACACACACACGCACACGCACACGCACGCACGCACACACGCACACACACACACACACACGCGCACACGCACGCACACACACGCACACGCGCAGACGCACGCACACACCACTACACCTGCCAGGTACAACCTGTATCTTCGCAGTCGCAAGAACGAGGTTTTCGCAGGATGAACAGTCGGCGGCGAGGAAACTAAGCGCCCTGCAGCTTCCTGTTTTTGGGGGTAGCAGCGTGCTCCCTCAACCATCGACTTTGTCCGGGCGCAGACCTCTGTGAACAAAATCGTCTCTGAACACTTAATGAAGATGTTTTACAGTTACCCCAAGACGTCCACGGCAGGTAACTTCTACATGAGGTTCCTGTGCAGAGCCTCCCGACAAAACAAAGTAACGCGACTGGTTAGACACTTAAGGCATTCGAACGCTTTGCGTGCTGTTATCCCGCTGGGCATGTATTCGAGCTTCAAGATAAGCATCTGTTCTAATCGTATCATACACCTTTTATAGTGCAGCTTTGAACTCGCAGTTTGGAATTTTACAACGATAAAATGCATTACTAAATTACCTGAAACCTTAATTTCCACGCGTATAGCAATGCCCGCACGAAAGCAGACGACATCTGTCCCCGTAAGCTAAAGAGTCAAGCATGGCTCGTTCAAAGCGGCGATGCGGAAAGCGCTTGCAACGCGTTTCATGGCAGTTTTGCTGCCGTGGCGTCACCTTGGCTACAGTGCGTTTCATTCGGCACGTCTGTCGCTTTGCCAATGGGAACGAGCAGGATCGAGATCTCACGCGTGGAGGTTTTATGCGTCCCTTAATTCCGCCACCCGGTCAAAAGTTATGAGATTTCTTGAACGAGACGTTTATATAGGCAAAACATTTGCCAACTACTAAACATATCCGAACTACTAAATACTGGTGGCATACATTATACTTGTCAGCGTTGTTCATAAAAAAGAAAACATTATGCTTACTAGGCAAGACATAAATACAGAACTCAGTGGTCTTTTAATTAAAAATAGGCGTGGGCGTACTTTTGCGGCAGCAAACAAGAAAAAACGAATTCAAACAATATTTTAATCCCAGAATTCAAAAAGGGCTCGCGCTCGAGCCTCGACCTCGTGGCTCGAGCGCCAAGCGCAACAATGATAGGACTCAACAGATGGCGCGTCAGAAGTGCGAGCGCGGTAAAATTAAATTGTATTCTGCGAACTGAACTCCACTGCGGTTATTATGAGAGGACCGAGCGAGACAGGAGGTGAAGTGTGTTAGAGTTGGGTGTAGAAGAAAAGAGAGGAAGCTACGTGGCAGGGGCAGCAGGAAACGTCTTTCGACGACATTTGCATCAAAGCGAGCGTATCCGAGGTCAATTTTTTTCTTATATAACATATCGTTGCAAATGCGCGCCTAAGTGTATTGTTCTGCGCTTATTCTGAAATCAACGCATACAGGCTATTGCGCAACTACTTCTGTTTCCAAAAAAATTATGTTCAACAAAGCACCCTTTTTTTTTGCTAAATTGTATCGACTGTAAAGTGCATTTCCGTTACGAACTCTTGCATCGTAACAACCGTTAAACGTCAGTTTGATTCAGAATCCCACACAAACTACATATTCGGTTGCGCTACACGAATAAACTTTTTAAGCAACTATGTGATAGACCCCAAATGCGATTTCCGGCATCCGCGGGGTCTGCCCAAGCGCACTGAAGGCGAGCTACACCGGCTGCGACTTAACGTTGCATACACCCGAAGTTTCTTGTTTAAACTGGGCTGGGTAGAGCCGCCATTGTGTACAGTGTGCTCTCCCACCGACAACATCAGGTACATGTTAAGCCGCTGCCCGCGATGTGCTAGTCAGCGGGCAACAGCATCGAAGGCACTTGTGCGACTCCAACGTGGAGGTCCTCTAGAACTCTCACACTTCCTTGCACCCTGGCGAAACCATGATGAGGCAGTGCTGGGAACAAAAACTCTGCTTAATTTTCTTGCGTAAACGGAACCTAGAAAAGGTCCTGTGAGCCCTCTGAACATATATATTCTATATGTGTGCAGCTCCCCTCTCCCATCCCCCTTTTGTTTTTCCTTTTATTTTTCTCTCTCCCTATTTTCCCCTGTCATCTCACTGTATTCGCCCCCATCGGTAGTAGCAAGCCCTACTGTTAGTGGGGCTGACCTCTTCAGCTTTCATTAAAGGTTCTCTCTCTCTCTCTCTCTCTCTCTCTCTCTATATATATATATATATTATAAAAAATATTATATATATATATATATATATATATCTCTGCAACTGATAACCGTAAAACAGTTTTCGGCACTTACGAACGAGATCTAAAATCATCCCTGCCAGAAAAGAAACACATACCGTGCTTAAAAAAGTAAGACTACACCCACGTGGGGTGCAAAAAGTTTTTGTTGAGATCTCGAGTGAGACCCGCAATAGAACGCGCCCAAAACAGCCTCGTTCTTGTCGAGAGCGGAGCATGAGAGAGGCGCCACGGGGGATAGAGCTCGCCGTTCACGCACGATTGACTGCCGTCCTCGAAAGTTTATCACGTTCGACGCACCCGTGCGGCATAAAGCCCTCCACGAACGGGATGAAGAAAACATAAACGCCTCGAGACAGACGCCAGCAGTTCTAAATCATCAGGCTCAAAACACCGCAGTCCTGCCCCAACAGGGCGAAGAAGTGGTAGACAAAAAAAAAAGAAACCCTGGGAGAAGAAGGTAGAACCAAGGAATCGTGACAGAGACCATGAATGAACCGAACCAGTGCAGCAGAAGGAGCGACGGGCGTTGTGACAAAGAAAAAAAAAATCAGCAAGCTGCTTTGGCAAGAGTCGTATTTGAAGTCATCCTGACGACAAACGTCAAGAGACAGCCGACATCAAACTTTCGTCTTTTTCTTCATTTTTGTGGGTAGCACTGTCAGAGAGGTATTTTCACCATGAACGGTTGCAAGGACACGTTCGGAAACTAGAAGAAAAAAAGCAAGAAAGAAAGGAAAAGGAGAGAAAAAAAGAAAGACAAAAGTGTACCACCTATAGCGACAAGACGGGGCAAGCGAACATCGTCGTGTCACAACTTTTTCATATATCGACCTATTCTCTCTCCCGACCATTTTATTTCGGCATTTCCAAGACCCCACAGTCACCCATTCTCTGTTTTTTTTCTGTGCGGCGGAAGTAGCTTTTGACGAACCAACTGGTCTGTTCAGCCTTTTCTTCCGACCGATTTTTGACCCGCCTCTAACACTTCATCATTTCTTGACGTTCTCTTTACGTTCTCTTTTCGTCCTCCTGTATATACTGTGTACCCATATCATGTTGGTTGTAATAAAACTTATTTTCAATTCAATTCAATTCAATTAAAGAAACCTCCCGATGGCAAAATTGGGAAAACAGTTTATATGCTGCTTCCTCTCGCTCATTTTTTTTTTGCCCTCCTGTGCTTCACACCTACACCTCTTGCTAGGGAGGCTTGTATTCTTTCCGCTCCTGCGAAGGCACGAAAAAGCTATTTGAGATATTACACCTGCGGTTTTGTCACCTCACATTTTAGCTACTGTTGCTTTCTCTCAACAATTTTGATTAAAGACTATACTTCTCTGGGTGGTACACGTTACCACTTTTGATTTGGTTTGCTTAAATTGCTGCGCTTTTATATAATCTTTTTTGTTACGATTAGACGGTGCTTGTTAGAGGAGCGCACGGTATTTAAATACACACTCCCACTTTTCTTTTTATCTTGGTTCCTTATTCAGTGACTTTTTTCGTTATTTCTTTCTTCAGAATAGAACACTTATGTCTGGAAACACACGCTGTGAAAGATGTGGTCTCGCACAGATTCTTGCTCTTTGTTTAATTACGAATATTGTCTAGAATCTAACTCCCACTTTCCTGAATGGCTGTGACCGCTCGCAGTATGCCCACCTGCCGGCCGGTATACTGTACCGTGTGACTGGTGGTTTTCTAGCGTGCCGTAGGCTTTGCATCGAATTGGATTGGGTCGGCTCGGGTGCTTGGAAGGTGCGGATAGGTTGCCAAAAACTGCGCGACAGTTTTTGCCATACCATCAGGCCATTCAGTTATACTCCAGCACCGCCGTCGGGTCCAAGGTTGACTAAGTCGGCCGACCCTCTGAGAAACTATCGGGCCACTGAATAAGTCTCTCTCTCTCTCTCTCTCTCTCTCTCATCTATCTCTCATCTTCATACTATCTTCATACTCTCTCTCTCTTCTCATACTTATATCCTCTCATCTCTATCTCTCATCTCTCTTCTCTCTCTCTCTCTCTCTCTCTCTCATCACAGAGAGATCGGTCTGAGAAATCGCAACATTAGTGACAATAACGCAACTATAAGCGTTTTTTGGTGGGCTCAGAATTCGTTATCACGACAACCATAATTTATGGTTCGCCCCATTTCATTCTGCAATATTACTCTGCGATTAATTTCGCCACATTTTCGCTGGTCTTCTCCCGCAAAAAGCGAACGTCCAGCCAACTATACGACCATAAAAAAAGGCAAGATCCCCTAGAAAAATGGGGAGCGATATTGGTCGCTCTGCCCTGCATTAAGCCGGTCCGTTTACCTCGAGCCAAAGAGAGCCCGCACGTGATTTCTGAATCGCGTGACATTACAACCTCGCCCACCTTCCGCTCCCACATCTCTGAACCGACTGCTCCCAGCTCCCGGCCCTCAGCTTTCTCACATCTTCTGTTTTTTTTCTCTTTAAAACCTGGACGTAAAACATCGAGTAAAATGAAAATAATGTTTATTACTCCTCCCTTCTTCTTTCTTCACCCATCGCTTGATTTCGTGCACTGAGGCTTTTCGCATCTCAATTTTTTGTGCACCTTTTACTGCTTCGTTTCCCTTAAGCTGGGACTCGGTACAGCGTTCCCTCTTAACGCGAAAAAGGAAATAAAAAGGAGCGAAGCAAAGGAAGGGGCGCAGAGGGCTCGGGAAAATAAAGTGACGCGCAGAGGCGATTGCTCCCTTGTCGTCATCGTCCTCGACGGCGGCGTTAGCGGCTCGGGCGTTTTTTGACACCTTTACGACGCTATTCGCTGGAGCGAGTTGACGGCCGGCTGGATGCCGTGGCCGTCACCGCCTCTTCCGCCTCGCCAGCGAGAGGGCCGCGGCGGCTCGGTCGGACGCGCTGCTGCGCTGTCGCCGTCGATGACGTCGCCATGGCCTTTCCCCGGCCCCCGCATTATACGTCTCGCGGGAGCCCTGCCCCCATACTGCCTTGAGAGGTATAGCGCCAGGCTCGCCGCCGTCGCCGACTTTAGGACGCTCAATTGCGCTTGAAATCGTATATATATTGCTATGGCGCACCGTCGATGTGATCGCTGCTCTCGGCCGGGACAGCGAAAGAACGTGGTATATATATAGATATATATATATATATATATATATATATATATATATATATATATATATATATATATTCTCTCCGTGAACGTTTTTGTCCACATAACCTTCAACCTGTCTGCTCTAACTAGTAGTTTCTTCCTTGTTTCTTCTTACCGCCAAAAGCTTTTGTTCCCAGGCTAACTTTCTAATTTTTTTTTTAATATTTCGTACGCAGTAGTTTTTCCGCACTTTCCAATGGCACCCAAGGTACGTCTCCCGGTATAAAATAAGGCCGCTCAGGGATCCGTACGAGAACAAAAAGCTATAGTCCGAGAAAATGAGAAGACACAAACGTCGCTGTAAAAGAAAAAAAAAAATCGGCGGGCGACGACAGGCTCGCTCGTTCGACGTCAAAAGCCACGCCAGTCATAAACCTGTCAGCTTTGCTGCCGACGTATTTTTGTCACCTTTGTAGTTAAAGTGACGATAAGAAAGACGCCCCCAGCTTTCTCCGTTTTCTTGGTTGTCAGCCTAAGCGTTTTTTTTTTTTTTTCAGAGCGCTGCTTTATGTCGTTTCGCAAACACCGGGAAACCTTGCGGACAAGCTTTTCTGCCAAGTGGAAGCTACCTTTAAAGAAAACACAACTAGATAGTGACAATGTAGCGCTTGACGACAGGAATAGGTCGCAGAACCTATGCTTCCCATTTTATTTTTTGCCCATACGGCTTTTCAGACATGAGATACATTCAGCGGACTCCAACCCGGTTTGAAATTTTTGTGCGCGCGAGCGTCAGCGGCAACCTTCGGCATAAATCTGAAAAACAATCGAATCTTCAAACTTGTAGGCTCCGGGGCCCTACTCTTGACTTCGTAAAGTCTACGTGAATTCGCCATGTTGTTTTATTTAGGCGATAGGCGATGTATATATGCACGTCAAGGTCCGACGAATGTCGACTAATTGGATACTTAGCCTACAAAAATACCTGGAGAACTTTATAATATTCCACTCCAAAGATATCTGCTATTGCGCACTAAAAGCTGCAGATGTAACAGCTTTGGAGGAAAAATCTCGAGGAGGCCATCACCGTAATACCTCGTAGCTGATTTACAGGATCTTCGCAAACCCCGTTTCGATGCACTGGTCAGTAACGGTCGCTGAATCAATAAGACCACAGCGCCCCTGCTTGTCGCTAGACGGTTACAGGCTTCCTTACGCAAACAAACAACTTAGGCGGCGTATGTCGAGGCCCGAGTGAGGAAACTTACTAAATGACGAAAGTCAAGAAACGCACCGGCTTTGTCTCGTATTGGTTTCCCCAAGCCCCTCGGCTTTTTTCGGCAGACTTACGCCTGCTTCAAGGGAAAACGAACCCCAGGCTCCTCACTGCACATTTTGAGTGAGCGCGGCCGCGCGTGGCGGGTCCCCCAATAGATTCCCGACAAGCTTCCCTTTTTCTGTTGTTAATAGCTGTATTTTTCGTTTCCTCCGCGCCTTCTGGCGGCTCCTTTGACCCTGCGCACTTTAAGGGAGCAGCCAAGTTTCAATTGCTTCCGACCGTCCCTACTCTACATACCAACGTTGAATACGTCCTGCTTTCCTTTTTCTTTGATCCATGCTACCCCGTAGTCGTCGAACGTTTCAGCGACGATGATATCGGAGCGTCAGCCAACCCTCTTCATTGCCGAAACAAGCTTCTAAAAGATGAGGGGGAAAAAAAAGGAATGACGAAAGTACAGAGGGCGGCACGTCTCTCTGCAATCAGAACTGGCGCCCGCCATTGTGCGCCCGATACCCCGAGGGGATTTACAAACAGGGGCCGGGTGAGTTGAGGACTTTGGCAAAACGAGAATTGGAGGCCAGCGGGGGACCGGGTTTGCTCCGGGATGAAAGGGGAAACGGCGATGGCGTTAAAAGGAAGAAAAAAAAAACGCAATGTCTGAGGTTTTAGCAAACGCAGAAATGAGGAAGAAACAAAGCTTTCTGGGCCAGCTTTGCCGACGCCTGCACCTTTGAAGAGATTTATATTTTCGTCCAGAAATTGCCCTCACGCGAGCCGCCTAGGAGTTGGCCCAATACACATGAAGTTCGCCGGAAAACTGCAATGTGCGCCAACCTTTTTTTCTCTGTTATTTTCTATTAGGAAGAAAAATCGTTTTCACAAAAGGCGAGTTCTCATATTTTGATATCCGTTCAATTCTTGGTCTGAAACAAGACGCATTTAAAACATAAACCAGTTGTTTAGATTGGCTTATTGGGTCGGGAATTTGAGAAGGGAGAACTGCGCCAAAAAATACAGCACGAAACTACTTAGTTACTAACACTGCCCTCGCATTTATCGCTTATTCGTTTTGTTCTGGTCACGCAGTTCATTTTTGTTGTGTTTTTTTTAAAACAGTCGCGTGAAACTGCTTTGAGAGCGGGGTCGTGTCCGCGAGCTAACTTTTCAGACACTGGGTTTGCGCCACAAACGTCTCGGGAGAAATGCTTTTCTTCTTCTTTGGTCTCCCGGCTACACTCTAAGCGCAGTTTATTCTTTGCTCCAGTCACTAGTCGAGATGGGGACTTCCACTTCATGGGATACGCGTGCTGCGCCTCTCATTCCGAATCTACCACATCACCCACAAACGTTTGCCCAATTCCACCTATTCCGCGCTCTTCCCCAATCTCCAAGGTGCACCTTGCGGTGTGGAGCTATCTGAAATACCCAAAATAAACTGAATAAAAAAAATATAAAGCAATCCCATTGTCCTCTTACTTTTCCTTCCCGCCTTTCTTTCCCCACATCCCATTGAAATAAATACCCCGGCAGAGATAAGGCGGAGTGAAGCGCACCTCTCAGCACAATGAAACAGTCCTCGAGGGTTGCGCACCCTCGACAATGACCGCTCCTGTTATTCCTTTCGCCGCACTGCTCCCCCCTCCTGCACTTGCAGCCGCTATCTGCTCTTCTGGCCGTGAGTCAGCCTCAAAGTGCCGATCCGTGAATGACTTCACCTCGCACACGGAACACGTAAGTAGGCCTCTACAGACGTGTAGCGCACAAAACCAGAGCGCCCCCCCCCCCCCCCCCTCTCTCCACCCGTCCCAGCCAACAGCCGGTTCGGTGCGGCGGGGGAAACGGCGATCGTGATAAAGGCTCGGCACAAAGGCCGTGCCAGCCAGGAAATGAGCCACTATTGGAATCGCACGTGAGTGCGAACAGAATTGAGCAGGGCGAAAAAGCAATTAATAGATTGAAAAAGGAGACCATGAACCCAGACGTAAGTGCGAGTGCAAGCTACTTATCCTTCGGAAAAAAAACCAAAACAGAAAGATGGGATATGTGTGCGAGCTTTTTCCTAATTTTTATTTTACTCGGTACAGGACCTCAGACCGGTGTTCCTCGCGCCAGCTTGCGCAAGCTATGATGTCAGTGAACCAGCTTAATTACATACCAGGCGCAGTCAGGGCTTCCGAGCTAACATGCTCCACTGACGAAAGCCCTGATTTTGCTAAGCAGAGCTGATCTCAAGAGAACGATGCAACGCAACCCGCACTTTGGGGGCCATTGATGAGAGGAAGGTGTTCGGTATGGTCAAGGTTAAGCAGAGTGCGATCGTGAGCTAACTGGAGAAGACCCTACCCCGGCAGGCGAATGCTAAATCAAGTGTAAAAATTTTTCCTGAAGCGCAGTTTCGAGATTCGCATGATAAATAAGTGGAAATGTCCCACAGTTTAAAAGTCAAAGCAGCGGGGTGCCTCAAGGTCCAACTCTTTCACCCATTGTGTTCAACATGACGATGAAAGGACCTGCCATATTCCTCTAACCCGAGTTATAAACCACAGTAATAAGGAATGATTATGATCAGTCGCTGGTGCTATAAGGGCTGTAAGTACAATAACTACGGCCATTCTGAAAGAAAGTTAGCGTTTATATTCAGAGTACTAGCCCCGAAGCGGGCCTAGCTTTCAGTAGTGTGCCCATTTTATCGCACAAGCTTTTACGTTCTTAGCTCGTTGCTTTGTGTCACTCGCAACGATATTTTTTTTTCCTTTTTCACCCAATGAAAATTTTCATAGCTGACCAAACCGTTCAAACTTTTCGGGTCGGGTTGAACGTAAAAGTGGTTGTAAACAAGATGCGCATATGCTACTTTATAGCCGGACGTAAAGTGGGCTTCTCCTTTGTGCTGAGTCTACTTGCGGCGATGCACGCTTTACAGAAACTACGGGCCGCGCAGTATGCACGTATTTATGGTTCAGTGCAGCAGCTTCGAAGCCCCATGTCTACCGTCATCCTTTCATCCGGCCAGCTCCGAGGCCACCTTCGGGCCGTTAAAAAACAGCGCCACGTATCGTGCGGGGCGGCCACCCAACTGAAAGATAATTCAATGGTTCCACGAAGAATTCAATGCAATCACCAAAGAGCCGGGCCGGGTTGGGAATACCATTACAAAAATTGCGTCAAGTTTACGACCGATTCAGTCGGCAGGCGTTCACAATAGAACCGCCTTCTTTTGTATGCAAAACAAAGTAAAACAATGAATTAATAAGGGGTTGATTTCGGGGTTGTAATTCTTCTGCTCCATGAAGCGGTTGGTCTTTTTGCCCTAGATCTATGTACGGGTGAGAGAAACGAGAACGACTTTGAAAAGTGGATACGGGTTAGTGTCTCGAGTTCAAAATATTTGCAACAGGCCTGTAGAATAGCGCACTGGAGGGGGGCGGCATATTTGAGTAGCATATTCCAAATTTTTCATTTCAATCGGCGCAACAAATCAGCGCTACAAACAAGACTACGTGTGATCATATTGGATTCACTCATATAGAAGTAAGAAGTCAGAACTCATTGCTTGTTCCGGTCGTAAACAAAAGGATATCTCTGTCTCGTGGCAAAAAATACACGCGAATAGGCCTGACCTAAAAAATAGGAAAGACACGCATGAATATGTTTTATGTTGGAAGCTTTCTACAAGAAAAGAGAAAACAACAAATAAAAAACGCCATATAAATGAGAAATCCTTATTTCAATTATGTGAGTAAGTGATGTCTCATAACGATCTAAAACTTATAAAAAGTAAACTTACCACACTAGCTCAAAGGTATACGGCTTTGTGTTTACATTTCCGCGACGTAATTTGAAGCGAGACATATTTGTGCCGGAGATTGGAGCAACGCTAGTTTTGCGTGTATCTTGTAGGCAGGCCGAACAGCACCGTAAGTAGCTCTTGCAGAAAAAAATCAATACTGGAAAGAGCGTTATCTGTTTCAAATAATGGGTACCGGAGAAAAAAAGAGTGAGGGTATTTTTATTAATTGAGAGTGTTGAAGTGTTTTTGTTTGGTGGCTAATGTGATACGACGGGAGCTGTAATAACCAAAATCGACAGCCGCATTTTTTATATTCCACACAATGCGACAGGCAATCCAAAAACTGCTGATATTATACTCATAGAACAGAACTATCGTGCATAAGGTATAGCCTTTTCGTAGACAAAGCGAAAAGTTGGAAATGAGGCGTTCCTTTCGGGGGAAAAAGAGCTAACGCTTTATCGATAGTTGCCGACATAAAACTACTGCAAGAAAAAAGAAGAATGCGTGTCGCCCCACGCAATAGCTAGCGGAAGACATTAATCCTCTTTAATGCAGTGCGATGTGTTTGCTTTCATGCAACATTTTCCGGATGCACGTTGTCCTACTTTTCGGCCGGGTATTGTTTGCAAAATCTCGTTTTTGGTTCGGTTCGGACGTCCGCCTCAGTACTTACGAATGGCTGTCTGCTGATTATGTGTGCTGTAACACGGTGCGATAACACATCGGTTAAATATTAAATCCCTTTCTTGTCCACATTATTTATAGAGAATAAGCGGTATCGTCATTACCGCGGACGGGTGGTGATGCAAGACATTTTGGAGTGGTTGGCGCCATTAGTAAGAGACAGTGTATACTCGTGTATATGGAACCCACCTTATCTACCATTTTCTCATCCCTTCTTTTCTAGTACTAAAGTTACTACACGACGAGTACTACCAAGTACTACACGACGACAACTTAGGCGAGAGGTAGTTGCCATAAAAACACTCTGTCTTTAGCTCTGCAGTTGCGCGCACATTGCAAAATTCGAGTGAAAAATTTAGGAAGCAGAACGCTGTTGATTTTGTCGCAGCCTTTCTACCGTGCGCAAATGTTGACATTGACTGCAAGCTTACAAAGACTGAGTGCGTAAGGGTTTTTAGAAAGAAGAATGCAGGGAATATTTATATTGGCAACGTGTCATTTACTAAACAAATTGGCTTAAAGGAGCCTAAAATAATTTTTTTTGTAGAGGAAAAAAGAAACAGCTACGCAAAATTTGGGCGTTTACCAAAACAATGCTACGTGATTAAATATTCCCCGAGGGTAGCACTTGGTCGCGAGAACCTTCCGAAATCATAAATCGATCATTGCTAATGCGGTCGTTTGTCTGAATTAGGAAGGCTTTCTTAATTAGAACCCGATCACTCCGAAAAGAAATGAGTGATCTTTCGAGGGGAAGCGCCCTTCTGTAAAGGTAACGAAAAAGAAAATGAATGCGCAATTCATTGCAAGCAGTCGCCAAGATGAATTCCCTGTCGATCGCTGACCCACTTTTGAATACAAAGTGCACTCCAAGTTTCCACAGTTCCCGGAATAATAAATGTCCGCGTGATTAAATTCCTTAATGCCAAAAGTGAATAATGACTTATTTTGTGGTTGCTATTTTGTGGTTACTATATGTATCTATATTCTTCAAAATTTAGCCACTTCCAAGATCAGATTTTACTCTCAAATACCTTCAGCCCGCGACAGGCAGCTTAATCAATATCTAGATATCCTTATACAAATAAAATTTCAAGCAGTAGGCCCTTCGTTTTAAAACTTGCATTCCGCCTGATTCATTTCCCGAAATACGTTTACGACAAGATGTCACTACAAAAAAAAAAAAAAGCGTGCATGTACACTGCCATTATTTTTAGGATCAGGGACCACTCCCACGTCACCAGGCTCAAAATAAGTTTTTCGAGAACTACAACATTATGAAGAACTTCTATGCGCCCCTTTGCACGGCTGTTTTAAATACATACGTTCGGCATCTTTGTATAGGAACGACATGCCCTTAGCAGTACTCACCATGCTTGGAAATTTTCGTTGCGTGAGCACCTGCCTGTGTGCGTCTGTTCTTCTCGTGCACGTGAGTGCGTTGCGTGAATGCGGGATATATTCAGCCTAGATTTGGAAACACAAAAACGGATTCCATCGAAACTTGGATGGAACACATGTCAACCTGTTTGCGAAGCGGAATAATCCTAATTAGGCCACACAGTTTTATGTTTGTTTCGTAATATGGACCCATTTGCAATAATAAATACTTTGGCACAATGAAGGACCGTACGTCGCTATATGCGAATGAAATATGACCCATATAAAGTACATAACCCCGAAATGAAATACACCCGATGACGCTGCTGTGGCTATCGTCAGTGGCACAAGCATGTTCCGAATCGGGGTGGTTCCGGATAGTGCCCCTGGATGCAAATCCAGACACACAACAAAAAAAAGGACAGTAAGCTCGCACTATCGCGTAAAACGTCAAGGTAGCGGAGCTGTACGCAATCTCCACGTCATCAGGAAGGTTTAAGTCCACGATTGCACCCGATTTGCTTCTTCGTCACTGCCGCAACGACATTTACTCCATGATCGTTGCTATAATGTGAGCTTTTTTTAATTTTCTTGCAAGGAATAATCATTGGACATCACCTTGGAGGGGCGTACCACTAGAGGTGCCTTTCTCGTTGCGAGCAAGTGTTGCCCCGATTACGGCGAACGTCGGAGCTTTTTTTTTTTTTTTTTTTTTCGCCAATTTCGACCAATTTCCCCAAAGTGGGTATGTCCTGGCTTGACAAAAGTGCGCAGGGGCGCTGGGCGGCCACCGCGAAGCGCGCACACACGCCCGCTCGACATTCCTTGGTTTTTTTAACTGCCGGGTGGTCGCCCGCAGTCTTGGCCAGTCTGCCTATTTTGGTATGCTTGGCTTTAACAATGTGCGCAGGAGACACCGGGCGGTCGTCGCGAGGCCCCGCGCCTCACGGTGCTCGTCAATTTTTGCTATTTTAATGCGGACACTAAAATTACGGTTTGCTAAACGCTTCGCTGTTGAAAGACTACAAAAAGAACTCAAAAGATTAGAGGTGGTCGAAAATTAGAGAGGTCTAAGCGTGGCCTAAAAAGTTTTGCGGATTAAAAAAAAACGCCCTGTATATAATCGCAGTGACACCTGTCGCGGTAATTCAGATTCGGCGAGAACTGTTACGCCTCTATTCGAAGGTTAATTCTAGAGACTTTCGCGGGGATCATTTGCCGAGATAGAGATTCTATATGATTTGCCGATTGAATTGTTTCGGGACACGCGATCATATGGTAGCCAGCTTCGCTGTACTGCGATTCACTCATATATCAATGCACAAACATTTGTTTGCTTGCGTTTTTACAACTGTCCCAGAAATCTCCGGCTACGAAGCAGTCATAAAAAATCGCTTTACATGGCGTCACTGGCACCTCCCGTGGCGACTGTCTAGCAGGTTGGAAATGAGTCTGCCCGCTGAACATCCCCCACTGGCGAGAATGTTGCCGATAGTTGTGGAACATGATGATGTGCACACGGCGATATTGAGGCATGGCTAGGTATTTTCGTGCTACCTTACTTTATCACCTTAACTAAACGTTGTCTCTGATCGGCTTGGATGTATATCCACCGACCGATGTCCGCATCATTACAGCATTCGCTGCAATTTTCGTGTGCTCACGTGGAGAATAGGTTGAGAAGCATTTAACTATCGCTTTGTTTGCAACCCGAATGCTGCGTTCGCGCGTTACGAAAATTATTTCTCTTAAAGGCACGCCAGCTAATAGGCATGCTGATTACCGGCGCACAACTAACTCGGCCACCTAAGTACACGACTCACCCGTCTGGTGCATGCTCACCGCCGTTATTCTAACTCAAATCACAACTGCCCTGTCACACAACATTCTACAATCCCCGCATTCTGCAGCAATTCAAACATTACCGGAAGATGCTTTTGACTCACTAGAAAACCAGGTTGATCCGATCGAGGCATGCGCCATCAGTTGCGCTGTTAATTCATGTAAAGAGGAGGCAAAGAGCGCTTATTCCAAGCAATTTTCTAATCACATGGATATGGACGTTTCAACTGCTTCCGTTTTTGCTCGAGACTAACCTCAATGGCGCCCACGGCCTTCGATTCACTTCCTAGCTATTCTTAAACAAATCTAGAGCCACACTCCCGATCCGCCATAGACAGAACATGCAGCAGCATCTTCCATCTCCCTGTCTTCATCTTCCTCCCCAGAGTAAACCGATAACAAACAGCCTCGAGCTGCGGGCAAAAGCGAGCCCATAACGGGCGTGTCGTAGTCGGTACAAGGCCGGACAAATGTCTCCTCTTTGAAGGAAGCCCCCCGGCCGCCGGTGCGCGGAAGGAAGCGCCACCGGACGGGCCCGGCCACAGCGTGCTTGAAAAGCAAAGCCGTGTCCCTCCGAAGCGCACAGCGCAATCAGTTACGGTATAAAGGCGGCCGGCCGCTTCTCATCGCGACCCGGACGTCGACGAGACGCCACAGCCCGGCTCCGAACGTCGTTATTTCCCTCTCTTCCTTTTTTTTTCCCCCTTCTATCTCGCTCGTCGTAAGGCCCGGCTGACGTAGCTGGGGCGACGGCTGGCACTTATGATGTATGCCAGCGCGATGTGAGCACCCGGGGCATCCGGTGCTGTACTAACTCTTAGGCGGAAATAATGACAGCATGACTCTGACCTTGGACTGACTGGGTTTACTTCAAGGGAGCCGAGTCGAAGGCAGCTCACGTTGAAGCATCCTTTTACTGGATTGTAGCCAATACATGTCGCCATCCCTTCAGCAACCCTCGTAACATTTCTTCAATTTAAACCGAAGCTTCCTATGGCTAGCGCAAGGACAAGCCGGTGGTCCGCCTGCGCAGAAAACTTCTCCGGGTGCAACAGTATGCGCATGCGCGGAAAAACCGCGTTGGAGAGAGTTCGCAGTAAAGGGAGAGAGACTATCAGGGTTTATATTGGTGACGTAGCTACACATCTTCCTCGCGTGGATACCGACACTGGCGGGAACGGTGCTTCCGAAGGTGAAGCGCAGCTTAAACGAGAAAAGGCGGACTGGGACGCGGCGGTGCGGCCAGGAAGTGATCAACGTTGCAATGGCAAACACCAGCAGCACGCTACTTCAAAACGAGCTTTGGTTCGAAATTTATTTGGAACATGCAGCTGACAACACTGCGTCACTGGCCTGCCCGCGATTGAAGTACGCACAATTGGTCTCCGATGTTTCTGCCGTGCCAAAAGCAGAGTCTTCCCCCACCACAATAACCACCAAGCGCAGACCGAACGAAAGCGTGTCCCACGGACAGTGCGTTGCGGAATTCGGAGCGGAAGAAAGACTCATAGCCGTCGACATTCGGTCCGTGCATGGGCGCCGTGCCAACAACGGAGAATAGAGACAAACACGCGGCAGCACTTAGCCGCCGTCCGCACTCGCGCCGTGATACGTCGGAGCGCGGCTCCCTGCGGATCCCTGGGACGCCACTGTGTCACATCGATGAGAACTAATGCAGACGCGGCTGCCGGCAAGGAACCGATTAGGATCGGCCCGCGCAGGCGACCCAAGATGCATAAGAAGCGAGCGTACACTGCAAGAATCGCGCACGGACGTCGCGGCGAAACAGAAACAATGGCCTCCTTTTCCCGCCTCTTCACTCCACGCTAAACTACTCAGACGGAGAAGGCTTGTGCTCTGAGTCACGAACGGGGGTTTAATTCTCGCGCTGCTCACTTGACGCATTAATCGACGCCTGGAAGTGTCAGTGACAGGTATGTTACGCGACCGGCAGCAGCGACGGATACTCAGAGAAAAAAGCAGGGGATTTTATGCTTTCTAATAGGAAGGAGGTGTTTCTCGATGCCTCCGGCTTTTCAAGCAGGACGGCCGCCCGGCTGAGGGCATCACAATGAAGACGAATGGCGTACTACCCCATCTCGGGCGGCACCAAGAGCGGAGAAATGGTGATGTATGCGCTCCGTCGGTAGCGACGAAAGAAATGCGTATTTCACGGTTTTCCCTCGCTCGTTCGAAGCGTTCTCACGGCGGCTCCGTGGCGTGTCGTCTGCTTTCGGCCTAGGAAGAGGAACGCAGATGAGTCCGAGTGCCTTTTGAAATGGCGCGTAAAATACAATAAGCAGTCGGCTGGATCGAGAGTATACGTGTACATATACGCTGGTGGCGGAGGCCCGTAGCGCGAGTGGCTGTATACTGAATGCTGTGCCTTGACGGCTTCTCACGGCGTTGGAAAAAGCGCAGAACGTCGACGTACACACCGGCTAATGACGTGACTCTTTGGAAGCGCGAGAGAAATTAAGGAAGATGCACGTCACGGTGGCACAGTGGCTAAGGCGTTGTGCTGCTGCGCACAAGGACGTGGGTTCGATGCTAGCCGTGGTGGGTGCTTTTCAGGTGGAGGCGAAAATCGGAAACTCCCGTGTGTACGAGATTTCGGTGCACGTTAAAGATTCCCAAGTGGTCAAACTTCATCCGGAGCCGTCCACTAAGGCACACTTCACGCCAATGGTGTAGCATCGACGTGATATATAAACCTACGAATTCTGTATTTTTAATTTAGAAATTAAGTAATGCCACCTATGACTTCTTCAGTGATGATTTCTCGCGTCAAAGTAGAGTACGCTCCTGAAAAGAGAACCCGGCGGTTTTATCATGAGACGTCGCATTTACTTTTACCCACTCCACTTTTTTTACGGGAATAATAGGTTATCAGCTACAAAAATATGCAATATTACAATTACTAGATGCATTGTTTAGGCAGAAATGCCTCCTATACGTCGTCCTTATCACCGCCTCGCACTTCTACTCAGTTGGCAAACGTTCTGATAATTGCTCAAGTGTCCCTTGGCCATTTGTTTAGTTTGGCATTCACAGGCGCTTTTGTGACGTCGCAACCCAATTAAACAAGCGCATAATTACCCCAATTAAACAAAGCAACCCAATTTAAAGCGCTACCTAATTAAATAGAGAACATGAGAAGCCACAAGTTTTGCATCGTGACGGCTGCTGGCCGGCACGGAGCTCTGCAGAAAAGTGAAATGAACACAGCCTTAAGATAACTTTTTTTTTTTTTTACATTGTGAACCATGCCTTTTTCTAATTTTTTGAGGTGCGCAAAAATAATATTTGGTATCCGGGTATTGTCCACACGGTGTGCTTGGTGGCACGAAGGCTCAGGTAAAAAATGAAGGAGCTCACTCTAACGCGTAAGAAATGAAAGCAGCGAAGCTGTACGCAACCTTAACGACCATCACGACGGCTTAAGTCCATGATTGCAACCGATTTGCTTCTTCTTCGCTTCCGCAACGACCTTTGCTCCATCACTGTTGCCATAACGGCGAAGAAGTAGCAAATTGAAGAAGCATAAGGAACGAACGGAACGCTCACACTGAAACTAGGCGCTCGCAGGTGCAACGTGTACCCTATCACGTGTTCTGTGCCGAGCAGGTGGCGTGATTCCTCTCCCCACAGTCACAGCCGAGTGAATAAGCCGTTTGACTCTCGGTTACTAACTCACGGTCGTAGCGGAGTGGGTAAGATGACTCACTCTAACTACGTTGATCCACCAGTCGCAAATCGAGTCCAGCTGATGCCGGTGATTTATTTCTTTATACTGTTATACTGAGTTTTGTGAAACGCCGGAACCAACTAATTGATAAACAGTTTTATTGTTAAAGACTTTAGGGATAACAATGGTTGACTTCGAGTTGTAAATAACGGAAAACTATCGTTCCCCTTGTTTTTCAATGCCTGTTCCGCATTCTATAGACTTGTTTCACAGCACAACTTCAAAGCTTTGCGTCTGCACTGAAGACGGTAGCGACCACCAACGTCAATTTAGCTACGGCAGGAGCATGAATAGGCATTCTGGAGATGCGCCCGTGGTGACTGCCGTCAAAATAGGGGTGGATAGGTGAACGCGTTTTGGCGGCGCATACGGTCCGACTTCTAGCCCGTTGTTACGATTCACGAATCAGCGCGCCGCTGTGCTGCAAACTTCGTGCAGCGCTTTTGTGCTTTGTGGCGGTGCATCCACCTCATGCGCCTTTCGGGTGGCCTATGTCGGTGACCCAGGCTTGCAGCGACAGCCAACGGATCCCAACACGCCGCAACGTGCATGGGAAAGGCCGGCACAAAGGCGTCTCGCTTCCTGCGGGATTAAAACTTCGGCGGCGGAAACGCGACGTGTGGCTACATGCCCGAAGCACGCGGACACCGTTGCGGAGACTATCTCTCTTCCCCTCTTTTGGACTCAGCGTGCGCCACTACTACCGACCCCTCACGAACACTGGCAAGAGCGCTGTGTGTGTCTGTACCGTGTCGCGCCGTGTGCAAAAACCAAAGGGAACGCTTGTTTGGCCTTTACCCTTTTGGGTTTTGGCCTTGGGGTTTGGCCCTTAGCGTTTGGATATAAATAAGGGCCCCCAAGCGCTGAAGCGCATTCCTGCTGGAGCATCAAATCAATGTGTCGCTCTGCTAGAGTCCTGTACTGTATCCTCGCCCGGAAGGGCATTGTTCTTGTCTTGCTTCGGCTCATCTCTCGCCATGGAGTAAACCAGTTGTTTGCCTTCGGCTTCTGGTCGTCATCTTCAAGGCAGCAAAATTTGCTGGCCACTCTGTTCACCACGCTACCACACGCATGACGGGGGCGACGGAGCTCAGCTCTGGATGCCTGCCCGAATGCGACACCTAAACTGAACTGCGTACTGTGGAGTTCCAGGCCAGAGGAATGTCCGACCAAGCAAGCAGGCTTCTCCTTCCTAAAGCCACGGTTTGCATTTTTCCACCCTGGCGATAATAAAGAATACGATTTCAGCTGAGCGAGTAAATTTGTTTGTTCGTATGCATGTATACATGTATGTATGCATGTATGCATGCACGTACGTACGTATGTACGCATGTATGTATGTATGTATGTATGTACGCATGTATGTATGTATGTATGTATGTATGTATGTATGTATGTATGTATGTATGTATGTATGTATGATGTATGTATGGTATACGTATGTATGATGTATGATGCACGTACGTATGTATGTATGTATGATGATGTATGTATGTATGTATGTATGTATGTATGTATGTATGTATGTATGTATGTATGTATGTATGTATGTATGCATGTATGTATGTATGTATGTATGTATGTATGTATGTATGTATGTATGTATGCATGTTATGTGAGTA
The DNA here is from genome assembly GCA_013339765.2 of Haemaphysalis longicornis. Lineage (NCBI taxonomy): Eukaryota > Metazoa > Arthropoda > Arachnida > Ixodida > Ixodidae > Haemaphysalis > Haemaphysalis longicornis. The sequence continues at coordinate 48,022,270 of CM023453.1, forward strand.
TGCGTTAGTGTGCGCATGTAATGAATGTATGTACGAACGTGCGTTCGCTCATGTCTGCGCACTCGCGCATGAGAGTGCACAAAAAAATGACACATAAAGGGGAAACACGGACCTGAAGCAAATACGCGACTGCAGAGGTCAGGTCGCACAGAGGCTATAAATGACTGAAGTAGTGACATCATGAACGAATTCTTACGGGGCGCTGCGCGTAAAGTTTCAAACTATCAACATACTTCATCTTGTTACGTCATGAAGTTTTGCAAATAACTTTGTATTCGCGGCAGCACGTGATTCCGGCAAAAAGAAAATCACCCCCCCCCCCCCCCCCCCCCCTTCACCCCAAGCTTTCGTCGCCACGGACGAATCGTATTCAGAGGCACGCACGCTCAGAGCAGCCGGGACGCCCTGCATGCCAGGGAGCGTTGCACGCTCCCCCCTCCTTCGACAAATAACTTGATTTACTGGAGCCACGTCCCGCCAGCACGAGTAAAGTTCGGGTTCACAAAACAAATTTTCATTTCGTACATGAAGCAATCTGGACCCATCGTCCCTCCGACCTTTCGACACGACACCCCCCCCCCCCCCCTCCTCCTACTCATACACTGCCCTCACGCAAAGAATGAATGGCCTTCTGTATTCCGTGCATACGACCAGTATGGTGCAGCTAACGCAAACGAGGGATGAATATCGTGACGGAAATTGCGAACTATAAACTCCACAGAAGAAAAAAAAACACCCGTCTTGTTGGGCAACAGTGGTCCTCCGCGATTCCAATGACGTCGTCTTGTGTCACGCCTCCTTACATCACCTCAGAAGCGCGCTGACCGAAGCGTTATAAAGCAGTGCCTCCATTGCACAACAGTGAGGCTCGTATACGATGCTGGTGACTTCGCGTTAGTTACGCCACCCCAGATTACTGATGAAGTCGATCATGAGAAGCGCAGTAACCGGAGAGTAATAACAAAATTCCAAGACCTTTATTATTGGACAGTAGCCGCGTCTCCTCCTTTCCCCCGAGTATCAGAAGGCTAAGGGAAAAAGGGGCGGCCCAGCGACCGATTTCAGGGGCCCCAATATCTATTCTGCCATCATACACAATAACCGTCGCCTGAAAGGCCGCTCGTCTTTTTTATCCTTTTTTTACTCTTCTGGTATGCTTCCCCCAAATCTATTCTGCTTGATGCAATGCGAAGCAATCTGCACCCTTAACCAAACAGGGGCGAAGGAACCCGCCGTACGTATCGTATTCGCAAGCACGAGCTCGACATTGAGGGCGCCATAATGTCTTTCTCTTGTGTACACACCGTTGTTTCGAAACATACTATCGAATCACTCCATTTGACGCCACCTAAGTTATGCACACCACTTCTCCGTTCTTTCTTTCTTTTTTTGATGGTCGTCATGAGGGCATTCCCTGAACGTTTGGGGCCCGGTGTAAAGCCTATGGACACTAGTGTCATTAGAAGAAAAAAATGGATGGCTGTGATGCAAGCGCAGTCTTATAAGCGTGGTTCTTAGAAAACCAAATGCATTTCGGTGTTCAACCTTGCAAAAAACCATCGCGAGGTCACATCCACAAGCGCATAAATAGCCAAGAAATCCCTCAATTTGAGCAGAAAAGAACAAAACTGAGCTTAAATATTTGAGCTCTCTTGATGATGAAATGGCCAAATGTAGCGCGACGTTGCTGTGCAGAATGAAGATACAAATTGACCGTACAGCGCAGCGATGCTTTTCCGCGTGATTGATGTATGTGGAGCAGAGAAAAACTTGTGTTCACTGACCCTCGAGCCGAAACCAAAGCAAGAAATTGCGATTATAGAAGGCGAAAAACTTGCACTGCATAAATAAATAGTTTGCGAGAAAACACTACACATTATTTCATGTTTACAAACGCTGGCAACGGCAAATCTTGACAACCACAATGTACCATTAATGTTGGATCAAATATAAAAAAAAATTTCCGTTTAATCGGCGTTAAACCTAGACAACTAACAAATATGAACAACACGTACCGACCACTGTTAGTTTTTACAAAAACAAATGAAAAAGTCATAAACGGTGTCACAGAAAGTCGAGATAAAGCAACATAAACAAAAAATGCCGAATCAAGCCGCGCCAAGCCAAGAAAAACAAAATACACATAAAACGAATCCTGCACGCGCTCTCGGCTCGAGCCATGCTGCCGGCTCGATCCCCATAGACCATGTCACCACCGCTAAGAATTGGGGGAGGGAGTGTCACAGGCCATTTGGCCCGCAGAGTTTCATACAAGCATATCGTCGTCGTCGTCGTCATCATCATCATCATCATCCCAACCACCAGCCTATCCACGCCCACTGCAGGGCAAAGGTCTCTAACATTAATCTCCAATTATCCCGGTCCTGTGCTAACTGCGACCAATTTATTCCCGCAATCTTCTTGATCTCATCTGTCCATCTAACTACCTGCCGCCCCCTGCAACGCTTTCCTTCTCTAGGGATCCACTCTGTTACCCACAAATATATACTAGAGGGAAATCTTGCGCCCCCGTCTAGGCTAGCCGCTCTTTAGCGAGCGTTCCGTCATCTACCGTGCAGGCACGTTCCGCTTGTCCCTGGCATGGCTCGTGAACAGGCTTGAAAGTGGCCTCTGGATGCAAAAGAGCAACAATATTACTGTAAAATAATATACAAATTCGTTTGACATTATAACATTTATTTCCAACTGATTATTTAGAAGCTTAAAAAGAAACAAATTGTTACTCTTTTTTCTCAATTTTGGCTTCGAGACAAAAAATTGGACCCATCTCCCCGCGAGGGGGACTCGAGTAAATGCGTCGCATAGGGGGTGGGTGTATTGCGTAAACGTTTAGTGTTTGGGGAGTTGGTGGTAGTGAATGCGTTGTATCAGCAGCTTCTTGACGTAGTTTGAATGAGTCAAGGATATAAGGCGCGTTCGTAGCCTTTCCTTCTGTGTCGGTTTTGTGGCGCAGTGGGAAGAGCACCATGTACCTCACGTTCCGCCCACAGGTAGTGAATGCGTTGTATCAGCAGCTTCTTGCCGTAGTTTGAATGAGTCAAGGATATAAGGCGCGTTCGTAGCCTTTCCTTCTGTGTCGGCTTTGTGGCGCAGTGGGAAGAGCACCATGTACCTCGCGTTCCGCCCACAGGTAGTGAATGCGTTGTATCAGCAGCTTCTTGCCGTAGTTTGAATGAGTCAAGGATATAAGGCGCGTTCGTAGCCTTTCCTTCTGTGTCGGCTTTGTGGCGCAGTGGGAAGAGCACCATGTACCTTGCGTTCCGCCCGCAGGGTCGTGGGATCGAAACCAGGCGCCGATAAGTATTATTTTTTATATATAGTGTAGGGGGAGGGGTGCGGACCTGTTGTTGAGAGCGAGGAGGGTAGCGTGATGGGGGAGAGGAGGAGTGGGGGAGAGGGCGCACCTGCGCGCTGAGCTGTTGCGGACGGACGGCGGACGCTACATGTGAGTTAAAGAAATGCTCTGCATTTAAAAAAAGAAGCCTAGTGGCTGATGAAGCCAAGTAGGCGAGGAACGTCACCTGCTGCAATAGCGGGACGGCCCGCGATTGCGCAGCGCCAGATTTCCCTCTAGTATATATTAGTATGAGTGTCTATGACTTGGCCCACATTTCTAGTGGCTCGATATGCTTCACCGTTCGGTGGTTCGGTATAGATGCGGGCGCTGCCCTGTTCGCCTTCACGCTACTTGGCCCTGCGTCCTCATTCGCTTAGACCAAGGATACCTCGTCGTAAGTTGAATATCGTAAAAATAAGCTCACACTGTCATATTATACGGACTAGCTTTTTCGAACGAGATTGACGGTCCCTCATTCACTGCAGTTGACTGTCTGATCTAGGTGCGAATGGTAGATGCAAGGATTGCCACCAATTCCGCAAAATTTCCCAAGTATAAGCATTTTTTTCTTAGCCTTTAGCGACACCTATTCCTTCCTCTTGGCTCTCTGATAAGTGGTAACTCGTGCAATATTTAGAAAAAATGCATATTCAAATTCATGAAATAACTTATCAAAGATTGTACGGTACTGCGGTACTGTTGGTATTCAGGGTACTCAGGATATATTTTATCCGATAGAACAGGGCGGCACCGCGGGGTCTGGATGTCTTCTTGTCCTTCATATGCTGCGCGATGGTATACAAGAATGCCAATAACCCGAAAAATCTGCCCTAAATAAAACAATTTTTAGTCAGTAAGCAGCGTTAACAGCCAGCATCTGAAGCTTGGATGCAACTTAAATTAAGTAAAGGCCACCTTTGACCCGATCTGCCCGACCTTCACCTACTATTTTTCTGACAGCTAACTTGTTTCCTTCTTCCCCGATTGCCCCACTAATTTCCCCGCAGATATTAACCTGATAACTGCAAGCCTACCTAAGACAAGCGAGGGAAACTCAGCACAAATTCTGCGTAATTTGTCTCATTTCACTACTCGGCCCTTCCTGATACACACACGTGCCAAAATAGCGCTAAAATGTTACTTCGTCAACCTATGTAAAGCTAGAATCTTTGCGGCATTGATCGAACGTCATCAAAGATCTTGCTGTTGGCGTTGTTTGAAGTTGAATAAGAAATGAAAAAAAACGCTCAATTTTTTTTCAGTTCCCTTTCCACCCTCACAAATTCAAAGCGTGCCGAAAAAGGTCAGCCTGCAACGGCGTCACGGCGTGCGTAAATGGAGACGATAATAGCAGCCATCGAACTTCCCGGAAAACGCGGGGGCGTTCAGTATGTCCGGCACGTGCCAAATTTATTCCACCCCGGCGCTTGCTGCTTCTTTATCTGCGTCGCCGAGTACTTAAGGCGGCCTGACCGTAGGCAGTGCTGCAGCGCCTGTTGATTGGTGTCGAATTTGCCCTTAAACCCACACGCTCCTCCAGGAACTAGTTTAATTTATAGCGCACGTATCTCCTTCTGTTCTTTTCAGCAGTCTTACAATATCGGCATGGCTCCGGACTGGAAAGTACTGCTAAAGCGAAGTTAAAGGAAGTGATCTACCTATTCATCTGCTGTAAATTGATGCGAGAGCTCATAGACTGCGCCTAACCCGAAGCACTATTCCTAGCCGCAGCCTCGGATGGCTTTATACTAGGGGTGTGCGAATATTCGAAACTTCGAATATTCGATTCGAATTTTGCGGTATTCGATTCGATTCGAACGACACTTTTATTGTTCGAAATATTCGAACCACCTAAAACTAAAAAAAAATAATAATAATAAATTCAGAGCGTGTCTGTATCGGTGTTTCTTTACAGTGGACTCTCGATGATACGATTCTGGGGGTGCGAATTTCGGGATGATACGAATTTCCGAAAAGTCCCTTCTAAATTGCATCGTTTGCAATGGGAAAAATTTCGGCTGTTACGAACGGACCTGAGCGGGCCGGCGGAAGATACGAACGAGCTAGCCGGCGAGGCACCCGACTGCCGAACGAGCAAGTGACGGCTCTCGCTCCCCTGTTTGTCACTCTTTCTACAGAAACGGCCGGGCTGTTGCTTTCTGCTCGCGAAAACGCTCTGCGCACGCCCAACGCGCTGAGACCGCCGCGAAACCACCCCCACGCTGCGCGCGGCGCGGCCGGCGGCGTCAACATGGCGTCGGCTCCAGCCGCGGCGCGGGCGCTCGTGCGACCGCTTCTATGCGCTCTTTAAAATGCGGCTCAAGGGAGACACGAAGTTGCTTGTGCGGTAAAGGAGCTGATAATGCATGCGAAAACGGTACTATGAAACATCATCCGCGCCGCTAGTGAAAGCGCCCATAAAATATTTGCCGGGATGCTAAGCCTAACCATCTCCGGCGGAGCCAAGCCGGCTGTCTCGATCTCATCGCAAGTAGTCAGGCTCCTCCATTCTGCCGCGCGCGTCGTGCGTCATTTTCTGACCGAGGTAGGCGCTACCGCGGGCGCGAAATCGTCGATGCGGGCGTGAAAATACAGCGCTCGCAGAGCCGAGGCGAGCGAATCGCGTGCAAAAACGCACCATGCGGTTCACGCTTGACTGTTGCGGCGTGTAGCGAGCTTGGGCACAGCGAGTGAGGAGACGAGCGCGAAGCTTTTACGTGCTCCAGAAAGGACTGCTTTGCGACACGGGGGTTAAAAAAAGCAGAAAAAATCACGAATTTCTTCACGCGAAAGTAGGAAAAGAAATAAACAAAAACTTTTTTCGGCGCTAAATTTTTTGGTCTGTGTTGGTTCATACGAATTTCGGATGATACGAATATTTTTCGCAGTCCCGCGAGATTAGTATCATCAAGATTTTACTGTATCAGCGCGCGGCAATGTGCACGGGCTCGGGCATGCCAGCTACTAGTGTCTCAAGTGAGCGGCTGTTTTCGGTATCTGGTAAAGTGGTGACGAGCAGGAGGTTGTCACTGCTCCCCGAACATGTCGAACAGTTAACCTTTCTCCATGTTAACATTTAAGTGAGTGCAGACCTTACCATGCCTTAACCTGTTGAGTGCAATGGTATTGTGTAATTCCTAATTTTACTTTGTGTGATTTGTTGTGCAATAAAGTTGCAGTTTTTGTGTCTCTAGATGGTGAAAACACTAATTTTACAAAAAACAATAAGTATTCGTATTCGAAAAATATTCGAAAAATATTCGATTCGATTCGAACTTTGTTTTTATTATTCGAATTCGCTTCGAAATTAAAAAATTGATATTCGCACACCCCTACTTTATACGCATTTAATTTTACAAAGTAACCGCCCAAAAACAAGAATTCCTGGGAATATAGCGCGTACATTCTGCTGCAGCCCGTTGGATCGCTTACATTTTGCAATTCGGATCTCGCCGCTTTCCTAGGAGATTCTTTATACCTGGTTATTCCGGGAAAAAAGGCCCGTTGTGAGCTCTAGCACGCGTTAAAATACCTTGTCACGCCAGGAAATATTGTATTAGCGTCGCAATTTTTACTGGATAAGGTTTGTAAAGCTTCTGATAAATCGTTTTTCAGGTTTATGAAATAAGGGAACGACTCATGTTGCTGCGCCGCGTCCCCGCATGAATTGGCTGAAAGCTCGCGTACATACTGGGTGTTTGGGGTAAAAACCGCGAAACGAAAATGCAAACAAACCAAACAAAATTTGGGAGTTTTACTTTGCAAGAAAAGCAGAAGGGAGGAAAGCTTCGAATTTTAAGCCACAGCCAAGTCCAACTATGTTGTTTGAGGCTAATCTGCACTGGTATTTTTCAGCAAGCGTAGCACGCTACCAATTCTCTCCAAGATTCGCGAATCTTCTTCCCGCTCAATCGGACTGCCTTCGATAATTTTCAATGCGTGACTGTAAGCGAGGGTTGCACGTGATCCTTAAGTGCGGCTGAATAATTGAGTGCTGTGAGATATTCACGTTCACGCCCATTTACCACTGAAGACGTGCCGACATTGCAGAATGCTGATTGGGATAATCGCGTATACTCCACTTATTGAATTTGCAGCTGTAACGTTCTCCCAGCTAGTGGCCAATTGTGTGAATCAAGTCCCCTCTCAATCCTCTATGCCCTCTCCCATGCTTACTGTTTGAAAAAGAAAAAAAATATCTAAAAAAACATGGAATCTGTTTGTTTTGGGGGGTTGGGTAACGACAAAATCTGTAAGCGCGATTGCCCATGCGTGCGATTCCTCGATAGATTTTTCTCATAATAGAGTTCGCAAATATGACAAAGTTTCGTTTGATCTAAAACGGGCATTTTTTTGGTGCCAAGAAGTGCAATGAAGCTTCGAAGCAGTCACCTAGCCCACTCGTTGAAATACGTACGTTGTTCCATTTCGCATTTATGAAAGAGGTAAAGTGAAGTAATCAGGTAGTCCAAGTAAAATAATAAAAGGCAGATGTCTATGGTAGTCGATATACGTGACCGGTTGATGACAAAATGAGTGGACGCTTACACGTGATGACACATAATTAAGGAGCAGTAAGGTTGAAAAAACAAATAGCTCAACTTCATTAACTTAACGTCGAGAACGCTGATGTTTAACAGTGAAGCTGCCTGACGTTCCCTAATTGCAAGGCTAAGTTTCAAAAGAGCCGTCTCAAAGCCAGCAGATCGATTCTTCCGTATGCGCCAATTCATTTTTGCCGTGCTCCGCTGCTCGCGCCATCTACCGGGACCTTTTGTTACTTATGAACTTGAAAAACCGCCACGAGGGGGCTCCGCCAACCTTTTTTTTTATGGCGTGGTGTTCATTTTCTATCGCGAAAATCAAGCAGCCGTGTATTTTAATTGACAGAATAATGCAAATATCCCTTATGTATGGATGTCTTGCCTCAAATGTGCCTAATGTTTTCTTTTTGCTCAGCAATCTTGGCGAGTATAAGCAGTACCACCAGATTTAGTAGTTCAGAAAAGATTTGCCTATATAAACGTCTCGCGCCAGCATTCTTTTAGAATTTATGTTGCTATTGTTCCTGTTTTTTTTTGTTTTTTTTTTTGAAAGGAAAAGGAAAGAAAGTGTACTAAGGATATTACGGAGATCGGCAGAGAGCTCACCTGCATACAACCCTGTGCGAGAGACGGGAAGTATAGGGACAGTGAAAGGATAGAGCAGAGTGCAAAATAGACAGGGAAAAAGAGGAAGGAAGGAAAAAAGGTAAAAGAAAAGGCAGTAATGTTAACCAGACTATGGACTGGTATGCTATCCTACACGTGGGAAAGGGGAACAATGGGAAAAAAGGAGAAAACATAAAAAGAAGGGGAAAGGTCAGGACAGAGCGTAGAGAGGTGTGCCTAGCGTTAGGACACTATAGACGGTGAAATTCAGTTAGTTCATAGAATGTACAGTCTTTCGTGGTTCAGTTTTCTGTACAAGTCCGCTGTTTTCAGGAAGCACAGGAGCGCTTTTGTCGCCTTGTGCGTAGGTGACGGAGAAGGCCAGTGGCCCAGGATTTTCTCCTCAGACAACGGCCGCCGAGAATCTAGCTTCCCTTGAGTTGAGGAGACCTGCCTTCTTTCTGATGAAAGACGTGGGCACTGGCATAGAACATGACGAATGGCCTCCAGTGGATCACAGACTTCACACGCCTCACTGGCTGTCATTCCGATTAAATAGGAGTAAGCATTTGTGAGTGCGATTCCCAGACAGAGACGAAAATCAATGGGGCATGATACCTTGGGAGGCCTAATGGAAGAGAACGCTGAATATGCGTCTCCAGGGCAACAATACGAGCTCTCACGAACTCTTGCGCAGTCCATTTGGATAGCGTGACCTCCCGGGCAAGTTTGCGGAGAGTCCTAGCTGCGTCTATGCTGGATAACGGGATAACGGAAGGGATACGGTCTCCGTTTCTTGGAGTGCCAAGCGGGCGGCAGCGGCCACCCTTTCGTTTCCGGCAATGCCGCAATGACTGGGAAGCCACTGGAAGGCAACGTCATGACTCGCTTGCGAAGCATCGTCACACAATAGTCTTATCTTGGCCAGCAGCTGTACATGAGGTCCACGGCACAGAGCTGACTGGAGGGACTGAATCTCAGGCTTTAAGTCGCAGAAGATCTCCCGTCTTCGCCATGAGGTGTGCTTAATGGTGGGAAGGGCTCAACGGATGGCGCTAAGCTCTGCAGCCGCGTAAGTGGTGAGATGGGCTATTTTGAATTCAGTGGACATCGATATTCGTGGTCTAGCAATGGCGCCGGCAACCAGATGTTGCCAAAGAGCCATGGGTGTAAGTATGGGTGCGATCGCTATATCTCTCGTGTAGATAAATTAGAGTTAGCTGCTGAAAATCTCGCTTCTTCGTTAAGCATGGGATAATAAGGCATGCTCGAGGCTGCATCATACAAGAAAGAGGGAGCAGCGGCCTTGTCGCAGGCGTATAGTTCGATGTCATGTTGGTGATGTGGGCAGCTACAACCTTTGCAAAAGACGCATGAGGGCATTTAGATGGCATACTAGCAGTCTGGTTGAGTGCATAATATGCGCCCTGAGTGCATCAGTCGTCACTAAGGGGATAAAGGGTGATCACGAGCTATAGCAATGGTTGGACCTGTTGACGTGCACCGTGGTGGGCCAAGGCAATTTCGGAGGGCCTGCATTTGTATGTCTTGCAGTTTTTAAATATTTGTGCGGCACGTATACCTGAAAGTGCAGGCAGGCTGTACCGTAGGGAGCCCAAGAATAGTGCATTGTATAGCTGCAACATTGATTTCATGGGCTTTTCACACGTCTTCCATTAACTGGAGAATATGGGCCACCGCAGACAGCCTCTTCTTCAACAACGCGCGTGGGGGCTCCAAGAAAGGTCTCTGTCGACAACAACGTCGGGAAACTTCTGATATTTAAGATAAGATACCCTTTCGCCATTAATTGACAAATGCATAGGCATGCATAGGCTTCCATGAAGCACTGCGCATTTGATGGTAGACTCTTCCAACCCTTGCTCATGCAGATATGAATTGGTAAGGCCTGCAGCCCTTTCAGGTGCTCGCGCAATGTGCCTCGACTCACTCCATCTGCCCATATGCAAATATCATCCGCGGAAATCTACAGATGAACCGTTCTTAGAAGGGAGCTTGTCAGGTCGATGAGTGTGAGGGTGAACAACGTGTGGATCAAGACGCCTCCCTGAGGGGCACCTCGATGGGTGCAGTGTAGTGACATTGTGCCATCTTGAGTCATTGCGAAGAATGACCTCCCCGAGAGGTAATACCGCACCCACTGGTAGACGCAGCCCCCAAGCCCACTGCCTGCAGTGCTCTAAGAATGGAATCATGATCCACGTTGTCATACGCTCCTTTCACGTCCAGAAAGTGCGCAGCGCATATGCACTTGACTCGTTTCTGCTGCTGCACATAGGTTACCAGGTCATTGACGCAATCGATAGACAAACGGCCACGACGAAAACCAGCCATGACGTCAGGGTAGACGTTGTAGTGCTCCAGAAACCACTCAAGGCGCGCAAAAATAACCCGTTCCGTAAATAATAAGCTTCCCAACGCAACTGGCAACTGCTATGGGTTGGTATGCCACCGGGTTCAGCAGTGATCTTCCAGGTTTCAGGAGTGGAACAACGCGGCTAAATCTCCATTTTTCTCAGGAAATATATCATCACGCCATAGTTCGTTGAAATATTTCAAAAGGGCTTGCAAGGCATCGCTGCCAAAGGTGAGAGAGAGTGGCATAGGTGACTCCATCCCGCCAGGGCGATCACGATCGCTTGCAGAGAGCCTATACCTCCTCGAGTTCTCGCATATAAAAACAGAACGTCATCAGAGAATCCCAAGGTGCGGAGGCGTCAGTGGAACGTGATGAGCCCGAAGGGTCTGTTTATTGGCGACCCAACGCAGAAGTCCTCTGATCCTTAAATCTATCTGCGTTTCCGGTGACGAGCCAAAGCCTTGAAGGGAAGCGTTGTTGCACCAGGTTCATAGCCCTCCTACAGTTCTCCATATTCCAGACAAAGAACTTCCGAGGGTCGAGTGATCCACAAAAGGACTTCCAACGTTGTGCTCGCACTTGGACAATGCAGCGTTATATCTTCCTCTGCGTTCTTCTGGCATCTTTTAAATTTTGAAGACACTTCGTTCGTCCGAATGTTTGTTAAGCTCCAGGATCAAACACCTAAGGTGGCTACAGTTGATGACTTTTCCGACTTCCCATCGCTTCCATCTCAGCTACCGGACACCAGTGGAGCTGCAATCACAATCATCTGCCTCTAGTTCAGATTCCTGCCTCGCCGGCCTCAACATCACCACGAATGGCGTGGAGAGGTCCTCGCCGAGCCCAACGAGCCAGCAGCAACAGCTGCCCACTCATACCTCAAGCTCTTCATGGCAAGTGCTACTAGACGCTGTGCGGTCGTTCCTGGCTCCTTCCACGTCTCCCGTGGTCCGTGCGATCATAACATTACTCGATGTCGTTGCTCCCCTCATACAACCCTGGCATTGAGCACCGGCACGACATTGCCGCCTACAAAATATCCGGAATCAGGCGACCATGCTTTAGTGGAATGCCTGTGGACTTCACCCAGATTATCTGACTCCGGCAATTCGTCAGCAAGCACCGTTTCCCTATATCGCCATTTTGAATCTAACCTGCGCTCCAGGGTTAGAATTTCTGGCTATTCGCCTTGGAGTCCACAACCGCATGAACCGAAGCAGGGTCCTACTAGCAATTCGCAATGACCTCTCATTTGTTGTCCACAGTGTACCCCAAGACTCTTCTAATAAGTACGTCGCGGTTACTGTGCAACACAAAGGCCGTAAATTCACCGTCATCAACGGCTACATACCTCCTCGAGCGCGATTCGACACAAGCGTCTGCATTTAATTCTTGCCAAACACGCCAATCACCTGATGTGCTGACAGGTGACTTCAATGCGCATCACCCGGCTTGGGGCAGCCGAGCACGTCATCTCGAGGAAACCGCCTTCTAAATGTCCCTACCAACGCTGGGATTGCACGTCTTAATACGGGTAGCGCACACATTTGGTTCGTGGAAAAACATCGAGTGTCTTGGATGTGACGCTGCTATCTACATCCCTGCTGTTATCTGCGTCGTGGTTTGCTGACCGAGAAAGCTTTTGGAAGTGACCATTTGCCCACATATACAGTCATCAAGGGAATCTGTGGAGGTCCACAAAAACTCACGGTGCACGGCACAAATTGGCAGAAGTTCAGAGATTTTTTGGAGGACAGTAGTGCACTCTTAACACGCACGAGAAGTTTGCTGACGCTGTTTCGAGCGCGAGAGCTGCATCTGAAAGACACTGTTTGCTCCCCCAGGAGGCATCAGCAGTAGACATCGAGTACCAGTGACTTCGTGCAATTCGCAGGAGAGCAGAGCGGCGAGCACGAAAACGGCGGTCTCCGGATGATATTCGAGACGCTAGACCGGCGCAGAAACACGTCCGAAAACATATTCGCAAGCTCGCTAAACAGCGCTGGAGTCAGCTTTGCTCTCGACTAGATCCACGCAAACCACTCACGCGTATCTGGCAAACGTTTCGCACCTTGAGAACTCCACCAAGCATACTTCACCCGTTCTCAGCCGTGGCTCTCCAGAAGGGCGTCAGTGAAGTGAACGTTGCCGAGAAGTTCTGCACTAAAATCACCACTCCGGCCAGCAACGTGGTAATTTCGGAGGTGTCCCCGTTCTGCTATTCTACCGCGAACGCAACGCTGATGGATGAACCCTTCACCATTGTAGAGCTTACCACGGCATTGGGAAATCTCAACTTGTCTTCCTCTCCTGGCGCTGATGGAATCACGTATCTAGCTTTACGACGCTTGGGTCCCAAGGCTCTCCAGCAGTTGTTGTCCCTCTACAACCAGTCCTGGCAGATCGGGCGTCTTGAGGCCTCCTGGAAGATTGCCCGGATCGTGGCGATTCTAAAACCAGGCAAACCGGCAACAGATATAGACTCTTATCGGCCAATTGCACTACTAAGTTGTATTGGCAAGGTAATGGAGAAGATGGTGCTGGAACGGCTTGTTTGGGACGTGGAGAATCGAGACATTTATCCATTGCAAATGTCTGGGTTCAGGAGAGGATGTAGCAGGCTAGCAGCGTAGACAACATCCTCTCCTTGGTGTCAGATATTACCCGGTAGAAATCAGCCGGAAACATCACAGTACTGTCTTCTTTGACATTTTTTTTTTATTCAATCAATCAGTCGATTACAGAGTACAGGGAACAGTACATTTGTCACACATGAAAGGGACAAGGTTCGCAAAAAGGCAATTTAATGCCTGACAAAGTGCCGCAACCTGTCCCAGTCAATAAAGCACACAAGGAGCATGTTTGAGACGTAAAAAAAAAAAAAAGTTAAAATCATCTGGCTTCACTACTTACTAAAAGTGACACATCCGTACACGTCGATTTTTAAAGTCAACCAAAGTTAAATTCATCTGTCTTCACAACTTACTAAAAGGGACACATCCATACGCGTCTATTTTTAAAGTCAGCCTGAGGGATGCGAACTAAAATGAAATTGGCAGAAAAAAGAAGAAAAGAAAAAGAAAAACGAAGAAGAGAAACAGAAGAAAAGAAAAACAAATTTACTGTTGAAGCTTTAGTAGATGTGTGTGTATTGTCTTTTTAAACGAAATTACTGAGCGGCTTTCTTGCACCATGGTTGTAATGGCTGGATGAGCATTCAATAGTTCAGTGATCATAAACGTTAGCTTTTGTGTACCGTAGTTTGTTCGTATTCTCTCACAGCAATATATTATGCGTCTAAAGCTGTATGTATGCTGTCTTTGACAATATGCATTGTGAAATGCGACCCCGTCAGATTTCAGTTTATCATATATGATCATCGCTATTTTTTCTTTAAGATATTCTCAAACGTTAATATGTTGTGCTTGTGAAAGAATGGAATAGAATGCGTTCTAGGTTGAACGCCTTCAATTATCCGCACTATTCTCTTCTGTAGTTTATAAATGCTTTCTTTGTTTGTTTTAGTGGTCGTTCCCCATATTAATAGACAGTAATGAATACGCGAGTATACTAAAGAGTAATACAGTTGTCTCCTTACCCAACCTGGCAAAAAACATCTAATTTTTCCAATTAGACCAATTGAGCGCGAAAGATCGGTTCGAACTTTGTTAATGTGGTATGTCCAGTCAAGTATTTCATGAAAGGTAATACCAAGGAACTTTTGGCATGTGACCCGTTCAATCAAACCTCCTCGAAATTTTACTTGAATGTCATGGGGTATACTTTTATTTTTCGGCCGAAAAATAACATATTTTGTTTTTTTGGTGTTTAGTTCAAGCTTATTTGCCGTTAACCATATTGATAAGTGCTTAAGCCATCTGTTTGCTTGTTCTTCTAAGCTGTCCATATCTTTTCCAGAGAAAAAAACGTTTGCATCATCGGCGTATAAAATCATATCTGGTGTTTGCGGTATATCAACAATATCGTTTATATATAAGAGGCATTCGACAGCGTCACATCAAAGCGGCATTCGACAGCGTCGCGCACGAAGCCATCCGAAGAGAGATGACATGCATAGGGCTTCGAGGACGCATGTTCCAGTGGCTATGTGACTACTTGCAAGACCGGTACGTCTACATGGCCACCAGTGATGGCGAAACGGCCAAACATCCCGTCACGCAAGCAGTTCCTCAAAGCGGCGTCTTGGGCCCGACGCTTTTTAGCATGTGTCTCATACGCCTCCCAACACTCCTGCCCAAAGGTGTCAACATTTCACTTTACGCAGACGACATCTGTATCTGGGCTTCAGGCAGGAACCGTCGAAACATTCGCGCCACACTCCAGAAGGCAATTCTGAAGATGAGAAAATATCTCAGATGCTGTGGTCTCATATTTTCCCCTGAGAAGTGTGCTGCGATAGCATTCACGCGGCGCGATGTTTCACGTTATACGCTCACCGTAGAGGGTACTCCAATACCCTATTTCAAGTCCTACAAGTTTCTCGGTGTCACGTTTGACCGCTTAATGTGATGGGCCCCACATATTCGGCTACTGAAGGAGCGGCTTCTATGCTTTGTGCGCATTCTGCGTATGCTCGGTGGGAGTTCGTGGGGCTGCCCTGTATCCTCACTCTTTTGCCTATATAAAGCCCTTTTTGTCGGCCTCTTGCGTTACAGCCTGCCGGCCCTACATCAGCTATCGCCTACAAGCCTGATGGTAATAGACTCAGTGCTGGCAAAAGCTATGCGCACCTGCCTGAGTCTACCTAAATGCACATCGACGGTTGGAACTCTTCGCGAAGCTCGATGCTTTTCCGCCACAGTGCTACAACGCCAAGAGGTGCTTCGAACGTCTTTGCGCCATTTGACTCGGTGTCATACGCATCCTTTGGCAGACCTCTCCACACAGTCTGCAAGACAGTTGCTTCCGGGGAATTTTCAACAGCCTCAAAAGTCGATAGTATCCCCGTGGGTACTGGCGCCATGGAAAATTTGCACGACGATACCCGGAATTAGCAAAAAGTCTGCCATGCCTGCGGCCGCGCTCAAGTTCTTCACACTCGAGTATATTTCCAGCACTTACAAAGGCTACACACATGTTTATGCGGATGGCTCGGTTCGCCCGGGCTCATCCGCCATCGGCGTGTGGATGCCATCAGCCCGGTGCACTATCGATTGAAAACTTAGCCATGAAACATCCTCGACTGCTACCGAGCTAGCAGCTGTGAGGGCTGCACTTCATTACATCAGCGGACATCATGTCCAGCAATGGGTAATATTCCTCGACTCGCGCAGTGCCTTACAAGCGCTCCGAAAGCTTCGCAACAACCGCAGTCAACTTGTATGTGAAATTGCCGAAATTCACACAATGGCAGTGCGCGAAGGCCATGAAATCATTCTTCAGTGGGTACCTGGTCACTAGGACATACAAGGCAATATTAGATCCGACGCAGCCGCCAGCGCAGGCCACTTGCTGAGCAACACGACCCAGCTTCCTTTCTCCCGAGAGGACAGCAACGCCCTTATCCTCGCAAGTGGATGGGCTGCACAAAGGTCGGAGTGGCAGGACCCTCACCGCAGGTATCTACCACTGCACGCTATTGACCCGCACTGTGACTTCCGTTTTCCACGCGGCCTCAACAAGCGGTGTGAAGGAGTTCTGCACCGACTGCGCCTGAATGTGGCGTTTACTCGGAGTTTTAAGTTTAAGATTGGTTGGGAAGATTCCCCCCTGTGCCGGACTTGCGGTGTGCGCGAGACTGTAAATCACTTGCTGTGCGTCTGCTCTCGATACGCTGCTGCGCGAAAAACTGCAGCGAGCTCCCTCTCTCGAATACGTCATGGAGGCAGTCTCGAACTTTTTCATTTTCTTGGGCCCTGGGCCAATAGTGCTGACAGTACCTTAGGTACAAAAGTTCTGCTCCAGTTCCTACGAGAGACTGAACTGGACAAATCTCTCTAGATCAGAGACAGAGCAAGTGTGTCACGATATCCTCTCTTTCGCGCTGTGGCGTTCATCTATTTATTTTTCTTGGGTTGGTGTTGTTACTTTTTTTCCAGTCGTTTACTTTTCATTTTGTTTCAGCGTTTCCATTAACGATTTTCTTTTCAATTGTATTTTTATGGCCCGACTCTGTTGGCAGCATTCTCTTGTTTTTCTTGTCCTTTTTTTTAACGCTTCATGTTTGTCTTCTTCCTGCTGCAACCCTGATGTCTGATATGCACCACTCATCAACGTAGTCACCCCCCATCTGGTGTAGCAAGTCTTGTCCCTAGCAGGGCTGACCTCACCAGTTCACATTAAAGAGCATTCTCTCTCTCTCTCGCCGCCGTACAGCTCTTAGGCACTCCAGCTCAATGCCGAACTCTGCGATTTTAGGAGACAGCCGGACGGAACGTTTTCAAGCAACCAGCATGCTTCCAATGGCAGACTCCACATCTCCAGGCTTGACGCTAGAGCACTCGGGGGAGCCTGCTCACGGCATCGCGTGGTGGGGCAGAAGCAGAGTAGCTGCTCCAGTGTCTCTGGTTGCGAACAGTTGGGACATGCAGGGGAGTCTTTGCGCCCGTGCCGGTGCAGGTGCTTCGTCACGTTGCAGCAGTCGAGCGGCATGCGGAGCAGCAGGCAACGGGCGTCCCTGCTGACGCGCGCTGCCCTTCCCCGCCCTTCTTTACCCATGCAGAGCTGGCCGGGCTGCGCCTTGCTGCAGACCTGCTCCTGTAGAAGCGGCTACGTGGAGCGGTCGCTGGCGGCGAAGCTCCACCTGGTGGAGTCCCGCGGCTGTGACCTGCGGCTACACTGGTTGCCATCTCATGTCGGAATCACCGGCAATGAGGTGGCTGACGCCCTGGCCAGAGGTGCTGCTGCCTCCAGCGACCTGAGGCCCTTCGACGCCGCACAACCCATCCTGGTGCGGGAGGTGGCGACGATGCACCCAGACCCCAGAGTCATCAGGAGCCTAGCTCCACAGGCCCTGCCTGGCCGTATCAGCAGGGACGCCCGCTCCATACTCCTCCGCATGCGGCTCGATTGCTGCAATGTGGCAGCCCGCTTGCACCGACAAGGCCACCGGTCGTCGCCCACATGTGCTGACTGCCCAGAGCCCGAGACCCTGGAGCACTTGCTCTGCTCCTGCCGCCAGCACGATGCCCCGCGGGCAGAGCTAAGGGCCGCACTCCAGCGCCTCGGGCTGCCCAGCCACACCCTGATGGACCTGCTTTTCCCGACGGGCCCAAACTCCATCCGGCGGGAAGCATTCCGACTTCTCCTGGCCTTCCCGAGGAGACCAACCTCATACAACGGCTTAGCCCTGCCTGCCGGCTCAGCTCTCTACCTCCTTCCTCTCTCTCTCTCCTCCTCTCTCTCTCTCTCTCTCTCTCTCTCTCTCTCTCTCTCTCTCTCTCTCTCTCTCTCTCTTCTCTCTCTCTCTCTCTCTCTCTGTTTCTCTGTCCCCATTTGTTCTCACCTATCCCCTTTAATTCCCCTTCTCGCCTTCCCCCGGACTGGGTTGTAACCCGGTGAACTCCCAAATCCGTTCAAAAGTATCCCCAGTCCACTTCTCTTCCACTTTCTATATCAATACAGCACTCACTCACACGCAACGGCCGCGGCGCCATGTGTGCTGGCGCTAGCTCTCCTCGTCGCTCGGCTATGCCCTCTCCACATCGCTGCGACCGCGTTACCACATTTCTTCCCATGAAAGCATCAACCAAGAACAGCTTTGTTGTTAGAAACAGTGGGGTAAATACAAGTCTTCCTCAATGCCAGCCCTCCCTCACGCACTATTGCCGTTATTCCTAGTCACCCGTCTTTGCTCGAAGAGGGGCGATTCGCTCGTAAACGAGACGGAGGCGGGCATTTTGTGCTGTCTTGCGATTCGAGCGAGGTCGCCTAACCATAAAACAAATTTGCGAGCGAGCATCGACGTTTCTCGAGCCAGAATGAACGCTAGATCCGCATTCCCAGAAAATGCCGGCCCTTGGCTGAAGAAACTGCGTCGGCATTCATTCAGAGAACAAGCGAAAGGGGAAGTCGGGAGGCGAGTTTCAATAACGGGGGTTTTCCAAAGCTTGGTCACAGGGATGTAAAATATTCCGTATTAGTGCTTGATCGTGCTATTTCTCGCTGAATTGGCGGTGCGCGTTGATGTAATTGCGGACGTCGGTGTACTGCTAACGTTGGTGTTTGTGTTTCGTTAACCGGTTCCGGGACGATACAAGGGTAGAAATCATTTCATCCAACAATATCATGCATCGACCTTATAGCGCTTGTGACTTGTTTTATAATACAAGGACACGGGTCTTGGGGCTAACTACCCGATTCCCAGCAACGTTAATTTTCTTTCCCAACACCCAGTTTTTCTACTGTAAAATGATCTCTTAGCTCAATTCTAGACAATCTTCTTTTAAGTAACGGTAGTTTCGTATCATTTAGGTCGGTTTATGGGTTGGACCCGGCATATCGGCATATTGACACGTTTAATTAACTTTCTGCATCTCACCGGAAGCTCCAAGCTTGAGCCTATCGTGGAACGGGGTATCGCCACACGGAGCGCCCTCTGTGTGTCCCCTTCGCATCCTTCTTGTCTGTGTCAAAGCTACTTAACCATTACAATGTCGTATCAACAAGCCCGAACCAGCATTCTCGTGAAAAGACAGAAGGACACCCAACAATTAAGTACCTCGGCTGTAAACACACTCTACGTTGAAAATTATCGCACTCTCTCTAACATCCACGACGCATATAATTGGCACTCCGGCTTCCGTGTGGAGTATAGGACGTGTCGACAAGCCAGTCGGCATGTACAGAAGTGAAGGCTAATATAAATACCACCGAAAAAAAAATTTAAAGCGAGCCGACGTTGTGGTGACTGGCGCAGTACTCATTCGTCGCGGCTCCTATTCGGAGTATTTTCAGTGCCTATTTTCTTTGATGTCCAACCTCAACTTTTCTGCGCGATCGTCCCGCTCGCGAAAATATAGTCAGCGATTCTCTACGCCTAAAGTGTGCGCGGGACGCGGCTTGCAAGCTTACTTAGCCCGCGTGACCCAGTTTCCCAATCCTAACAAAGCCTATCTCTCTTTTTAATTTTTTCATTGAGCCCTCACACAAAAAGGAAAGGACCAGAACTGCAGCGGCCAACACGTATCTACGCCACGTACCACGCCGAAACAAACGACTTAACGCCTACACGAGCCGTCAGCGGTCCCCTAACGGAACACAATACAGCGGGCGGCCTGCAGCTTTAAGCCTCCGGTGCTCGTAAAAACGTGTCGTCGCCCCGAGATCCTTCGCGACGCATTTCGGAGGATGTCCGTTGCAGCCCTGCTTAAATATTCAACGTCCTCGCGTGCCGCCCCGTGTCTTCCTCCTCCCGCCGCTGCCTCCCCATCATTCCCCCCTCTTCTGTCCGGCTCCTCGGGACCACGTCCGCTCCCAGCGTGAACGCGCAAACCTGACGTCCACGGCTAACATGAGCGCGTTAAAGCTCCCCCGGCTTCGCTCGGAACATGAGATGTCGCAGCAGCGTAGGTCCCCATACTGTCCTTCGGTGGATGCGCTAGCTCTAATAAAGAGGGTTGACAAAGTGGAGGGAGGGAAGGCCGGAGAGAGATGGGTAATGGAGCTGCTGGGCACAGAGCTCGTGTGCCCACTCATTGACAACGTTCTCATTTCCTTTTTAGGCCGGCCGCCTCGCTTTAGCGTCGTTATCTTACCCTCAAATGGCATCGTTGCTTTCCACAGATTCCACAGTTTTGCATTTCAGGGCTCAGAATTGAGCAATGATAAAGCAACAATCAGCATCACGTTCTTTTTCTTTTTTGATACAGAGAATAAGTTCAGTGACCGGAATATTTTTTTGTTTTCAGAGCGCTCATCATCGTTACAATCATCAGCATTTAATCATCAGTTCGCTTATGTTTCCTGCCTCGCCAACGACTCTCTCACAAACTTCCAATCAATCATTTCTATCCTCCGTCACCTGAGTCCACTATTTTATCCCGGATTTCGTTGCCTCATACGTGCACCGAGTTTTCGCCCTGTCCCAACTTCGCAACCCATTCATCGGCAGCTATTTCGACACCCGGTAGTTCAGCTGTTGTCGTTCTTCTGCGTCACATCCTAGGCGTAACTAAGTCCGTGGCCCATACCTGAGACAACTGATGACGCACAAATTACTAGCGATCCGCTCATAGGTCACCCGTGGGTCATCAACGGGGCACGTGACCCACGGGAGGGTCTCCCACCAGCAAGCCCTTCACCTGCAAATAACTAATGACCCCCAGGTTGCCCGCCAGTGAAATACCTGTGGGTAACCGGTGAGTCGAAAATCAGTGACCCATCCATGTGTCACCACTCGGTGGTCACCAGTGTTACGATTCAGCGCGTCGCTATTCCTTTCGCGCGTGCTGAAAGCTTCGTGCAGTGCATTGTGCTTTGTGGCAGAGCCTACCACAGCGTGCACCTTCAGCGTGGGCGTCTCGCTGTCGGTGACGCAAAGCGATGCTGCGACAGCCAACGGATCCGCAAATTGATACCTAACCCGGCGAGGCTGACGCCGAAGTCGAGATCTCCTCTTCCCTCTCTCTCAGGCTCAACGAGCGTCGCTCCTGCCGGCCCCTCACGAACTCCAGACAGAGCGTTGTGCGTGTCAGTACTATGTTCGGGCCATGTGCAGGAAGCACAAGGAGAACTGTTTTACCGTTAGCGCATCGGGCGTAAATACGCGCTGCCTGCGAGCGCACAATTCATTCGTTTCGGAGAAGCGAATTCATGCTGTCGCTCTGCTCAAGTCCTGTACTGTAACCTCGCCCGGAAGGGTATTGTTCCTGTATTTCTTCGATTCATCTCTCGCCATGCAGTAAACCAATTAAGTTTGCCTTCAGCTCCACGTCGTCATCACCAAGGCAGCAACCTTTGCTGGCCGCTCGCCACCACGCTACCACACACATGACGGAGGCGACGGAGCCCGGTTCGGGGAAGCCTTCTCGAATGTGACAACGGGTTGCCAGCGGTGGGATGGCAACTTCGTAACACCAGTGATGACCCAGTCGTGACCCACCGAAGGACCACTTATGAGCCACCAGTGTGTCAGCAGCAGAGCCACTGGTGAAGTCTGCATAGGAGTACTACAAGCATTGGTCCCCGAGCCTGAGGCCCCTACACGTTACCGAGATCGCTGCGAGAGTTGCACTGGTGTCGCACTGGTGCCCTCTGGGGGCAACAAGCTTTATCCAGTCTTGGCCAGTAACTAGTTACTATTAACGCGTTGCCGTTAACTAACCTAGATACTTTTTTCTGTAACTTGTAGCTGTAACAAGTTACTTTTAAGTTAGAGGAGCTTGTAACTGTAACACTTACTTTTTTACTGAGGAACTGTAACAGAAAACGCCGTTAGAGTTACTTCCTTTTTTATGAAGAATTATCCAACAGCAACACTCGTTTAAGGCCGACGTACAGTTCAGGCTTTGCTTCGGACTTTCTTCTTAGCCATATCCTCTCCACTTTTCACCTTTTCACAGCACGGCTTCCCTCACAGTATAGGAGAAAAGGTCGCTAAGGGGATTATCTTCCCTGCAGAAGACCGAGGCCGGTGGTCGGTCTTTAAAGTTATTTCTTAAAAAAAATTTCTTCTGCTCCAGTCAAGCGGAAGCCAGAAAACAAAAAACCGGCAATTAGACCACCGGCGAGGAGGAAGTTGGCCTGCCCTTGTAAAGAAAGACCATCGCAGAGGGGTTAACCAAAAGCGGGGCACCCTAATGACCCCAACGGTGCATCAACAAAGAAGTTGATACAACAAAATGAGGCGTACATAACGATTTTTGGTATTGGGCTTGAGTGTGCCCCCTTTTAGGTTCCTTTCATCAAGGGTTTTACCACGTGCCATTTTTACCCCCCGCATACCTTCGTACATTTCTCTTAAATAGACTATATCATTTGGTTTGTACTATGTATTAGCCTTCCACAACAACGGGAGAGTAACGGCGTTAATTGTCAATTGTAACTGTAACTGCAACAAGTTACTTTTGGAAATTCTGCAACTGTAACGCCGTTACTTTTTTACTGGTAACGTGGCCATGGCTGGCTAAAGCGCAAACTTGATAACCGAATTCCGGTATAGGGGCGTTACCTGAAAGTGGCGGCCGAAGTTATATGGTCTTTTGACATTTCTTTGTTCTTTCTTTGTTCTCCCGGTTTTCGGGGCTACTGCTGCTACTTCTGCTGCTGCCGCTGCTGCTGCTGCTACGTTGGCTGGCGTTCTTGACGGGTACTCTGCTGGGTTTTATCTTACACCAGATAACCCTGGTCTCCGCCTATCGCACCCGCGTGGCCGGGAAAGCGACTCGATGGGGGAGAGAAGGGGGAGGTAGTAGTCGCTCTGGGAAGTTACACCACATAACGCTGGCTACTAGTACCGTACCCGTGGAAGGCCGGGCCGGCCGGAGAAGCGGCTGGCTGCACGGTGCCCGGAGAAGTCCTAGTTCTTGCGCGCATCACGTTTTCTGCGCCTGGAGCTGGGGGCGTCTTATCCAGCGAGGTGGAGTCGCCGAGTGTTTCGCACTAAGGCTTCTATTTCAAATCGCGCTCACCACTGCTCACCATTCTTAAAAATCAGTTACTACGCCAAGCGCAACAATACTCTGTCACAAAAATGTCACGTGCAAGTTCGCTGCAACAAAGTTATGCCACGATGAAAGCTTTGCGGTACGTCGATTCCCACCTCTGCGTTGGATCAGCCTTTTTTTTTTTCTTCGTAAACAGACTTACCCACTTCTTGCCGAACACACACGGCTGAAGAATAAATAAATATATAAATAAAGGTTGGCCGGAGGCGGGCTTTGCTCCCCAATGCGTGCACTGCGTTATACGACCGGCTACGCGAAGACGCTCTGCGCGCCTCCATTAAGTGCGGCGCTGCTGGGCGCGATCCTAATATCTACGCAAGGCTGATGTGTCTGTGTATGTGTGTGCGCGCTTGTGTGTGCGTGTATGGTAGTATCCAAGGAAGAGCCTATTCTTTACCCGACGCCTTTACAACCCGAGTACTGGCGTAATTTACGACCGACAATGAGACGGGGACGGGATAGGAGCGGTTATGTGGGGTGCTGTTGTGTTGTGTGTGTGTGTGTTGTGGTGTGTTGTTGTGTGGTGTGTTGGTGGTCTCCTTTGTGTCTGTCTGGTGGTCTTGTTTTGTGGTGTGTGATGTTTTGGTGGGGGTGTCGGTGTGTGGTGTGGTGTGTGGGTGTGGTCTAGTGTGCGTGTTTGTGATTGTGTAGTGTTAGTGTGTGTGTGTGGTGTGTGTTGGGTTTGTCGTGTTTGTGTGTTTGTTTGTGAGTGTGTGTGTGTGTTGTTGAAATGTTGTGTGTTTGTTGTGTGTGTGTGGTGTGATTGGTAGTGTATGTGTGTGTGTGTGTGCGTGTGGTTGTGTGTGTGTGTGGTGTGTGTGTGTTGTTTGGTTGTGTTTTGGTGTGGATGTTGTGTGTTTCTGGTGTGTTGATGCTTGGTGTGTTAGGTGTGTGTGTGTGTTGTGTGTGTGTGGTGGTTGTGGTGTGTGTGTGTGTGTGTGTGTGTGTGTTGTGTGTGGTGTGTGGTGTGTGGTGTGTTGTGTGTGTGTGTGTGTGTGGTGTGTGTGTGTGGTTGTGTGTGTGGTGTGGTGTTGTGTGTGTGTGGTGTGTGTGTGTGTGTGTGTGTGTGTGTGTGTGTGTGTGTGTGGTGTGTGGTGGGTGTGTGTGTGTGTGTGTGTGTGTGTGTGTGTGTGTGTGTGTGTGTGTGTGTGGTTGTGTGTGTGTGTGGTGTGTGTGTGTGTTGTGTGTGTTGTGGTGGTGGTGTGTTGTGTGGTGTGTGTGTGGTGGTGTGTGTGTGTGTGTGTGTGTGGTGTGTGTGTGGTGTGCTGTGGTGGTGTGTGTGTGTGGGTGTGTGTGTGTGTGTGGTGGGGTGGTGTGTGGTGTGTGTGTGGTGTGTGCTGTGTGTGTGTGTGTTGTGTGTGGGTGGTGTGTGTGGTGTGTGTGGTGTGGTGTGTGTGTGTGGTGTGGGTGTGGTGTGGTGTGTGTGTGGTGTGTGTGTGTGTGTGTGTGGTGTGTGTGTGTGTGTGTGTGGGTGTGTGTGTGTGTGTGTGTGTGTGTGTTGTGTGTGTGGGTGTGTGTGTGTGGTGTGTGGTGTGGTGTGGTGTGTGTGTGAGTATCTGCAAACGAGACACTCCTGTCATCTCCCGTCAGAATGGCAAAAACGCCGAATTAAAACCTAAAGCAACATTAGAAGAGGGTTGAAACAAATCATCTCGCAATGTCGAACGAAAAAGCGCACTTAAACTGTATGTTGTACGGCCGTGTGCATAACGTTGGCTTCAATGTCAACTGTCGATATATGTTTCGCAGTTGTTGCATAGGACTACCGATTGCTACTACCGATTGCCGTTGATGTCCCCGATAATTGAAGCATTAGTACTAGACATACACATTGATGGGATCAGACCGTTCTCAATACCAAACGTTTATTTCCCTGTGGGGGGTCACCTCCACTGCTTGCTTAGGTGACATTGTTTCAAACAGTCAAAGGCATATAATCCTAGCTGTAGATTTCAATTCGCATCATGCCTGTTGTGGCTTCCGCACGATAGCTGCGTCAGGCGCCTGTGGTCATGGGCATCGGGCAATGACTTCCAGTGCGTCAATTCTCGCTCCTCTACGTTTTTGCGCGGTGGTGTCCGATCGGCGCTTGATATAACATTTGCTGCGAATGTAATTCCTCTGTCTGACTAGGCTACGGTGGACTGCGGGACAGACAGTGATCACCTGCCTGTGGCCTACTCTATCATCGCTTCCCCCCGAATGGTTCCGAATCCTTTAGAACGCGTTTGCCAACTCCGTTAAGTTTAAAAATGTCGTTTTCGAGTCATTCCTGTCCTGCTGTCATTATACCTTATTCTAACCCTACTTTCTAGTACCGTATCATACCCACCCCTTATATAGAAGTGCCTCCATAATTGCTGCACATCGTCTGTTGCTGTTACCATGTTGTTATCCTACTTTCAAATGTAGTGTCATGCCCATCCCTCATGTAATGTCCCAATGGGACCATTGAGGAATCAATAAATCAATTGATAGGGTTGTCACAGACAAAAACGCTGTTCACGTTAATTCTTTATTGTACGATGTAATCCATAGCTCTGAATCTTCCTTCCTTTGAATCTTTCATAGCATCCGATGAAACTAAGTATGTATAATCGCTGGTCGAATGAGTGTGATAGGGCACACCACCGCCGTACGGCAGCGTGGAAGTCCCCGCTTTGTAACCGACGCCCTGCGAACTGGTCTAGTTACAAATTTGACTCTGCCAATTTCAAGCGAGTGGTGGCAGAGTCTAATTTAAAATATTATTTAGAACTAGATAACGCCCTTTCTACCCCACAATCATCATCCCCACAATACGGCAATCATCATCAGGAGTTCTCGCAAGAGCGCGATTTTTTTTTTTTTTTTTTGTACAGATGGCAGACTCAAGCCCGACCACTGTCCCCATACCAGAGGTGCCCCTCAAGGATCCATTCTTTCCCCGATTCTCTTCAACATTTTACTTAGTTCAATCCCGCGTGACCAGGGTGTAAATTTCTCTGTTTATGCAAATGACATTGTGTTCCATGCATGTGATGTAGACCCTCAGTCCCGTTACCAACGGCTCCAAAACTATCTCGATACTTTGACCAGATGGCTCAAAAACTATCTTGATACTTTGACCAGATGGCTCCAAACACTTCACTTATCTCTAAACGTAAAAAAAAATGTTGCCGGTTAGTTTTCCCTTTACAATACGACGTGTAGATTTCTATTACATACCAAAATCAGATCAATAAATAAGTGAATACGCTGAAATACCTCGGCGTTATGTATGATCCGTCTTTGAGTTGGTGCTTGAAAAACTTTTACTTTTATCTGTACTTTTAAAAGGAGGGCGGGCTCTCGCTAGACTCAGAAGGCTTGCTCACAGCGAATCAGGAATGCGTCAAGAAATGTTGCTAATTTTGTACAAATTGTACGTTCGTCCTATCCTGTAATTTGGCTGTGCACTCCACTCTGGTACTGCTGCATATAAATTACGGCTGCATATAAATTACGGCCCTTACGGTACTGCTAGCCTAACAAAGGCTTTGGCAGGAAAGGGTACAGTAGTGAAAGGTCAAAAACGTACATGATCGTACATGATCGTACATGATCGTACATGAACGTACATGAACGTACATCATTTTACAACAACCACTTACATTCTTGACGACGACATGGCCTATGTTTAGACGCCCTCAGCTCCAGTTTGTCAATTAAATTACTTCCTCTATTGGTGTTGACTTCTTTTCTTTCATATTCAACCATTATCTGCGGGGGATAAGCTAGTGTCGGTTCGTGTCGACAACATATTCCCAAAGAATGCCAAGCTGGTTCCTGAGCGTATCCTACCTGGCATTTTAGAAAAGCACGTTGCTCATTATCCACATCATGTTCTTATTGCCACTTATGGCTCGCAATATGAATCTAAATCAGAGGTTGGAATTTGTACTTCTGATCTAGGTTGGATTTTTTTCTTTTATATTGGCTGATTACACTCCCATACTCGAGGCAGACCTACTGGCCATGGTTCTGGTTATAAAAAGAATTCCTAGCTCTGTATCGCATGTAATTTTTATAACTGGCTCCCTATCACTTTGCACTTCCTTCGTCAAATCTGAGAAGTCTATTCATCTAAAAACAGTTCGCCACTTTTCTTCCAAATCACATGGTATCTGTACGTGCTGTGTGGGTGCCTGGACATGCAGCTATCCTGCTCAATGAGGAGGCGGGCTCATTAGGGGGTTTTGCCTTAGGTGGTCCTGCAATAAATGTATGTCCAAATCTCACAAATATAACTGCGGCACGTCTTCGGATATATTGCTTAATCAGGGGGCGGTCCAAAGGTATCCTTGATACCTAAAATTCAAATAGAATTCATCGTTTTGTGTTTCCCGCCAGTGGCCGTGAGGTGCCGCCTTCCAATTTTGGCAGGTCAGGATTGGCGTCAACAGACAGATGCTTGTTTTGTGATCAACCCGAATACTTAGAACACTACTTGTTTGAATGTCCCGTTTCACAGAGCAAAGAAAACGTTACCCTTACTGAACCCATTCGAACGCCTGTAGACTTGAACTAAAACTTAAGTCTTCTTTCATTCGGGCGCTAGCAGCCTTGGCAAGCAAGAAATTAAATTTGCTTCCTCCTTCACGAATACATTATGGCTAGCGGAAGACTTATACGCTAGTTGATTCGTACAACCATTTATCTGGCGCCACTCCTATGGAGGCGAATCCCATCATTAACTTCCAATGCTAAAGAATAGTTTTTAAATAATTACACAAGCCTCAAGCCTTGGCCAATCCCCCTCAGTGGGTACGACTCCATTACCAAACGGAGAAGAAGAAGAATACTACAGGAAAGTAACAACCCATGCGCACCTTTCCCACTGCTTCGTCTGTACCACATTCTCTCTTCGTTATTTTTTTACTTCCTAATTTTTATGCAATTGTGCTTTATTACCTTTTTTACTAATGTTTATAATCTCCCCCCTCTTATTTCTCTAGCCACCTACTGCTTATCGATTCTAATATTTAAATAATTTTATTTCTTATTTCCGGGCCAATCCCTCTGAGTGGGTATGAGCCATCTCAGTGGTACCACCACCACCACCAAACTCTATTCAGACTGGGCAAACCAGTTGCACTGCCTCATTGCAAGAGAACGCATCAAGCTAGGAGAACACAGGAAGGCAGCGTTCTCTCCGAATTGAAAATTCTGAAGGCAATGGCGGAGAAGCGATGTAGGCTTAAACCGTCGAGCGTCACCACAGACCTCTCGAGTGGGTACACGGCAGCCGGGAGGTGGGCGGAGGGAGGGAAGGGACATCGCGTGGATCGAAAAGGTCGTTCCAGGGCGGAAGCAGTCGGCGGCGACAATAACAACAGCACCCTTCGGGCGGAGGAGAGCAGAAAAGGGCTCGGCTTGGCCGCGCCGAATGAAGGTGGCTCGAAATAAGGGAGCCCAGTCCGGCCAACTACAGGCGGCCCAGCGATGGCGCTCTAGGAGACGAGTTCTCATTTCTCGGAAATGACCCCGCGAGATGTCGCGCTGGCCCTGCTCGTTCCGCAACGCGAAAGAGAACATGTGCCGGCTTTTCGCGAGGATAGCCTGCATCGCTACTTGCGCAGAATGTTCTCTCGAAAGCGCCCTCTTTTTATCGCTCAGCCTTCAAAGGGGCCACGGACACAAAATACAAGTTCGGTTCTTTAAAAGTAATCGTATATCTCCCGGTAACAATCATAGCAATTTTATTGCAAACTTCAAGCAATTAATCAAAATAATAAAGAAAACATAGGAAGCAGTGGCGATCGACTTTCCGGCCGCTTTCTGGCGATTTTTCCATGACGTCACGGGACCTCGTTTGTGTGATTGGCGGCCGCCTACCTTACGTCGCCGCCAAGAAACATGATTGGGCGATTGTAGTGGGGACTCCAGTTCCGTTTTATCGTATCACTTAAAATCAACGTGCGGTTAACACGCTGACAACTACGTTTTTACTTATGACCCGTATCACGTCACTCGTTCCCATAACACGTCACTGTAGCGCGTAATTAGAAGTTTTTCAATATTTTGTCTGTTCTTTTTTTTTTTTCAGTGAAAAAAAGTCTTTAATGGCTGAAATGGAGCTGAGTAACTGCAGGCTAGTTCTTTTCAACTGAATAAACTTGCAGTTTTTCTCTGTGGTGCCTTTCAAATCGCGGCAACGGAGCCGCGCTATCTGCTCCCTCTTCTCTGACTTTGCTTCAACCACGTTGTAAGAGAGCAGTGGCCAATCGCGGTGCCCGCTCCGCTGGGTCTTTGGCCAGCACTGATTCAACTAGAACAGATTTGTGTACAGAATTCTAAACGCCACGTTAACAGGCAGTTTGCATGCGTGCTGTGCGGATCACCGTCAAAGATAGCAGCACAGTAATCACAGACGACGACAAACGGAAAGTGCAGAATACGTACTATATATACACGACGCTTACCATTCTGTGTTTCGGCCTCTAATGGAGACAGTGTTCCTCAAACTCAGACGCGTGGCTCCCACGTGACAAAAGCGGGCTAGTGATTACGCACCGAATAATATCGCTCTTAATAAATAACACAGCTCCTAATAACGTCATTATAACTCGCTTAAAGAATATACCGTTCTTGGTGAAAATACTCTCTGGGGATTCATTGATGCATAGATCATTTATAACAAAACCAGAAAATCATTCAAACGTATTTTGACGGCAATGTCTTCCCACATCTGCTACCAGTAGGTCGGTCGGTGCATTTGGTTAGTGGATCAGTTCCCGAATGAAAACTTTCCGTGGTAATCGCCTAGAAGTTTATATCGTTACCTGCCCTGACATTCCGTCATCAGCGTTGAGTAGATGTGGTGGGCTCCTGTAACTAAAGACTAAATGACTTTCTTTTAGCTGGAAGAGCTCATCTGTCAGAGTTGTTTCAGATTTCGTTCAACGGCAAACAATTATTTATTTGCTTATATATAAACCATTAAAGTTGACATTGCTTTCTTTTGTTTTCCTTGCATTTTTTTTTCGGACGCAAAAAAACAAGCCACACAGCGTGAAGAGGGGCCACCTACGGTAATTCAAGCTGCATCGTGCAATGAATGTGCGGTCTCCTAGGAGAAGACGTAGAAAATGACAAAACTTGTTGAGTTAGTTGGTTCATTGCTGCAGCAGAAAGACGAATAGGGTGATACACGGAAGAGACATGTATATTCACCTGTATATGTCTCTTGTGTGGCTTCCTTTGTCTTCGTCCGTGTATCGCCCTATTCGTTTTTCTACTACAATGTAGAAAATATTTAGGCCATTGCCCGGCATGGCAGCCGACGGTCGAAAGTCGGTCAGGTCACGTAGGGGATTTCGCCAACAAGCTAGACCTTTGCCGCTGGTTGTCGCATTCATTCAAACACTCATTCAAACAAAAAATAATTTTAGGGTTATTCAGTTTGCGTCTTAATTTAATTTGTAGCAATACGTTTAAAAGTTAACGCTCTGGATTCATGCACCTTACCTTTATTACAAGCAAAATTTGGTCTTGTGTCATAGAGCATATCTATATCGAAGTCACAAGTTCGTTTGCTATAGCGTGTGGCCTAACTTGCTGAACAAAAATGCCGTGGCCCGACGCAATTACGACGACTTTATTTAACTTCATAATGATCATGACGCAGTTTCAGGATTAACCGTTTACCAGCATTAACCAAACTTTGATTTTACGCACCTCTGGGCTGCAGGTTTGTTCCGAGACAGAACTCCGGCATTGATAATCCTTCATTCGCTGCTATTTAACCATCCGCAGCTGATTCGCTGTTGCAGAAACACTCACGGCTAAAGTCGGACAGACACAAGTGCACCTAGAATATACCTACCACCCACTAGACGTTTTATTTAACTGTATGGCCTAAATACCGAAAAACACCGACCGGATAGTTGGCGCCACGGCCGGGAGCCTTCCCTGCCGAGAAATACGACAGTTATCGCCTGTACGAGACACCAACGTAAGTCGCGCCAGACGAAAGATGCGATAAGAAAAAAAAGAGGAGACTTAAAAGCTTGGGTTGCCATCAGGGTGGCAAGAAATACTTCCACCAGCTACAAACGCAAAAAGGAAGTGAAGCGCGCGAGAGTGGCCTGTGTGCGGTGCTGCCCTGCGCGCCTTAGAGCGTAGTGGCAAAGCCCGCCACTACAAGCAAGCGAAGGGAGCAGAGTTGGCGAGGACGCAGACGGTGCCGGGTACTTTCTGATTGACACTTTGCCCGCAGCAGCTGTTGGCGCTATTTTTTACATGGCTTCCCCCTACCCAGCGCCTGACAGGCTGCTGCACCTTTTTTGTTGTTGTTGTTGTTGTTGTTGTTGTTCCTGACCAGTTTGCGAAAGGGTTTTCCTTTTCTTTCCTTGTCAGTGCACGAGTCTTGACGGGGAAAAGTTTTAGCCCTTCATCACCATCTGGTTGCAGGCTAGAAATTTGTTAATGCTATCCAGGTAAACTGACACCGCCGCTGCTTGCATATAAAAAGCGTCGGATCTGCGCCTGAAACGGCCAACGGCAGGGCTTGCTTGAATGCGCCTCTGTCGCTGCAGGACAGGGTAGGCTAATTTCCCTGACACCTTGACGGCGATACTAAGAAGAAATCATATCGGTGCGAACACTAAAACAGAACAATATTTTACTTTGTATTTTGTTCATTAAAAAAAAATCCAAGCCTTTTTGAGGGAAAGATCCGTGGTTAAAAAAACCGCATTTCCCCAGGGGAAATGTGAAATGCGAATCACGAGAATTTACGGGGTCCGTAAGTTGCAAAGAATCCAAACTGCCAAACTACAAAAAGAAAGATGCTTTATTCACATCACCATTGTGTTGCGAATTGCTAGAGCCTCGCTTTAAACGGAACCCTTAAAACAGGTGCTTAGTGCTCACGCCCGATGGAAAAGCGGGTTTGCCATTCCCGGGCCGGGAGGCGGCCCATTTCCCTTGAAGGAAAGGGGAGGAGATTCCTGGCCAATCCCCCACGTGGGTATGTGCCATGTCAGCGGCCAGGCTGCGCGCGCCCATCTCCACGTGCGCGGACATCGCCGGTGGACGCAGGTTCAGGGTCGCTTAAGAAGCGCATTGCACTTAACACAAAGTTTTCCTCCATGCAAACTGCGTGAAATCAAAGTCCAAAATTTACGCTCCCCAAGTTCAAAATCCAAACTGCCAAAGTCCAAAACCAAAGTCTTTTTCAACTCAGCCAAAGTGCGAAGTCAAAGCCCGCGCAACGAACCCAAAGGAAATGTTGAGGTGCTGAACACGAGGACGCGGGTTCGATTCCCGGCCGCGGCGGCCGCTTTTCTGATGGAGGCGAAAAGCAAGAACGCCTGTGTGTACCCGCCGCGGTGGCTCAGTGGCTAAGGCGTTGCGCTGCTGAGCATGAGGTCGCGGGTTCGATCCCCAGCCGCGGCGGCCGCTTTTCTGATGGAGGCGAAAAGCAAAAACGCCCGTGTGTACGAGATTTCGGCGCACGTTAAAGATCCCCAGGTGGTCAAAATTAATCCGGAGCCCTCCACTACGGCACGCCTCATCGCCTGCGTTGCGTCGGCACGTTAAACCCCGCAATCAATCAAGAACGCCTGTGTGTTCGAGATTACGGCCCACGTTAAAGATCCCCAGGTTGTCAAAATTAGTCCGGAGCACTGCACTACGGCTCGCCTCATCGCATGCGTTGCGTCGGCGCGTTAATCCCCACAATCAATCAAATCAAATGTTAAGGGACCCAATGCGAAAGTGCTATACCGTATCGTGTTTGTGCGTAAAGGCCTCATATTGTCTACGTGCGGGGGATGATTGATGTCCTTTTGCGGAAACCCACTGTGTAAAGGTGGCTCTCCTGCAGTGCGTCTTGGCGTAACTACATCGCTGTAAATTAAGCACAGAAAACTTCGCTTTAATACAGTGTCCCATTGTTGCAATCATATAGACGTTGGCTTCGTAACGCGCGACACCCAGGTTTTATTCTAACCACAGGAAATGTTTCTTGACTGTGAGCGAAGCAATATACCTCTCACCAGCCAAGAAAATTTTCGTGTACGCGTCAGCATAAAACTCACAGGCTACTACTGGCTACACAAACATCCCAGTCTATTGGCTACTGGTTGCGCCCATGTTGTACAAACAAACTACCCACTGCCTATTCTGCTGACCACACGGAGCAATTGCTAAAATAGCTCCGCTCATCGGCTATGGTGGCGCATCGTGTTGGCTTTTGGCTTTAACCCCCTGGGTTCGAGTCCCAGGAGTTAAGTAGTTTTTTTATTGCTGGAACCTGTTCTATTCGGTTCTACATATTATTTATTGAAATAAGTGTGGATTGGGATCGTTTAGACTGATTTAGACGGACTATGATCAACTCTACCATGGTACGGTCCATAGATAAACCTGAACATTACCCTGTGGTCTGGTCCACAGAACAATGCTGCACATTATCCCGTGTTCATGACCGTCATCATCCACTGGCCCACAGAATAGGCACTGCCAACAAACTACTGGCACCGCCAGGGATCGAACCTGGGCCCTAATGGAGAAGCGGAGCGAGAGCCCGTTGTCTTGCCGACTAAGCTACGCCCAGACGCGGAGGCGGGGAGACGGACGGTGGTTTGGATTCAGCGTCTGGGGAGGGGGAGGGCGCTTTTTGGAGGCGACACATGAAACAAGAGTGAGTGGTAGATTGCGAGAGAGATGGCGTCATAGCCGCACGTGCCGCCCTCCTCCTCACCCTTCGAAAGAGGCTGCTCTCCGTTTTCTTTCTTTCGACGCTGTGCGTTCAAGACGCCGCCACGTCGAATCCCGGGTAACGGCTGGCAGACTCTCTGGTTTCACTCTTTGTAGAGCCACGTATGTGAATTCCATGACGCCGCATGGGTAATCATTGTGGGTGGCGTTTACTGTTTCGCAGTCCAACCACCTTCACAGCGTGGATTAAAACCAATTTTTTTCTTGGGGCTCTTGGTTTTTATTTGGAACCCATCACGAGCTTGATGTGCCTTTGTGGAAACCCAATGTGGCTCTCCTGCGGTGCGTTCTGGAGCAACATCACCATCAGTAAGACATAGAAAGAGTAGCTTTAATAACAAGTTTTGTTACTGGGTCTGACTCGAGAATGCGAATATCGGGTATGAACATAGCAACGCCACGGATATATATAGACAGCTACGGGAACATGGCGTACGGTGAATTACATACGACCAATTACATTACAGCGCTTGGTAACAATTGGAGAAATGTTAGGACCACAATACATTGTACCTACTCCAAAGGTGTGTTTCAGTGTCTGACTAAGCAGTCTCCGACTGTGATGCCGTAGTAAATGTCTTGTTACGATCGTAATATTTCAATTTCGTTCCAACGAACTGAATAATATTTCGGGTTGACCCACTGTGTCTTTCAAGTTCTAATAAATTGTGTAAATACGAGTCCCCTCTTCGTTTCTGTAGGGATTTTTGGCTATCTTGTTTTTCTACAAACTGGGCGAATAGTTGTCTTTCCTAGCAAATTCAATTTCACTTGTTGGGAAATTTCGCAATATAATTTAGAGGGGATAAGCTGAGAACGTCGTAATTGCCAGTAAAACTTTGTACACCACGTCGTTTAATTTTTTGGAGGCAAGCAACCAGATAGCAGCAGTAGGCCTTGATTGCATGGCGGAATAATGGCTTTGATTGATTGATTGATTGATTGATTGATTGATTGATTGATTGATTGATTGATTGATTGATTGATTGATTGATTGATTGATTGATTGATTGATTGATTGATTGATTGATTGATTGATTGATTGATTGATTGATTGATTGCGGATTTTAACGCGCCTACTCTAGGCTGGCCATGAGGCCCGCCGTAGTGAAGGGCTCCGGATTAATTTCGACCACCTGGGGATCTTTACCGTGCGTCGAAATCTCGAACACGGGCGTTTTCGCTTTTCGCCTCCATCAGAAAAGCTGCAGCCACGGTCGGGAATCGAACCCGCGTCCTTGGGCTCAGCCGCACAGTGCCATAGCCTCTGAGCCACCGCGGCGGGTGCGGAATAATTGCTCTGACACCGCTGGCCCCTATACTACCGTAATTTCGCGCAACTTCCCGAAGAAACGTACGAAGTATGGGTTTTCCTGGGAAAAGTAAAGGAAGCCGCCTATCCGTATCTTCGATTAGTGGGCCCTTAATACAGGAAGTAAAGAAAGAAAGACAGAAAGAAAGAAAGAGAGTTAAAGAAAGAAAAGAGAAGAATAGCAAAGGAAAGATAAGAATAAGAAAAAGAAAGAAAGAGAAGAAAGAAAGAAAGAAGAAGGAAAGGAAAGAAAGAAAGAAGAAGATGAAGAAAGAAAGACAAGAAAGAAGAAAGAAATAAATAAAGAAAGAAAGAAAGAATTAAAGAAAGAAAGAAAGAAAGAAAGAAAGAAAGAAAGAAAGAAAGGTCGCAAAAAGGGACCTCACTGCACATGGTAAATGACAACAGCCCGAAGAAAATCTCAAAGTTCGGTCAAGAAGGCAACAAGAAACGATGGAGTCACCAAGAAAGCACGCCGCCGCATTTCCTTGAATCGTGGCCGAATAAAAAGCAATCGGTGACTCACCGAGGATGTTTACAGAGCTCCTTCCTCAGTGTGAGGGGGCATCGAAGCGCGGACTGTTCGAGTCGCTTTTAGAAATTGCGAAGCATAGCAAAGAAGGGCGACCGATCACAGCGTCGCGAAAGGAGACGAGTCGACCGGGAACGGGAACCAAAAAAGAGACAGAGCAAAGAATGATCGGCGACCCATAAAGAGGCGCAGGCCCAGAATGTCGTCGGCGCCATAAATCCTCTTACAGCTGAACAGAAATCCTACATTAGAGATGGCCGGCTGTTCGGTGGTGCGCGTCTAAACGACTCAGACTTGTGCGGACCATCACTGAACAGCGGCTCTATGCTGCGGGGACAAAAGCCAAAGGCGAGGCTCCATCTTCATTACTCTCGGCGCATGTACACACGCACACACACTCTCTTGCCCGCCTCCAGGCTGCCCTCTCCCGCCGCTTCTCTTGGCTTTCATCTCGTTTTTCTTTTTTGCTGCTCATTTTTTAAGTACAGAAGCACTAATATCCGGAGAAGGTCGGTATAATAGGTAAAAATTTAGGAAAATAGCTCGCATGCCGAAGTAACAAGCTAATAGGTGCTAAAATTTTCATCCATCCAAACGAATGGTCGACTAAATGAGCATCGGCTTGGTTGTCTACTTTCAGTGTTTCTCGACAGCAAGGTGGAATAGCACGTGACTTCTGGGCGAAGCCATTTTTTGTAGAGTCGGCTAGATAGCCCGCGAGCGTGCGCGTTCGTCTGTACGCGTGTATGTGGGTTTCCGTGCATGCGTGCGCGCGCGTGTTGGCAGGAGAGATAGAAAGAGAGAGAAACTAAAGTGAAAAACTGCAGTACAAAACAAGAGTTCAGGGTGAGAATAATATGTTTGTTTTCATTTTCTGAATTTCGTAATCAAAGGCCTCGCAATACCGCTATGTGGATGAGCATACGTTCACGAGACATCCGAAATAACGTTTTTTAACAGCGAAGCTGCTTTTAAAGGAGCCATGAATACAAAACACAAGTTTGGTTCATTCAAAAGATTGCTTGATTAGAATCGTACTGACACCACTTTTAACGTAAACTTCGCTCAAATAAGCTACATAATTAGGAAAAAAGGGAATGCCCATGCGACCCACCAGCCCATTTTCCGCAACAGAACCTATGATGTCATTCGAGCCAGCTCTGCGATTGGCGGAGGCCGGCAAAAACAAACGCAAATTAGACAGAGCTTATAAGCTTGCCGAACGGGCTATTTGCGCTTAAATTTAGGCCACATTCTTTTTAAAGCAGTAAGAATGGTGGGACCGGCAGTGGAAGTTACGAAAGCACACGTAAACAGAAGTACCGATGCGTACTGCTGTTGGTACTGCGCGAACTATGCTTGGTTTAGCTGCACAGCACTGCGGCGCTTTGAGGTAGTTTTAGACGACACTGGCCGATTGACGCAAGCAACGGTGTCTTACGTGACCATATTGTCGAGCGAGCACTCTGTTTCGCGGAACGATTATTTTCTCCCTGAACAAAAACAAGCCAGGTTCAAATACGATCAAAAACAAACCAGACAGAAAACGGCTGCCACGGTATGGTGGCGCCATCTAGGTTCACTAACTGTAAACAAGGCTTTCCAGTCGGCTGCGGAGCGGTCGGTTCCAGTGATGTCATTGCAGACCACGAAAACACATGATTTAGCGGGAAAATCAAAATTTTAACGTAAATTGATTAATTTTTCAGTGAGTAAAACATCGTTTGCATCCGGACAAGCGCTGTGGACACTATAAAACAAGAAATATTTCGAATAAAACAAACTTGTATTTTGTCTTCATGGCTCCTTTAAGCTTGAGCTTGGTCCGGTGGTGTTAGCGAAAAAATACCAAGAGAAAAACTCCTCCGGCGCGAGGCGCCCGATACGACCTTTACGCAGCTGCGTAGGCGGAGCCAAATCTCGCCTGGCTATGACCTGGCTATGACATCACTGCACCCAGTGTCACCGCGTCGGCGACACACAGCACCTCGTGACTCCGCGCCGAGCACATCGCTTACACTCCCGCAAAACAT
The DNA here is from genome assembly GCA_013339765.2 of Haemaphysalis longicornis. Taxonomy (NCBI): domain Eukaryota; kingdom Metazoa; phylum Arthropoda; class Arachnida; order Ixodida; family Ixodidae; genus Haemaphysalis; species Haemaphysalis longicornis. Next base: position 48,060,410 of record CM023453.1, read on the forward strand.
GGGTCGGCCGAAGAAGTAACTCCCGAGGAAGGAGGAGCGCAGCGCGAACGCTGTCGTGTCGCTCCTGGAGAACATAGGAGACGGCCACGATACAACCCCGAGTATCGCGCCGAAGCCGCCGCCCCTAAGCGGCAGAATATTTCGAGTACCACTCCCATGATGTAGAGTACTAGCGGGATCGCCGGCAAAAAGAATCCGGATTTCGAGTAATGGAGAACTTCCAACGTCAAGCCCGCAAATCCATGTGTGGCGCGAACGGCGGGTTACAGCGCGAATTCCTGAGCAACGAGTTTGGCCGCAGCTGTCGCGTGTGCGTTAGGCTGTGGTTTTACACCGACATGTCTACGTTGAGTTACTCCGTTCGCGACTACGGGAAGCGCAAGGATTACGATGCAAGTTCTACGCGAGGAGTTTCCAGCCGAGTCTGACCACGAACAAATGAACATTCGCAAGTGTGCCGTGCTTGACTTCACTTGGCCTGGCTAAAACTTGCCCTACCTTGGTAGCGCTTCTCAAAAAAAATGGCGCAGCTTGCACTAATGGTGCAAGGCTGGAGAAAAAGCGGAGCTGGGGGTCGACCTAGCTTCTTCTTCCCTGGGATCCGCTCTCAGTGTGGGGGATCGACCGGAACGGTCTTTTTAAAATCCGACTAAACTTGGCCTCATCCCTAAAAGCCCGGGAAAAACGAAACCAAAAAAAGGGGGGAAACCAGAAGAGCTCAGGTCAACCCCTAGTGTCCGCTGTTATCCTCTACCATGCACCATCGCCAACTGCCCAAATATGGTGCCGGGATTCCTTCCTGAAATTTACCATCTATGAACCAGTGCAAAACCTAACAAAATTTAAAAGGAAGAAGCTGGCATTCCCCAGCTCCGCTGTTTTTCAGCCGTAAATTTCCCCAAGTGCCTTTCGGGTTCGGATAAGAGTTAAAGAAAAACCCAGAGCGCTGAACTAAAAGGAACAAGCCCCAGGGGTTCCATCAATTTTTTTGCATGTTGCAGCACGTATTCCAAAGTGCTTCAGTTCGGATAAAATTAAAGAAAACCACACGAGCGCTGGCCGAAGGACAAGCCTCAGTTGTGTTCGCATCACCCTATCCTCTTCTTGCTATCGTTTATTGCAGTATCAAACGCCTCTCCGTATTGTAAAAAAACCAGAAAGCGCTGGGAGCTTCGATCGCTGGTAGAGTTAGTCAGGCGAGCCAGCTCTTCTGAGTTCCGTTAAGGACGGAGACAAGCTGACGGGAAGAGCTAAATACGGGAAAACACAGCCCGCTCGATCGTGTTGTTCGGAAGCTGCCATTCTGGGCGGAAGTGCGTCGTTTGCCTTATCTGTACAACACGGCCGCGCGGGGAGACACGCGGGACATTAGCCCAGAAAAGGAAGGCTCGCGTACATCGCGGATTCATGCACACTTGTGCATTAGCAAAGCAACTCGTCCAGCGTCTTGACTTGCCTCCCTTTTCCCCCAACACTCCTTACTTCTGGAAGACGAAAACTAAAACCATCAAACAGGGACAAAAGCAAACGACCGCTTGCCGACTAATAGAGAATATCCCGCGCGTACATCGGTGCACACGACTGGCCGACGGCGGAAGTCTTTTGGGAACATCCTATACTCTAGGGAGAAAAGGGAACGAAAAAGGGAAGAGGGAAGGAAAGACTGAAAGGAAGAGGCAGGCGATTCACTTTATGTGTATATATATGCATGCGTGTGCGTTCACAGCGCTACTGCCACGCTAACGTTCATTCCAATTTGGAAAAGTGCCCACAAGATGCAGTGTATAGCCGGGCCAGTTCCTGCGTGCCGCCGGAGTTCTTGTCCAATCACAGGCTTCCAGCACTAACAAAGCAACGCGGGTGGATAGGAGGAGATAGAGAACCGAGAAAGAAGTAGAAAGAAACACTCGTGATGCTTTCCGAAAAGAGCGGATCTAAAAGGTGTCCACAAAAGAAAACTTGAAGCGTAGCGAAACACGGAAGACACCGAATAGGAAACGCCTCGGCGCAGCGCCATGCATTAGTCAATGCATACAGACCGCGCTCTCTCGCGTGGGTACTGCTTGGGCGAGACACGGCGTGAAGCTGTTGGTTGGTATACCAGCCATGACAGCGAAAGAGCCGAGAAGCCGGAGAGAACCCAACGAACCGGAGGAAGCGGCACGCTGCGGAGGCGGCGGCGAGACGAGCAGAGTAAAGAAAAGTACGAGACCGCTAGCTCTGGGCTAGGCGCCCGGCATCGCGAGATAGACGTCGACGGGCAATGGCTTGGAAGGGAGCCGTTCGTGGCGCGGTGTACACATACATACGTATGTATTACGGGCACTGCGCACAGCCTCGGTGCGGGCACGCAAGTTGGAACGGAAGTTTGTGTCGCTCCGCGTGCACTACTGCATCTCTCCATGCGTCTTCCCTCTCTTGCGCCCTTCGGCACTACTTTCTTTTCTTTATTTGCTGCCGTTTTTGTGTCAGTTTCGTGATTCCCTGGGAAGTGCCGGAGAGGAAAGCGACACGTAAAAACTAAGTCGTGTCAAACCATCCTGTTGCCCGAGGCGAGTGTCTCGTCGACGATAACGGGTTGTGCTCATTAAAATGTCAGTTGCTAAGAACGCGATAAAATGATGAACAAAACGTGTCGCTCACGAAAACAGGTGTGTGAACACAATGTTGTCTACATCTTGTCTTTGCTGTACGAGGTGTATTTTGTTGTTTAGGACGAAAAAATATAACCCGTTCTCTGTTTTGGATGCAAACCCATACAAAATTTATTTATAGAAAAACATATCTAGCAAGGAAGTGCAGATAACACGAAACAATTAAAAAGCGCGGGAACGGGCAAATGATCGCAGAAAATATGTCGCGATTTGTGGGCCGTCCTGTCGGGGATTTTAACCACCCACTGAAATTGACAACCAGGAGTCGCTGGGCTTCCGTGCCAAACCCACAAACAGCGCTACAAACTCGCCTTTGTTGCAGTGTCGAGTGATGTGACAAACTGCAGGCAGCACGCAAGTATCGGGTATGTATGCATATAAAAGGCATGTGTTGGCAGAATTTTAAAGCGAAAGTTTTGAGGATCTCGTGTCGCAGAATAGCTGGCGTCGGTGGCGGTGGCGGGACGCAAAAATCCCGATTGGTCGATACGATGATGACGAATGTGAATCACGTGGAGGAGCGGAAAGTTTCCATCCGTCGCAGTCTGCTGAGGGGCTCTGCGGTCCTACCTACAGTCCGAGCTAAAGTTTCCACGCACTCCGATAAGCACCTAGTCCTTTGATCGTCTGGAACCCGGCTGGCGATGGACCTTTTTGCAACCATCTAGTCAACCAGCGAGCTTCCATAATGTAGCCGTCGAGCTCGTGACATGGGCGACACGGAATCGAAAGGCGCCCTGAAAAGTTTCTGAGCAGCCCTGCGCTACGGTCCTTTCCACCAACTGGTGACAGAAATTCGAGAATTATATCACCAGGTCGTCATGAAGGGCCGTAATACTTTATTTCAGTGGCTGTCAAGTCACTGTGGAATAACCGGCAATGTTTTAACTTATGCAGCTGCCCGGACTGGCCATGACAGTGAAAGGACCATCTTGCTTCCACTTTCAAAGACTGATGTCGCTAGGCTGCTTCGTCAGTTCGCGCGCAGGACCTCCATTACTCAATGGAATACACAGGACTTTGTTCATCCGTGCCTCTACAAATAGGACCCTCTACTCCTGCGCCGTCTTCCGTGTAGGCTGCCTCAATCACAGTCTACTTTATAGACTGTTCTTGGGAGTGGCCTTCACGAAAGCCTACTCCTTTCTCATCGGTGTGGCCAGTAGTGCCCACTAAGACGCCTGCGAGGTCGGAGAGCCAATCGAACATGTGCTTTGACGTTACCCCTAGTATTAATCAGAAAGACGTGTTTTGGCCGCCGAGCTCATCCGATTGGACAATCAACCATTCACACTAGAGACTATTCTAGGACATCTACCCCTGCAATCGACTCCGCAGAAAGCAACAAAAGTCCTTCTGCGTTTCATCAAGGACACATGTAGGCTTAGATGAAAGACTACATATATATAGTGCCCACAAAGGGACCCTCGCTTTCAGCACACCTCTTCCGCCGAGTAGCAATCCGGACTGTAAGTCGGGATAACCTCTAGGCCTTCCTCCGTTCGCTCTTCTCCTCCAACCGGCGAGAGCTTCAGCTCGAAGCGGAATTTTGGTCCGCGCTGGAGTAACCTGGCATGACGCTCCGGGAGAACACGGCCACCGAGCACCAACACTTTGTAGGGCTGACTTGTGTTGGCCAGGTGTGTCAGGTCTCATGGTGACCCTGGCAGGGAACGGAAAAAAATCCCGGGCCATCTCCACTAACTTGAAACCTGGGGAGGGGCGAAGCATGCAGCATATAAGTGTATTCTTGGCACCTTGGCATTTTTGCCAAGTGAGGTGAAATTCTTGGAAGGTAGAGGTATACAGCTTTGCTGTAAAATTTCCTTGTCTTTAAAGCACAAAGCTCTCTAGTGCGAGGCGTAAACGAGTATCCCCGGTGGTGTTTTTTTTTTTTTTTTAGTACGTGTTCCGAAGTGCTCCAGCGCGAGGCACAAACGAGTGTCCTGGTGATTTTTTGTGCGCGTTACGTTCTAGCGCGAGGCGTAAACGAGTTTCCCCGGTGTTTTAGTACCGTGACTACATGAGAAGCGATTACGACAAAGACGACAACAGGAGACGCCAACAACCCCTGCAGCCTCTAAGGGGCTTCGCCTCTAAAAACCGGAAGGAAATAAACTGGTCGTGATTCGCTATGTGCACCGCACGTCGCACGGTTTGAAGAATGTTGCTTGCGGTATGGCGTCGGAGTGGCTTTTTGCGACCCGCGTAAGCTGGAGGGAATGTGCTCAGCAGCACAAATAAAGACTACGTTGACAGGAACGGTAGCCAAAACGGGGTGCGGCACGAAGCGTGAGCACAGATATGTGGACTGCCAAACCGGCGTCGGGTACCAAGTTCCGCTATCGTGCGGTGCGTCATACATAGGGCAGACTGGCAGGTGTACAATTGTTAGATGGCGAGAGCATGCGCTCTCCATGAAGAAGCATCCACAATCGTATTTGCCCTCACACTGCAACAAGTGCGGCTGTCACCCGGTGTTTAAGGAAACTGATATCGACTATATCGTAAGCAGCTACATCGAAAGATAGTTGAAGCCTATCATATTAATAAGAGGGGTGAAAAGTGTGTAAGCCACACTTTAGTGGCGCTTACTGATTAAGAGTTTCAGTTCGTGGACAACAACAGACACCTCCTGTTTTCTTTCTTTTTTTCTGTATGCAACATTGCCACGTGTGGTGTATTTCGCCTTTGGTGTAAATGTGTGCGGTGGGTTTTTAATAAATGTAGTTGAGAGTCAGCGCTCGTCCTCTGGCTATTCTCTTGCCTGTCTCGTCTGTCACGCTGTGATTAGATATGAACACCTACCAACTCGCCCAACTTGCAAACGTAGTGGCAGCGCGGTGGACGAGCGGCCAGCAAAAGTGCTGCCTTGGTGTTGATGACAAAAGGCCGAAGGCAAACTTGACTGGTTTACAGCATGGCGAGAGATGAGCAGCGACGACACAGCAACAGCTTCCCTCCGGGCGATCTTACAGCATGACTCGAACAGAGCAACAACGCTATCCGATGCTGTCAATCGAATGCGTTCTGCGCTAGGAAGAACCGCGTATTTATCCCCGAGGCGCCAACGGTCAAACAGCTCTCCTAGTGCTTTTTCACGCGGCATGAACTCTGTACAGACACACACAAACGCTCTTTCCAGCGTTCGTAAGGGCCGGCAGTAGCGGCACACGTTGAGCCTGAGAGAGGGGGAGAGGAGAATCTCGGCGAGCGGCGTCCACCCGCAGTTGCATGCCTCTGCATGAACGGTTTGTTCTTGTATTTTGTAGCTGCAACGGCTCGAGTCACCGCCAGCGAAGTTCCCGTGCGGCGGACGTTCTCCGGCATGTTGTAGCGCGTTTGAGGAAGGCGGGCTATCTTGCACAACACTGGAGTACTTCGCCACACTACACTAGCTTGTAGCACGTGCGAACAGGGTAGAGGCGCGCTTAATCGTAACAACGGCCAGCATCATAATGGTGGTAACATGCGCTGAAAATCGCTCACCTTCGAATTCGCTCTGCCGCCTCTTCTGCCATGGAGTGGTATTCGTCAAACACATACCGGGATTCGTCTGCAGAACGGCGCACTCGCGGCCGGATTCCGATCCGCATACGGCGCAACGCAACAACATTCATACCAGCGTTGACGACTGCAAGTCATAAGTTCTCACAGCACAACTTCACAAAGCCTCAAAATCTTTCACTGACTTTCCCTCGAGCTAACACAGCCGCGAGACACTGATCGCATGAGGTCACTTCTTCCACCCCGATGGGGTGGATGAAACTTCAAATCGTTCCGATGCAGGCAGAACCAGCAGACATCGGCAGATTCGCACATTCCTGCTCTAGCAGTGAAGTCACAAAGTTGCCATGCTGACAATATGAAACCATCTTCAGCCCCGCGTTGCTGCGGCTGGAAAAGGCGCTGGGAGCCGCCTGACGGGCAATGCAGCATAACATGACCTTCGACGATACCGCGAAATTTGTGCTGATAGGCCATGACGTCACATTCGAGAAGCCACCACCATGTCAGGACCATGTCAGGACGTCATTGTGTCCATTTCCACTTTTTCCTCGGTTGAGCATCGCCTTCTCTACCGCTACTTCCAATGAAAGAGCAGCAGAGCAGCTGATAAAGTACGCCGGGGCACGCGAACGCCGAATAAACCTGCTGACACCGCAAAATCTGTGGGAAATAAGTCTTACTGGCCTCCTCCACAGTTCATTTCGTTCACACACGTATCTCACAGTGCCGTAAAAAAATGCAGATAGTGTTTCGCCAGATTTAGCCTCCGGCCGTAGCAGTCAGTCAGTCAGTCAGTAGACTTTATTGATGTGAGGTGGGTATGTGGAAGGTGGGGCTAGAGAAGTGAGTGGAGCCCTCTTTCCAGGGCTTCAGTTTCAGCTGCCGCGATCTTTGCTCTTCGCATCAGCTCTCGCAGTCTCGAGGGCAGGGTTGGCCAGGGCTACCTCCCATGTCGTCATACTCGGTGACAACTTAAGAACGGCACCGGAAGTTGCCGCTGTGCCTTATCACCGTAGCTGGTTGTTTCTCCGCGCGGCGCAAGTAGAGCGTTACTGGGAATATTTTGAACATGGCGTGAGCCGTTCCCGTGATTTTTTTTATTTTTGGGACTTAATATGCTTATAAACGACTGCAGTGACGACAAACAAACTGCGTGAGACAAGGCAGACGATATCACGCATTCATAGCAAACCCCTTTCAACACGCGCGCGCACTGACGTCACGGGTCCGGCGCTTTAGCGAAGTGATACACTACATAAGGTGTTGCCGTTCTTGAGTTGTAACCGAGTATAGTTGTAAAGAATGTAGCGAATGTCTATCGACGTCCTTAAAATGATGCAACTCCCCCCCGCCCCTATCTGCAGTGCTTTGGAAATGCTAGGGCTGCTAGGGCCTCTCCTGACTATTCTTTTGTCCTTGTTTGCAACAGACACCACTGTACAAGACAGATCATCAGTTGATTGATTGATTGATTGATTGATTGATTGATTGATTGATTGATTGATTGATTGATTGATTGATTGATTGATTGATTGATTGATTGATTGATTGATTGATTGATTGATTGATTGATTGATTGTAGGGTTTAACGTGCCGGCGCAACGCAGGTGATGATCATCGGGACGCATGCGATAAGACAGCATGACAATCTGGTGCCTATGCTGCAGCGGCTGGCGTATGACTATGCTACTATCGCTCATTACACGCCATGAGGGATGCTGCACACTGGGCGCTTCTACGGTTCATCCTTGATGATTGATTGTAGAGTTTCGTGCGCCGACACAACCGTAGGCGATGAGGTGCGCCGTAGTGGAGGGCTCCAGATTAATTTTGACCACTTGGGGATCTTTAACGTGCGCCGAAATCTCGTGCACACGGGCGTTTGTGCTTTTTGCCTCCATCAGATACGGTACATCCTTGATGATGAAGGAAGCAAGAAAAACTTTATTTTGAGCCTGGTGATGCGGGAGTTGCACCATGTGCCAGCGGTGTCGCACTACTCAATATGCTATCCTCCGGCAGGGCTGCCTCATTACAGATACCTGTAAATATTGAATTGATTACAATCAACACTCGATTTAAAGAAGTTGAAGGGAGTTGCGAATTATTTTCTTAAATCGAGAACTTCGGTAAATCCAGTTATGCATTTCTTGGTCACGTAATTCGGCACATTCGATTATATAGTGTAGCGGCATTCAGCGACCTTAAGCGGCGTCGCATTTGCGAAGCGTAAATGTTCCGAAAATAAGGTTTTGGCCTGCACGTATGAAAACAGCCCACGAAAATAGTTATCTGAACAAGAGCGGCCCCCGGGGGACTCCAAATCTATTTTCCACCTAGGAAGTCGGTGATGTCTGCTTGCGTGCGCTTTGTAAGCAACGGCCTGCACGAATTTCTCGCAAGTTTGTAGTGCATCCAGTGCGTCTTGTCTATCCTCGTGTGCTCCGGCAAGCATCCACAGCAAATCAATAGATGGTATTCACTGAAAAGTTTAGCTGTCAATTTGATCGCTTGGCAACACTGGAAATGGCTACGGTAATGGCCGAAGAGCCACTGACATGGCGCGGCTTGTGCCACTGCGCCCGCAAGCCTCAGAAGAAGAAGAAAAAAAACCGCTGGCGTGCGTCGTCTGCTTTGTTTCAGTCCGATTCTCCACGGTGGTGTCAACAGAGAGATGTTATTATTCGCACTCACATTGGAGTGAAGGCATTACTTGCGTTCAGTGGGGTAGAGTTGGAACGCCCAACACACATCATGTGCTAAGCATTGTCAAGTACCGCCATCCCACGCAGCCCGACGCAACCAGTGACAGCAGCAACCACATGGTTACCTGCATGCGTGTCTCGCCAGTGAATACAACCTATAGCATCCATCACCTGACGGGAACTATCCGCAGAACAATGGCGAACGAATAACGCAAAGCACGCCGCGAAAAATACGACCGCCGAAAACCGAATTGGAATTGCGAATTGGACCGAATTGAACGTGCGAACGAAACTTTTTTTTTTTACCACTGGCGCTATCTGGTGAATTTAACTCAAAATTACAACTCCCGCTTTGCGCCGCGCAGCTTTGTAAAAGCGGGGCAAGCAAATGGGATCCGCAATTATATCTTTCGCACGCCATGAATCAATTTTGAGGCGTTCTCAACAAATAAACCAAAAATTAACGCTTTTTGAGCTGCATTTTTTTAGAAAAGGTTCGTTAAACCGGGAGAGATCATGATATTGGTTTCGTTATTTCGAGCTACTCAAAGCATTGGACTATATGTGCGTCTGAAAGGGGTTCGGGACAACAACTTCATTAAAACGGGGATTCTGCTAAATCGGTTTTCGTTAAATCGAGTTTTTACTGCATGAGGTGTAACGCGCCGACGTTGCACAGGTGATGAAGCGCGCCGTAGTGGAGGGCTCAGGATTAATTTTGATCACTTGGGGAACACACGGACGTTTCCGCTTTTCGCCTCCATCACAGAAGCGTCCTCCGCGACCGCGAATCGAACCCGCGTCTTTGCGCTCAGCAGCGCAACGCCGCAGCTGCTGAGCCACCGCGGCGGGTTATACTATAAACATTACATTAGCGTGGAGAAGGAAGAATGGAAAGAGACCCGCGGAGTACGAGGTCGCGGGTTCCATTCCCGGCCGCGGCGGCCGCTTTTCTGATTGAGGCGAAAAGCAAAAACGCCCGTGTGTACGAGATCTCGGCGCACGATAAAGATCCCCAGGCGGTCAAAATTAATCCGGAGCCCTCCACTACGGCGCGCCTCATTGCCTGCGTTGCGTCGGCGCGTTAAACCCCACAATCGATCAAGAATGGAAAGAGAATGAAAAAACATTTGCTGGAGCCGATATAAAAAAAAAAACGGAGCGAAATGTTCACTTTCCTCTCTTTGGAATAAAAGGGCGGTTATCTGCATTTGTTATTTCGCGCAAATCAGTTTTGTTTAATGCACGTATAGAAAAGCAAGCAGCAGTAAAAAACGCTGAGGATGAAATTTTGGAAGTAATTCGGAGTTTTTTTTTTTTTCGTTCTTTAAAGAAAGAAAATGGAGAAAAGCGTGCTCGCCGGCAGTGTCCCAAAACCATGACCTTCGGATTACTCTTCCGATGCTTTACCAACTCGGCTACCGGGAAGGCTGTATTCATCCTCCATTTTCTGCGGCATCGCTCTTGTTTTAGGCTTTTTCTGTCACCAAAATTGCCCCTCACCAAAATCGCCGAGAGACTCTCGCTGTGCATGCGGCCGATGATAATGGGAACCAGAGGCTTTCGCTGAATGAGTGTACCAAAGAACGTCACAAACTCCGCGAAAGGCGTATGAAAGTAGACAGCTAAAAGGCATTCCCAACAGTTAAAAGAAACAAGCTGCCTTTATCGTGGAAAGAGCCATCAATAAAAGTGATCTTTGGAAATACGTGGTACATTATCGGGAGGGGCCTCCGTGACTATACATCTTTTTACCAGACGGTTGTCTTGCATCCCATCGCACTTATGCGCAACGCAATCACCGCACTTCGGCTTGACGTTCTTCCAAAGTGGCCGGTAAGTGGTGAAGCTCAACATAAACCTCCATCTCTCTTGCGCCGCCGTGTGTTATAGGTCAGGGCCCCGAGTTTATGCCTCATGTCGAAACACTCGTTCCTACCACCCTTCTGTTCAACACAACGGCTGCGAATGCCGCCACGTTGCATGCGAAGCCCGAAGAATTGAGAAAGCGGGCCCTTCACGTTAAAGCTACGGAGACGCAATAAAAGCGGGGCTTTCTCCACCTTCAGGGTGCATTGCACCTTGGGCCTTCCTCGGAGAAATTTCTCCTGCGCTTGCCTCCTTTGTTACGGCCTCCCCCAAGAAGGATCGTCAAATGGGAGACCAACGTCGCAAGCCGAGATTCGGCTGAACCTGGATCGTTGCGAGAATACAGCACGTACACTACGGGCGCGCTATAAGTTGGGAAACTCGAGCTTCGTTTTCGAAGCATAAGATCGGATGTGACGTCACGTACGACTTCCATCTGAAAACCATGCTGCAAAGCGTGTGGAAATCGACTCGTGAAAGAAGGCTGCCCTTCCAGTGGTCTTCATGAAGAGAAACACCTCGGAGGGCTAAGTGGCTCGCGAACTGAAATCCTTCTCTCCCGAAAGAAAGAAAAAGAAACGTGCGAGGGTGCACAGGAGAGGAAAGAGGCGATAAACCCCATCCTCCGGCACGTTCGGCGACAGTAAAACTGCCTCGGCGTACAACAACATCTCCAAGAAAGTGGGCCGCAAAGCTCCTTAGTGCAAATGAGCAACTACCGCAGGCCCGGCGGGCACAAAACTCTTCCATCCGAAGATACACGGGCTGGCACGTAAAACGAACGGCGGAGGGAGGAACAAGGGAACGAAAAAGAATGAAGAAAGGCGTGGCTGGAGGAATACACTGAGCTCCGCTTGGGCGCAAACAAACAACCGATGCGAACACCGGGAGCGTGTGGCGCGACCGCGTGAAGGCTATAGAAAGGAGCCAATAAATTTCCCGCCGAAACGGATGTCCGCGCTGACCGCTGGAAAGCCTGCGAGAAAAAAGCCCGATAAGAGGCGCAGAAAGAACGAGGGATGCGAGACAAGGATAAAAAGTCGACAAGGGGGAAAGCGTGTTAAAGACAGCAGCCACGGGAGCAAATGCCACGGGGCAAAATAGCGGCCGCAACACACAGCCCCAGAGAGCCAAGCGGTGTGGCGGGGAGAAACCGTTGCTCACGGGCAAAGCCTTGGCGCGTACGTCCGGCGGATTTTCGCTCTTCCTCGGCAGCGTGGCAGGCCCCGTAGAGAATCGCGTACTACACACAAGCGATGCAAGAAAAGAGTAAATTCGAGTATCGGATAGGACGGCGCTGCAGGGAAAAGAACGGCCCAAAAGCGTCTCGGAAGACAAACTGAGCGAGGAACATCGCCGACGGGGAGAGCCGCGCACTCTTTTTGTTCCCGCGCGATTTTTGCTTCTCTTCTCTGGCTGACGCGAAAGTCGACGAGATCTCGTTATAAATGGAGGAACTCGATAAGGCGAAGCCGAGAAAACGTGAAACGACCGGCCACTCGATAGGAAATAGCCGAGCTGCCCATCGCCGCCGGCGGCAGGCCGCAGAAAGCTGAGGGAAATCCGTACAGGGTTCCGTGTATACAGCGCGGACCGCCTTCTCCATTTTCATCCCGGCGCTTCCCTAACGCCTTCCTGTTTCGTGTCAGCGTCATATAGCACATGTTAGACGCCCAGCTTCGGAAGCGTCGTGGACACGAGGGAAGCGCTCGTCACTCAACTAAATGTAGCGGGCTGGCTGCAGGCGTATGAACGTATATGCGAGGGCTTCACATCCAGGCCATGCTCTGCTTCCATGGCCTTTTGTCCCCATATCCACAGTGGCGCAGAGTAGCATGTTTGTGCCCCGTTGTGCTGATAACAACTTGCTCTCTGGTCTGTGGTATTTATTTTTATTTATTTATTTATTTATTTATTTATTTATTTATTTATTTATTTATTTATTTATTTATTTATTTATTTATTTATTTATTTATTTATTTATTTATTTTTTTTTATTTATTTATTTATTTATTTATTTATTTATTTATTTATTTATTTATACTGCAGGCCCTTAGTTGCTATAGCAGGAGTGGTTAAAACACAAAGTTGTGGGTGGAAGATCAACACTTAAGGGAACGAGGGAAGAAAACTCTCATACACACACTAATACACATTGTAATACCGCATAACACGCACTAGAAAAAGAACACAATGTAATTCCATTCAGCACAAAACGCTCGTCCGCCCATCCGTCTCTCCATCCTTCCGTACATTCATCCGTCCATCCGTCTGTCCGCCTGTCCGTCTGCCCGTCTGTCCACCCGTCTGTCCGTCCAATTGTGTGAAATGGGCGGCCCAGCAGTTAAGCGTACATTGCCCAAATAATCGCATTAGCCTACAACTGCGAGAAAGATCTGATCTATGGCAGTCTCGAGGGGACCAGTCTGTTGTTAGAGGAAGGTTAGAATAGTACTAAAGAAGATGGCAGAGGCAAGTACGGTGAAAGATCGTTTAATTCGAACTTCGGTAATACGAATTTATGGACCATTGGAACTGTACGATTTGCTCCGGCCAAGTCTCCCCCCCCCCCCTCCCCCTCCCCCCCTCCCCCTCCTCCCCTTCTCTCTCTCTCCTCTCTCTCTCTCTTCTCTCCCCTCTCTCTCTCTCTCTCTCCTCCCCTTCTCCCCTCTCTCTCTTTTCTCTCTCTCTTCTCTCTCTCTCTCTCTCTCTCTCTCTCTCCTCGCTACGGTGGCTTTTCATGTTGTTTATAGTGAAATAGGTGGCCAAAGCATTCCGCTGAACCTTCCCGTGGTCCTTGCTTGACTGTTATGGCTGCGTGAAAAGGTGCAGCAGTGACCTGCCACGGCGGCTGCGAGCAATAGCCGTACCGTCCCAAAAAATGACGCAGCTTGCACTAGTGGTGCAAGGCTGGATAAGCAAAAGAGCTGGCGGCCCCTCTCCTTTCGTCGGAGACCCGGCTGTTGCACCTCGCACGGATTTCCGAACTTGCCGCTGAAAGTTCTCCATCACTGGGTAGGCCTGGATCGTTTTGTCCGCAGCCTTTCACATCCCTCCCAAAGTGGACCGCGTTAGCACACACTAAAACCGGCGGCAACCGGGTTCGCGAACTCGGCGTCTGTAGCGCGAACTGTTCGGGGCTCCCCACTACAGGGGCGGACGAGCGTGAACTGGCGCGGAGAAGAGCATGCGAGAGATCACGCCACGAACGCTGGACCGTGTTCTTGAAGGTCGAGCAGTGCCGGCGCGTGCGATGACGTCTTAGCTAGGCGAGGCTTGTCTTTGCCTCCGTGGCTGGGCGTAGCTCGTGCTTCTCGCGCCGGATGGTTTTTTTTTTTTGTATCTTTTTTTTTTTTTTTGCGAGGCCAACGGACCAAGTTCAAGCCTAAACAGCTCTGCTGCTAAAAATCCCAGAAGATTGTGATAGTTCCTAATCTGAAACTTCAGCGCAGCTGTTTAGGTGTTAGTATTTGCAATATATTGAGGCACACTCTGAGAGAGGATCCTTTCCGTAGTGGCGTTTAGTTACTGCTTCGGCAGCGCGAGCCTGTGGATTTTGGCGTCAGCTGCGCTGAGTTCTGCTCGGGCAGCTCGTTTGGCAGCAGCAGGAAAACGAGGCATTCCCGTAGGTTACGTCATTCATTAGTGAGAAAGAAATTACTGAGGCTATTTCGTGCTGTGATTATGAGAACAATAATCTCGCGCGAACAATATGCTGTGTGGCGCATTGCAAACTGAGCGGAGTGCGGCACGCCTCACGGCTGCCTCGTCATTTGAGAGATCGCGGAGGGAGCGCGTGGGTGATGCGTGGGCGCGTTTCACAGCACTCGCCGCAGAACGACCTGGCGCTATTTCTTAGCGGGTCACCGCTGTGGAGCACTTAATCTGCGGTCCGCTTCCGTCATACTCTCCTACTTTTTCCTCCTGATGCTTCCGCTGTACCGTCCACCACTTGTTGCTTTATGTCGTCGTGGAGTGACATAGAGTCGGGCACCGCGTTCAAGTTCCGGAAGATCCAGTATCGGTGAGCACGTTGAAGACTTCAGCTCATGCTGAATACCAGAAACCGCGTTCTTCGGGAAAGTTTGCTCCGAGAAGGGGCTTCGCTCAGTTTGGAACATGCGTTGACTTTTGCAAGCAGTATGGAAGAAGCTGCGAAATACTCATATGAACTGCAGTCACGTTCGTGGCTCCGTCTGAAAGCGCGCGACAAGTGGGAAAACGTCAACCGCCGCGACGCGCAGCAACGAGCTCGTCACCGCCGCAGCACAGGTCCTGTTTCTGTTGCAGTTCTCCACTGCCCCTCGCAGCTTACAAGACGTGCAGGGCACGTATAAAACGTACAGTAAGTGCGGCAAACGTGTGTAGTAGCTGTTTGAGAATTTGATCACCACAATGCGCCTGAGGAGGAGAGGAGAATAAACATTTATTGAGCATAAGTGCTGATGGCAGGGCACTCGCCCGGTGGAGGGCATCCTTATTCCGGGATACCCAGTCTGCTACTTGCCGTCCAGGCCCTCTTGACCAGTTCTTTCTGGTGTCCAAGGTCCGGATCGACGAGACGAGCCATCCACTGCTCAAAAGTTGGGAAGGGGATTGGGGGTAGGTTGGGAGTTTTTTGGCACTCCCATACCTGGTGGTACAGGGTGCCCGGCGTTGAACAGAAATTGCAAAGGGAGGTATATTGAGTCGGGTAGATGGAATGGAGGAGGGTGCTGTGGGGATAAGAATTTGTCTGCAATCGCCGAAGAGTGGTGGCTTCTTCTCTGCTTAATTGAGGATGAGGTGGTGGGAATACTCTTCTGCCGAGCCTATAATGTCCCAGGACGTCTGAGTACCGGAGAAGTGGGTCCGTTTTGGTGTCAGCGGAGAACATTCCGTCTCGGGTAATGGCCCGGTGTATGTACGCGCGGGCAGCGGTGTGAGCCGCATCATTACCGTCGATGGATTCATGCCCAGGAACCCAGACGATTTCCATATCAGGTAGTTCTGCAATATTTTTCAGAATGGTCAGTGCTGGTGTAGAGATGCGCCCCCGCTGATAACTTCGACATGCCGCTTGCGAGTCAGTTAGTATTGTTATAAAGTCCTTGCTGGTCGTGGCAGCCAGGGCAATCGCAACTTCCTCTGCAGCTTCTGTTGAGGTTGTACGCACAGTCATAGCTGTCATTTCCTGACCGGCCGCGTTAACAACGCAGACGGCGTGTGCTGGTTGATTTGGATATATGGCTGCGTCGCTGAATCTTGTTGTTGGGTTATTTCCATACTTGGCGTTGACGGCTTTAGCTCTAGCGATGCGGCGTGCCTTGTTATGAACGGGGTGCATGTTTCTTGGTATCGGTAGAACTCGGATGTGCTGTCGAATCTCTAATGGAACACGTATCTTGTGGTCTTGCCTGGGTGGCGTCGCATATCCTAGCTGTCGTAAAGTCGTCCTTCCCGTGTGAGTTAGCTTCAGTCGTTCAAGCTGAGAGGTTCGGTGTGCTTCCTCTATCTCCTCCCAACTATTATGTATTCCCAGTTGGAGCAACCTTTTCGTTGATGTCTTTGATGGTAGTCCTAAGGCGATCTTGTAAGCTTGTCGAATTATAGTATTCAATCTGGCTTTCTCCGTTGTTTCAAGCGCAAGATAGGGAGTGCCATATGCGATCCTGCTGATGAGCAGTGCCTGTATGATGCGCAGGGTATCCGACTCCAGCAAGCCAAACCTTCTATTCGACACCCGATGTATGAGGTGCATTAGATGGCTGAGAGTGCGGTTGAGAGGGGCAATTGCATGCATTCCTGATCCATTTTTGGGAATCACAAGCCCTAAAATACGCAGATGAGGCACACTGGGAACTGGTTTGCCCTGTATTGTGAGCTCTGGCTCAGGGGTGCTTTTCTTCCTCTGCGTAGCTTTCCCAGATATTAGAGTAAGCAGAGCTGACTTCTCTGGGGCGCATTGTAGTCCTCGGGCTCGAAGGTATTCATGTACCTTGTCGATGGCTAATTGAAGGGCGTCTTGTTGCTCCCCAATTGATCCCGTGGGGGTCCAAAGGGTCAAGTCGTCTGCGTAAAGCGCATGCCGTAGATGCGGGATGTCATTGAGTATTCGAGGGAGATCTTTCATTACTATATTGAATAGGAGCGGTGATATCACTGAACCTTTGATAATGCGCCTGACGATCCTTGTGGGTTGCATCTCGCCCTGTAGAGCAGTGCTCGGGAGGCAGATGTTTAAGCAAATTCCCTCGAAGACACAAGATCCGTGGTTCCCGGTCTCTCTATAGTTACTTGCTAAAATTTGGGATTCCATCAACCCCTACAGCCAACATGTATATAACTTTTCTAACCGCAGAAAAGCACCCAGCGCTGTTTTCGAGCGTCAGTCTTCTTCCAAGGACGCCACGCCAGACACCTTTCTATGTCGTCGCGGACATTCTTTCCATCGACGCCATCGCACGCTTGCACTTTCACATCGACGGTACGTCGCTGCGATGCGTGAGCGATGCGACGTGCCACCAGGTCTGGGGCCTGCACTGTGCCGTCCACTCTCGCACATGTGTGACGTAAAATTGGGGCTGGAGGCAAATTTTGTGCACGTGAGGATACCAGAAGGAGTCACGCCTCTTAAGTTGCGCCAGTTGCCATTTCCGATGAGAGGCCGCTTGCAAGAACTACAACGCTTTGAGACCGAAGACGTCATTCAAAATGCTGACGCCGCTGTGTGGGTGACCCTGATTGTTGTGGTGGAAAAGAAAAATGGTAAACTTAGATAGAGCGGACGGTTGGGTTAATTACGACATGACACCCAATAACGACATTAAAAGCTTGACACAAGAAGAGAGAAGGGCACGAACATGGCGCTTGCTAGCAAACGAAGGTGTATTATCCTTGCCAATTGTTTAAATGTGAAAGGTCGTTAATTCGAACTTCGTTAATACGAATTTATGGACAATTGGAACTGTACGATTTGCTCCGGCCAAGTCATCTCTCTCTCTCTCTCTCTCCTCTCCCTCTCTCTCTCTCTCTCTCTCTCTCTCTCTCTCTCTCTCTCGGTGGCTTTTCATGTTATTTAGCAAAACCAGAGCGAAATAGGTGGCCAAAGCATGCAAGGGGCGTGGTTCCGCTGAACCTCCCCGTGGTCCTTGCTTGACTGTTGTGGCGGCGTGAAAAGGCGCAGCAATGACCTGCCACGGCGGCTGCGAGCAATAGCCGTACCGTCCCAAAAAATGCGCAGCTTGCACTAGTGGTGCAAGGCTGGATAAGCAGCAGAGCTGGCGGCCCCTCTCCCTTCGTCGGAGACCCGGCTGTTGCACCTCGCACGGATTTCCGAACTTGCCGCTGAAAGTTCTCCATCACTGGCAGGCCCGGATCGTTTTGTCCGCACGCTTTCACTTCTCTCCCAAAGTGGACCGCTTTAGCGGTCCACCGCGGTCCACACACTAAAACCGGCGGCAACCGGGTTCGCGAAATTGGCGTCTGTAGCGCGAACTGTTCGGTGCTCCCCACTACAGGGGCGGACGAGCGTGAACTGGCGCGGAGAAGAGCACGCGAGAGATCACGCCACGAACGCTGGACCGTGTTCTTGAAGGTCGAGCGGTGCCGGCGCGTGCGATGACGTCTTAGCTAGGCGA
This sequence comes from Haemaphysalis longicornis, assembly GCA_013339765.2. Classification (NCBI taxonomy): domain Eukaryota; kingdom Metazoa; phylum Arthropoda; class Arachnida; order Ixodida; family Ixodidae; genus Haemaphysalis; species Haemaphysalis longicornis. The sequence continues at coordinate 48,078,767 of CM023453.1, forward strand.
GGCTTGTCTTTGCCTCCGTGGCTGGGCGTAGCTCGTGCTTCTCGCGCCGGATGGTTTTTTTTTTTTGTATCTTTTTTTGCGAGGCCAACGGACCAAGTTCAAGCCTAAACCAGTATTTCTTTCTCTATGCCTAAACAGCTCTGCTGCTAAAAATCCCAGAAGATTGTGATAGTTCCTAATCTGAAACTTCAGCGCAGCTGTTTAGGTGTTACTATTTGCAATATATTGAGGCACACACTCTGAGAGAGGATCCTTTCCGTAGTGGCGTTTAGTTACTGCTTCGGCAGCGCGAGCATGTGGATTTTGGCGTCAGCTGCGCTGAGTTCTGCCCGGGCAGCTCGTTTGGCAGCAGCGGAAAAACGAAACATTCCCGTAGGTTACGTCATTCATTAATGAGAAAGAAATTACTGAGGCTATTTCGGGCTGTGATAATGAGAACAATAATCTCGCGCGAACACTATTCTGTGTGGCGTATTGCAAACTGAGCGGAGTGCGGCACGCCTCACGGCTGCCTCGTCATTTGAGAGATCGCGGAGGGAGCGCGTGGGTGACGCGCGGGCTCGTTTCACAGCACTCGCCGGAGACAGACCTGGCGCCATTTCTTAGCGAGTCGCCGCTGTGGAGCACTTAATCTGCGGTTCGCTTTCGTCATACTCTCCTCCTTTTTCCTCCTGATGCTTCCGCTGTACCTTCCACCACTTGTTTTATGTCGTCGTGGAGTGACATAGGGTCGGGCACCGCGTTCAGCTTCCGGAAGATCCAGTATCGGCGAGCACATTGAAGGCTTCATTCAGCTCGTGCTGAATACCAGAAACCGCGTTCTTCGGGAAAGTTTGCTCCGAGAAGGGGCTTCGCTCGGTTTGGAACATGCGTTGACTTTTGCAAGCAGTATGGAAGAAGCTGCGAAATACTCATATGAACTGCAGTCACGTTCGTGGCTCCGTCTGAAAGCGCGCGACAAGTGGGAAAACGTCAACCGCCGCGGACGCACAGCAACGAGCTCGTCACCGCCGCAGCCACAGGTCCTGTTTCTGTTGCAGTTCTCCACTGCCCCTCGCAGCTTACAAGACGTGCAGGGCACGTATAAAACGTACAGTAAGTGCGGCAAACGTGTTTAGTAGCTGTTTGAGAATCTGATCACCACAATGCGCCTGACGATCCTTGTGCGTTGCATCTCGCCCTGTAGAGCAGTGCTCGGGAGGCAGATGTTTAAGTAAATTCCCTCGAGGACACAAGATCCGTGGTTCCCGGTCTTCTATAGTTACTTGCTAAAATTTGGGATCCCGTCAACCCCTGCAGCCAACATGTATATAAATTTTGTCACCGCAGAAAAGCACCCAGCGCTGTTTTCGAGCGTCAGTCTTCTTCCAAGGACGCCGCGCCAGACACCTTTCTATGTCGTCGCGGACATTCTTTGCATCGACGCCATCGCACGCTTGCACTTTCACATCGACGGTATGTCACTGCAATGCGTGAGCGTTACGACGTGCCACCAGGTCTGGGGCCTGCACTGTGCCGTCCACTCTCGCACATGTGTGACGTAAGATTGGGGCTGGAGGCAAATTTTGTCCACGTGAGGATACCAGAAGGAATCACGCCTCTTAAGTTGCGCCAGTTGCCATTTCCGATGAGAGGCCGCTTAGCAAGAACTACAACGCTTTGAGACCGAAGACGTCATTCAAAATGCTGACGCCGCTGTGTGGGTGACGCTGATTGTTGTGGTGGAAAAGAAAAATGGTAAATTTAGATAGAGCGGACGGTTGGGTTAATTACGACATGACACCCGATAACGTCATTAAAAGCTTGACACAAGAAGAGAGAAGGGCACGAACATGGCGCTTGCTAGCAAACGAAGGTGTATTATCCTTGCCAATTGTTTAAATGCAAACCTAGACAACAACAACACCAAGTAGAAGGTAAAGAAGCATACGAATCAGCACGTAATCTCATGGCAGGATAGAAACAACCCGTGGCTCTTTTCGTTAGCGCGTGTTGCAAATTTACCTTCCGGTACATGAGAGGAGAGGAGTAAAGAGTGAACATGCCATTTTAGGTGGCCATCAATCGTATGTCAACCCGTAAGAAAAGATAAACCTAGCGCCGATAAGGTGCACGTGGCTTCCTATAACGCTCCAATAAACTCTGTAAGCTTTTCATGCACAGAAAGACGTATAAAATAATTTTTAAGCACGGATAATATTGAGGTTCGGGTCCCTTCGCAACTTCCCGGTGGACTCGGCTTGGCACGACGGATTCAGCAGTGTGTGCAGCCGTCGAAATAAGGGATAGAATTTTAAAAAGTACGAAAGGGGAATGGCTAATCAAATTGTGACTTCTACTGCAGCGTAGCATCCAAGTGATACAATCAAACGAAATTAGAGGCGCCATTACAATTGCGCAGTCATGTTTCTTGGCAATGGCTATGGGTGTCCGGAAGGGGGGCTCCCCTTCGAATTTCAAACCTTTTTTTTTTTTTTTAGTTTTACCATTCACTGCTAAAAGGTCGCTCAATTTGTAAGGACCCCGTCATCGATAGTTGAGAATTTGAATTAAGCGCGCGCGGAAGCTTTCACTGTGATGGGAAATCAGTGGTTGCTCCACCCTTACACCTCCCCCCTTCCCCAACCCCCAGGGCCCTGTCTATGGACGTGTCCCCCCCCCCCTCCCCCCTTCTCGGAATAAGTTCTGCGGACACCCATGGCAATGGCTTTGGTGGTCTGCCGCCAGTCGCACAAACAACTCCCTGCGACGTCGTAAAGTATGACGAAGAAGTGGCCGGTGAGTCACTACTGCTTCATCTGCTTTCTGAATATGTAGAATTTAAGATTTCCGTTAAGTTTGGTATCAGTATTACTGAGACTACATAGTATATTTAATAAACCGAATTTGTTTTGTCATTATGAGCCTGTTAGAAAAACAGTGCAAAATACGCAAAGTACAAATAGAATTCCCGCAGAGTGCGACTAACAGGAACAACGGCTAGTCTCCTTAACCTCTGCTTAGAACACAGAAATGCAGGGTCTGCGATCGACTGTGAGGCAAGATAACCGCTCAGCCACAGGGATTTTATTTATTAACGTGAAAGCCTTATATTCCCGTCGTCCACTCGGCCTTCATCGTGCCTGAGCAAAATCCGGTTACCATAGTGTAAAAAAATTAAAGCCGTTCCACTCAATGTGGAAGCTGTCGGAAGTAGCAGAGCAGTGATTCACCATAATTGGCTGTGGCGCCGTTATCCGCTCACTCTCACCCCCCATCACGCTCTTTGCCGCCCTGTCTCATTCCTCTCCTGATGAATTCAACGTTTGCCAACGCATTTCAAGTTTGCCGCCTTCGCAGTGCTCGCGCGCCTCCTGCCTGAAACTGCGCCAGCGGAGCTCTGTTCCGTTTGTGCTTGCTTTTCCTCCCGCACGTGCTGGCATTGCACTGCCACTTTTTTTCGCTTACTATCGTAAAAACAAATCCAACGAGTGTTCCTAACTAAATAAACGCGGGCGCTGCCGGTTAATTACGTATAATTTGCCTCAAATGTACCTGCAGTTTTCTTTGCGCTAACAACGGGGACATGTATGACAAGCGCGAGAGGTTCATGAGTTTCGAACGCTTATGACTACATAAACCGCTTGGCTTTCGAAGCCTCTGTGGGACGCCGTGACGACAGCCGCTACGACGGAACGCCGTGGAGCTCTACTTGGGTCCAGCGAGCGAGCTACGACGAGAAGGCGAGCCCCTAAAGTGCTTCGCACTTAAAATATTCTCTTTTCCAAGCATTGCATTCCACAAGGCGTTCCGTAGCACGAGCCTAAAAACCCGGGGGGAAAATTTTCGTCGGTGGCCGTAATGAGTACTCCGTAGATGAAGCGAGCGGAGTAACACAGTCGAACCAGTAAAGTACAAGCACGAAGCAAAGATGACTAATAAAAGCTGGAAAATCAGGATTACAAATCGAACTTGTGTGGCGTCGATATAAGGTTTGCGTAGATGTCACGCCGGGAAAAGAAGTTGTCGCGGGGACGGATATAGGGAGAGAGTGAGAGAGAGCCAGAAGATAGAGAGAGCTGAGCAGCCCCCGGTTGCGAGCTGCCCAGCGCGTCTCTTCCCACGTTGACTTCTGGCCTTATTGTCCAATCAAGTTGGTGGAAGGTGGGGCGGGGAAGGGGGGCGACGGGGGTGGTCTAAGAGACAGGCTACTGCACCGTTGGGTGAGGTGTGTCCACCGGGGAGTGACGGTGGGGGGAAGGGGGTAAGGGGGAACTCATAGGGATAGATTTGCAGAGGATGAGAACGAAAATGGCGAGGGAGTTGGTCTGAAGGAGTCGCCATAGGCGCTCCTGAGCGTTGGTGAGGGATGTGTGGGCACGGGGATAGCGGCGGTGGGAAAGGCGGTAATGCTCCGTGGCTTCTTGGTACGGGAGCAGCTGATCGCGGGCCGACCGAGCACCGTGGTAGAGAGCAGGAGCGATCCCAGCACAGCTGGTGAGTTCTCGTGCTGCTTTGTGGGCCGCCTCGTTGCCTCCCACCTTAGCGTGGGCCGGGGTCCAGATGATGTCGACTGGTTGAGTAGGGCGATTTTGAAAGATAATTTTGAGTGCCGTAGCCGAAATGCTAGCGCGAATGAAGTTTTGAACGGCCGTCTTCGAATCAGTGATTATATTGTGTGGTTGCGGCCTAGTGATAAGGGGCTAGGCTACAGCCGTTTCTTCCTCCGTTGCGGGGTCAGATGTCCGTACGGTGAGGGAAGTGACCGGAGGAGAGTTGGAGTGAGTGACTACTGCCAGAGCAAATCCCTCCGCGTGTCGGTACTCTGCGACGTCTACATACATGGTGGGGGGAGATGGAGTATTCATCTGCAAGGGCACGGGCGCGCTGACACCTGCGCTTCGGGTGGAGGCAGTCTCGGATTTCTCGAGGCAACGAAGCTTCGTTCTCTATCATTGCCGGGATGCCAACTCGTAGGCGGTGAAGAATGTGTCACCCTGTGTAAGTGGTAGAGAGGCGGCGTAACTGATTAATACGGTGGCTAAGGCGTTGCGCTGCTGAGCACGAGGTCGCGGGTTCGATTCCCGGCCGCGGCGGCCGCTTTTCTGATGGAGGCGAAAAGCAAAAACGCCCGTGTGAACGAGATTTCGGCGCACGTTAAAGATCCCCAGGTGGTCAAAATTAATCCGGAGCCCTTCACTACGGCGCGCCTCATCGCCTGCGTTGCGTCGGCGCGTTAAACCCCACAATCAATCAACTGATTAATACGATGGGCCACTAGTAGCTCATGGGCAGTATTGTATATTCCCAAAGAGGCGTGAATGGGGAAAAATACAGCGTAAAACAAAGTAAATCATGTGTCTGCCTTCAATGCGTCGCCAATCAGGCTTTCGGCTTCGAGTTGTCTTAGGTATGACGTAAGAGACCCTGTGAATTTACTGCGAAGCATTCTAGGCTACTTACCCTTTGCGGCATTTGGTTATGACGCTGCCTAGCCTGTTACGCCGCGCCTTATGTATAGTTCCCCGGTGCACTTCCCATTCCCCCGAGCAGTGGAAGACGCTGGTGTCCAGCTCCCTCTAATGCGATCAGCTCCTGCTGGTTGAGAGAGCGGTAGCATCAAGGTGGGCAAATGGCTACGTGTAAGAAGGCTCCACTTCCGAAAGGCTCTCCAAATGAAGTTTTTCTCTCTCTTTCTTCCTCTCTTCCAACGAATAACTTCCCTCTATCTATCTCTCTCATGAATCGCCGATGCGCATGTAAATGGTGCTCCTTGGCACAAAATTCGTTGTGGCGGCGAAGCACCCGCACGCCGCGGGTCGTTTGTGTCGTCGATTTGCCTGTAAAGGGTTCACACTGCACAATGGTGTCGTGGCGGTGAAGCACCCGCACGCCGCACGTAGTTTGTATCGTCGATTTTCTGTAAAGGGTGCACCACTGCACGACGGGTGTCGTAGAGGTGAAGCACCCGCACGCCGCGCGTCGTTTGTGTCGTCGATTTGCCTGTAAAGGGTGCACCACTGCACAATGAGTGTCATGGCGGTGAAGCAGTCCCACATTCCGCACTACTCACACTGGCAATAGTCACAAAGGCCTAGGTATCCTCACCCGTGGATGCATGCGTGGTTACAGCGGGTAATTATCTGAAGCCAAAGAACGCTTCGCATTTAAGACAATCCCCGGTTATCAATTCTTCCTGCAAAGACACCATACAAACACTATATACAATAAATCAGAAAATCGACGAGTTCGGCGCCCGTCTCAGCTTTAGGCGTTGATCGTAGCAGACGACACGGTTGATGTCAACCGGAAAACGAGTGCAGCTGGAAATTGCACCTCAACGGATGCTCAACAAACACAGCGGTGTTAACACCACATATATTATTATGCTACGTGCCCTGCGGGAGGTCTTCATTGTTGCTTGGCCTTGTTGCTCCACCTCCGGGGGCAGAGGGAAATTTTCTTGCTGCTAGATGTTGTCATGTTTTGACGAGGTAGAGTACCAGTATTAAAAGGGCAATGAATGCCTAACCTGCTTAGGCGACGCGAAATAAATGTTTCGACGAGCGATCCGCGAGAGCCGCCTGCCGCCAGATCGACCACGACAAAGCTTGGTTGTATGGGGGGATCTGTTCAAGACGAACGTAATTGATTGCTTGTAAGTGCAATAAATTTTTACCTTGATCAATTATATTATGCCTTGGAGATGCGGCGAAAGAGAGATGGTCGCCGTGCTAGCATGTAGCATTGTGCCTTCGCCGTGAGATGGGCCGCTCACGCGTCTCGAAAAAACTCGAAAAATCACTTTGCCCTAAGCGAACGACTCAGTGAATGTATTCTTTTGTTGCGGCCTCCCGACGCTGGCGTATGCAGCGGGCTGCAAGGCCGCTAATTCTACCGTGAAATAATGACTACCGATACTTATTTCAGTGCCACTGTCGCAAGCTATACGCACTAATCATATCTGGCTACTATGTGCACTTTCACAATGACGATGAACCGTTTCGGGATTTCACTGGGGAAAACAGTAACAAAACAATCGGTCACTTACGTAGAGCACGACATCATCGCAATTTTATTATTTGAATAATTTTTGGTTTTGGCTTTCTACATAATTGTTTTGTTTCTCTGTATTTTACTTTTCAATCCTTTCGTGCTTTACCTTTCCTTTTCCCCCTCGACATGAAATCGAGCGTACGCAACTGCCTCCGGGCGACGCAGAGACCAAGAACAGGGAGCGTATACGCTGCCTACGGCACCACCGCGTTCAGCTTAAGCGAACCTCGAAAACAACAATTAATGAGCTTTCCTTGGTATGTATCCAAACACAAAGCATCTTAAAAAGACATTCTTGGAATACATAGCAACAGCACCAACCTTCAGAATGGCTCGTTTGGGCTGTTCTGTCGCGCACTGATTATCCGAAAGCATCACAGTTGACAGTACGGTAAACCAGGGCCTTAGCCAGAAATTTTTTTCGGGGAGGGGGTTGGGGGTTGATTTTAAGAAGGGGGTAGTTTTACTGAAAGCAACAGCAAGTATTGCTTACGTGCTGCCTGGAAAAGATATTTGGAGGGGTTCGAACCCCCAAACTCCCCCCCTGGGTACGGCCCTGCGTAAACTAAAGTGTTGCGGAGGTTGTAGAGGAAGAAGCTACATGGAGGTGCGACGGCCGCAGCTAGGATAGCTAGACCCCACCCCCCACCTGTAATGCAGAGTTACTTGATATTGAAGAGCTTTGACTGTAATGTAGGCGGCCAGCGACGGTCCGGACCAACGGCCCATCGTTCCTTTCGGGCGCCGCGCGGCCAGGCAGGGCCGTCGGCGCAGGCGCGTTCTGCCAACCATCCAGAATTTCGATTTGGGGGGGGGGGGGGGGGGGGGGGGGGGGGTCAGAATCCCTTCGGGGGTAGGATTTTGGGGGACTGCTGGAGGGGGGGGGAGGGGGCTGTATAAATCCCTGGGTCTGGTACCCGTGATCGTACGTGGAATCTTTTTTGGGAATGTCGAATTCCTTCGCGGGGAAGGGGGGGGGGGTCAAAGTGTATGTCTGGCCAGGAATCGGGGCTTCGAGGAGCTGATGCATACGCTTCACAAAATTCCCGCAATTATAAACTGGAAACGTAAAATTGGATGAGCAAATACTTAATTCACACCGTAGACAAAAAAAAAAACGAACAATTTAGAGACGCACACACGGTGCAGCAGATAATCCAGTCGAAGTAGTTCGCACGTTAAGACGAAAAAACGAAAGCTAAAGACCCGTTCACACTTGCGACGAAGCAACGCGATTTCTGCGGCGGCGAAAAAAATTGATCGAGACCAAACGACAGAAACGATAGTCGGGAGAACAGAAATACCGTCGCTTTCACTCGCTTTTTGTGCAGACACATTTTTGTGCAGATACGAGGTGATACGTTTTTCGCATCCCGCATTTGGTGGGGTACTTACTCGGAGTTCACAGAATAAAACGCAAATTAACCAGGGATGATAAGCTTGCGAAACGAGCTATTCGCACTTGAATTTTAGAGCATGTTCTTTTTAATGTAGTACGAGATGTGGGGCAAAACAATAGACGTTCCGAACTAACGGGTACACAACTAAACGGCACGTCGACGCTGCGAAACCCTGCTGTCATGTATTTTACTGACATGGCACAATGGCTGATCGGCACGAACGACACTGCCACTTATGTGACCATATTTGTAGAGACATACCCAATATTTTGTGCAAAATTAAATCACAAAACGCATATAGGTTCAATGTGAAGTGAAAGGAGCACGAGAACAGTGGCCGATAGCTGACAGGATCCCTGCACCACCAAGGAAGGATGACGGTAACCAACCGGCGCATCTTACGTACGTTCCTGTTGGATTGCTGCTTTTGGATGGAGTCCACAAACCAACTACTCCTGCAAAGTATTTCTCCGTATGACATCAGTGTTGACGTCACAAAAACAGGCGATGCAGTGGGAGAATTGGTATTTTGTAAATTTATCAGAGAATGAAGCATCGTTTGGTGCCCGCGGTGAGCCCCGCGGGGGTATTAAAAAACACATCTTTTGAATAAAACTGAGTTGTTTGCAACGCACAGCGGCCTTTCCCTTTGCGACCCTTAACAAAGGCGGAAGAAATTGAGCTCAAGGAGCGGGCACAAAATTTCAGAGCAGTATCGAATACATTTATGTTGCAAGAATTGAGAGGTGGGAATTCCGTATGCCTGACATATTTCTCCTTTTTCTGCAGCCCTAAAATGAAATCTTTGGCAAAAAAAAAAAAAAAAACACGCCACAAAGACTGAAAAGTGAGTTTGCAATAACAATGATACCTGAACTTTACTCAATACGTCCGTAGAGTACGCGAAATGCTTGGGGGCACGCATGAAAGGTGGCTTAGTTAACTCTGGCTGCGATAATCAAACGGGAAGGCAGTGCTGCATGGGCTTTGATTTGCTGGTAGCACCCGCCGCAGTGGCTCAGTGGCTAAGGCGTTGCGCTGCTGAGCACGAGAACATGGGTTCGATTACCGGTCGCGGCGGCCGCTTTTCTGATGGAGGCGAAAAGCAAAAAACACCCGTGCGTTCGAGTTTTGGGCGCAGGTGAGAGGAGCCATGGAGACAAAACACAAGTTTGTGTTATTCGAAAGATTTCGTGTTTTACAGTGCCCCCAGCGCTTGTCCGGATGCAAACGATGCTTTATTCACTGAAAAATTAATCTAAATTAATTTAAGTTAAAATTCTGATTTTCCCGCTAAATCGTACGTTTTCGTGGTCTGCAATGACATCACAGGGCCTTGTTTACCGTTAGTTAACCTAGACGGCGTCACCACACTACGGCAAGCCGTTTGCTGCCTTTGGTTTGTTTGTGAACGTATTTGTACCTAGCTTGTTTTGTTCATGGAGACAATCGTTTCGTGAAACATGGTGCTCGCTTGACAAATACGGTCACGTAAAACATCGTTGCTTGCGTAAATCAGCCAGTGCCGACTGAAACAAACCCAAAGCCCCGCAGTCCTGTGCAGCTAAACCGAGCATATATTGCGCGCAGTACCAACCGCAGTACGCATCGGTACTACGTGTGCTTTCGTGCTGTTGTCCCACCATTTTTAAGGCTTTAAAAAGAATGTGCCCTAAATTTAAGAGCAAATAGTTCTTTCGGCAAGCTTATAAGCTCTGCGTAATTTGCGTTTGCTTTTGCCGCCCTCCGCCAATCGCAGAGCTGGCTAGTATGACATCATAGGTTCTGTTGCGGGAAATGAGCTAGTGGGTCGCATGACCATTTCTTTTTTTCTAATTATGTAGCTTATTTGAACGAAGTTTATGTTAAAACTGGTGTCAGTATGATTCTAACGAGGCGCGCTTTTGAATGAACCAAACTTGTGTTTTCTCTTCATGGCTCCTTGAAAGATCCCCAGGTGGTCAAAATTAATCCGGAGCCCTCCACTACGGCGCGCCTCACCGCCTGCGTTGCGCTGGAGCGTTAAACCCTATAATCAATCAATTGTTGGAAGTGCAGTCAGGTGCAGACGGATATCAGGGCTCAGTCAGCTTCCTCTATTCTAGAATAGAGTTCAGGCCTGATGCAGAAACATGCAGGGCCAGTTCCATTTGATGGTTTCACTTGCACTGAATTCACTGCCATGACCATCGTTGCCCCGAACTGTTCTGCACATAATTTGCATTCTAAGGAGAGTGATTAAACCCACTAGTACAATTTTTTCCACATGCATCACCCCACAAACTGAATATAAGTCGTTTGTAATTTTGCATCTAAGGACGCAGTAGAACCTCGTCAATTCAAAGCTCATTAGACAAAGTTTTGAGCTCCAGCAAAATCCCAAATTACTTGAACGAAAGACAATCACAAACCTGGCACTTTTTGTATCTGTAGGTGCTAGAGAGCCAAAAGCACACCACCTTTGTTGGTAGCCGACAGTTCAACTGCTGAAAGTAATAAGTGTGGTTGCCTGTTATGTTATGTGCTTTTGGATCCGACACAACCAACATTTTTTCTTGTCACTACAAAACTTTGTTGTCGTGAATGATGCATCAGATGCCACTGGCTACAAGACTTCGTGACCCAGTGCAGTCCCAGTGTTGCATTACTTACCTGAATGTGTTGCCCAGTGTAGAAAGAGTTGATCACAAAAGTAACAGCTCTCATGCCAACAGCCTTCTCTTGTTGCCCGTCTTAAAGAGACAGCGAAGTGAATTTGTCAAGCTTCTGTCTTTGTTTGCATTGCGTAGACCTGCTCAACTAAACTTACTTTGAATCATTTATGTGGTCGATGAAGCAGTATTTAATTTATAAAACCTGAAGAGAAAATACCATATGACATTTGTGGCGGCCGCAACAGCTACCAGCAGTGGCGTATATTAGAGTTGCAACGTGACGATGTCCAAGTTTCACTTTTGATTCTGCGCAACAACACGCTTGGCATACAACATTACCGTTGGTTGGGAATTCTCAGTATCATAGGAATTGGCATACTGCACTTCTCCCATGTTGTCGGCTGTGCAATGGGTCGGATAAGCCTGCCAGTACCACTTAGCATTGTAGCAATCACTAGGTGGAGTACACTGTGCGTGTGGCTGAAAGGCCTCTGCATCATCAGAGACGCTCAACTGCGAGGCGCTTCGCCCTAACCTTTAGGAGCTTTCCTGGCTTGTCCCTGTGTCGTAAGAGGCGTGTTTGCACCAGGCTGAGCCAGCTGACTTGGCACTGTGCCTGCCAGCGGTTGGTGCTTATGTCAACACCACGCCAACGAGAACTTGCCAGCACGTCAGTGTCAGTCTGCACGTGATCTGCCAACTCGCTCACACAGCAATGAAAGTTGCAGCGCAAAATGGTGAATTCAGTACAAGAAACATTACTCAAGTGCAAAATGATCAACCAAAGAAAAAACGACACAAGTCCTACCAGTTTCGAACTTGCCAATTGTGACACACTGCACCCAGTGCTTCAGACCGATTTGGCTACAGCTCCAGTGCTGTCAGGGATGGAAATGTAAAGCATATATCGTAAGCCTATGTATTCTTTTTTAGTTACGGCATTCCGAGCAGCTTAGATGACTATTTCTTGACTAACACTTGTGCAGTATGCGTGTGCCAAATTCTCTAGTGATTGTGTTCTTTGGGCAGGAACAGTGATTGAAAATGTGTGGTCGTGCTGCTGACCGCTGTGCTAGTCCACCCAGCGCAAAAAGTGCTTCCTGTACCTTGGTTTTACACTTTACAATAAAAGGTTCGGTTGCTTTAAAATTCCTTAGAACCTATATTAACTTCACTGACCCTTCTCCCAAATTAATTGGCCTTTGATTTTCTACTAGCGCACCGATCAGCGAAGCATCACGTGTGTTTGTGTGGAGCTACTTTGACTTCATAGACTTTACCAGGCTTGATACAGTCTATAAACTAACAAACTAAAGGCACATTTTTCCAGGCAAAAATCATGTCGTAGCATAGTTCTAACTCAGCAAACAAATTGCGACGACCCGCTGGCGACTGGCCGACAGACTCTGTCGGAGGGTCGGCGAGCCGTGCAGTAGCGCAGTCAAGGTCGGTCTGCCTCAAGTAAGCGTCAAATGAAACATCATAGGAAATTGGCAAGGAGGATGCAGAGAGGAGGACAGCACTTTCAAATCGATTTTTCTACTAAACATAGTTGCATAAATACACCGAGAGTGGTCGAAACATGGCCAAGGGGCTCCAGACTACAATTTGCGCAATTAATCCCACAATGTTTACAAACCACTTCAGTGTCTCTTTAACTGCAGAAAAGCAGCCAAGGCCTTCGGGGGTAGGGGGGAAAAAAAACACCGCAATGGTTTAGTGGCTAAGGCATTGTGCTGCTGAGCCAGAGCATGCAGGTTTGATCCCTAACCACAGCAGATGTGTTTTTGATGGAGGCAAAATGTGAAAACGTGTGTGTGTTCGAGATTTCGGCACACGTTAAAGATCTCCAGGTAGTCAAAGTTAGTCCGGAGCCATCCACTATGGCGGGCCTTATCGCCTGCGTAGCATTGGCACATCAAACCTTATAATCAATCAATCATCCGAAAAAGAAAAAAAAAAAGGTTGCTTTGACAAACACATTATGTGTTCTAGCAATTGGAAAATTATAAAGGAAAACGGTTAGAAAAGAAAAGAAAAATCCAAAATACACAATTGGCAGGAAAGCGTCATAAACACACTCACCTAGCAAGAATCGTACAGTGAATATGCACACAAAACATACACCATTCAGCCAAAAAATGAATTTATTGAAGCTGGTAAACATAAAATCGTTGAACTGTGCTTCACTGCAAGCACGTGTACAGCTTTCCCCATTTCACACAACTTTCTCACTTCTGCTGCCTGTTTTTGCGAGGTACTCGCGATTGAAACAAGTTGTTCAGAAAGGAAAAAAAAAAAAAAAAAACCCACACAGCTGCACTTGGAAACCAACCAGCCATGAACTATGCTTGCACATGGCAATAGCACTGAACAAGGGAAGATAAAGACAAGAAAGCGAAAGTCACGGCTGTTTGGCAGCCTGTGCTCCGAAGAGGGTGAAGCCATTCACACTTTGACCAGCATCGGAGCAACCAGCTTGTCAGCGGCTGCCTTGCTCTCCAGTTTTTCCACGATGGCCAAAGCAAACTCAAACGTCGTGCCTGGACCCCGGCTCGTGATCAGCTGGCCATCGACCACCACACGATCGTCAAGGTACTTGTAATAATCACCTGTGACATACATTAGTGCACAAGAAATATAAATAGCTACATAGCGAAACTGACTTGGAAAGGGAGAGGGGGGGGATTCAAGCACTGTACAGCACTGGAGTCTCATAAGCGAGGTGCAAGCAAATTACAAATACTGACCCTTAGAGAGGTCATCCTTCTTGCTGGGGTGCGAAGTGAGCGCCTTTCCATGTCCGATGCCATGGCTCTTCAGGGCGATGGGGGCTGCACAGAAACGTAGGCAGCATTAAAGGAGCCATGAAGACAAAATACAAGTTGGGTTTATTAGAAAGACTGCTTAGTCCCGATAACAATGATACCAACATCATCGCAATCTTCGAACAAATAACGGAGATATTAAAGAAAACGTGTGAAGCAGTCGCGACCCCCTAGCCAATTTCCCGCAACTGTTCTATGACATCACGGAACCTTGTTTGTGCGATTGGCGGCCGCCTAAGAGACCTGTCGCGACGACACATGACTGGACGTCTGTAATGGGGCCTCTAGTTCCATTTGACCATATCACTTGAATGCTAACGTGCAGTTAACGCACTGAAAATTATGTTTTATTGTTGGCCCATATGACGTCATTCTTGCTCATAACACGTCACTGTGGCGCAAAATTTGAAAGTTTTCTAATACTTCTTGCTTTTTTTTCGTTAAAAAAACATCTTTTGTGGCTCTAATGGAACTGAGTGAGATACTGAATACTAGTTCTTTCAAATTAAACGAAGTTGTATTTTCTCTTCATGGCTCCTTTTAACAAGAAATTCCACTTTGGGACTGCTAAAAGCGAATCATACAGTAAGCCTGCTTTGGTCCTGAGAGATTCTTGTAAGTTGTGAATTTGAAGGTAGTAACGTCCAATAGAAAGCCACTGCATGCTTCCAGGAGTAACATTCCTTGAGTTTTTCACATTTTACATTTTACGACTGAATTGGTGCGGATTACTTTTTAGAGTCTCTACTGTAGCATGTTCGCTGTACAATTGAATTATTTGTTCAGGTTCAAGGGCATTTACTCTCGCACTATGCGACTGGTGACACCTATAAAGAGACACAATCGGCTGATGTCTTCTGTTGCAGACGTAATGTCTTCACGGTCAGACGGGTAGAGGTAAAGTGTTCAGTCTTCCACTGCGATGGTAAAGCAGGAAGAGGTGGGTTGGGGTTGATTACGGTGGGCACAGCTTCGTAATCTGTAAAGTACGTTGAGACGTACTGAGAATTGGCAATGATCTCCTGCACTGCTGCTCTTTCCTGCCACCATGTATTTGGCGAAGTGTTGACGATGGCGGATTTCATTCTTCCACTCCTTCACCTCCCCTGCAACACGCTTATGTAGATGGCTGCGTTTCACTGCTGCTAACGTTGCAGCCACTCATGGTGCTGCAGGTTTAGATTCAATAGTGGTATGATGCAGAATGCCGTGCAAAGTGGCCTGACCCACTGGTTACTCCTGCCAGCAAAATGCAGAAAACGAGCTATGGAATGCACCAGTGCCAGTGCACATGGCCAGGCCTTGCCCGGGGCACTTGGTCCTTTATGTTTGGCGTTGGCCAATAAACCTCGGCGGTGTGTGCGACCCCTTGTAAAGCAAGATTCAGACGAACGATGAGGATGGCGCCAGGGGTGGACGGATATGTAATGCTTCATGTCACTGGATGGTCCAGCCTGGTCCACTGGATACACATCCACATGCGCGGCAAAAACTAGCAGACAAAAGTGGAGAAAGTGTGAGGCAACTCCTAATTCCGCGCCGCCCTGCAGCAGGCCACCGGGAGTGACGACGAGTGCCGCCGCAAGGAAACATGCTTCTTTGCTCCAAACCCAGTTGTAACCCCGCTGCTCCCATTTAAATTCACTAAAATTCGAGTGGAAAAAGAGGCCGCCTTTTTGGTGTGGAGAATGCGTGGGCCACCCACACCACAGGGCAGAGTTTAAAACAGTTCATGCGGGCGGGCTCTGTGGGCCAGAAAAACATGTTTTCCTTATCTATTCTTTATCATGTCAATCGGCTTTAAGTATTGGGTGGTTTAGGTATGCGAGAATCTCAGTTGGTTACGCTAAATGGGAAACATCGCAGCTAAATGGGAATTGCTGAATTGGCCATGAGCTTCTGACGACAGCTGTCACTGTCACTGCTGCTTGAAGCTGTTTGGCCGCAGTTCCCTCTATCAAGCCCCCCCAATATCCCCCCCAACACATATTTCACCGCTGCGCATTCATATTAAATTTCCCCACCACATGCTTCTACTTTTTCTGACACTGCAGCCATCGCGTGTCCATCATCCTTTGCAGAGGATCTCGCAACATCATTGTCCATTCGAAGACCTGTGCTTTGTAACTTTCATCCATTAATCCCATTCCATATGTAATACACACTACATCGGGGCCTCACGAAAATAAAGTGAAGCGAAGTGAAGTGAGTATGTTGTTCTGCCTGTATTCACGTTTAACATGTGGTTACCTTAATGTTGAGCCTAATGGCGTGCCAAGCAACATCAAACTCGTACATCCATCTGCATGCACAATTTGTCGACACTTCTTGAGCCAAAGTTCACAATGCATGCACTAGGTCCACCTTTAGTAAGGTACAGCCATAGAGTTGTGTTGGGGTGGGAGACGCATAGTTGACTTGAGTTCCGGAGGCCTGGGTTCACTTCTGTTATGAATCAGCAGTGGTGTGTTGTGCTGACGCGGTGTCTGTGCTCTAATGGCATGCAAAATGACTCGGCAGCGACCTCTCCCACAGAGGCTTAGTGTGTTGGGGAGAAGCCAGTATAGAAAACTCAAAATGTTATTGCATGCCAGTGATGTATAGTTCTACGTGACTGTGTCACGGCCGTATCGCCTTGGCACATGCAGACCCTGCGTGTCTCCAAAAAATCCACCCTTGCAGCCACTGCAAAACTACTGCAAATTAGGCCAATCTAATGGCAACGGTGTAAGGTATACCTTTAGTTAAGGGCACAGCTTGAAAACAAACATTTACTCGTCGTTCTAATATGGTTGCCATACAGACACTGCTGAGACCGTTGACTGCAGCGCCCTCCAGCGCGAGAGAAAAGAAGCTGATGAAGCGCCAGTCACTCGGAGGTGTTAGGATCTTCGCAGCTCCTCATCAAGCCTTCCCGGCAACTTTCGTAACCAGCCGTCTGTGCGACGCGGTTGGGTCAATACCGCCGGCCGATGGAGCAGACGATAATTTGGAGAAAGCTGTGCGAAAGCATTTGCGTTCGCTGCAGTATTTCAACATTTTCTGGGCAGGTTTCTTGAGTCGGTAATAATCAAAAGAATATATAAAACACTAAACCGAGATGAATGTGTGCCGCGGTAGCCGTTGAACACTCACGAAAGTGAGATTTCATGCTTGCGGAATAAAAAAAATGGGGTGCAAATGCTTAATAGAGGAAATGCTGGTACATGCAGCTGGCAAGAAAACGTGACATTATTTAACGTTCCCTGCGATCCTCCAAACGAATGAATGCGTGCTCTGCAGCAATCCCCTGCAGACAATGATGCTACTTGCAGCCGGCATTTCTTCGAGAGTGGGGTTGTGAGAAACGATACTTTCCGGAACTTAAGAGGGGAAGCACTACAGAACGTTGAAGAGGTGCACACTCGCAAACAATGCAGTATCATCAAATCTACCGTTGGCTACAGCACCCAATCTACTCAGTACCAGCAGCAGCAAAGGGGAAGCGCCCACTGCTGGAACAGTGCCCCAAAATACAAGGAAGGCAGCTCAATAGCTGGAATGGATTAAGCTAGGGGCAAGTACGCTGATGTTTCTTCATCGTAAATGATGTTGCACAACTTGGGCAAGTTCATGCATAAAGCTGCAGAGACGAAGTGATGTTGAAGTCACTGGCGGTGCCCAATGTTAAGAGGAGCTTCGGCGCGGGTCTAAATGAACTTAGGACACACCCGCACTCTCGGAGATGTTTTAACGATGCGGTAAAATCACGCATTAGGCTCGCGTTGTGTGAGCTCACATGGTAAGCTTATAGTACAAACAACGTTGTTTCACACGTGTGCGTCTAGCGCATGCGAACCACCTTGCCCCAGACAGTCGTTGGTGAAGCCATGGAAGTCTATGACGCTGTGAAGTTGCGAGTTCTGCCACCAGATGACCTTTCAATTGAAGATCTATGCGCGACACAGCCAACTATTTGACAGCTCTTTGGGGCGCTGTGTCCCCCACCTAAAGGTTTGCACCATGCCAATGGCTGCAAATGCACATCAGAACCATCTCCGCAAATGATGACCCATTATTAGAGCCCCTAGCTTTCCGCGATTCCGCAATTCCGCGAAAAATCGCGGAATTAAAATGTTTTCGCGGAATTCCAAAACAACCGTTAAAAGTGTGGCGCTACATCCCCAAAACAATATATTCAGTGAAATATGGCGGAAAAGTAATAGCAAAATGGTTTCTATTGTCTGCAACATTTGTACTGTTGAAAATTTAAATTTGCATTTGCGTATTCCTACCTTATCAAATAATAAAGTGGCTAGGTGGTGCACCTCCACCCGAATCAAGGGGCTTAGCCATAGCCACAGAAAGAGACATTGCACACGACAAGGCCGGTCAGATTGCCAAACAAATGAAGGGTGCAATGAGTAAAGTGGCTAGCAAGTGCTAGTATACTTGGAGAACTCTGACACTTGGAAGTTCTTCAAGAGTGTGAGGTGCTTGGATCCCCAGCAAGTTGGTTGTCTCTCAGAAGAGATTAGAGTTTGGGGCCGTTCCTGAATTTATAGCCCTAGCTGCTGAATGGCAAGTGTACCTGGAGTCTGCCCAAGACCTCAAGTCTAGTGACAGGGATTTGGCACAATTTCTTCTAAACAAGAAAGCCAGGTGAAGATTTTGATGTCCTGGCTTCTGGGCTGGGATGGAACACCTGACTCCAACACTTTCTTCCATTGCCCTTAAATACCTGTCGGTCATTCAGTCGCTACGGTGACATCGTGCCTCACAAGCGTCATTCTCTTGGTGAAGAAAGCACAAAGCATCACCAGATGCTCAGCCACAACAGCTTCCTTCAGTTGTAAATAAAATCTAGCACGTTAGGAGTCTGAAGTGTCTAATAAATGAACTGTTACATATACCTTATGCTGTTTCAATGTTGTCGCGAAATTTTGCAGATTCCCCTATCTAGAATCGCAGAATTTGAAATGTTCCACCGCAAAAAGTAAGGGGCTCTACCCATTATTGCCCAACAATGTCAGAAGCGCGGCAATGGCACTATGGCGCAGGAGCGCCGGCCCAGTGCTGTTGCTCGTAGCTTACGAGTCACCACAGCACCTGATTCAGTGGAGTGGTTTCACTTTTGCGTACTTGACTAGGTTTGAAAACTCTGGTGCGTGACATGTGCAAACTGACAGTTACAGATTGTGAGGGTGTTTAGGCTCGTCCTTTGGCGACCAGTGTCAGTGCAGTTGGGACACAGCAACCCACTGTGCTGTACAATCGCTACTCACCATGGATGAAACAGTTCAAATTTGGCCTCTGACTTTCTGTCATCGGAACAGAGGCAGCTCTCTTCTCCAAGTTGCTTGCCAGTCACGCTACCTCGGCGAGACAGGCCGTACATGTACACCTGGTCCTCAACAGTTCCCATCCAGACCCAAATTTACCTCATTTTGCATTCGGCTCAATTCCCTTAATTCTATTCTTTTTGCATCATTGGTCATTTGCGAGCCGTTTGCTGCTACAGACACTTACGCCGGCTTTACTGGTCAATGGGCATTTAATGCTTTTGGATTAAGAACTCGTAAGGTGAACGACTGACATCCTTCAGCAACAAGGCAGTGTGAACATATATAGTTACAGTTTCCATCCCAAATGCTTACCAAAGCTCAAATTTTAAAGTCTCAGCTCAGCGCTCATGCAATTGAATTGGCATTCAGTTCTTTACCTGTGCCGATATTTCAAGTATCTGTCCAAGGAGGATTTCTGGGGCACACACACACACACACACAGTCGCAGCTCTCTGAATCTGTCAAGAGACCCACTGGCCCAGCAGACAGACTGCAGGCACAAGCTTGGAGCCAGCCATTCTCTGTTTCCCCTCACCCGCGCAGATGGCTGCCACCAGGCGTCCGCTCTTCTCCTGTTCCTTTAGCAGCTTTCCCACGGCCTGGCTCTGCAAAGAAGTGGTACACATTTATGATCACACGTATGAGGCTCTAATGTCAGCTGTCATCAAACATGCAAGCAACGACATTCAGTGCGCGAAATTCTCCTTTTTGGGGTGAATTTCAGCTGTAATTTTGGCCAAAAGGAAAAAGAGGAATCTTCAATAGATGAAGAGAATATTAGGAGTCGTGGAGTAAAAAAAAATAAGAATAATGTCAGTAAGCCACACTTCACATCATTTATTACTTTGTTTTCTTTCAAAAAGTTTGCTTAACACATCGTCGGATTTATGTTCAAATATCCGCAGTTGTGTTCCTGTAAGCAACAGGCATCCAAGACCACTTCCAATAGCATTGAGGAAAGAATACTCCATGAGAAAAAAAAGCTAGTAAAGCATGAAGAGGCGGCAGTTGAAGGGTTGAAGCCTGTTTGCATGCATTCCTGTGCGATATACAAGAATGTATTTCGGGTGTGCCTTAGTCTGTGTGCTGTCAACAAGAGATGGCACAGGCACTCCAGGCGCGGAGCTAAAATCACCTCAATTACCAAATAATGTTTCGGCCTTTTTCATACAGGTAGTTTTAACTTATAGCTTTAGCTTGCAAAGTAAGCATGCTGTTTGGTACAAAACTTGAAACGCACAGTGAAATGCTGCCGATCTGCAGGTGCAGTGGAATTTGTTCATGCTGAAACTCCCTGATTTTACGAACGGCGTTTGCGTCTAGAAGGCTACGTAAATAGACATACGTGATGCTGGCTGACGCCCAAAACCGAACAGGAGTCAACATAGAGATCTCATCAACAGCCCACTGGGTCCACTGCAGGCAAAGGCCTCCCCCATTGACCTCCAATCGCTCCTGCCTTGTGCCACTCAAGTCCATTCTTTGCCAGCGAAATTCCTTGTTTCGTCTCTCCGTAAAGTAATCAGCCCTCCGCTTCGCCTCGGCCCGTCTCCTGGTGTCCACTCTGTCACCTTGGTAGTCCACCGGTTATCATTTCGCCTAATTACGTGTTCAGCCCAACCCCATTTCTTTTTCTTTTCTGAACTATAATACTCTGTCCATCAATGTTACTCCTACTATTTTTCTTTCCATGGCCCGCTGAGCCGACTAAAGTTTGCTTTTTAGTTGTTTAGTAACGTGCCAAGTTTCAGCTCCGTATGTCATCACCGGCAGTATGGACTGGTTGTAGATTTTTTTTGGGGGGTGACAGAGGTAGCCTACTTCTCATTATTTGGGAGTGCTTGCCGAGTGCTCCCCAACCCACACCTATTCTGCGCCGGATTCCTCTCTTGTGGTTGGGGTCAGCACTAACCATCTGTTCGAGGTAGTTATATTCTTTTACTTCTTCTAGGGTCTCGTTTCCTAAGCAGAAGAGGACGTTCGTGGCATGCTTATTCCCCATTACTTTAGGTTTATTGATATTTATTTTTAGCCCCACGGTTGTGCTTTCTGATTGTAGTCCCTCAAGCGTTGTTTTGAATCTGTTCTGCAGTCTCATTCAGCAAGACTATGTCATCCGCAAACCTCAATGGCACAAGTATTCCCCGTTTATCCTTAATCCCATGTTTTCCCAATAAAGCTTTCTAAATACCCCCTCCAGACATGCTGTGAATAGTTTTGGCGAGATGGTATTTCCCTGTCTTACTCCTTTTCAGATTCGAAATTTCAGATTGGATCACTTTGCTTGGGCAGGGTAATCCTGCCCGTGCATTCCTTATATATGTCTTCTAGAAGTCTCGTGCTGGTTTCCTCTATTCCCTAGTCTTTTAGAGCTTCTAGCATGGCTGCGGTGAGTACGGAATCAAACGCCTTCTGATAATCTATAAATGCCACGTAACAGGGGTTTAGTGTACTCTGCGGATTTTTATATCCCTTGGTTGACGACATGGATGTGATCTATGGTTGAGTACCCTTTCCTAAACCCAGTCTATGCTCTGGGTTGATGGGAATCCAGGCTGTTACTTATTCGGTTAACTATTACTTTCGTAAGCAGCTTGTAAACAACCGAGAGTAGGCTGATGGGTCAGTAATTCTTGAGGTCCTCGGTGTCCCCCTTCTTATCAAAAAGAGAATGCAGGAAAATTTGCAGAAAATTCCAAGAAACATGCAGGGGAAAATGCTAAACATGGGGAATTTCTGAACCTAGAAATGAGAATTTTTCTTCCCAGTTCGGAACGTGCAAGGCCTGCATATGAATGAGCCTAACGAACATCAGACACAGGTAGGTTAATTTGTACATGATATTACATGAGCAGCAAAATCCTATGTGGGGAAAAACCCCGACAACTTTAACAAGAGCCTAGCTCCCCCAATCAGATGGTCCGCAGCTTTTACATCTATCCGTTAAATAGAACATTAGAAGCTCAATAAATTTTTGTTTTAAGGAGAAAGCCGGAAGCTCAAGAAAACAGCTGCCGCTGTAAATAGTAAATACTAAATAAGCCCATGTGATCCCATGGGGTTTGACCACCCCTGTACTGTGCGATAGAACAAGAGTCATTTTTGTTGTTCCTTTCTTGGTGGCACACACCCACTGGGGCAGGGGTTTATCCAGAATTTTGATTTTGCGGGGATGTTGGGGGGTATAAATCTCTGGGCAGAGTGCACGTGGTTGTGGAATCTTTTTGGGGGGTGTCAAAGTCCTTCGGGGGAGGGGGGGTACAAGTTCCTGACTCGGGGGATTGGTCATGAATCGGGAGCTTCAATGATTTAACGTGCCCACTTCCCAAAACTGTGAACTGGAAACATAAAGCCACAAACATAAAGTGCATGCCACGTGACACTTGATCGTGGCCCCACGTGAGTGGAAGAAGAGAAGCTAATCGGAGTCATTTGTGCCAAAAGACAAGAAGAAATGAAGCGGAGAAAGAGACGGAACTACAATGTCGGAGCAAAAGAGTTGCTACTAAGTATCGCCAGGCTTCCACCCTCAAAGCACCTACGCAGACTCAAGTGCCCCGAGGAATTTTTAACTGAAACATTATGCGTTTTGCAGCTCTCTCGACTTGTTGTACAACCAACAATGCCTTGTTTGATGAGAAATAAGTAACTAAAGCTGGTATTTCTCTCTTATGTTTGCTTTACTTCTTTTTTGAAGTTAAATAGCACATCACAAACCTTCCAAAGCAAGCCGGGACTGCACTTTCAATTTTACTCAATCCTTGCTTTCTTAAGGCTACTGGAAGCAGCAGGCAAGTATATTCGGTTCTGAGACATCTATAACCTTGATTTATTCTTGAAAGTGGAAAATCTATCTAGACTTATGCGAAATATTATCATAAAACACAAATAACTGCTGCATACATAGACCTAGCCAATGAGCTTTTGTCCAGGTCCACGAGAAACGGCGGTGAGCTTTTGTCTGGTGGGCTTTCATCCCCTGAGCTTTTGTATTCTTACCGCTGGATGCGCAGCGGCGGAAAATTAGAGAGCTGGTGTGCTTTGGAGACAGAGGTAATGGAAGTTCTCATTCTTGCAGGCTGCTATACTCAAGTAATGCCTGCTCAGTTCAGGCTCTGACCTCTAGCCAGCTCTCTACTTTCCAAGCACTAAAACCAGCGTTGTTATTCTTTTCTTTTCCTCAGTTTATTATTTTGCGCTTTTAAAGGCGGAGCTGTTCGAAGCAGTCAACAAAAGAAATGGCGTTGAGCTCGAGAACCGAAATTTCGAGGCCGTAACTAGGGTACACGAATACCCGTCGGAGCCTTAAGTTTAAGACGACTATGCATTACCGCCTAGATTAACGTATTTCTGATTAAAAGTGAGTGCAAGGCGGAGTTTTAACGACATTTCGGATACTCGTGAGGCGCTTCCACTGACAACTAAAACCCCGATACATCTTAGCCAGAAAAACGGTCATTGAGGGCAGACTTTCACGAAAGTTCCTCCGCACAAGAACTTTTCTCGGCGACGATAACGCGAGGTTGTTGTGCCAAAGTTTACAGCTGATAAAACCGCTTACCGCTGCTAAACTTTCGGCCCCTTGCAGGCCCCCGGGCAAAACGATAACGTCGTACGGAGAATATGATGCGGCTTCATCCAAACTCTTGTCAGGTACAAGGACGACGTTTCGGCTGCACTTCACGGGACAGCACCCAGCTAGGCCAGCAATTGTCACCTCAATCTGAAAGAAAATACGACGTCACAGTGCGGCAAACGAAAACACCTGCGGTACGCTGAGACAGGCGGCCGAACCATCTTACGCGCGGCGCAGCTTATACTTACACCTGCTCTCCGCAGCACATCGGCTGATATGACTGTTTCCATCTCCTCCGCTCCTTCAGCGAGGATTAGAAGAGCCTTTTTGGTCATGCTTTCGTTAGAAAAACTGTACCGCCGTCGTCCCAACACGCTCACAATGCGGGCATTCATGCAAATTGCTTTCGCTTCCAGTCGATGATGATGACCTTGATAAAAACCAGGTGTTGGCCGCCAAAATTATACCCACAAAAGCACGATTCAATATTTTAAATATTTTGTTAGTTTAAATGCTACAAAAATATAAGTTAGCGGTAAAGTTTTAAATCAAGATGTTATCTGCAAGTTTTGCACAAACCGGAAACAGCTGTTGCATGTTCTGCTTTCTTTGACGCTTTTCTTGGCGTTGTTTTGCGGCGAAGCAGCACCAGCCGGTGCGCAACTTCTATTAAGTTTCCTTGTCCACGATCTCAAACCTTTGTCAATCTCTGTTCGTGGTCGTACGTCAGATGTATTGCGGCCAGGTTAAGTAGAAAATGTTCTCAATAAGTGCACCAGGAAGAAAAGAACAAGAGGATATGGTTGCGCCAGTGCTGTGAGGAGGACAACACAGATGACTGTGCATCGTAATGAATTCCATTTAAGCGTCCAAGGGTAGCAGACTGCTGTATTATGCCCAAAATCAGGAGCAAGGGGACCGTCCAAGCTCTACAGTATCGGGAACTCGGCATTACTAAATCCCCATACAGGTTTGGGCTCAAGATACTGCGGTCAATGATATGCGACGTGAGTATACACACTCAACAAATCGGTCGTTTTACGCGTGATTCACACGATATACATCTTGTTCGGGGAAGTTTTGACTTTTAAGCTTGTTCGCTGCCGATTGCTCTGTCCGTCGCGTACGAGTGTTCTGCATTTGCTCGAAAAGCTGTCGCTGTACGAGACAGCGATTTGACAACGTTGTGCACGTTCTTGGCGTAGTCTCCCAGGAAACTAATCATTCTGTTATGACGCTTCCTCTGCCGCCATACAGAAACGGTCAACTTTCACGAAGATTTGGGAGATGCACTCTAAGTACCCCATTGCATTTGAAGAGTAAGGAAAAGTATTATTTCCTCATTTATTCCTACTTGTGTCTAATATTTCGCTGTGATTAATTTATGTATTTGATAACGCAGTGGCCACATCTACCTTGAAAACTACAGAACGTGTTTGGCCCTGTAAGCCCTTTCATTATGCTGTTTTTTTTTATCGCCCTGCATACCTTTGGATAGAGCTTCTTTCGGTACAACTGTTGTCTTATTGTAACAGGTGCGGCATCAACTCCATACCCTGTACTCTTTATAAGCTCCCTCAAGAACCGAAAGACAAAAAAATCGAAGATGCGTTGGTGTACTCAGGACCTTTGGTGAGTGTTTGATTTGGTGCAGTTAGTTAGCATCAAATGCCGTTTGAAGCACTGGTAAGAAAAACCAGGTCAGTTTTACCTTTCCGAGGTTCCGAATAAATGAAGATGTAAGAACCTATTAATGTAAGGCTAACACGAGGTAGAAGACCACAAAAAAAAGGTGGTTGATTCCTCTTTCATAGAAACCGGTAAAACACGAAAGTGAAATGATCCTTCACAGGAGCATTTGAATGTTTATTGTGCCTCGATGTGAACTTGCACATCGCTATTTATATTTCATCGGTATGGCACCGTTATACACATCAACGTTAGACACTGGATCGCATGCGCCGGAGCATTGCGTAGGTAGATCCGACTGAAACCACAGGCCGTCTGTGCAAACGAACCCAAACAGGTGGCAGCGAATCGTTTGGTGAACACACAGTCTGATGCAGTGAAAGGAGCAGCAGACCATGCCACAAGCACGAAATTCGCAAGTCAGCGTCATCGTACTCCGCGGTCGTTGCCTTAGAGGCTTCTGCGCAGGTTACACTGCACGTCCCCCATACGCGTAGACGCTGGCATTGAGGGCGCCAACTGTCAGCACTCATTAGTGTCATGATGCACTACTTCACTTTGCCCTCTCCAAGACGGCAGCACCATCGGAAGGGAAGGGTATAAGGCGGGTTTGGTGTCGTGTTTACGCGTCTGTTCATAGCGCCGGGAGCACATTGGGTACCTCCCGTTGCGGCAAAAGAGTTTGTGGTTCAAATCCCGGCGCAGCCGTGTCAATCAAGGTTTTTCTGGCGATGTCATTTCCGTGACAGATATGAAGTCAGATTTTGGTGGACCTCGGCATAAAACACTTTCGTGTTAAAAATTGGCTGGTAATTACGATACTCCCTAATGCGATATTCGGGCGCAGCAGCAGCGCACTGAGGCAGTACTCACTCGTGGGTTCTCTCGATATCAGCGATGATGAGGCTCTGTGTCGGCAGCATGAAGCGCGTACCAAGAAGTGACCATGAACTTCGTCTTAAACGAACGCACATCATAGTCACGCGCACGCCCCCCCTTCCGTTTTTGCCAAGGGTGGCGCCGTCGAGCGCCTCGTGCAGGAACAGCATACTGCCCCCTCCCCTCTCCACCACATGCTTTCAGAGAGCGCTGGCTTGCGCCGCCACGGCGAACCGCCCTCCCCTCCTAATTTCGTGACACTCTCCCCCCTTTGTTTACTTTCATCGCTTGCTGTTTCTTTCACTCATCAGTCTTGCCATCGTTCACTCGGTTACGCCGACAACGCAGCTCAGCCCAGAGATGGCCGCCAAAGGGCTGCGCCCTAAAAATCAAATCCCCTTTCTTTGAGAAAGATGGAGAAAATGCAAAGCTTTCTCCCATGCAACCTGAGCGAAAGTCCAAAATCCAAACTGCTTCGACTATGTCAGAATGGTGAGATCTTATGGACGTTGGCTTCATAACACAAGGGACCCAGGTTCGATTACGACCAGAGAAAGCGTTTTTTCCTTGGGGCTCTTGACGTGCCTTTGTGAAAACCCATTGTGTAAGTTGGCTTTCCTGCAGCACGTTTTGGGCATAATTGTTTGGATTTTGGACTTTGATGACACTGGCTTTCAACCAGAGAAAACTTCGCGTTTCAACCATCTTTCCCTTCACCCACGATCATCACCAGAGAAAGTTGGGTACTCTCACCGTGTGTTTTGGGGCAACGTCGCCATCAGTGAGGTATAAATAAGCTTTGCTTTAAAAGGACGGTTTCTCCTATTTGTGTACCACTGAAAGCTTACAAGTGTGAAATACCAATCAACCTTGTTTTCTGCTATGTTCAGCCCTAGAAAAAGCATTGTGCTTTTAGTAAAGTCAGGAATACTAGTACTCAGTGTGAAGTTATGTCAGGGAAAAGTACCGTATTTACTCGGTTTTAAGCACCCCCTTTTTTTCACGATCGCGATGCAAAAAGTGAGGGAGGGTGCTTAGATTTGAACTTTTTTTTTTTGCGTCCGTACCTCGACAAGACGGATGCAAAGAATAATGTTTCATTTGGCAAACATTAAAAAAAAAATAGGTACAGACACTAAACCCTTAAGTCAAATACTCAATCCCGCTCACTAGCAACCGAGTCCGCTGTGCCACTTGGACCGCCGCTCTCAGCATCCCTCAACAGGTCGTCTTCGATTGCGTTGCAGTGGTTTTTAATGGTAAACTCCAAAAAAATCTTGTCCACAACGTCAACTCGGGCCCGCTTCCATGTGTCTGAAATTCACGTGGTTTTTGGATACAGCGCGTTAAAACGGGACCACAAAGAAAAGAACCAGGCAGGACGAGCGCTAGTCCTGTTTTAATGCGCTGTTTCCAAAAAGCACATCGCAATACCAACTCACCCAACTCTCAATCCTACTGAAATCCACCTTATGATAGTTGCTTAGAAAAGGGGGTGCTTATATTTGCATGCAAACTTTTTTTCCTGAAAGTAGGGGAGGGTGCTTAGAATCGCGTAAATATGGTATTTGCTTCCTAATTTTTCTCAAAGCAATGTAGCAATGCATTCACGTGGGCAGACACATAGTCTACCAGCTGGCCCATTGAAACATAATGCGCATAAGGAGTGCTGACTACCCCTTTAAACAGGAAGAGATGGTTATGCAGCCTCTTTCTGTTTGAAGTAGTCAGCCCTGGAAGTATTTATACCTCCCCAGTAAGTACCATGAGTGTGCTGATGTGTCACACTTTCACCCCAAAGGAAAATGCGGTTAATAAAAAGCCGTAGGCCCTTCACGCTTTGATATCAGACTGCTTAACTGCTTGTAAAAGAATGTCTTCCCAGCTGTGCATGTGTGCCTAGTAATGAAGCCAACTTTAATGTGGCACCTTGCAAGGTGCTTTATAGGGATGCACGGGGTCTCATGCGGATATTTATTGAAAGGAAGCAGGCCTGGCCTTGCTAACTTGGTACCAGACTGCTTATACGGCACCTGTAAGAACATCTTCCCAGCAATGCACGTGTGTGTACTAGTGAAGCCAGCCGATTTTAAATGGTCTGGATGTACGCCGTGCCTGAGCATTTATTCGACAATTTCCAATTGGGTGTTTCTGCAATTTTTCTTTTTTTCTTACAGCAAAGCTGGTAGTGCTACCTCAACAGTCACGTTTCCAAAGTCTTAGGCTTTTATTTTGTTACTTTAAGAGAGTGCGTAGAAATAGAAAGAAAAAACTACGGCCCTCGAACAGCTTTATTTGGGCGAAATGTGTGAACAGGAAACTAGGCAACGAACGCCAACCAAAACAGTGCTCAAGCAACCTTTATGTGTGATTTCTTGCGACGAAGTAATACCTGAACGTTAGCACACCATACCTAGTTGGACAACAAGCCGCCATTGATAGCAACCCTCGAAAAAAATTGTCAATTGCGCCAGTCGAGCCGCGCCAGCACTCGCCGAAAAGCACGGGCACCAGCGGAGGTCACGGGGAGAGACGCGTTCTAAAAGGCCAGCCACGCCGAATGACGTCATGCCGGCCAACGTGGCCTACACAGAAAATACGTCAGTTGCACCCAGAGCACACTTACCAGCAACACTCCCGGGAACACTTAAACGCACTTGTTGAAATTCCTCAAGTGTTGGACAGTCTACCTACAGCAAGGCTGTTGGTGTTACCTCAATTGCAACATTGCGGGACCATTGTTCTAAACAATGCTGCATGGTGTCA
The DNA here is from genome assembly GCA_013339765.2 of Haemaphysalis longicornis. Classification (NCBI taxonomy): domain Eukaryota; kingdom Metazoa; phylum Arthropoda; class Arachnida; order Ixodida; family Ixodidae; genus Haemaphysalis; species Haemaphysalis longicornis. The sequence continues at coordinate 48,107,918 of CM023453.1, forward strand.
TTTTTCTTCATCTTGTTTGTGTGCTGTTTTCCATTTAGGCATTAAGCATGAATGGCCCAGCTTTAGCTTTGTCTTACAAAAAAAATAAAAAACGGTTCAGTTATACCTGGCACACGTGCACTCGGCTGGAGCAGATACAAACGTCTCACTCATCCTCACGTTTGCGACTGAAGTGACATAGTGACGGCTTTACTGTATCCTCAGTTGACCGGAGACTGGTGTGCACCGCTCTCTTTTCAAGAAATTTTTAGCATTTGTTTTGTCATATATTTCATAGGTAAGGCATAATCGGTCATGTTTATACACTGTAACCAGCCATTACTGCTTGTATTTCGGTGGCTGTGTACAGATGGTTTAAGATTAATCTCCCAGTGGCAGTACTCAAGGATTTTGAGCTGAACTTTGAACGTAACAGTGTTCAACTGAATGCTCTTCCTGCATTTACATGGCAGTGTTCTTTCCTTCCTCATAATTTGAAGGGCTCTGATTAGGCGTTTCGGTGATGTACTGTATCCTATGTGACTGCGCAGCCTGAACTGCCAAAGCTCCTCGAAGACTGCCGGGCAATGTTCCTCTCCCTCACGGCCGACAACTGGGTCTGCTGTCACGACAAGATGAACGGCAAGATTCACAAGGAGATCTACCTGGGCTCGCCGAACCGCTACAAGTTCAAGCACATCGACTGGGAGACCCACGGCGAGACCATCATTATGCAATCCATTCACAACCCCAACCCTCACACGGTGGCACAGGTGGTGAGTTAACACCCTTGCTTTGGTCAACTTGGTGCCCATGTAAACATCCAAGGCTGGTATGCGAATTGTTAGCTACCTTTTCACTTAGATGAAGTTAGGTGTGGTTGCAAAGCAAAGTTGTGGTTTGTCAACGCTCTCTCTTCCCAAGCAGCGGGCGATCGTGGGCTCTCAGTGAGTGTTTTCGGGCCCTAGTCACTTTGGTCACTAACGGCAGTGCGCCAGAACCAAACAGTGAGGAGTTCCCTTCATGGGTCATATGTTGTCGTTCCTTTATGCACTCAGTAGACTGTTCTACAGCGTTTCTGCTTTAGTTAGCTATTGTTTTTGGTGTCCAAAAGCCACCATATGCCTTCTTATCAGTGCACCCATACATAAGGTCAAACAAAAGCTGTTAGGAACGTGGGGTATTCAGTAACAGCTTTTAAATCAGTTATATTTCTGCCAGGCAGCATACTTGACGAAAAAATGCCAGCTTCCTTATCATTATTGTTGCTGTGAAAGGATCACTGCGTACTACTGAAAGAGTTTAGTGGACATGTGAAACCTTCAAGAAATAAAGGCCTGAATGCCACATTCAAGTATGAAGTCTCCTCCACAGTAGTCTTGGTCACAAGAAAAGACACACTAGCGCTTTATTGAACAACGCAGTGGTAGTGTTGACTGTGCAAATAGTTGTGGAGGTGGCAGGTTTAGCCTTTGTTTTGTGTGGGTTCGAGAAGTGGTTATTAGTTCAAGTCTTGCTGGCCGTGACATGGGGATAGTTGCAAAGCTTTCACTTGAGCTGGTAGGTGTAGTCGTCTCAGGGAAGTATGACAGGTTTGGGTTTGTTGAGCTGCGAGCAAACGTCCTGACAGTGGCTGATGTCAGTTGGAAGTACTGTGTGGAGCAGCGATAAAGTGCTCAAGTCAATATAGAATGGGATGTGTGACCCTTGAAGGCTGAAGTGGACTGCCCCAGCATTTGGGTGAAAGGAATATTTGGGGTGCTGGCGGCGAGCTGTTCTCAGAAGGCATCTTGTGGTCTGTTGGTGTGGTGGTTGGGAGAAGTTTGAGATCGAGCTTGATGGTAGTGACTGCACGTAGCCTCATGGCGTGCTCCTCTTGCAATGTGCTGGCAACAATTGGGTTCTGGGGGCCTTGGATTTGTGTGGTAATGTAATAATGTGTTTCATTTCCTCTGACACTTGGGAACTACCTTTGCAGACGCGAAGCAGTGTTAGTCACCGTAATCCTTCTCTCTTTCTCTTTACGCAGTCAAGGAGCAAGCCAAGGGTCCTCATCACCATAGCAGTATTCACCATGTTTCCCGTCCAGTTCAAAGGCATGGTGGAAATTGACAGAGCTGTGAGTTACTGAGGGTCTTTGTGCGGGTGTGTGAAATGCTCCGTGTGGGGGGGAAAGCCCTAAGCGTTCCTTTGTGTGCAGTGTAACCATGCAGATCTTTGGGAAGGAATGCTGCCATGCCAATGTCTCAGAGGGCCTCCTTATCGTAGGCACAGGCAGCACAGTGACGGGAACGGTCAGGCTGTACAACTTCAGAGACATCCTTGAAGAAGTAAGTAGTCCGTTCTGTGCAGATAGTCTGACACATTCACTTCTTTTTACCTCAGACTTTTACCTGGTTGTTGTAGAGCTCAAATGCGCATCTTCTTCCTTTTTCTCATTGTCTGAAAAACCTTTGCACCTTAGTTAAACTTATGTAAAATATCATTACTGCCCAGCGATGTAAAAGAGCACTTGCATATTCTGCAAGCATCCAGTCATGACAAAACTAAGAAATGAGACAAGGAAGAGGTACCCACTAATTGGTTACGAAGAATATGTTAGTTTATCATTCTAATACTGCCATGTATCCAAACGAGCTTATGTTTTGAATACCGAAGCACACTGTCATGGCTTCTGTCCTTGCTAATGAAGCATACTTCTTTTTATTAGAAGACCTTATAAAGGAAGGTGAAAAAAATAAAATAATGTGTAGGCTATTTTTTCTAGTTTATTTATTTATTTATTTTCAATCAATTTGCATGCATGCTGTTTTACCTGAGGAGTGCTATGTTCAGACTGTTTCTAATGTCCATTGATTTGCTGGAATCAGGACTATGGCGGAACGCTGTCAAGTCTCCACAGCTAAATTGAATGGATGGCAAATGTGTTTGCCCTTTTAAAACTTGTGTGTGGGAACTAACGAAAAGTCCATTTTTACTGTGAAATGGGCAAGAGTCAAAATTTTGAGCATTGAGATAGCACCAAAGGGTACTGCAGATCACTGTGACGTTGTTGTCATTGTTTATTAGGTAAGCTGCTTAGGGTGCATGGTGTTTTGTCCTCTTCCATGCATCACCAAGGTTCTAAGGTATCACTAAATTGCCGAAGGGCTACATTGTGTTTGCACTACACAACATAGGCATTCCAAGTTGAGCAATTTTTTTTATTGTCTCTTTAGAATACACGTACTAAATAATGTTGGGGTAGGATCACTTAGACCGTGACTTAGACCTCAGACTTCGTTTCTTGCAGGATTACATGTGCTTTTTTTATGAATTTGAAGAGCTAAGAGGGCATTTGTACCGTTTAGCTCAGAGCATTCAAAGCTTCTTAATAGGGGAGTAACGTCGTTGTGTTTTCTGAGCTCACTGAGACAGCCATGCTTACACTTCGAAGAAAATTTTTGCCAAATGGTGAACCGTCTTCCAGCCGCTGGTTATCCAAAATTACTGAAGTCTCGGGATAAGTGCTTGTTTCCAAATTGAAAGCTGGTTCTAGGGAACACGATCAGGCAATCCCTTATGTTCATAGAATTTCTCACAATCTAATTAGTGTTGGAAAGGCACTAACATTGCTGTTTTAAGTTCCCACCTCCAACAATCTGTCGTGCCTCTGTAAACAAACATATCTAGTCTGCAAGCCCAATGAATGCATGATAAGGAACCACACCCGGTTTGCGCCGTGTGCTTAAGGTGCCGCCTGCAGCATTTCAGCTATGTACATATATAGAAAGGAATAATGCACAATAAAATTCATCCTGCACATTATCTGCCATGTTAGGTAGCAGTGTTAGAATGTGTGGCAGCAGCAAGTTCATTTCAGCCTTTATTGTTGCAATTGCAACTGCTTGACTAATTCCACCAATTGAAATATAATCTTTAGGAGTAAAAATCAGATGACAAGAAAGATCAGTGTGTTCAGTGATCTTCAGTTCAAAACTGTCAGTTCCATCACCTTCGAAAGAGATGCTCTTAGCTGGAAGCTCGTGAAGCTGAAATTATATAATTTGGAGTTTGTCTGCCGTTTGAGTTCTGAGATTTCCTGTTTTGCTTCTTAAAAGTGTGTTCCATGTGCCATTTATTGCCTTCCAGTCATGCATGTACACAGCGAAACTTTTCGAACCCTGCGTGGCCCTGGACGGAGCCAAAGTGGGCACCTACCCGGCAGGCCTACCCTTGAACTGCAAGATCAAAGGTGAGCCACTGGGCTGAACTTTGTGCACCTCATTTTTCTTCATTAAACGAACAGTGGAGCATAACCAGGGTTGCATGAAACTTTTTCAGGAATACAACTTTTGCTCCTTTACATTCAAGAAGTAGGTGTGTGTGTGGGGGGGGGGGGGCAGTGGCATTTAAGAGGCCCAAAAAACCCACTAAAGCTTGACGTTGGGCTCATTGGCATCGATGCATGATAGACGGGAGAGCGCTTTTGAAATTACAGGGGACAGCCATAAAATGGAAATAACATACAGTATGCTGCTGAGTACAAGGTCGCGGGTTCGATTCCCGGCAGCGGCGGTCGCTTTTCTGATGGAGGCAAAAAGCAAAAACGCCCATGTGTTCGAGATATCAGCGCATGTTAAAGATCCCCAGGTGGTCAAAATTGTTCCAGAGCCCTCCACTACGGCGCACCTCATCGCCTGTGTAGCGTCGGCGTGTTAAACCCTACAATCAATCAATCAATCAATCAAATCAATCAAGAACGTACAGTACGAGTATCGTGCTTCACTCGTACTGTACGTTCTTTCCGTTTTGTGGTTGTCCCCTGCAGTTTCATGGGTACATCTATCATGTACCCATAAAGCCGCCATTTATAATGTGAAGCCCCTTCCTGAAACAAATGCATGTTTAACTTTTGCTCAAATCAGCAGTGTACCAAATGTTAGCATCCTGAGCTGTGCATTTCATTTTTCTTTTATTGTAGCTGCTATTGAATGCCCTTACTGTCTGGAGACAACGAGGGGGGGAAAGCCTCTTTGTGATAATGCTGACTGTGACAGCAACAACACTTTTTAGCATGGGAAAAATCAAGGCTGACTACATCCATTTTTAGTACGCCAAAAATGGTCCTTGTGTAATACCAACTAGCCTGAACCAGTGTCGTAGAGTAGTATGGTGGGACTGTAAACATACCCTTCCTTGTTGATACATAGCCCATTTATTCATTGTTCGCTCCTTTAACCATCATGCACTCTCCCAATGTTCTCGCACACAATGCCAGAGCTATGTAATAGAGTCTGGGGCATATAAAATATACTTAAAGTTGAAAGGTATAATCAACAACACCTCAAGTACCGGAAAAAAAAAACGCTTGTCACGATTAACCCAATGCTCCGCCTGTGTATATGAACACCACCGTACTGTCACATCGCTTTGTTATGTCCACCCTGGTGTGCTTGCAGTCTGTTGTAGCAAGACGCTATGATTCCTCTTTGCCTTCTCTCCATAGAGCCGCCTCCCGTGCTGTTCGAGGTTAAGTGCGCGGAGTTTATGCTCCACTTTGGCTGCTACCCGTGGCACTACATCTCAAGCCCGCCGGCCCGGGAAGGCGTTTTTCAGGTAAGGCTGCCAGGGCCTCGTTTGCGGGGATTGTGTGCCATGGAACGTGGTCCTAATTGCTGATGCTGCTGCTGACCAGATCAAATCGGTGGAATCCGACGAACTGGCCGAGAACGGGTTCCTGGACTTCCCCAACCCGAGCACGGAACCGGACTCCATCGCGTTTCATGCCGACGACTCGGGGAGGATCATCTACAACTCTTCCCACTTTATCAAGTAGGGCTAGACTGCTTCGCGAAGTTGGTGGTGGCACTGTTGCAAGTGTGTTGCTTGTTGTGGACGTCTGCGCTTCCCTTGTCACATGATAAGCTGTGGCCAGCTTAGGGGAGCCATGAAGACAAAATACCACTTTGTCAATTCCAAAGAACTAGCCTTTGGTAATTCACACGGCTCCATTCCACTGCACACAAGTGAGACAGTTTTTTAACAAAAAGAAAATGCAAGCAATATGAAAGAGCTTTCAAAAATTTCACGCTAAAGTGATGTATTACAGGCGGGAGTGATGCAATATAGGCCAGCACTAAAGCATATTTACCAGTGTGTTACTGCATGTTAGCATTGAGGTGATACGATCAAATGGAACCAGAAGCCCCACTACGATTGCCCAGTCATGCTTGGTGGTGGTGGTGTGGCGACTTGGGTCGGCAGCCCCCAATTGCGCACGCAAGGTTCTGTGATGTCATAGAGAAATCACCGGAGCGCGGATGGAGAGTTTCCACAGCTTGATCAATTTTATTTTCTACTATCTTGATTATTTGTTTGAAGTTTGTGATAAAATTGGTGTCGTTGTTATAGGGACGAAGTAGTCTTTTTAACAAACCATACTTCCATACTTGTATTTGGTCTTCATGCCTTCTAAGACGAAAAAAAATTTGATTCCTTTCCTCAGGGACACCGTGCTGTGAATTCGTTCTATACTCTAGTGAGGAGTGTAATTTAAGCGTGCATGAATACATGACACCACCTGTCCTTACCATTTCCTTTAGAAAAGAAATTAAAAATCATGCACCCCCTCCCCCCCCCTCCCGTCTAAAGACGACGATGGTTGAATGCGGAGCTTTCTCATGATGGATTATTTGGTTGGCCGATCCCACACTGCGAGTATGTGCTACTCTGGAGGTACGCACCACTTTTCTAGAATACCCACAACAATCTGTAGGCCTAACATTTTGGTTTTGGTTGCGACAACTGCGGTCCACCGGAAACAGTCGAGCATATCTTACTGGAGTGCCCTACGTACACTCAAGCAAGAAACGACCTCGCACAGAAGATCAAGTGCCCCAACCACAGTTTCCTAACTTTAAGAGCACTTCTTGGACCATGGCCATCTCCTTCGTCTTAGCGTAAAGTGCTAGCCGCATTATTTGATTACCTCCATGACATCAGTTTCATTGAGGTGATATACAACTAGAACATCCTCGCACTATGCAACCATCTATAGACTTTTCACATGTCGCACTCACGGTCCCCAACACACTTGCTACCTCCTGTTTTCTTTTCACTTCTTTTATTTCCTTCTTTGTTCTCTCCCTTCCACCTTACTTCCTATTGCAACTTTATTCCCTCCTCCCCACCCCGCAGAGTAGCACGTAGGTAGGCGACAACATGCCGGTAGGCCTCTCTGCTTCCCTCTACTAAAAAGCTTTCTCTCTCTTTTTGGGGTTTACGGTGCGAATCGGTGTCTGCTGCCTCGACCTTGTCGAAATGAAGCAGTCGGATAGGTGCCGACTTCATTATGCGAGGGACCCAGGTTCTATTCCAGCCACGGAAAGCGTTTTTTTTTTTTTTTTTCATTTCCCCCACAATCATTCATCATTGTCATCAGAAAGTTGGCTTTCCTGCAGGGCGTATTGGCTTACAATGGCGTCAGTGAGGACACGAAAGCTTCGCTTGAAAACTTCAATGCTTTTTTTTTTTTTAATTTTCAAGATGCATAGTGCATGCAGCTGTCTCGGAACACCCGAAAACATTTTGGAAGAGTAAGTTAACGTTAACGAGAATAACGTGTCATTGCTTGCAGTGTTGAATTTGCAGAAACCGGCAGTCATATGGGCAGAGTGGTCATACTTAGTAAAAAATTTTCTCTTGTCTTGGCTTGCTTGGAGCTTGATGCTCAGGACTTTGGCAACCTTTGCTATGAAGGAATGACACACTGCCAACTGTGCCAAGCATACATTTTAAGTCACAATCACAGCTGCTGTGTGAACTTCTGGTAAGGTTGCTGTAAGTTTGTTTTGGAAGAGCACCTTACTCATATAAATGTGCGCGCATTGAATACGTGTGCACATGGCGATGAGGCTTGCGTGACTGTAAGCTTTGATTTAGCAGTTGTGGGGACACAAACCGAGGCAGTGACTTTCACTGAAACAATGCGCACGGTCAAATCCTTGCAGCGTTCCTAGGCAAAATATTTTGCTTGTAAATTTCCAACTTTTGACTTCGATAGTAGACTACCTTCTTTGTAGTGCTATTGGTGAAAATTAAACGCCATCGTATAGTGGGCAAACACATGTAACAAAAAGTTAAAAGTTTTCGAGGAGGCGCATAGGCAACCGCCAAGTGGGCTTGTGAAAGTGGGTCAGGTGAGATTTAATAGTGTTTTCACATACAGTTAGCTCGTGTGTTCAAATTCCTAATGGTGGAGTTTGGGGGTGCGTGCGTGATTGATGCAGTTAGCGTCTTGAACCCTCCTCCACCTCCTTGCAGGGTTTTCCGCCTGGTTATAAACAAGAAGAACAAGCCGTCGCTGAAGGAGTGCTTTGAGATCACCTTCCGGGAGCTTCCAAGCAGGATCACCGAGGAAGCGAGCAATAACAGGCCGCTGCAACGCAAGCGGAGGACTGTCTACGATGCCTACAGCACGCTCAGTGTAGAGGTAAGGAGGGGCAGTAAATAGGAGCTGAACAAAGTGAGGTTTCCCTTTCTTCGGGTTTGGCTAGAGTAGAGTGTTAGTGCAAGGGCTAGCCCTGGGCAGTTAGCTCAGAAAATGGGAATAGAAAGATTGCCATGATTTCTAAGCTGCCCAGGTGTGCAGAAATGCGCTGCCATGCTGTAATCTCGCCACATTCCCAGGGAGCACACGTTGTCTACATGAGATTGAAAAAGCATTAAATTTGGCACAGACTTTTAATTAGAAATGCATAAATCTTTAACTTTAACACTTTAACGTGCTTGCATATTGCCTGTGCTACATAGTAACTTTCAATTGATTGGGGCCCTTAATAGGCAATCGGTTCAACGGCCTTCGGAAGGCCGTTGAACCGATTGCCTTTTGAAGGCCCCATAGGGCGCAGTGGTGGGCAAGAATCCAATTGTCAATTGAAAGTTACCGTGTAGCACAGGCGTTAGTCGGTTAGTGAAGTCTGTTGTAAGAATACCAGTTTACCTACACCGTAACATAGCAAAGAAAAATCTAGTTCTGCATTTTTGCAAAACTTGTAGACTGCCCTTTGAAGGGGTTCTGAAGCGGCCCCCCACTGACATTATGGAGCACGTGGTGTTTGTTCAAGTGATCAACTCCTATAAGAATTGTGTAAATGTGATCAGTATTAACGGAGTGATCGCGTATTCAAAGAGTACATATTATGCACTCGTCCGTATTTATCTCCTGAGTCGTGATAGTGAATCACTGGTTGGGAACAGGGACAAGCGTGGTTATGCACACGTCAGCAAACAATTATCAGTCTAAATCCTTCATAAACTAAGGAGAATGCCACAATTTGAATTTATATTTATTGATAGCATACTATCGATGGGAATAGGCGTGGTCACGAAAGTGTTAATATCTCGGTTATTTGTTTGAAGTTTGTGATGAAATTGGTGTTGTCGTTATCGGGACGAAGCAGTCTTTTTGGATCGTACTTGCATTTTGTCGTCGTGCCTTTTAAGAGGAAGATAAATTTGATTTGTAAAGGGAAGCAGTGCCGTGAATTCTGTTCTACACTCTAGTGAGGAGTGAACTTTAAGCATGCATGAATACATCGTTTGTCCTTACCATTTCCTTTGGAAAAGGAATTAAATATCACGCACCCCTTTGCTACACGACGGCGGTAGGTGAACGCGAAGCTTTCTCGTGATTTATTCTTTGGTTGTCCAATCCCACATTGCGATATGGTTCACTCTGGAGGTACACACTACTCTTCTAGAATACCCGCAGCAACTCTCGAGTGTGAACTCCGTAGGCCTAACGTTTAGGCTTAGGTTGTACGGTGCGAGTCGGCACCTGATGCTTGGCATTCGCTTCAACCTTGTTGAAATGGAGCAATCGGTTAGACGCTAGCTTCATTGTGCAGGGATTTTGATTGATTGTAGGGTTTAACGCGCCGACGCAACGCAGGCGATGAGGCGCACCGTAGTGGAGGGCTCCGGATTAATTTTGACCACCTGGGGATCTTTAACGTGCGCCGAAATCTCGTACACACGGGCGTTTTTGCTTTTCGCCTCCATCGGAAAAGCGGCCGCCGCGGCCGGGAATCGAACCCGCGATGTGCAGGGATTTCAGGTTCGATTCCGGCCATGGGAAACGTGTTTTTTTTTTTTTTTTCACTTCATGTGCGCGATCATTCATCATCATCGACGGGGAAAGTTGGCTTTTCTTGAGGGCGTATCGGCATACAATGGCATCAGTGAGGACACTAAAGCTTCGCCTTAAAACTTCATTTTTTTTTTTAATTTTCAAGATTCATAGTGGATGCAGCTGTAATGCAACACCCAAAAACGTTTTGGGAAAGTAATTTAACTTGAGCGAGAATAGCGTGTTATTGCTTTCAGGGCTGAATTTGCAGAGCGCACCAGTCATGGGCAGAGTGGTTGTATTTGGTAAAAAATTTACCCTTGTCTTGACTTGCTTGGAGCTTGATGCTCAGGGCTTTGGCAGCGGTTGCTATGAAGGAATTGCACACTGCAAACTGTGTCAAGCATACATTTTTAAGTTACAATCACAGCATCTGTGTGAACTTCTTAAAGTTTGTTTTAGAAGAGCAGCCTACTCATAAATGTGCGTGCATTGAATACATGTGCACATGGCAATGAGGCTTGCGTGACTGTAAAGTGCAAGACACATGGACGATTGGTGCATGCGATTCACATGCGACTGATCATTACGACTGATCGTTAGGACCGGTTTTGGCGTCGTTCGCTGGTCGGAGGAAGCTCACGACATGCGACTGGCATGCCAGATGCAGTCGTGCCATCGTTACGATCGTCATGCGGCCACAGCCAATGAGAGCCCGAAGATGTCACCGCTGAGAAAGTTAAGTCTTTTAAAGCCCCGAGGAGGCGCCAGTGGCAATTCGGAGTATTTTGTGGGGAGCATCTCTCCGCCGCATACGCCGCCGACCCGTGCACTCTTTGCCTGGTAGACACATTGTTCCAGCGGTACCTACAGCATTTGATTAGCAGAATCATGAGTGCTAAATGTTCCCACACCACTGTACTGAATATATAAAAATGCAATGTATAACATTATAGCACTATTCATGTTCACTTGAAGTTGATAAAGGTTTTTTTTTTCCTGCTCGGATTTCTCTTGCACATACCCAAATCGGCCTGAGTGCACCTAAACAGGGAGGCAACTATGGAGCAAAACCAGTGGGCGGAGCAGCGCCGACGACGCATCTCATGCGCGCATCAGACCATGTGTCTCAAATTCATGCGTACGACTAGTCATGGCAGCCGTCGTAACGATCAGTCGCATGCGAATCGCATGCACCAGTCGTCCATGTGTCTCGCGCTTAAGCTTTGATTTAGAAGTCATGGGGATACAAACCAAGGTAGTGAATTCCTCTGAAACAGTGTGCATGGTCAAGTGCTTGCAGTGTTCCTAGGCAAAATATTTTGCTTGTAAATTTCCAAATGTTGACTTTCATAGTAAACTACCTTTTTTGTAGTGCTATTGGTGACAATTAAATGCCACCGCACAGTGGGCGAACCCATGTAATGAAAAGTGAGAAGTTTTCGAGCAGGCGCATAGGCAACGAGCAAGTGGGGTTGTGTGAGTTGGTCAGGCGAGATTTACCTAATAGTGTTTTCACATATCGTTAGCTCGTGTGTTCAAATTCCTAATGGTGGAGTTTGGGGGTGCGTGCGTGATTGATGCAGTTAGCGTCTTGAACCCTCCTCCACCTCCTTGCAGGGTTTTCCGCCTGGTTATAAACAAGAAGAACAAGCCGTCGCTGAAGGAGTGCTTTGAGATCACCTTCCGGGAGCTTCCAAGCAGGATCACCGAGGAAGCGAGCAATAACAGGCCGCTGCAACGCAAGCGGAGGACTGTCTACGATGCCTACAGCACACTCAGTGTAGAGGTAAGGAGGGGCAGTAAATAGGAGCTGAACATAGTGAGGTTTCCCTTTCTTCGGGTTTGGCTAGAGTAGAGTGTTAATGCGAGGGCAGTTAGCTCAGAAAATGGGAATAGAAAGATTCTCATGATTTCTAAGCTGCCCAGATGTGCAGAAATGCACTACCGTGCTGTCATTTCGCCACATTCCTTGGGAGCACATGTTGTCTACCTGAGATTGAAAAATCATTAAATTTGGCACAAAGACTTGTAATTAAAAGTGCATAAATCTTACTTGAACTTTAACATGCTTGCGTATTGCCTGTGTTACACAGTAACTTTCAATTGACAATTGGACTCTCGTTCACAACTGCGCCGTATGTATTTACAATTGGGCACTTGATAGACAATCGGAAGGCCGTTGAACCGATTTTCTATCGAGGGTCCCATTGTAAATACATAGGGCACAGTTGTGGGCGAGAGTCCAATTGTCAATTGAAAGTTATTGTGTAACACAGGCATTAGTCTGTTAGTGAAGTCTGTTGTAAGAATACCAGTTTACCTACACCATAACATAGCAAAGAAAAATGCAGTTCTGCATTTTCGCAACACTTGTAAACTGCCCATTGAAGGGGTTCTGAAGCACCCTTTACTGACATTATGGAGCACATGGTGTTTGTTCAAGTGATTGACTCCTATAAGAATTTTGTAAAGGTGATCAGTATTAACGGAGTGTTCACATATTAAAAAAGTACACATTATGCACTCTTCTGTATTTATCTCCCGAGTTGTGGTAGTGAAGCGCTGGTTGGTAACAGTGACAACTGTGGTTATGCACACGTCAGCAAACAATTGTCGGTTGAAATCCTTCATCGACTAAGGTGTCTCAACGTGCACACTGCCTGAAGCTCCTAAAACTGTGCTTTATGATTGACGGTATTTCAGGTGATGTATCTGTTTTGTGCGCAGCAAAGCTCTCTTTCTCTAATGATGGCATGGGTGCTCGTAGCTAAAATGTCAGCCAAGCCACCAATGGCCTCAGCTTTGCATTTGAGTTCAAAAATGTATCGATGGCAAGCCTGGTTGATTCTACCACGTCCAGATTACTTCTGTAAGCAACGGCATCAAATTTTTGCCCGTAAACGTACACACATTTTTTTTGCTTATCTGTAGCTGATAGCCCAGTGTGTGCCAATTATCTCCATTTATGCTATTATAACGACTACAGGTGGAGCTTTCCCGAAATCTACATTATTGTGGGAATGCCAGTTTCCGTAATTATTTTATATTTTTCTTATTTTTTGTTTTTCAAAATTTTGTTCGACCAATTATCTCCATTTGCGCTATTACAACTATTACAGGTGGAACTTTTGCGATATCTGCATTATTATGGAAATGCCATATGTTATACGTTTTGACATTTCCCGTAATTATTTTCTAGTTTTCTTATTTTTTAGGTTATCAAAATTTCGTTCGACAAATTATCCCCATTTACGTTATTATAACGATTACATTTGGAACTTTCCCGAAATCTGCATTGTTGCGGAAATGCAGGGCGTCACGTGGTTCGCCAGTTTGCGTAATTGTTTTATATTTTTCTTATTTTTTGTTTTTCAAAATTTCGTTCGACCAATCCTCTCCATTTACGCTATTATAACGATTACAGGTGGAACTTCCACGATATTCAGATTTTTGTGGGAATGCAGGGCATTACACGTTCCTGGCTGTGGGGGTACTCGGCAAAGAATGCTACGCATTAAAAAATAGGATAAACCGAGATGAATACAATAACGTGTGAGAATGCTGCACGCAATGTTAAGGTGTCGGCATCAGTGGCTAAAGCACTGTCCTTCTGAGCCCGAAAACCTGGGTTCGTTCCTGGCCGCAGCAGCCATTTTTCAAATCAAGGTGAAAAACGAATATGCCTCTGTGTCGAGATTTGGGTGCACATTGAAGACCTCCAAGCAGCCTAAAATTTATCCGGATCCCTCTACGACGGCACGACTCATTACCCAGGCGCAGCTTTGGGTGCTTTAAAAACCCTCAAGTTATGATTTTTTTTATCCAACCAGTGAGGGTAAGCAGCAATGCTTATGCTCACTGAAAGTGCACGAAAAAGCTGTCCAGTGGCAGGAATCACTGCTCCGTGACACATAAACGCAGTGACAACACATAAACAAGCAGAACGTTGGAACCGATTCAAAAGCAAAATTGGAAACTTTGCAGGGTTGCAAACTTTGCCTTCTAAATTATGAGGTTTCAGCTGTACACAAAGCAATTACACTTCGCACAGATGCCATTGACCACGTTGTGTACTGACTGCGCTACCTCTTTTGCGATGTTCCACATGTGTTTCAGGGCCCCTTAAATGTTTTCAGGTGCGTAATTTGCTCATTCATGTTTTTAAAAGTGAGTCTGTTTGTGTTCATCACCACAAGGCTTCATTGATGACATCGCAATTTGAGTCACTGTTGTTTCGTTGCGTAAACTTGAGTCAAGCTTCGTATGATGCATGGCTTGGATTTAAAGAGGCATCTGTCCCGACGTTCATACAGACATCATTCATTACTCACTTATTACTCCTGTGGGCATAATTTTGATGAGTGCTGCCATGATGAGAAATAAAAAAAAAATTGCGACAGAAAGACAATTCATTGTTTTGCTTGCAAGGGTGTTGTCAGGACACGGCCTTTAATAAAGTGCAATTTAGTAACAACATTGATTTCACTGGCTGCCGTTCACTTTTAGGCAGCTCTCGACTGCAAAACTGGCCACTTATCTTTTCATTTATTGGCTTGCTTGCATTTTCATGCAGCCATTTTTCGTTATACTGGGAAAAGAAAAGGCGGGACGAACACTCGTGATCTTGTTTTCAGTAGTCATGGTTGGCAAACACTGTTTAGTTGTGCTAGCCGTATTGTAGTGTACGCTGAAAATAATAATGTGTCCCTGATGGTCTTAACCCTTTGAGGGTCGAATTTTTTTGAAAAAAACTTTCCCTGGTGGTCAAATTAGTTTATTGCGGATTTGGAATGTACAAAATGTCTAAAAACTAGATTACATGGTAAAAAATTATCAGGAACAGTATTTTGGGGTCAGCATCACTTAGAACTGAAAAATGTTCAATAGTATTTCAGAGTGTGGTATTCCTTGAAACACGGGGTCTACGCACAGTGCCTTATCGCAGTCTGCACGCATAAAGCGCGTGTCCAAAAATGAGCTGGCTCTTCCGAAGAAAGACCTGTCTTCTTATTCAGACTCTGTGAAAGGAGCAAACTCAGAGTCAGAAGAGTCATCGCGGTCGGTGTCATCAGAACGGGCAGTTCGTTGGGCCATATCGCCGCTTTGCCGTGCATCTGAAGAACTCGAAGGCAACTCAGTAAACGAGGAGAGCGAGAGTAACTCGTGCGTGCCGGTGATAAACAAGCTAATATCAGCGCCAATAGAGATAGAAATCAACTTTCCGCCGCCCCCGCAACGGAGTCTCCGAGTAGGTTACTCAGTTCCAAGCAAGGAGGGCAAGAATACCTAGTGAGCGTGGGTAAATAAACAAGATAAAAGCAGCGCCAATATAGATCGAATCAACTTCCACCGCCCTGATAGCGAGCGCCGATCAATTTCGCGCGCCTCCGATGCGATCACTTGGCGAAACTGAAACTACGAAACACGTTGACACGTACAGACGCCGTAACGCGCCGAAGCAAGAGAGTTCTGTTTTTCACCACAAGAAGGTAGCACAATCAAATTTCAAACACTTCTTGTAAGTCCCAGGAGGTGGCAGCACCTCCCAGGGAGCATGCATCGTTAATATGGCGCGAAATTTCAAACGGATGCTCGAAATCGTACCCGTACGGCAAAGGCCTTGCGGGACGGAAAACCGCCGCAGTACACGTACGGCAAAACCCCTCAAAGGGTTTAAAAAAAGAGGGAAAAGGCTTATTCACAATTCAGAAGTGCAGCTCAAACTTCTCCCCATGTTCCAGAAAAGTCTCCTCTCGGACGACTACGAGAACGAGCTCGATCTGTTCAGTGTGCTTGGCTTCGACCCCAAGGACGAGAGCTGCATGGGAAAAGTGGGCATCTACGACAACGAATCGGGCGAGCGGATCAAGTGCTTTGAGCTGGGCATGAGCCTGGATGAGGTGAGCAATTACCCTGATTGATTGATTCATTGATGGATAAACTTCTGCTTTTTTTTTGGACGAGGGGTGATTATATCGAGAGAATGTTTTGTGACAGCGAGTAAAAACAACTGAGTGATGTGGAGGTGCATTCTATCCCTTTGTCATACGAAGCAGTAAGAAGTGCATCAAATGTGGACAGTGCCGTAGTATGACCATTGTAAATTTCTCGAACAGTGCCAAGATTATAGAGGTTTTAAAACAAAAAATAGCGGATATCGTGGTCATGCCAGAGAGAGGAGTAAGCATTGTGTTCTTTCACTCTCTTCTTGCTCTTCAGCCAGACCAAGAGATATTGTTTACAGAGTACTGCCACCTAGTTAATTGAAATGGTTGGCCTTTTTTGTGTCCAAATAGGTTGTAACTTGGCACATCTTAAAAGTGATGCAAAGGGAGTGACAGCGGGAGAATGCACATGGGTAGCATGAGCATGAATTAAACAATTAAAACTAATCTCATAGAAACAGTACGCTAATTGACGGGGACAAAAAGGAGAAGGGTACACAGCACCTTCTTTTTGGCCCCTGTCTAGTGACGTGCTGTTTTCAGTAAATGAATCTTAACCAACTCACCAAACTGACCATTATGATTCAATAAAAAATGCTGGCCGTCAGCTGCATTTGCTTAGCCGAGTAAAGAGCTTGCACGTTTTTCATGAGATGTCTGCTTCCAACGTGTTTGCTTAATTTGGCCCCTTTCGATCCAGAGACAATCCTCAGTAGCCCAGTGATGCTGCACACCGTCTCTGAGAGGTTCTTTCAAAAATATATTAGAGAAAAATCTGACGTTGCAACTTTCTTCCATCGTGTGAATTATAGAAAGGGTACAGATCTGCATTAGCTCTGTAATTGGCTTGGCTTAGGGTTTTCTAGCGGTTGTGAAAATACGTAAAGTGTTGCAGAAACACAGAGAAAAGTGTTTGTTTACATGGGTAGAAAATAAAAATGTGCTGTATAGTGTAACAAAATGAAATAAGGAAGCACGTTTTCTTCCTTCCTCGCCTTTGTCTTTAGCAGGAAAACTACGTGAACATTTTTGTCTGTGATTTATGTGCAACTCAGTTGGATGAAGTCAGTGATTACAAAAAGCTTGCAACTTTTGCATTACTTTACGAGAAAAGCTGTTTAATGTGAAAGCATTAAGTGGCATAATCAGCGAAAAAGTTGGCGTCAGCCACATCTGTAGTGGAGAAAGGGCTCTTAAAGGAGCCATGAAGAGAAAATGCAAGTTGGTTTTATTCGAAAGATTTCGTGTTTTATAGTGCCCCCAGCGCTTGTCCGGATACAAACGGTGCTTTATTCACTGAGAAATTAAACAATTTAGGTTAAAATTTTGATTTTCCCGCTCAATCGTGCGTTTTCGTGGTCCCAAATGACATCACAGGAACCGACCGCTCTGCAGCCTAGAGTATCTTCATTCACGCATCCGCCGTACAGGGTAGAGACACGTATACGCTGGCGCCGCCATTTTCGGTTGCTCGCTCGCCGCCGAAGCAAGTCATTGTGTCAAAACCGCGCTAAAATTATCGCCGCAACGCGGTTTACTGAAGAAGTTTGAATCATATTGTCTGTTTCGCGTTGCTAGGTCTCGTGGGAAACGGAAAAGAATAACGCGTTGAGCCCGTTGGCCCCATTGCGGCGGCACGGGACCGTTCAAAGGTTGTCTCCACCCTGTACAGCGGTGTTGGGTTTGTTCCCGCGTTTCTTTACGTTCCGTAACCTAGATGGCGCCACCATACCGTGGCAAGCCGTTTGGTTTGTTTTTGCCCGCATTTAAACCTGGCTTGTTTTTGTTCTGGGGAGAAAATATTCGTTCCCTGAAACAGTGCTCGCTCGACAAATGGGGGGTCACGTAAGACACCGTTGCTTGCGTCCATTGGCCAGTGTCGTCTGAGACAACCCCAAGCCCCGTAGTGCTGTGCAGCTAAACCAAGCATGCTATGCGCAGTACGAACAGCAAAACACATCAGTACTTCTATGTTTACATGTGCTTTTGTAACTTCCACTGTTTGTCCCATCATTCTTATTGCTTTGTAAAGAATGTGCCCTAAATTTAAGCGCAAATCGCTCGTTCGTCTAGTTTGTAAGCTCTACCTAATTTGCGTCTGCTTCTGCCAGCCTCCGCCAATCGCAGAGCTTAGCTCATGTGACATCATAGGTTCTGTTGCGGGAAATGAGCTGGTGGGTCGCATGACCATTCCCGTTTTTCCCAATTATGTAGCTTATTTGAGCGAAGTTTACGTTAAAAGTGGTGTCAGTATGATTCTAATGAGACAATCTTTTGAATGAACCAAACTTGTGTTTTCTCTTCATGGCTCCTTTAAGCCCACATGACCCGTGCCGCATTCCAGAGTTCATGATTCACATGAATAACATACAACAAATAACATTGTTGTATGAATAGCATACAACAATTTATACGATTTTGTTGCATGACTAACATACAACAAAAGGACGCCACTGCCAGGCAACGCCAGTGCATGTATGGAGCCACCAAGACAGCGGAGGGTGTGGCAGATCAGGCACTCACCACCAGTGTAGCCAGGTTTGGGGGTTTGAACCCCTTCCGAATTTTTTTTCCAGGCAGCCTGTAAGTGAGGCTTAGTGCTACTTTTGGCAAACAACTCCCTTTTTATAACCGATGACCCATCCAAAAAAAAATTTCTGGATACGGCCCTGTTCATACACTGGCCTCATCTGGCGGCACAGCAGTCACCAGCAAGCAAGGCCACTCTACGTGGCAGTAGGATTCTCAGCAGCATCATCTAAATGATTCTGGTCTTCAGTAACTTGCTAACACAGCGACTGTGCAAAATAACCTGCACCAATTTATTCGCAGAACTCAAATACATAGCCGCAGAAAAACTCGAAAGCATTGCTTGAGCACAAAAGCGCACAGCAGGCCTCAAATGGACCCTAATGCTTTTGCATTCGCTACTCGCAAGAAGCACTTAGGTGCCCTCGGATTTTAATTGTTTTATCATATATCTGTGATAAAACGTCTGCATCCACCCCACCGAAACAGCTTGTCTTTGTGCTGATAAGCAGCCACCGTCGGCATCACCAACACAAGCTGGGGTGAAAAAAAGAAATCCGGCTTGTGTCCTTATCACGTTGTCTTGCCGTCATAAGCCCTCTCCCCCCCCCATTCATCCTTCTAGACGCTGAGAAACGGAGACATGCTCCCTCACGTTCGCGGTTAAAAAAAGGGTGCGGCAGCGTCTGAATCTGGGAAAAAGTGACAAAATAAATGCTGTGCTTCTGTTTTTAAGTGGCGTTTGTTTGAGCGATGATAAACAAGGAATGACTGAAAGCATAGGTTGCTATATGGTTGGATTTGCACGTTTTGTTTTTAGCACAGTACACTTATAGCATGGATTTATGTGGCTCCCACGACGTACGTTATAAGCGTTCTACTCTGTATTGGGATTTTGTTATCGAGGGGTTTGACTGTACTGTATTTCCTCAAGGCTAACACCCTCCCTAAATGAATTCTCAGAAAAAGACGTTAAAGCGCGAAAAAATTTAGACGAAGGACATGAAGGGCAGGGACTGGCGGCTCACGTCCTTTGTCCAAATTTTGCCGCACTTAAAGGGACACTGGAGTGAATTTGTCAAGGTTCTGTTTTTGATTGAATTGCATAGGCTGGATAAAATAAACACACTTTTCATTGTTTATCCGGTCGATAAGGCGATGCTTACTTTTATAAAGCCTGAAAGAAGAAAAACTACCAACTAAGAGCAGTGACATCCGTGCGAGACGCGATGTGATTCGGCGATGTCCAAGATTGCAATTCAAAACAGTTTAGGTTTTGGTTTTGTAAAACAACATGCTTTGCATCTGACGTTATCGTTGGCTGGGCACTCTCGATATCTCAGTAATCAGCATACCGTGCTTCTGCCATGTTTTCGTCTGTAAAATGCATCAGATGAGCCTGCTAGCACCACTTAGAAATGTAACATTCACTAGCCGAGGTGTACACTGTGGATGAACGCCCTCCGCGTCACTGCAGACGCTCAAATTCGATGCGCTTTTCCCCCATCTTTGGAGCTTGCCTGGCTCGTGCCTGTATCGTAAGAGGTGTGTTCGCACCAGTCCAAGGGTCGACTGATTTGGGACTGTGCTTGCAAGTAGTCGGTGCTTATGGCAACACAACGCCAACAAGAACTTGCCAGCGCGTCAGTGTCAGTCTACACGCGTTCTGCGAACTCGCTCATGGAGCAATGAACGTTACAGCGCAAAAATGGTGAATTCAGTATAGAAAACATTGCTCAAAAGCAAATAAATTAACCTAAAAAAAAGGACATGCACTATCGGGGATTCGAACTTGCTACTTGCAAAATAGTCCCAGACCACTCGGCCATAAGCCAGCGATGCCAGCCAGATTCGTAAATACAAAATTTCCAGCTGTAATTCTGGCCAAAAGGGAAAAAGGGAATCTTTATAAGATTTTGGGAATGTTAGTAGTCGTGGAGTAGAAAGGAAAAATAATGTCAGTAAACCGGACTTCGCAACAGTCATTCCTTTGTTTCCTTTCAAAAAGGTCCGTTGACACTCGTCGCATTTATGTTCAAGTATCCCAGTTTGTGTACCCGCAAGCCAAAAGCATCCAAGACTGCTTCCAATCCGGTTCACGAAACAGGAGGGAGAATACAGGAAAGAATATGTACTCCCTGAGAAACACCTAGTAAAGTTTGAAGCTGAGGCAGCTCAATGGCTGAACCCGTTCGCATATATTCCTGCTCAATATACAAGGAAGTATTTTGGGTGCACCTTAATCCACATCCCAGCAGTCCCGGCGCTGAGCTAAAATTACTCCAATTACCCAACAATGTCTCGTTCTTTTTCATACGGGCAGTTTTACCTTAGAGCTTTAGGATGCAAAGTAAGCATGCTGTTTGATCGAAAACAAGAAATGCGAAGTAAAGTGCTGCTGAGCGGTAGATGTAGTAGAATGTAGTGCACACTGAAACTCTGATTCTCGGAACAGCGTCTGTGTCCAGAAAGCTACTTAAAGTAGACACAGGTGGCGCTGGCTAACGCCCAAAGCCTAGCAGGAATCCACACAAAGATCTATCCAGCTGCAAAAAAGTATGCAGGGAAATTTGAAGGGAATTCTTGATAGACCTGCAGGGAAAAAAGGGCTACAAATAGGGAATATCTGAGCCTAGAAATGGGAATTTTTCTCCCAGTACAGAACATCACTGGTTGTGATGACAATATTTTGGTAGAGGCTAGGTTGTGCATACACATTTGTAAAGGGGAAATGTAGTACTGGGCTTGTATTCGCCCTTATACCTTTGCATCAACACACACAGGATTTTTTTATCGTGAAATATGACAATTTGTTCATTTGAATGTCGTGACAAATTGCCATCATCATCATCATCAATAATATGTCCTTCGAAAGAAGGATTAATCCAGAAAATTTCTCGCTCCGCTTTTCCCAGCTTTGCGACTACACGTTGACCCTCGACCTGGACACGGTAGTGGTTATCGTCAAGGACGAGCGGCGCAACTATTCCTGCTATCTGTACCGGCTGCACTACCCGGGTGTCGTGGATAGGCCGCAGTCCGGCCGCTACAAGACCAGGAATGTGGCCCTGCGGAGGTCTCAGCGGAGCACGGCTTCTACGGGCAGGAGCAGCAGCAATAATGGTGTGGAGGCCTCTCCATCTGCCTCGCCCACTTACGAGCCTTCGCCCAGCAGGTCACTGCGGACGAGGAGACGGTGAAGAACAGCGGGAATCTCGTTCACTCAGTGCTGAGAGACGTTGGAGCGCTCTTTTTGTTTTGCAGGCAGTGTTTGTACAGTGTACAGTCAAGACCGTGTTGAATGGTGTGTTTCTATCCCTCTTGCTTTTTGTTTTGTTTTTCTCCTTCTTCGAGGATCTGGACAAAAATGAAAAACATGGATCGCCTCATCGTAGTGTCACAATTGCAGTGGCATGTGAATTCAGCATCATTTAACGGGTGTCTTTTAAACCTTGTTGTATATCGTCGGTGTTTTGTTTCGAGTATAGTGTGCGTTAGCCAGAAAGATTGCGATGGGGACACCATAGGTAGGCCTTGTGTTTATGTTTGACCATTGTTGACCCAGAGTGTGTGCAGTGTTGTGTCGAGACGTTACGGGGCGCATTTGTAAATCTGTCGCTCGTTTGCGTTGTAAGGCCGAAAAATGCAGAGTTTATTGTTTTTCTGTTTTGCTTTATGACGTCGGACTAAGGGATGAAATACAGTTGGTGATATTGCTTGCAGTGCCAAACAGTGAAGTGCTGTACATTGTACATTATGACATTCCAAAATTAACACCACGATCCTGTTTTTGATCACTTAGAACGGAAGAATTCCATCACACGAAGCTTTGCGTGCTACAAGATAAATTTGCAGTCGCATTTAGCTTTGTGCAAATGCGCAAGGCGGCAAGGATGCAATTTGAAATGCTGCGAACATTTGGCTATTTCTAAGAAGTCACCATTTATGTAGCACACATGTCGGTGATCCTTTTTGCGATTCTCATCACAAATACATTGTTTGTTGCTGTCAGGAAAAATTTGCTGTCAAACCAAGTTTACTGTTGCAACAGCATGCTGCTTGTTAAAATTGATTAGCGCATGCTATATTTATAATGCCATGTTACATCCTTTACTCATAGACCAACAGTAGGAGGGAACTGGATTTGAAGCTTTTGTTGAACTCTTTTCCAGCGTCCCCTGTAGCTCCAAGCAGTGCACCTAAACTTTGTTTATTATTCAATTTGGAAGGCGAAATTATCATGATCAAACTTATTATCATTTCGAATGGCCGTAGTAGCAATTGCAGATGTGCTCCCACTCAAACATAGCAAGTTTGCTGTTTGTATTGAATTTTTCATGTTCATTTTTATCACAGAAAGTGCACATTTTGTTGGTTGTGTAATGTGGTAGATAATATCGCCACAAAGCATATTACTTCTATTAAATAGGCGTAATTGTAATTTCAGATGTGCCGTCATCATTGTACTGCATAACTTTTTTTTTCCCATAGGTGATATTGGTCCTTGAGTGGATTTAGCAGCTTCAGAAGATATTTTTTTGCAGCCCAAAACCTCAACAAAGTGCTGTGCGAGGTCTGAAAATGTGTAAACTTGTCACTCAGCTAATGCAATAAAATTGTGTCTTGCTAAATGAGTTAATGCTGCTGCTGTTAACACAAGGATTGTTTGTCAGCTGGTTATAGTTACTGAGAACAACTGTTTTGTGATGCAAAACTTTGTTGGCATCCTTTTGTTATATCGCCACAACAAAGGTAAAAACTATTTTTTCGGTCATGAAAAATTGTAACAGCACGAGAAAAAATGGGACAGAGAAACATGTAGGACACAAATGGGCACCGACTTACATGTCCTACGTATTTCTAACCCTCCATTGCTTTTTTTTTTTGTTTGTTTTCGTGCTGTTACGATTTTTCCATGAACATGGTACCAACTAACCTGCACCGGGATCCTGTTGTTCGGTCAGTTCGGTTAGCTGGCTATGGCTTTCATTCTAGCCATGATTATAAAGTAAAATAATCTTCATAATTAAAAGTTGGCCAATGCACCAACTTTATTGACATGCAAGCATAAGTGGCCCATCTACGAAATCTGCATGACCATGTCTGAAGCCTCCCGTATTTTTCACTTTGTAACCCGCCTGTGCAAAAGTTGATGCACAGTAGAAAAGGGGGGCAACACGGTAGGCCTCGTTAGGCCTACCGTTAGGCCTCGTCTAACATTGTTAGGCCTCGCGTCGTCGACCAGTACCGTGGCTCAACGTACAGCGAGTATGAAGGTGCTTGGCATGTCGTACAGCGCAACTTGAGGTTACCTAACGTTGGGCCTAAACTGAATGTTAAGAACGTTAGGCCTAATGTCACGCTTTGGGATCAAACGTAGTCAGGTATAAGTGCCCATTGTAGTCAACATGCATCAAGCTGCAGGTACCAGCTTACATGATACCATCTCAAAGCGAAGCGTTACGTGGCTTACACTCTGGTGCTCGGAAACATGCACCAGCAGTTGCTGCTGTTAAACTAGCCAAGTGATACTTACCCATAGAGTTGCACATGCCCATGGTGGGGTGTGGGATAGTGCTTTCTAATAAGGAATATATGCTGCTGCATCGCACATTTCTACAGGCACAGCTGGGACATGCACCGAGCAATCCATGAATCTCAAGCACTAGGGGTTCGATTACAAGAAATCTTTGACTGTACTCTGAATCCTGCATGCATACTCTGAGGCCTAGCAAAGTGTCACACATCTCCTCAATGAGAGTTGGCCGTGCTTTAAAAGACGGCATGTGGGCTACTTTTGCATATTCAATGGTTAGTGCCGCCAAGCCGTGTGATCGAAAGCATTTATAAAAGATTCGACACGCTTGCGTGTAACCTGTATTCACGAAGTGAGGCGTCACAAACTTTTTTGTACCATTGTTGATTGAGCTTCAGTATCATACGCTTGCATGCAATTTTACCCAAGGTCCAAACCTCAGCCTAACAAAATTCAACACTATGTAATCCACAAGTGCCGTATTTTGCTATGGACACCAAAAGAATATTTAGTTTACCTTAAATTTCAGTCCAAGGAAGAAATATTGAGTTGTGCACCTTTCACAGGACAGCCGTACCCTTTCTCTTCTAACTTGCCGTAATTTTGTCCTTGCTAGTGAATGCCTTGTGTCGGTTTTAGAAGCACATAAAACACCACTTTATGCCACATCTGCTATTCTGTTTTTTTGCACAAGTGACAGATTATTGGGTTATATGTCTGCAGAAGAGCATGCACCCTGAATTATAACAGTTGTTAAACAAGTGCAAAGGTGGTTAGTTTTTTTTATATTGAAAAAAAGTACAAACTTTTCAGGGTTGGAATGGATTTACTATTGCCATTGCTTGTGCTGTAAAACCTGTTCCATCTTCATAGAGTGTTGTTACAGTTAGTTCGCCAAACCCTCAGACCAGCATTATTTTGTTGCAGTTGGTTAAGTTGCTCTGTATTGCAAGTATTTCTGCCTTCCTGCAATGTATGGCTTAAGAGTTTTTACTGCAATTTCTCATCATTGGTAAAAAAAAGCCAGTCACATTCATTGCGTTGCAACAGCTACAAAATTGCATGCATGAGGTCAAAACCCCACTGTGAAATTCACAAAAATGACCCATTCAAAGGCGAAACCTAGTCAGGTGAAAATAAGAACTGGGGCGTCTATCTTTCGGGGTGCAACCACAGACTGTTTGAAGGGAAAAAAATTGGCTCCAATCCACGCTGTGAAGGTGGTTGGAAAGCGAAGCTGTTAGCGACACCCACAATAATTACCCATGCGACGTCACTTGAATTCACACACGTGGCTCTACAAAGAGTGAAACCAGAGATTCTGCCATCCGTTACCTGGGATTCGTGGAGGCGGCATCAAGAACGCAGCAGCGTCAGCCATGACCAGGCTAGAGTGGCGGATGCCGCTGCTGTAGCCCGGCCATCCCTCGGCAGACAGAAAACGGAGAGGAGCGTCTTATGAAGGGTGAGACAGCGGTAACCTAGCCATCCTGATATGCTAGCTCGGGGCTACACCACCGCGCGACATAAGCGCAGACACCGAAACAATCCGGCATGTGAGCTTAGTGATTCCCATTTATAAAGATTTAAACTAGTTAGTTTAGTAAGTTTGAGAATTGTGAGAAAACTGAAGGAACTTTTATAATCGCTATTTATCAGTACCAGTTGCTCCTTTCGGCTTTTGTAATACCTGCTAAAACACAACCTAATTGATATTCACCAATTTAGAAAACGGAGTCCCATTTGTGGCAAGCAGTGCGCAAAAGGTAGCGTTACTCTAGCGGCCAGATGTCTGTATGTGGTCTCTACATTGTTTTCCCACCCTGCAAATCAATCTTTAACACATCTTTGCTGTACGACCACTTAATTTCGTCAGGTCCGGGGATACCCAGGAGATGCTGCCGAACAAGTCAATCAAGCTGTGTAAAGGAAAGCGTGCCATGGACGTGAAGCTGCGCCACAACAGGCCCAAAACAACCGTCGGCAAAGCAGACGGAGTGGGTCCCGCTGTCGGCCCCACCGGGGTGAGCAGGATCCGGTGCGCAGGGACGCTGGGTAATAGCACCCATTCGCCGCACCATCTACACTGCGCTCCAGGAGTGAGGGACATTGAGGGCTCGTCAGAGAGAGCCAAGTCAGCACTCCTCTTTATCTTACTTCGTGGTCGCCTCCAAAAAACGCCCTCCCCCTCCCCAGACGCGTTGGGAGTTTCTTGTGGCGCACGCCACAACGAAACCATCGGCTGGTAGAGGTAGGGGAGAAGGGAGAAGTGTGGCAAATATAGCAGTGGGTTCAGTGCTGACGTGCCGGAAATGACTGGACGCATACAACTCCCTTTAACTACCAAAGACTTTATTTGTGGCACATTTCCAAAGCGTGAATACCGCCGCCGTGCAACTTTGATACGTTCAAAGTAGTGAGTTGCATTGAGATTTGCTACCCAGAATGCCTCACAGAAACAAAACGGTACAAATTGTTTCAGCGTTAAAAAAAATGAGGAGGATGGGGGGAATACATAATGTACAGTAAAAAGTTTCGGTCAAATCTTTACCTCGAAATGATGTGCTAAAAAGTGTGCTGGAGTCGCAAAGCCTTACACTTGTGAGTACTAACTGATCTATTACACTTCATCCATCTGGCTATGGTGGATAGATGGAAGTTATGTGCAACCTGCAACTAAAGCACGAGCTGTGCAGTTCGACGAGAAAGGAACCCAAGCTAAGGCATTGCCGAAACTCGCAGCAGTTGCTCTGAAAGCCTATTTCTATACAAGTTAAAAGTTTGATACACGCCTTGGAAACTAAACCCCTATGCCTTTTGTTGTTCACTAATCTGCCCTGCAGGAACAAATGCAAACTTGCAACTACTATGACTGCACGCGTTGAAACTGTTTGTACTAGCGTTGCTTTCTGGAATCACGACTGCTACACCTCTGCCTGAGCCATTGGGAACTTATCACGAGCACTGTGGTTGGCCTTGACAAGAACGTATGGCGGTGTGGTGCACAATGCTATCATTTGATGGCATGCCTAACAAAGTGTAGCATATTTATGCTTCAGCTGCATAAACCTTCCGAGCTACACAAACTGCTGTCAATACTCAGTGACTATCATTGGACACACATGATGTTTACATGTACTGAAGTGTGTACCCAGCTACTCATTGGCATGCTCATGATGTATTTAAGCTTAGAAAAGCAATGTGCTGCCAGTTAATGCAAAATATTTTACAAAATTGCTGTTAAGTTGACAAAGAAAACATGGAGCCATTCTGAAAGGATGTGGTGCAACTCGCTGCTTCACAAATAATCGGTGTTGCTACAAAACGTGCGGTCAGCGCTAAAAGTTAGATTAAAAAAGTGGTGCTAAAGTTATTTCAGATTATACTGAAATGACTGCAGGTGGTACAACAATTTCCGGTGCACTCATTTTTCCACGTGTAGTTGCCTTTTAATCGGGTAAAAGAGAAAGAAAAACCAGATCTTTGAAGTTGACTGCAACCTTGAAAAGTAGAATTTTTTTTGCCATTTACAAAACACTCGAATTAGCACTGCAGGTTGCAAGGAAGACGAGACAAGTACAATTTTTGGTGTGCTCTACCAGTACCAACAGCTCATGGACAACTTTCATGGAAGCCTGGAAACGAGGTGAATAAATTACTGCCTCCCTGTTTTTACCCAAGGTGTTTTCAAGATAAACAATCCACTGCTAAAGACTCCATGTACCACAAGTTCCAGAGAACGGCAAGCAGCGTGCACGTATTGACCTGCACAGTACAGTTCGAACGGGGAAAAGGAATCGCCGCCTTTGATTCAATCGAAAGGAACAAACTGGACGTAACTTTTAGCCACTTCTTTCCACTGGCCACGTTCGGCTAACTGTCCAGGTTATCAGAGTTCAGAGACTGCAGGAACTGGGAAATGGCGACTTGGAAGGATTCGGCAAAGGACTGCATCAGACGCCTTCTTTCTTCTTCTAGGAGGGCCTTCTGTTGCGTCGACTGCCTCAACAGGGCCTCCTGGACGGCTTGCGTTATGTCTTCCTTCGAAAGCGAGTAGGTCGCGGGGCTCGCAGCGCTCGCATCCCCCGCGAGGTCTGGGCGGCCACAAATGTTCGGCAGTCTCGAATAGAGTCTGTCCAGCGAAGCCTCGATGCCAGACAGCCGCTCCTCGACGCTGGCTCTACGACGCGCGCCAAAGCTGGTCCCCTTCGCGCTCGGTTCCTCCGCGTTGGCGGAAGCCAAACCACCGTCCGCGCTGCCGCCTTCTAGCCTCTCCGCAACAGCCCTGGACGCGTGGTCCAGAGACATCAGAGTTTCACGGATGGCGTGCAGCTCGTTCACGACGAGTTGAAAACTTCGCTCGCTGCGCGCTTCGCGCTCGCGCAGGTCGCGCAGCTGGCTCTCAAGGTCGCGCACTCTGCTCTCGCTCGCCGACAAGCGACGCGTGAGCGCGGCGTTGGATTCGCGCAGTGCGGCAGCGTCCACGGAGTCGGGGCAGTTTTCCCGGCCGCAGGGCGATCGGCCGCTGCGACACAGTGCGGACGTTCTTTGGACATTTGCGGCCATGCTCGCCAGCGTTCCGGGCTGGTCACTGCCCCGGCGTGCCGAAGACCCCGCGTCGTGCGGAGAGCCGCGCAGGGTCGGCCGGACTTCGGCGATGTGCTCTCGCGCGGCCGGCGAAAGCGACGATGACACTTGCATGGTGTGCCTCAATTCGGATTCCGCTGCCATGTCCGGCAGCGCGCCTCCCACTCGCTGGTGGGAGCTGGGAATGTAGTTTAGGAGGTTGACGTCGTCGCTTGCAGCTTCGCGCGAGTGCAGCGAAACGTCGGGCGGGTTTGGGTTGCGGACGCGTGGTCCCGACGGGTTGTCGCCTTGTGCTTCCGCATGCTGGGGCCCGCCCTCACTGCCCATGTTGGCCGTTGCCCCGGGACTTGTGCGTACTCTGATGAGATCCGGGAACGCTGCCCATGGAGTCGGCGCTGGGTGTGCCGCGATGCCGCCGACGGCCCCTTCGAATTCTCCGAATTCGTCATCGCTGTCCGCTGCACGTGGGCTGTTTGTGGCGTCCGCTGGGTCTCGGCGAGACATTGCGATCCGGCTCAGGACAGTTTTCCTTCGTCAAAAGCTTCGTAAAGCAGCCGCCGTACACAGACTGGATCCAATCGCGCGTCGGCGAGGTTGATTCGGCAGTTTCGAACGTCACGGCACAACACTGAAAGGGTGCGTCACCGGCGTGAAATGCATGGAGGCGTCCAAACGGGCTTTGAGAGACTGCGGCAGCGGCAAAAACTTCATTGACCGTTGGAACGCGGGCAAACACAACGAAGTCGCGCACTCATGACACAAGCGACGATGTCTTGCCGACTAGCATAGTAATGCTGGTAATTTCCGACTAGCCTGACACCACACCCGCCACACCTCCCCTTGCGGGACTCGGACACTTCGGAGGCTTCTTCGATATTGATGAGGCAAGAGTTGACTGATCAGTCTTTGAAAGAATCACATTACCACCTTTCTACTTACAGTGCAAGTGCTGCAAACGAAATTCGTAAATGACTTCAAATTTTAAAGAACTGTTAAAAACACTCTGCGAACTAATAGCAGAAAACGAAAGGAAAGAACGCGTTGCTGATTGCAGCGCCGTCACCCGGTTGGAGGAAACAAAATTTCTCATTTTCGCTGGGACCGCAGGAACCACCAACTCCTCCCGGAACTGCAGCTCGCGTCGCGGCTGGTTCGCGTGTAGCTCGCGCTTTCGCCGGGTGCGCGATAGAAACTCGCGTTGTTCCTTTTAGAACACTAAAGATGATTGCAAGTTGACACATTTACTTCGTGCATCGCTGCAGGACAAAAAAATCAACATGGTTATGAGAGTTCCAGGTAAGATGTTTAACGCGTACCGTTCTTTCAAGGTGTGAGCTGTGAACGTTCCGGTAGCCGGCTGTTGCCCAGCACAGCCGCAAGCATCTAAGCCTAACAGCGAAAAGAAAGCATGTCTAATAACGCAGTTGATTACTTTTTTAAGTTACACGACTCGTAAAAAATGCGGAATTTTGCGGTTGTCCCTAAGACAGCCCCAGTCGAGTCCGGGTGGTTAGAGAGTCGTGCTGGAGGTATCCATGAAAAACTACGTTTCGACGTTCTCCAGAGCTTATTGAAGCATTTCTGCGCCTGGCGTGATTGATTTGGGGTCTTTGATTGAACGCCGGGAAGCCGGAAACAGTCAGAGCCATGAGGAACGACTGTGCACTGCTTTGATGCTAGGCTGTTCTGCGTTTACGGCGCACACGGCGCATCGTCCATTCATGCGTACTATTATTTGAAGCTGTCAGTCGTCGTTGATTTGCCAGCCTGAAAGTTGATTCACAATTGCCGGTTCTTGGAGATGGCTTGGCCGTCGTGTAAGTTACCTAGCTCGGTTTACATTAATCGGCCTTGAAGTCTCGTTGCTTTCGCCTGCATTCGCGCGCTCAGTAAAACTCCCTTTCTCCAATGCTACGAAATATTTCGTCTCGTGCTTTTGCGCACCTTCCTCGTTCTATTCGTTTTTTTTTTGTCCTTTTTTTTGTGTGATTCATTCGCTGATCGGCCACGTTTTCTTTGAGTGTGAGGGAATCACCATGCCTACAGCGTGCATCGTTTTCGTTTTAACAGCCCTTGCGATTGCTTGTTTCCGCTATTAAATGTTGTCACTCATATCCTGGCCCCGCTTCCAGGAGGTTATTTTTGATCGCCGGGAGTCCTCCCCAAGGCGACCTCCGTGAAAGCTTTCGCAATTGACGTAGAAATAATTCTCAAAAAGCGCCTAAATAAAGGAAGGCAAAAAAAGGGGGGGGGAGCCTTCGAGGTGCGCGCTTACGTCAAAGTGCGAGCAGATGCGCGGGGCAGGGCAGAAATGAAGGGGGCCATGTATATGTATATATAGCTTTCCTTCCCTCATCTCTGGCCAAAGCTCGACCGAGATAACAGCTTTGACAGATTGCAGCTCGCATATGCACGCTGAGCGGGTGGTGCGGGGAAAAGAA
The DNA here is from genome assembly GCA_013339765.2 of Haemaphysalis longicornis. Taxonomy (NCBI): domain Eukaryota; kingdom Metazoa; phylum Arthropoda; class Arachnida; order Ixodida; family Ixodidae; genus Haemaphysalis; species Haemaphysalis longicornis. The sequence continues at coordinate 48,139,049 of CM023453.1, forward strand.
ATTCTGGGTTATTTGTGTGGCGACAAGTTTTGGGAGAGTCGCGCTGGGCGTCTCAGTATGTGCGGCACGGCTCAACTTTGCGTCGGGTGCTTACCGTGGATGGTCTCCGTTGAATGCTGTGCGGCTGCTCGCTTTCTGTAAGCCGGTTTAACTATCAGTTGGTACGTCTCTCATTGACTCTTCTCTTGTGTCGACAGAGTTGTGCATAAGGGTTGTAGTGGTCTGCTGCCCGTACTCTTTTTCTGCATTTGTAGTTTTCTTGCGAAGGTTTCGTGTTGACGTTGACGATGTCTGGTGCGTCAACTTATTCACATTGGTAAATGCCGACTTGGTAAATGCCGACTGCACTGTGCAAATTAGTGGGACATGGTTGCACCACTAAACGATTTGTGCGTCAATAGTCGGTGAGGTGGTGTGCCACTCTTCAAACTTAATTTCAGTATACAACCCTATGGACAAAACGTGCAGTGTGTCATAAATAACAGTAAGGGGTACATGCAGTCTGTGTATGTTGGAACGACATGGCTTATGTGCTGCTGCCTATCACAGGCGTGGATTTCATTCTGGCTGCGAGCAACGTTTGTTTGGCTGGTGTGGGGTGGCCATTTCTTTCCCAGAGGGTATTTGAATGCTAGAGTTGCATACGAGCTTGCCACCCCTTCCCTTACCTAGTCACAGGTGTGGGTAATGTTAATGGGCAGACATATGGGCACCGTTTTTGTCGATGTGAACAAAGTTATGTTCACATCGATTTTCTCATTCTCATTGATAGATATCCGCAACCTGAGTGATCGATACCTTTTTTTTTTGCTCTTACCCCTTTCTACATTTTTGAGCTTATATTATGGGAGGCAGTAACTTCCATTGTGTTTATGCAGCACTGTGTGCACAGCAAATGCTGCTGAAAATCCATTGTTGGCTTGTAGCTTTGGTCGAACAGGCCTGAAATGAGCTACAGGCTGACACACAGCCCAAGTTTTTGTCCCCCTGAATGCAATAGCACTTATCGGCTATCCCAATGTGGTTTTTTTGAGCGTGATGCTGGTAGAAGTGTAGTATGGTGTTCGTACCCCTAACGTGTGCACAGGTTTCCAGACATGATAATGAAGTGTCCCAGAGTTTTTATCGAGGTGCCGAATTTGTGTTAAATAGGTAAAAACTGAGTACTTGACTGTGATTGGAGATTTAAATAGGAAGTTGGGAGAGAAGCAGGCAAGAGAACCTCATTATTTTTTTCTTTTAGTATTTTGCGGTTATGCTTTGCCATGTGGCATTCTGGCTTTCCTGCGTAGCGCAAGTGACCAGGTTGGCTTTTCTGCAAAACACGTGGGCCATGTGAGGAAGCCAGGCACGCATACAACTCGTTCACTGGTAATTTAAGCTCAAAGAGCAGATTGCTTTGATGGCATGCCGCATGTCAAATTTGGTCACTTTTGCTTGCACAGCAGGCCCCAGCCTGCTCATTGGTTGGAGAGTAGTTACGGAGGTCCCGCCAGTGATGGTATCATTTAAAGCAAGCCCTGTCCAACGGTGCGCATTTCACTGTTGCGTTAAGGTAGTAATTTTTGGAGCTGCCTTGAGGGTCTTCCGAAGTTCTGGCAGAAGTTAATGTATGCTTGATTACGAACAGAAATTTGTCCCTCCGTATGACATGACAAATAATCCTCGTCACCATGACTGGTAGGGGAACTGCCCCCTACTAATGTAAACAGTGGTCATTACAATAGTGGCACGTCACCCAAAGGAATTATGTGGAGCTGGATCTCTTTCAGCAAGATTGGTGTTTCGTTACGACACAGTGGGCATTGCAGTGGTTGAAACAGTGGTTACTCGGGGTTCATGACATGTACCCCCACCGGAATTCTGTGGAGCTGGAGGAAGCCTCTCAGCAAGAGTGGTGGGACATTTATTACGGTATTTACCCAATTCCAACAAGCACCTTTTTTTTTTCGGGAAAAATAGGCCTTAAAACCTGCATGCCTGTTGGATTTGAGTACCAACCTAAAGTCTTTTTTTTCCCCTTTCAGTCACATAAATCGGGTGCGTGTTGGAATTGGGTAAATACGGTACTTTCTTTGGTGAGGTTCGAGTAGAATAGCATGTGCGTGAGATCACATCTCATATTCTGTGTTCTTAGCATTTCCTTCTAAAGAAGAACAGGACTGCGAGTTTGCCGTTCTCTTTCCCCTTTTCTCGCCCCCTTGCAGCTTTTCCCCGGCCCCCGCGGCCAATGTTCCGGGGAGTGATGCCGCCGCCGCCACCCCCGGGCCCCTTTGGTGGCCAGTTTCCCCCACGGCCTCCTCCGCCACGTTTCGGGCCCCCCGGCGGCCCCCCGATGCCTCCCCCTCCTCCCCCTGGGGTGTTCGGCCGCATGCCCTTGAGGCCCCCCCTGCGGGTGTTTGGGCCCCCGCCGCCCCCACCGCCACCTTTCCTTCGGGGCCCCGGCGCCATGCGCTCCCGGCCGCTGTTCCGGCCACCCAAGTTCAGCCCCTACCCAATGGGTGGCAAGGTTAAGAACGGAAACGTAGCCACGCCAGCCGGCGCCGCAAAGAAGGCCGCCGCCGTGGATGGCACGAATCCAAGCCCAGGCAAGTGGAGCGTGTTGTGAGGCTGCGTGCACACGTCGGCTTCTGTCCTGGCCTGGTTGCTGCTCAAGCCGTGTCTAGATTTTTCCGGGTGTTGCTTAATTTTTGGTGCGAAGTGCTTTGAAGGGGCTATTGCATAAGTTTAAAGTAGTCAAAGACAAAAAACAGCAGTGCTGGCCCAGGTATTGTTGTGTTAAAATGCTGCATGGCATTTCTAGGAAGACACTTCGCTATGTTAGGCTACTTAACCCCAGATGATAGTGACTGGGAGTTTAAATTTACCTAAAAATGTGTGTACTAATTGCTATGTAAAAAAAGTGAATGTGAATTAATTTCTGTTTGTGTGATTTCACTATTGTGAGCAAATATTCAATATTGTGTATGCTGAATGGAAAAATCTAGAATTTGTAATCTGTGTGGAGCTTTAAAATTTAAGCTAAAAATAAAATGCTACCTGTTATTGTCCAAGGCAGAGTGAGCTTCCATGTGTAGGGCTACCCAGCCAATTATTATGACAAAATGTATAATTCAGAAAAGGGGGGAATATTGTCAGAATGTATTTTTTTTGTGTGTTATGCTTTGTGCTCCATGAAACGCAACACTTTGCCTCCACCTCATGATTTATTCCCGACATACCGTTCTTTCCAAATAGCAGCATAGTAACTGGGCCAGTGCTGCTGTTTTGTGTCTCCTATGCAGTTATTGTATGTTGTTTAGGATTAAATACTTTATTTTTTACTACTCAGCATTCACCCATTCCATGAACAGGGAACAGTCATACCTACTTTGGGAAGTAAATATAACAACTGCTGGTGGCCTGTGCTGATAACTTGTTGCTGACGTCCAGGCATGATAAGTTTCGTTTTTGGCTTTTAGAGGCGCTGTTTTGGTTTCAGAGTACTTATTGCTGAAATATCTTATTTCACTTTTGCACTTTCACTTTCTAGCTTTAGTACATTAAATGCATATGAATCTTGGATACTGTGACAGTAAGCTTTACTCCTTACGTTATAAATTATGTACAAAAATTTTCTCTTATTCGGTCGGGCAAAGTAGGGTCCATAAAAGGCTTTAGCAAAGCAGGGATGTTTCCTGTCTGCAATTTTATTTTTCATAGGCACATAAACTATATGCGCAATCTTTTGGAGACACTTAAGCACTTTCGTGTCCACTTGGAAAGGCAGTGATTTTGGGCAGTCTAGCAAATAATTTTATCCCGGTCGCAAAAACTATGTAATATATAAGCGTATGGTACTAAAATGTAGAAGGGTGAATTTCCTTTGCAATGGTAATTGTTTAAAAAAAGAATATTTATGTGAAAAAAAAAAAAGCTGCACAGAAAAATGTTGTGACAAATGCAAAAATAAGCAAAAATGCCGGCGCTGCACCACCTAAAAAATTGGAGATAGGCATTTTGTACAAATACTAGCAGCGGAAAACTCCTGCAAATATGAAATGCCTGACTAAAATTTCTTGAAATACAAAAAATAAACAGTTAGCCCTAGTGGGTTCCGTGCCACTGGGGGAAAGCAGTACGTTGAACTTGTGAAACATAGGTTGGTTATGCATACATCGCAGAAAATGTTGATTTTCTGCCCCACTATTTTTGTTCAAAATACAATTTACAATTTCAGTACTTCAGCATTTTCTGTGGCATGTGTTGAACAAGGGTATCAGGTTCCCGGCTGTTTTTGTGCACTTTCGTTTTTCAGGCTAAAATCTAACGAATAAAAGTTGTCCTTGGAGCCGGTGCTGCTAATATCATCGAAAAATCCGCGTGTAGGTTCGGCCAACTCCAGAAATGCAGCGTTCTCGTGGCGCAATCACGCGCGATGTCCACGTCATCACCGTGTCTTCAGAGCACCCATCACATTACTTTGGCAGTGCTTTAAAAAATCAGCGCTGCAGAAAAAAAAAAACAAGCAAAGAGGATGTAAGTGTCTACTACTCGGTAGATGGCGCCAGCTGTCAGAGTACGCTCGGAAAGTGCCAAATACGAATGGGAAAATGTCAAGATGTTAACTTGAAAGCGTCAATGAATTACTATCTATTTGAATAGGCAGGGGCAGGGGAGTTTTGGGCAGTCTGCACGTGAGCTTTGCAGCCTGCAGATACAAAACATGCTCGCACCAATTGTTTTTTCTCTTCCCGTGTTGCCTTGGCATACTGTGCAGTTGGTGCCTCCGTGCTGCACGAAAAGGTGATATTTAGGAACAGTTTTTATTTTGGCGCTTGCATTGCTGCTCGTCAAACAACCTTTGATGCTGGGCACTTTTGAAAGGTGCGTGCTTGGATCCGGTAAATGCAGTAATCGCATTGCGCTGGCTGTCCGTTTTCCTTTGAGAGAAGTGTTAAGCAATTTACACTCACTGGTCAGTTGCACAACATTGTTAAATGACTGGCAGTCTTTGAGCTGCATAGCAACAGTGTCTTCGCTGTTAGCTGTACTACTGATTCTCAACATCATTCAGGAAACTTCAACTTTTGCACAGCCTGTGACAACATTGCTACAAAATACTTGAGAACTGAGACGCAGTTCCGTCTCAGTGTGGCTTGGCTGTAAGTGGATAGGAAGTGAGGTTTATAAGGTTTATATTAGCTGCATTGTCATCACCAGCAAGAAACGCCGTTCTCTGTAGTAGTGGCAGTGGCGTGTGGTGCTATGGCATCAGGAGCTGTTTCACGAGGACAAAAGCGATATTACTACACTGCATGTGTTTGTGGTGTTATGAATGTATGATTCTAAGAGTTTAGTTATTTAATGTGCAGTCCACAAAAATTTGAAGCGGAATGGTTCGGACAGTGCTGCTTGTTGGCAGGGGAACTTGTGTGCGTAAGCTGCTATGGGCAACTGACAAGGAGTGAGAAATCCTTGGCTATAGAGGAAATTTCGTTTAAGTGGACTTTATTGTAGCAGGATTTGTATGTAGTGTAAGTGACCACAATGGATGCATTACACGGCAAGCGCAATTTCGCTTCTGCAGAGAGTTTTGTGAAATTTTGTCGTCGTGTAAATTGCATGCTTCTTTACATTCAAACCTCGGGCATAATCGCATGCAACGTACACAACTACAACTAATGCTATATGTAATAAGTGTTCTGTTATATTAATAGAGTAAATAGTGTTGTTGGAACCACATGCTCATTCATGCTCAAGCTTTACGCAAGCTTTACACATGCCAATTTAATCCATGGATTCAACTTGCAGTATTTGCGAAAGAGAGAATATTCTCTAAAGCTATCTCCAGTGACTGTCTGCACCGCTATCAGCCTTCTCCTTGTTGTGTAACAGATTTGTGTTCATAAGCTTCTCCCTCCCACGGCTTCTTCTAGCCTTTTCGGTTGGAAGATCTAACCGAGCTTTACTGTGAGAAAAACAGCTAGGCAAGGGCTGACAGACTAAGACATTATAAGTGCACAAGCACACATTTAAAAATAAACCAGGTGAGGAGCCCAGAAAATCCTGATACCTTCAAAAGCATTGTCCCTGACTGGCTGGCCCTGCCACTTGCAGCAGCTGCCAGCAACGGCAATGCTCAGACGACCGTGACGGCGAACGGCACGGAGAGTGCGGAGCCCTCCAGCAGCAACGGCGGCAGTGCGAGCGTCACCACAAACAGTGGTGCAAACAGTGGGAGCAAGGACGGTGTGGCGGCGGCAGTGGAGGCGGCCAAGCGAGACGGCATTCCGGTGGACATGATCCAGGCGCTCTACTGCAAGCTTTGCGATGCCAAGCTCAACGGCAGCCTGCAGGCGACCGCACACTATGTGGGCAAGAGCCATGCCAAGAAGGTCAAGCAGTACCAGCACGGGCAGGGCCGCACGGCCCAGCAGCGGCCCAGCACAGCCACCAACGGCAACAAGCCGGCCACGGTGAGGCAGAGCAGGAGAGTTGTAGAGTTTGGTGCGAACATATACTAGAGGGAAATATGTCACCGCAGTCACGTGCTGTCATGGGCACCACCATAGCAGCTAGCAACGTTCTGCTACTTTTCGCTCTCGAAGCCAATATCAACAAAAAGTGAACACATTTATTTTCTCGTTGATCTTGCATGAAGCTTCTAAATTATCCCCGACAAACAAATCTTTCGAAACTCCATTTTTTAATAATTAAACAACTTTGAATAATCTTTTACAATAATATCGTTGATTTTTTGCAGCCACATGCAACCATTGGGCGTGTTGGCGAAGCCGTGCCATGTAACGATGGAACCTTTCTTCGCGGTACATGAGGGAACGTTCACTGAAGCACAGCTTGCCTAGACGCTGGCACCAGATTTCCCTCTAGTGTATATTAGTAAGAAACTCTGTTGTGGGACTCGTCTTTCACTTTGCTGTTGGTACATTGCATATGTATGGACAACTGGAGTGTGTTTTTCTTCTATTGCAGGAAACAAACTTGAATGTAGGTGGCGTGCGTCTTGTGTTTGTTACCTGTGGCCGCAGTGTCGGTCTTTTTTTTTTGTGCTAGGCACTTAGCACGTTGGCTCACTGAGGGCATGAGACCTTGGCTTACACTGTTGTCACTTTGCACAACCAAAAAAGTAAGTAAAATAAACAGAGACGGGCCTGGTCTGACAGGAAGTGTTCTAGGTGTTGCTTATGTTGTCCTAGTTGGACTAAAATTGTTTGCAATTCTAGAAATTATTTATGAACTCCAGAAGTGGGAGAAAGTTTTACTTGAGTTGGGTACTCATGCCCTTGCTATCTGTATTTGGTTCACACGAAGTGAATAAAACCCACTTAGCTGTTTCTCACTTTAGCTGCTGGTATAACAGCCACCGTGTGCCGTGTCACTAATAGTTGTGCGAGAATGCATGGGTATTCTTTTCTCTGTGTGTTCTTTCCAGTGGAAAGCACTGAAAGTTAGTACAGTACAATCTCAAAGATGTGAATCTCGCGGGACCGCGAAAAATATTCGTATCATCCGAAATTCCTATGAACCAACACAGACCAGAAAAATTGAGTGCTAAAAAGTTTTCGTTTATTTTTTTTTTCTTACTTTCGCGTAAAGAAATCTGTTATTTTCTTCTGCTTTCTTTCTTTCCTTTTTTTTTTTTTTTAAATATAATCTTTATGTCGCCGAGAAGTCCTTTCTGGAGCATGTAATACTTCGCACTCATCTTCTCACTCGAGGTGCCCGAGGTGCCCACAGTCAAGGCGTGAACCGCATGGAGCGTTTTCGCACGCGATTTGTGCACGTCGGAGTTGCGTGTGCGATAGTTTTATGCCCGCATGGACAATTCCGTGCCCGCGGCGGCTTCTGCCTCTGTCCGAAAATGACTCCCGGAGCAGTGGGAGGAGCTTGACGACTTGCGGGGGAGGCACGTGCCTCATAGCGGCAGTTTCGAAGCGCTCGAGACAGCTGGCTGGCTCCGCTGGAGATGTTTAGGCTTACTACCCCGGCAGATATTTCATGGGCGCTTTCACTAGCGATGCGGATGATGTTTTATAGTACCGTTGTCGCCCACATTATCAGCTCTTTTACCGCACAAGCAACTTCGTGTGTGGCTTGAGCGGCATTTTAAAGAGCGGTTAGAAGCGGTTGCACGAGCACTCTGCACCACTTTGCAGTTGAAGCTGCCGCCATGTTGCCGCCGCTGGCTGTGCTGCGCGCAGTGTGCGGGTGGTTCCGCGGCACCGTCAGCGCACCTGTGGCATGCGCGGCACATTTTCATGACGTTCCTGAAGAAAGAGTGACATAGAAGGGACAGAGAGCTCATACGTCGCCGTTGCTTGCTCACTCGTCAGTCGGGCGCTTCGCCGGCTTGTTCATATCATCCACTGGGCCGCGCAGGTTTATTCGTAACAGCCAAAATTTAGCCTATTGCAAACAATGCAATTTCGCCAGGACTTCTCAGAAATTTATATCACCCCAAAATTCGTATCACCCAAAATCGTATCATCGAGGTTCCACTGTATTTATATCCTGAAATAGTAAAACTAAGATGGAACAGACTGCCTGCTGCAGGAGACTAAATTATTTGAAGTTGCTGCATAAATAGGGGTCGTTTAGTTTCTGTGGTGTTATCTTTCACAATACCAGCTGTTTCTAAATGACCTTTTTTAAAGGAGTACTGACACGAAATTTTCGTGTCACGTTTTTTTTTTTTTTTCACTGCTATGGGTGCGTATTAGACCATTAATCATAGAATGGCACATTAGGCGGGTGATCCCAGCGTAAACAATCATTTACGGCGTCGTTTATTCGTGTCAGTTTCGGTTTCAACAAAACGAACGCCGAGCGGCCGCCATGACAGGAGGTAGCACCTGCCGTCACCATTCTTGTCACACCGCTGCCGGTCTGGACGCGCACGCGAGCGAGCGCTCGCACTTGCCCAGTGTGGCCGAAGTCTTCACCATCCCTGGCGACCAGGCAGCATGACGTCAGTCCCAAAACCATGATGTGTACTAGCAGCGCGCACCAGCCTCAGCCAGCACGTCGGCTATGTCATGGGAGCCATGGCGTCAGCAGTTTGGGGCAAGTAGCAGATGATGTCATGCTGGCTTGCTCTGGGCTTTCTCGTGCGGGCAGGGATTTAAAATATGTTATACTGAACGGCTACTGTTGAAACTTGCTGGGAGATATCTCCTGATAAAAAGGAAGCATTTTACATAGTTATCTCAGCTTTGAAATTTCGTGTCACTACTACTTTAAGCAAAGCAATGTTTATATGTGAACTCCGCAAACAGTTTTAAGAAAATATTCACATTATTGCACGTAAATTTGCTTCAGTAGACATTGCTTTGCAGCATCGTTTGTTTGTAGCATGCCTGAAAATTGAGTTTGTGAGTTGATTTAATTAAAATGACAGCGGTATTACTGTGAGAATGCTAATCTACTGGCTGAATGGGAAACGCCTTCCCAAACTAGCAGCCGCTCTCTCCCATGATACTGTAACAGAAACATTACGGATGCAGTTATGCAGTGGGGTTTCAGGAGTCCAACTAGGGTCATTTTGTTCTGATCTCGAAATGGTGATCAAGAGTTGGGAGTCGGTGACAGCAAACGGTTTTCCCCCGGTTGCAGGAATCGGGCAAGCGGCCCATCCCGGATACGCTGGAGAAGTTCTGCAAGCTGTGCGATGTGGCGTTCACCTCTGAGATCCAGGCCAAGCAGCACTACGACGGGCGCAACCACCAGCGGCGTATGCGGGGAGAGCCACCCCTGCCCAAGGGCTTCTACAACCCCGTCACCGGCCGCTGGCAACGACAGTGAGTGGAGAACTCCTTCCTCTCGCATAGCACGGCACAAACTGCATTTTTTTGCTTCATTAGCTTGGACATTACTCCTTTGACCCTTTCAAAATACAGTAAAATTGTATGGGTGGTATTCATTAAAAAATTTAGCTATCAATTTATTCGTTTGGCAACACTGGAAATGGCTACGGACATAGGTGAAGCATCACGGACATGGCGCGGCTTGTGCCACTGCGCTCGCACGCCGAAAAAAAAATACCACCGCTGTGCGTCGTCTGCTCCGTTTCAACCCGATTCTCAACGGTGGTGTCACCTATTAATCACACTCACATTGGAGTCGATGCATTACTTTGCGTTGGGCGGGCTAAAGGTTGGAATGTCCAGCCCATATCATGCGCTTAGCACGGACAAGTACCGCCGTCCAGCGGAGCCCGACGTAACCAGTGATGGCGCACTCCCATGGTTGCCTACATGTGTGCCTCGCTATTGAATACAGGCTATAACAACATTGAAGTGGGAGCTGAATTTGCTTCGTTAAAGTTGTTACTTTGTTATAACAACCCCTCTCCACCCTTGCTAGCCATATCACTCGCAAGAGGAATGTGCACCCTTTGTCAAAATTTTGTGGGCCAATCCTAAGCCTCCTCGACCACAAAGAATTCAAAGAATCGGCTTTACCTTTAAAGGGCAACTGCACTCAAAAATTTTTTTTGTCCAAATAAGTAGTCGATGCTCTTAAAATCACTATGGCGAAATCCTTAGCTTCGTAATCACAGAGAGCGCTAGGTACCGCCGTTCAAAGTACCTCCGAGCAGACGACGTTTGCACCTGGCGGAGAGTCGCCGTAACAAGTTCCGAGCGGCCTGTGACGGAGGTTGAGGAACCTGTCCCGTGAAGCTCGCGCTTCTCCGGCGACTTGCAGGGCGCTCTGCCGGGCGCAGGGATGCGTTCGCCCGGGGTTTCTCTGGCCGTCGCCATCAAATGTTTAAACTAATCGCATAGGCAGTAATATACGTCCCGCCCACATCCCGCCAGATATGCCAGAAAGAGCAGTGTCCAACTGGTAAGACGTTCTGCCCCAAGTGCACGGGTGGCATGTCACTGACTCCTGGAGATGCAGCGAACAACATTGCTTCCAGCGTCGTAGGCACTCCTGGCTGCATGGCTTGGAATGCCATGCAGCATCCGAGCACTTGTTGTGTATATGCCCGCGATTTTCCGCTGCGCGAGTTACAGCGGCGAGCTGCCTGTCTCGTGTTCGACGCGGAGCAAGCCTTCAGTTGTGTCACTTTCTTGGACCCTGGGACAACAACAATGACTCATATTTAGGGACGAAGATTCTTCTGCGTTTTCTGCGAGATTCAGGACTAGACAAAACTTTGTAATAATTTTTCCATTGTGCGCATGGCTACGTCTGTACGCTTTTGCGTCGTTGTGTACGCTTTGATTCCTTTTCCTTGTTAGGCGCTCTGCGTTCCTGGGCTCCATTCGCTCAATTTTTCTTGTCTTTTGCTTAACTTTATTTCGAGTTTTTTCCTTGCACTACATTGCGTGCCATTTTTATTCAACTTTTGTTTTCTCTCTATTGCTGCTTTCCCGATTTCTCACATTCACTTCACTGCATTGTAATCATCCCCATCTGGCGTAGCAAGCACTGCCGCTAGCAGAGCTGACCTCTCCAGCCCACATTAAAGAGCTCTCTCTCTCTCTCTCTCTCTCTCCCCCATTTTTCTCAATGCAAAAAAAAAAAAAAATGATTAGAAGCCTAAACCTATTCAGGCGCTTGCGAACGTGTTGGAGTTAGCAAAACTCTTTTTACTTGAAATAATATTTTTACTCAAAGAAAAAAATAGCGCAAAAGGAGCACTTGCTTTACATTTGTCATTCCTATTGCATTTACCACAGAAAAAAAAAAGATATAAATTATTGACCACTTGCACTACCACGTCCAATATTGGCCACATTTGGGCTGGCCCAACGCCACCTCTATCCTTTAGACATTTCCAAAATTTTTACGACCCAAATAGAGTTCTTGTACACGCGGCTATAAACATTTGTGCGACTTTTGTCTCCCTCGCTAAGTGAACCAAAATCAGCCTTTCTCGTAGTAACAAATACACCCGCACAAATATTGGCCGTCATATTTTGGAAGTGCGAAAACTAAACTGCTGCTCTCCTAAACAATAGATTATATTTTTGTTCAATTCCCAAGTGAAGTATTTACTTTGAGCGTTAGATTTAGTTTATTTGAAAGTAAAACGTTTTCAACAGTACCTGTCTCTGGTTAAAGTAGAAAACAGTGGTAGATAGGAAGTGTTTTCGTGTTTTAGTGCGTCATTTAGCTCTGGAGGCGGGCTTATAGTTTCAGATCCCTTTCATAATTTGATTCTCGATGTGCACACAGGGGAAAAAATACTGGGCCGATATTCACGAAGCTGTTTGCATGTAATGTATAGTAGAAATAGTGATTTATCTCCGCCCGCGTGCGATTTGTTCCCTTCAGAGAGGGCGACGTGATAGCCGAGGGGTCGGGTATAATAAAAGCTGCTTTTCGATATCGTATACGAGCAAATAGCTTTGTAGATCAGGGTCCGTTTTTTACTTGCAATGCCAAAAATTGCTATTCCGGCAGTTATTATGATGGAAAAAATTACTGTCGGGCGGTCTACTTCATCTCGATTGATAGCAACGGGATGCCGGAATTGCGCCCAACTCCATTATCATGGGCAAATGTTAGTGGAAGTTCTTCTGTGGAAATAAAAATGCGAAACGTGGCGCTACCACGCGCATTTGAAGGCGAATCTGAGCGGCCGCCAACTCTGGCGCGGTCGTTTCCGTTCCCTCACGTACGTCACGTCCGGCCGCCGCTACGGCCGCCTTTTCTATTCAGTTTCGGTTCCGAAAACGCGACTGTCGCGAGCCGTTTACGTCGCGCGCGTTGATGTTTGAAGCGCAATATTTTGCATTCCGCACCCTTTTTATATGAACTGTTAGGTGACATTATTTTTACGTTGTCGAAAATTTGAGTGCAGTTGGCTTGTAAATGTGACAAAAATATTTTAAGGAAGTAAGAATGGTGTTTTCTATAGCTTTCCTGCATAAAAGGTTTCGGCCTCACTCGGAACGTAAGCTTGTACATTAAATTTTTTGCAGCCTGCGCATTTCCGGCTTGGCCCACAAAACTTTGACAAAGACTGTACCGTATTTACTCGCATAATCCTCGCACTTTTTTTTTCGGAAAAGTCAATGCAAAGTTAGGGGTGCGAGAATTATGCGGGGGGAAAAAATCTGGTGCACAGTGTTGCCAATTTGCCTTCTGCCAATCCCGCTAAATGTAGCAGTCATTTTTTGTATATGTAAGCTCAGTGTTGCCAACAGCAGCTATTTCTTTTTATTTTATTATTTACAACGTAAACAGTCTCCCGTCGATCAGCGATCATGAAATTGCCGCCTTTGCTTTCTGGCGCGCACCCTATCTCGTCGTCGTCATGTGCGTGCCTGCCGTGTTCGATCCGTACTCTGTCGCTTTCAATTTGAAAGCGGCAGTGTAGCTGGCGTTCTTTCCCATGGCGAAGCGGCACCAAGCACAAAACAAAGAGATCAAAAAGTTCTCGAAATGGCAGTGAGCTATCCACCACTGACGCGAGTGACTCACAGACTGCTGCTGCTCAGCGATGGGACCACGACGACGACACGACAGCGGGCTGCGCGAACACCATCTAGTTGCGCGCACGTGAAACCGGCTCAAGGACAGTGCGAGTAGCGTGTTATGGCGAGCCATGCAGGGTGTTAGGCCCCTGGATGGCCTTGGATACACAGCGCTCTCCGCCAAACGGAGAGGCAGCGGGGGAGGGCGCGCGTTGAAGAGCGCGTGCACCATGTGGGTTTCGCGAGCAGGCAACTTTCGCTGCTGCAAAGTTGGGGGTGCGAGGATTATGCGAGGAACCAAAAAATCCAATTTTTGGTGGCTCACATTAGGGGTGCGAGGATTACGCGATTAAATACGGTACTTACCACTGGGCAGACATAAGCAAATGTGGCAGCCCACCGCACAGCATACAGATGGCGTTTATGGTCCTTGTGTACATTGTATGGTGCAAAAAATCAGACCATTCCACTGCTGAATATTCAGCACAGTTAAGGCCCCACAGAATTGAGAATGCTTAGGAGCAGTACAGTGGACTGTGATTTCTTTAGGCAGATGACTGCTCTTCTTGCTGCAGCTGTTGCCTCCAATCCATCTTCGCCGTCGTGTCGTCATGTGTACCAAAGTAGATGCAAAAAATCTGTTGCATCTGGAGTATGTGCTGTCGAAGTCCAACTTAGGTGTCGGCCAGCATGAAAACTTCAAATAAATGTTTGCATCGTATCTACCTTTTGTCCCATCAATAGCAGTACCGTAAGCAATGTCGGCTGCTTAGGTACCTGCCTAAATGGTACAATCCGTGGTCCCCTGAGTGACGTACTTTACTCACAGGTTATACTGTATTCGGATGAGGCTGTTAAAAAATGGCTACAGGGCAAGGGCACTGTAAGCCAAAAAAAAACCCCATAAGCACTCCGTACATGGCTTATGAATTGTAGTTACTGTAATTAAACAGTATTTTAAACTCAGTTTGGTGCCGTATAAAAAGTGAAAACATGTACCACCAACTCTGAGTGGCTCCTGTAGCAGCAGGATGGCATACAAGAACTGAAACAATTTGTGTCATCCTCTCGTCCTGCCTTAACTCTTCAATTGAGGTTCTTTTGTGGACACCAATGGCAGCATCATTTCCAGCGAACAAGACAGTACCGAGGTGTATGAACTGCCCAGTTCTTTTGTGCAAAGCAAACTTGAATGTGGTCTTCGGGGTACTTCTCAGGATAATCTTGAGTGTTGAACAGTGCTGTGTAGTACTTAATGCAGAATCTGTAGTACTAGATGGCATGTACTTGCATGCAGTAGTACTACAGGTTACGTATTATCACCTGCCGCGGTGGCTCAGTGGCTAAGGCGTAGCGCTACTGAGCACGAGGTCGCGGGTTTGATTCCCGGCCGCGGTGGCCGCTTTTCTGATGGAGGCAAAAAGCAAGAACTCCCGTGTGTACAAGATTTTGGCGCACGCTAAAGATCCCCAGGAGGTCAAAATTAATCCGGAGCCCTCCGCTACGGCGCGCCTCATCGCCTGCCTTTCTGTTGGCACGTTAAACCTCACAATCAATCAGGTTACGTATTACCATTAGCAATACCATTACCATTAGCAGTATGCATAATACTACGCAGTACTTAATATTTCATGAACGTCGTCATTGCACACGCATGTTGCTCAACTGGTGGTGTGCATTCTGCCCCGCCACCCCTGCACCCTTGCAGGCCCCCGCCGGGGATGGCCTGTGAAGGGGGCTTCCCCGCAGCAACAGGCACAGCAGCAGCAGCAGCAGCTGAGGAAGTCTGCGGGGGGCGCCTTCTACTGCGAGCCATGCCACACGTCGATGACCTCCCAGCAGCAGCTGGACGCGCACCTACAGGGGGCCAAGCACAAGGCGCGCGTGGGCGGCCTCGCCTCGGCTGTCACGGCACAGGTGGTGACGGCCAACGCGGCGGCCGCGGCAGCGGCCGCAGCAGCAGCGGCTGCGGGGGGCCCCGCCCCCTCTGCCGCCCAGCTTCCCCAGCCATACGTGGCCTTGGTGCCGGGGCCCACCATGACTCGCGTCGCACCCTGCGGTGAGTCCTTGCTACAGTGCAGGGAGGCTGTGTAGAGGCGGTTATGTTGAATGATGCCACTTGTCTCCACGGCGTAAGCTGCCTTGTTTCATTAAGAATGCAAAGTGCTAAGGAAGGGATGAATGGAAAGAAAAGACGCTCCACACAGTGGTGTGTGGTGTGTCTTTCCTTTCTGTTCGTCCCATCCTTAAGGCATTGCATTCTAATCATGTCAGACCAACGAGCCCCTCAGATTGCTTTGTAGTTTCTTTTGGTGTCCTGAGAGGAGGTCAAGGACAGGATGGAAGCGAGGTGAGGGGGAAAGGCGGTGAAGCTTTCAGCATGCATACAGTTGTTACAGTTCATGTGTGGTCATGTACCGTATAAGTCGGACTATAGGTCGAGCCGGAATGTTGGTGAACCTCCCTTACCTTGCGTCCGAGAAATTGAAGAAAAAAAAAAGCGCTAGGTACAAATCGTTTTTATTGATGCTAAAAGCACAAGGTTGCTCATGAGAGTTGGCTGAAATATTGTCAGACGACTGCCTCTACCTGGCTGTCTTCGACGTGCAAGTCATCCTCGGCGCAGTCCGAGGA
Organism: Haemaphysalis longicornis; assembly: GCA_013339765.2. Taxonomy (NCBI): domain Eukaryota; kingdom Metazoa; phylum Arthropoda; class Arachnida; order Ixodida; family Ixodidae; genus Haemaphysalis; species Haemaphysalis longicornis. The sequence goes on from CM023453.1 coordinate 48,155,116, forward strand.
ATTGCTTAGGGAGCACTTCTTGGGAGCACACCATGGAGCAGAGAGTCGCGAGAGCCGGTTTGTGCAGGCGGTCAGCAACCGTCTTGGGGTTGTTGCTGGCCACCCATTCGTGAAGGCATCGCACAAATGCTCGCGGACAAAAGTGGCCACTTTGTCCCTCATTTCCAGGTGCACAGCTCAGTGCCCACGAAACGGGGTCTTCCGAGCGTTGCATACCGAGAGCTGCCCCTTCAGATTACACCTGTAGCGCACACTCTTTTCGGTGGCACCGTACCGACGCTAGTCAGACATTTTGCTGTTGGCTTGGTCATACTGTATGACCTTTCTTTTAAGTGCTGTGATGAACTGGCACTAAGTGCCTAAACTTTTCTTGAGCGAGAAAATAGCACGCACATGCTCACTGACAGTGAGAGGAAGAAGAAAATAAAATATGGCGGCGGGTCCAATTGATGTTGGTGGCGATGGTGCCTTTGTGGTTTGGGTGGGCCCGATGGGTGGGCCCGATGCCTGGTTGCCAGATGACAACTAACATTATGCCAATGACCGGTCGACGGGCGGCTTTTCGGCAGATTTCTTGGTAAAAAAATTTCGGCCTATATTTCAACTTACACAGTAGCTCTTTCAGCGATTTGTAGCCTTTGTGCTGGTGCCTACTGGGATCCATCCTTGTCTCACCCTGAGGCGGGTGAATCGGTTGAAACAACTTGCCATATCTTTATGACTGCAATAGCTGTGGGTTTGAGCTATTTTCTTACCATGTGAAGACACTTTTGCATACATACCATTGCATACATTCTGGTGTCAATGAAGGTGATGCCGACTATGAAAGTTGGCGCTCCCAATCTAGACCTTTTGTCCACCGTACCTAGACCGGCTAACCTTCCACCAGCGTGTTTGGAAGTGTACTGACCAACGTGATATGATTGTGCCTACATCAGCGCCATGCATTGATTGAAGGGACTCGGTAATACTCATTTCGTTTATTAGAGACTAACAAAACACTTCGTGAATGCAAGTAACGTACTCACGAATCAAAGGAAATCGTGAGTGGCAGTGGCCGCTGCCAGCAGCTTCAGTGGTTGTCATCTCACAGCGAATGTGTTCTCATGATTGGGAATAAAGTTTCCCGCCCAACCCACAGCCCATGGTTATTCCGCGTGCTTATACAAAAGCTTTTTTTTTTTTTTTAACATCTACTGCGCGCACCAAGAGCGTACGGTTCGTGTGGGAACATTGATCATTGATGGAAGAGCCACCGTATGGGGGTTATTGGTAGTTGACGGAAGAGCTTTTCTTTGTGATACGATTTTTTAGGTGGCCGTGTTGCCGCGTGCTTGTCACTTCTGAGTTGTGCTTAATTGTCCCATCTGTCATGAGTGCCCTGGGCCCGAAGAACTCTCTCGGTGCTCGTTCACAGCAGCGTTCACACAGGCTGCTTTCTGCACTTTTTTTTTTTTTTTTGAGAGAGAGGGAGGGAGAGATGCAATTCTGGCGGGGTCGATCTACATTCAAGTCGACTTACAATCGTGTAAATATGGTATAATACTATGACGAGAGTTGGTGAGGTTTAAAGCTGGTTAATCCCAGGAGAAGGGAGCACCAGTGACAGGCACTAACTTCCCTTTCTGCTCCCTTCTGCAGGGACCTGTTGAATCTGGAGGTCGTATGCTCCTTGGCAAGCCAGGTGACTGTCTGTTCCTGAAGTCGTCACCTCCACACTCAACCAGCCCCGCTTGGGAGTTGCGACCGCCGCGCCTGTCCCCGGGCTGCCACCACCACCACCACCACTACCCCTTCACCCTTGATGACTGCCCATTTGGTTGTCTCCGTTCATCATTTTTGCTGCTGCTGCTGCTGTTTCTCCCCTTTGGTTGTACTCTTTCCCATTGTGGAGAGAGTTTAGGCTCACAAAGCCGTCCGCGCTGCCACATTAGCTCCTGAAAGGACGCAGTCAAAGTGGTCTGCTTACGCAAGTCCACAGGTACCTTCCAAAGACTTATGCTTGTGGACACGACCGAGTCTTCTCAGTTTTCTTTTCTTTCCTGTGTTTACTCTTTCCTCATGGCTTCTCTTTTCTTCCGTAAGATTCTTCAAGCTTTCTTCTTCCCTTTTTCTTTCTTGCTTTCAATCAGTATGCCATTTTTTTTTTTCTTGTTATTTCTTTCTCTATTGGAAAGAAAGATGAGGTGAGATCGTCGAGGAGCAAAAACAGCTTTTGTATTTTCAGTTGTATATTAAGCTGTTGTTCCAGCGTCGTGTGACGTGATTAGTACTGTCAAGATGTTGCCCAAAGACTACTGTTATTGACAGTAGATGTTTCGTGGTGGAATTTGGTGTTCAAAGGAGGGAGGTTATGAGACTGCTTTCCATGTGCTATGTACGGTCCTTGCTGCGGGATAGCTGAAACTATTGTATGTATGAGATAACTTTCTTGAGATATTAGATTTTGTCTAAAGGAAAAGTAATATAGTATCTCTTGAACTTTAGCTAGAGCTGCAGTAGATACTTATTTTTAAGTTGTGTACTCAGCCAAGATAAAAAATGACTGGAGCAGTTGAGTAGTGCTTTATTTTTGGGACACTTTACCGAGAAAGCTGTATGCATTCATTGTATTTTTAATCTGTATCTATCCTGGTTTCTTTGCTGTCACATTTTTAGATTGGACCTTCTGTTGGTTGATACCAAAGTCTTCATTATCGTTATCTCTGGATCGTTCTCAGCTGTAACATAATGCCATCATATCGTCGTATTTTCCAGATTATTTTTTTATTGTTAGGCACATCTCATTCATTTGCCCGAATAAGCAGGTCAGCATCACTGATACTCTAGTTGTGTGATTTTCTTTTTTCCTCCATATCAAGAGTGTACTTCCTGTGGGGCTGTTGCTTCTCCCTCCATCATATAGTGGCACGTGAAATTTGTATAAACAGCCTATTTTTGCAAGCTGCTAAAGCATGTGCTTTATTACCTTTCTTTGACATTTCTTGTGTCCCAGAAGATTGTCATTCAATTGCATGAATGTAGGCATAATGACGAATAGTGGTGCTTTGCACACATTTGGGCTTTGCAGCTTCGTTTGTGCAGCTTTCCTCCAACAAACGACACATGTCAATGCGAGCTTTTCTTCGTGCGAGGCCACCTTTGATAGTGTCTTGCTGCGAATGTGTTAATGAGCATAGACTGATGGGCTAGTTAGTATTATCGCATTCTACGGTGCACTTGAAACAGCAGACTGGGTAGAGAGACTCAGCCAAAAAAGCAAGATCAAGAGAGGAACTTGGCTCTCCCTTCGATGTCCTGGTGCGAGTGCACTGTGCGTAAAGAACGCAAATGTATTTAGCCCGCTTTGTTTGCTGACTCTTGGAAATGCTGCCCTTCTTCACCTAGCTGTTGATCTGATGTAGGATTGTTTGTGCTCTTACTGTTCCTAGCCTGTTGTTATCCGCACTAGGACATTGTCTGGTCATATTTAGTGTGGCACCCTTAGCTGCTGGGCGGCGGACGTTAAAGGCGAATGCCAGGTCTGATGAGGCATTATTTTGTTCCTTCATCTACAGAGTCATTAATGTGCAAGGTTGTGGTGTCGTGTTTGCTCTCCCTATTGGTGTAAGCTTTGCTCGTATCGTTTTCTCTCTTTTTTTTTTTTTCTTTTGATTGCCGTTTGGGTTTGCTGCTGTTCTGTGATAAAAGGAAAGGGGCTGGGCCTATGTGTGGCAGATGGGGCAGTTATGTTTTCGCATTGCGTCTCACAAATTTGGTCAGTACAGACGGACTTCGGTTGGTGTGGAATTCAGTCTGTCACTGTGCCTAATTGACATTGCCTTGCACCGTAGTATCAGTGTAGCCCCTTAGTGTGTACAGCAGTGTATTCGTGTATGTGCTCTTGGGTAGCTGTCACAACTGTAGCAATGGAAAAACAGGACTGTAGAGCCAGAGCATTCAATCGAATGTTGTCTTTAACTCCTTTCTGTGACTGTTTTTGCTCTAGCCCAAGTTGAAATAGCTATTCCTGCTGTACGAATTTATTTTTCTTTCCTTAGCTGGTCATGCAGGGCTGTCTCCCGGAAAGTTCTGAATGTTGCTTTTAGCACTGCTTGAACTTGTTAACACAACAGCAGTTATTATAGTCGGCCCAGCTAAGTCTACTACAGGGTTGAAGCCTCTCCCTGTTGACCTAAAACCGCCCTTGTATCACTATAAGGGCGGTAAGCTGGGTGAGTTTGTACAGTGACATCTGCAGCACTAAAAGCTTGTCTATTTTAAGTGCTTTTGCAAGGTGTCACTTTAGTATCATGTCTGCTACAAAGGGGAGTACGTGGTAGCGAAGGCTATCGTTCCAGCATCAAGTGATGAAAAACAAGTCCACTCTTTGCAGTAACGATTGTGCAGACAAGCAGGCCGTGGTACAATCAAACCTGGGGCAAAAATCTTGTTGCCTCAAAAATGCATTGCTGTATTCCAACTGCTGAACGTATTCTGCCGAGAAGTCTAGAGTGCAGGGAACATTCAAGGCATTATTCCCAGCCATCATTTTCTTCGTGCTTTAAATCAAACAAATCCAGTCTCAAAGAATTGTGAAATTGAATGCTGTTATCGACGTGGCTAGGGTCCATTACTCATCTTTGGCGAGCTTTGGAGATTTCGCCCGGAAATCTCGGGGCAGTTCTGCATCTTTCCTGTCCGGTCCACCAACTCGCATGTGCGCACACAATTCAAGGGATGCCCTGTTTGCCATACGAGGTTTGGAATTGAGCAGGCTTGTTATGTGATATAAAGGCGCATGTTTTGTTATGTATGCATAGAGCTGTTAGAACTGTAGCTGTAATACTTGCGCTGGTTTTGTTTGCCAGAGCTGCGCGTAGTGTTTTGCCCAAAGCATGCTTGTTATGTGCATAACCCGTACGCACCTATATAACCCTATATACTCTCTATTCTTAGCGTATACCGCTTTGGCTGTGTAATTTGCTATGTCTTGTATGTGGAGTTTGGTGGACTTCTTGGTACTGGCATGCTTTGCTCTGCAAAATAGTGTGAGCTGTTACTGTTTAGTGTGTCCATACATGTACAAGGGGGGGATAGGGCTGGCTGTTATGCTTGTTGCTTGTCAGTGCAGTTGATTCGTGCAACTTCGATCGTTGGTGTAACACGGGGTAAAAAACGTTTTTCTGGTGTGGTTCTGGTGCTACTCTTTGGTACCTCAGGAGTGGCAGCGGCATTTGACCCTTGAATCAGGGCTCAGTATTGAGCCAGTCGTTGGTAAGGCGATATTCCTTGCTGAGATAGGTGCAAGTCCTGGCACTTCCGGTGTAGTGCAGAACACAAAATAAACGTGATATGCTACACCCCACCCTCAAGCCTACCTAAAAGGATACCAAGCCACCCTTATAACCTGTATTCACTGGCGAGGCATGCGTGCAGGCAACCATGTGAGTGCTCCGTTATTGGTTACGTCGGGCTCCACGGGACGGTGGTACTTGTCCGTGCTAAGCACATGATTTGTGTCGGACGTTCCAAACTCTACCCCACCAAACGCAAAGTAATGCCTCGACTGCAATGTGAGTGCGATTAATAACATCTCTGTTGACACCACCGTTGAGAATTGGGTTGAAATGGAGCGGACGACGCACGTCAATGGTGTTTTTTTTTTTTTCCCGGCGTGTGGTACGCAGGAGCACAAGCCGCGCCATGTCCGTGGCCATTTCCAGTGTTGCCAAGCGAAGAAATTGACAGCTAAACTTTTCATGAATGCCACCTATATGCGAAAAAAATTTGTAGAAAGGAGCTATGAGCAAAGCACGGCATGGAAAAAATAAAGCGCTGCTGGGACTCAAACCCAGGGCATTCGTTTCAAAACCCCTGATTCTACCCTTGGGCTACTAGGCTGAACAGCAGAGTTGTTTTAACGGTTGCCCAAAAGAATATGAGTGTTCCAAGCGAACCAGTGGATGGTGCTGAATGCGTACATCAAGTACCGGGCTTGTATCAATCTGGGAACAGTATCTCGCATTGCTAGGGAGGAACTGCACCACCAAAACAGGCCAGAACGGCGCTTGTCATCAGCACATTTTGTGTCCTGTTCTGCAAACACGCACCTTCATTAGCGGTGTCTCGGCCGGCTTGGCTTTTGGATTGGTGAACTTAGTGGTGTAGATGGTTGGTTACAAAATGGGTGTCTGCAAACGCCTTACTGAGTTGGTGCAAATTCCTGTCCACTTTGACCCTTACGGCTGCGCAGAAGGTTTGATGTGCAGACACACGCCAATAAGTTCAATGGTTTTTTTTTTTCCGTCATGCGAAAGTTGAGAACAGGTTTACGAGTGACAAAGTTTGAGTACATGTTTTCATCCTCCCGTGCTCTGCTGTAGGATTTCCTGCTGCCTTTATTAGTCCTTGAGGGGTTCGCAGCCTTATGGTTTTTGACCGCTGGCGTAAATGAAGAAGCGGCAAACTTTGAAGCCAGAATCAAGGTTCAGCCATTGCATTTAGGGCTTTGTGATTGGGGTAACGTGGCCAGACACTGGTAGTGATGATATGCATCATGGAAGCTGGTACATGTGTGACTTGCTACTGACCACATCAATGTTGATGTTTCTTTTTTTTAATGGCTGCGAATGCTTTACCCATTTACAGCCCTTTATAAGCGGGGTTGCTTGCGTTTCGGTTTTTTTACGGACGTTTTAGGACCCATGCGGGCTTTCTGAAGAACCTGCGGTAGCAAATTGTATGACTCTACCTTTTATGACTCACTGGGCGTTCTTCAACTTTATTCCTGGAGTTCGCGAAGTCCTTGCATAAGTGAAAAATCAAAGTGCTTTCTATTCTTTTTTGTTTTTAGTGTGATTGCATTGTTTTTGTGTCTTCTCGTTCAGGCATGATGCGGTAGCATTGTCTGTTTTTGTGGTGTTTTCGAGGTGCTTTGTGTGAAGGCCAAGTATTGCAAACACATTGTCACTCTCACCTATAACACTGCTCCCTAGCTGTGTGGAAAATCAGTGTAACATCTCTTGTCCTGAATTGGGGTAACAACTCTTCTAGGTTTGCATGTATTTAGCAAAAGCGTAGAGCAGTTGTATTTTCATATGTTTCTCTCGTTTTTCATGGTGTTACGGAAATTAGCACAGTTATATGTAGTGCAGGTGGTACCATACAGCGCCTTGCAGTACTCCTGTAATCACAGGAAGTCGTCAGAACTCGGAACTTGCAGTCAGAGCTGTAGTCACAGGAAGTCGTCAGAACTGGAGTAAATCACAAAGAGGGAACAGCAAAGCGTAGAGTTTTTAAAAGGGGTTGTTAGGGGGAAGTGGAAGAGTATATACTGATCTCAGAACACAATTTACCGATCTGAGAGTGTGGTGCACATTTCATCTATCTATTGACACAAACCAGTCAATGAAGGGAAATTGTAGTTGGCTGTGACGCCACTGCTTGTCCTTTCTCGGCCAATTTTGTGACTAGTGCACCTGGACAATCAGGACCAGATAGATGTGTTTACTCCTACTCTACACATGGGCGGGCTTTTGTGGAGAGTTTTTCTCTCTCCTTTATGGGAGGTTGACTGAAAATGCTGAGGTTGTGCGGGTTTGGGATCTTGCCTTCTTTCCTGTTATGCCGCTGTTGTTGTAATTAGAGACGCAGCGTCACGGAAGGAAGTCTGCAAGTTTTCCAGGCTGGAGTGTGTTCTTACAGCCCCCCTGCGAACACATCTTTAACAGTGCTCATGAAAGTGAATGGGCGTTTTAAAGGTCTTCAGATTTACTGCAGGACAAGTCATATGGGGTTTTTGTCCTGTCCGTGGAGCTTTGTTTTGGCATTATATCATTCCAAGGAGTCGCAGAACGTGTCTAAGCCTTAAGGCCTGTTGATCCTATCATCTTTGGCAAATGCTGTTTTAATTGAACACCAAAGCAGGCCCTGAAGGTCTTTTACTGCTTTCGCATGCTAAGGATTCCGTTTCCAAGATCACTACTGTTATCTGTTGCCCTTTTTTTTGGAGAAACCTTACCATGCATTCGTCGGCGTGATGTCGTAATCTCGGCCTCGCCTTCTTTGGCCAGAAGTTTTACGAGCTGCTAAATGGCACACATCCTGTTAATATATAAAAAGTCGGAGTGCATTTTTAAAGTCTCTGGGCAAGTGAAAAGCGTTTGCTCAAGTCTGACTTTTCAGATTGGGGGCATTGTATGTGGTGTCCTCGAGGGGGACACATAAATAGTACAATTTGCACACACGTGCACGGTAAGCTAGGGAAGCTGCTTTCAGAGTGGGCCAGTGCTTGCATCGGCACACTGAGCGTGCATCAGCCATTTTGTGAGAGAGTGCATTTGACGGCCAGATTGAGTGGCGGCCTACTGTGTAGTCTATTCGAGATGCCCTGCCGCTAAGTGAGAGCTTTTTTTGTTGTTGTTATGGCGCATTCGCAAATGTGAGAAATGCTGCTAGGGCTGTCAGGCTGCGCTAGCAATTAACTGTGTCACGCTGGCTGAACGTGTCTCCCACACTCGGGACAGCACGTGGGTGGCCCTGTCAATGGAAGAGCTAAGGGACACTTAGCTATCTCTTGTGCTTTGAACCTTTACCACTGTCTTGTGTCATATCAAGAAATTCTGAAGTCGGATGTTATGCAATTGGAGTTCTTGTACCGTTATGAGCCGTGGGCAAAAGTGGGTTGGATTATGTCCTTTGTCTAGTCTTGTCAGAGCTGTGTGTTGCAGTGTAAAGGCGTGCTATTTCGAAATGCTCTTTCTATTCCAAAAATTAAATTTCAACCGCCGAAGCAACAACTGGGCTATTAGGAACACCATAGTGTAGAGCTTTGCATGAATTTGCCACCCCGGCAACATATAGAATTTGCGACCTAGTGCTCAGTAGCGCCAACACCTCGTTTCCTGAGCCATCACAGCAGGTGTTCTTGGATACATCCGGAACCTTGGTGATGCAGATTTGGAGTATTGAAGCTCTGATTGCCCTACTGGCTAAATAGGTTGGGTCCAAGACTGGTGAAAATAATCGGGACAAAGAGGGGAACAAAACTGCGGTACTGATTGACCAGATTTAGGGGAAATCCCCAAGGTGGAGTAAGTTTCTGTGAAGAAAAGTTTGACATCCACCTCAGTGCAGCCATACGGCTACAAAGGGGAGCTATACAGCTTTCTCCGAAGCTTTGCAGTCGAAGAAAAATTCGCCCTAGTCCACGATTCGAACCCGGGACCACCCCTTAACTGGAGCAGCCGCTCTACCAACTGAGCTAACCAGGAGGCTAGTTGTTTGTAGCGCGAGAGTGAATTGATCAACAACTCGGAAGTGATGGGCAGGTGTTAATTGACCAGATTTAGGGGAAATCCCCAAGGTGGAGTAAGTTTCCGCGAAGGAAGGTTTGACATCCACCTCAATGCAGCCTTACGGCTACAAAGGAAAGCTATACAGCTTTCTGAGAAGCTTCACAGTTGGAGAAAAATTTCCTTTGTAGCGTTCCTTTATTGCCGTATGGCTGCATTGAGGTGGATGTCAAACTTTCCTTCGCAGAAACTGCGGTATGCATGACACGTACTGCAGTACTGCACTAAGTTTCCATCCCACTGTACCACCGGTAAATGGAAACTTCGGTTCAGAGGCTGAGCTCTTGTTTTCAGTGTGACCCTGGCTGCATCTCGTGCATCTGTGATTGTGCCTAACTCTAGTTTCAGGTGAGCAGGTGCAGCGGTATTCGCGTGCATATGAGGACCAGAACTGTTACTATGATAGTGTGCTGTTGGGCCCCTTTTCAGCACGTCCAAGCATCTAGAAAAGCAGGTATTATTCCCTGGCTCTTGCAGAGAAGTATTTTTTCAGACCTGTCGGGGGCACAACGCGCGCTCGTAGTGCTATAACCACTAGCTAACCCGTCGCAACCAGAGTTTTTCAAAGTATAAGGGTGTCATTAATGTTGTACTCTCTACATATTCTAGAAACTAGCTACGTACTCCGTTTTGGGACTTCTTGTCGCACTGTTAGTGAAAACTGTCTAGCATTTGAGCTTGCAATGTGACTCTGAAGCTTTTTTCCCCCATTGTTCCCTCATTGTTTTTCTTCTCTTTCATGATTGAAACCCTGTAATGAGGCCTGGAAGGCTTTATGTGTGCAGGTGTTGATAAATGATCTCTGCACAAAAGTCGGGCTCAGTTGAGCATTTTAGTGGACGTTTTGCACTCGTAGATAGGTGTCCTTGAAGTTGTTGGAAATACGCTTGTACTGTTCACGTGAGCACTTCAATCATTTTGTGTACCACCATGTTGCAATGTTTATCCGTGTGCTGATGCTGGTCATAGTGCATTTGGGGAAACAAGGTTGGCTTTCTTTCATGTTGTTTCTATTGATTTCTTTTTCTGTGTTTGAAAAAAAAATAAAGGCTTCTTGGCTCTCGCGATTTTGTATTGTATTTGCTGGTTTAATAACACCTTTGAACTGCCTAAGGCGCATGTTGCGCATTGGTTGTCACACCATGTGTGTCTATTTAATTGTAAAGCCCAATTTAGTGCTGTAGTGATGGTAGCCACCATGGCTGCAGCCAACATTTTTGCACTCCCTTTGTTTTTGTTAATTATAACGGATTGTCTGACCAACTTTGGAAGCAACTTTGTATGTAGGGAGGCAGCCTAACCTTATAGGAGGCCTTGGGCAAAGTTACAGAATGGCACTTGAGGTATGTTTCCAAGTTAAGCAGGGACAACAGCGTTTTTGAAAAGCATTGTGTTACACCCTCTGTCCCTGCAAGGTTGATCCCTTTGCGAATGGATGAAGGTGTTGCGGTAGCGAATCGGGAGAAATCGTCAGGTTGCAAAGGCAAACAAGACCTATGCTGACATCAATGTAGGAGGCAGCTCGCAACGAAACAGATGAAACGGACTCTATATACATTGCGGAGGTATATGAGAGAGGACTACAAAATATCATCTTGACGAATTCATAGCGCAAAAAGAACGAGGACAGAGAGAGAACACACAACACACACAGTAGCGCTGTGCTGTGTGTTCTCTCTCTGTCCTCGTTCTTTTTGCGCTATGAATTCGTCAAGATCGCCTCACCCACCGCATTCCCACTGCTCGAGAGTAGGTGTGGGGAGTGGGTAGGGGTGGTGTGGGCAGAAGAATACGAGGTGGGGGGTTGTGTCTGGGGTGTGGCAGTCGGCAGTTAAGTGAAACGGCTGGGAGAATATGGGAGAGGATGGTGCCGTTGTAGAATGTTTTGTTTGGAGACGTCGCCAGATGCGGGATTCTTCGTTGGTGAGTGCAGGAGTGAGGGGAGGGGTATTCTCGGCGGGTGTCGGGCGATAGTGCGCTAAAGATGTCGGAGTATGGTGGCTGGTAGATGGCTGTAAGCGTGTCAGTCAGGTGTCCAAGTCGCCGGCCTCGTCGGGAGTGCCCGGAAGTGAAGTTCGCGGGGCCGCAGCATTGGTCTGCTTCGTTCCAAGGGTAGTGGAGGAATGACCCTAGGGGTCCAAACGATGGTCACGTTAGGAGGTGATACTACGGCTTGTAAGAAGCTTGAGGGCAGGTGGAGGATTCTTCGAAGGAGTATCTTTGCGACAGGCTTGCTGCGAGTCCGGGATAATTGTGAGGTAGTGCGTCACGTTGCTGTTATGCATTGCTAAGGGCTATTGCAGTAGAAAAAAAAATTAAATATGACGTACTCTTTGGTTCTAAAGGTTGCTTCTCCGCAAGAAAACCCTGTGTGCAGGGGTGCACCCGTTAGCAGGCCGCTTGCTTCGTTATAACTGGCGTCATTTTACGCACGTCATATCCGGGATACTCAAATCTTTGTGTATCCCGGAATAAAACACTTTCGTGGTAAAAAAAGGGCGAAATTTGGTTGCCTGCTGTTCTCTTCTGCCATAGGTCATACCATGCTGAATACGCCGCTGTACTCATAATCCAGAACAAGCAATTGGTTCACACCTGCAGTCAACTGTAGCATGGTCCCTACAGGTAGGGGCGAGAGGGGAGGCAGGCCGGGAAGTCGTCATCGATATGGAGGCGATATTTCATGTTGACCAACGGCCTGGACACAAAAGACAACTTTCCATGGCCGTACCTAGTGTCACTAAATAGTGACACTAGCTGTAGTGACACTAGCTTAAAATTCACAGGACTGAAGGCTTGCGGCATTAAGCGAGGTTTGTGTGTACCAACAAGGTGTTTCACTTTGTTACATGTTAAAAAAAGTGACGATATTAGTAGTACATAACCAAGAAATGGTTAACGAGAACGGCTGCTCATTTAAAAAATTCGTAGAGTTAACACAACTATGTTCACCAATTCAAGGACCTTAAACAGCTTTGTCTTGGTGCATACATGCCATCTCAGTGCAGTTCCACTACTATTATTCTCTGGCGGCTTTATTTTGCGCTTTTATGCGTGATCAGGAGTACTGACACGAAATTTACGTGTTACGTTTTTTTCGTTGCTATGGGTGCCTATTAGCCCATTAATCATAGAATGGCACATTAGGCGGTCTATCCCAGCGTAAACAATCATTTACGGCGTCGTTTATTCGTGTCAGTTTCGGTTTCGACAAAACAAACGCCGAGCGGTCGCCATGACACGAGGTAGCACCTGACGTCACCATTCTTGTCTCACCGCTGCCGGTCTGGACGCGCACGCGCTCGCCCAGACCGACCGAGGTCTTCACCATCCGCGCGCGCCCGGGCAGCATGACGTCAGTCCCAACACCATGACGTGTACGTACGGTGTAGCAGCGCGCGCCAACCGCAGCCAGTGCGTCGGCTACGTCACGGGAACCCCGACGTCGGCAGTTTGGGGCAATTCAGATGATGTCATGCTGGCCCGCTCTGGGCTTTTTCGTGCGGGCAAAGATTAAAATGGATTTAAAATATGTTATACTGAACGGCTAAGGTAGAAACTTGGTGGGAGATATATCTTATGATAAAAAGGAAGCATTTTGCATAGTTATCTCAGCTTTGAAATTTCTGACGCTCTTAAAGATTGAATTTTAAGAACAGTGATGAACCTACAATCTTTCCTACAAAAATTACTCCCCACGCCAGCATTAGATGTAAAACGGCCCTCCTATTTGGGCGACAAACATCGGTGCAATGTACCTAAACGCTGCTGCACACGAAAGCGTCAACTCCTCGACGCGAGCACTGATGGGGGAAAACGAACTTCCCTGCGCAGGCGCGGCACCTGGTGCAATCACATCTATTCTCCGCTTTGTTGTTTGTGGTTTGAGGGAGAGGATCGAAATGAAGTGCATTGGGAATATTATTGAGCTCAACAGTGAGTTTACCTGCATACAACCCAGTGCGGGGAAAGTAGGGAAGTTAGAGGGGAATGAAAGAATAGATCGGAGTGTTAAAGAGAAAATGAAGAATAAAATATAGGTCTAAGTCAGTCCAGGCACATCAGCCAATGTGGCAGTTCGAACAGCTCGGCGAAGTCCTCCCATTGCGTGGCCGCAGTCCCCTTTGAGGATTGGAGGACCTCCATGCCGGCGCAGGCAAGGCGCCTTAATGCTGGAGCCCTCAGTGTAGCGCTGCACTGGGCACCGCGAGGTGGGGGCGGCAGCAGAGTAGATTCTCCAGCGTCTCTGGTTGCGAACAGTCCGCACAGGTGGGGGAGTCCCGGCGTCTGTGACGGTGCAAGTGCTCCGACAAACTGCAGCAGTCGAGACGTGTATACGGAGCGAAGGGCGTCCCTGCTGAAGCGCGCTGACGACGGTTGCAATGCCAGGCCACTCACAACCCGTGGGTCGGATTGCATCGTTTGCAGCAGGGGTTTATCCAGAATTTAGATTTTTGGGGGTATCGAAATTCTCCTGGGGGTGGTTGTGTATAAAATTCCTGAGAGGGATGCTCGTGGTTGTGGAATCTTTTTGGGGAGGAGGGGTTGAAATCCTCTTGCGGGGAAGGGGGTTGTTGGGAGGCTATGTAATTTCCTGGTCTGCGCCATGCGGGCCAGGACGGTGTATGCCTCGTCGAAGCAGGTGACACGCCAGGAGACTGAGGTGCCTTCCTGGTAGGCCTCCCTGGCCAGGGCGTTGGTGTCCTCGTTGCCCCGGATGCCGCAGTGGCCCGGCAGCCAGTGGAGTCGGAGGGCGCGCAGCCTCGATCGGGAGGCTGAGGCTGCGACCTGCAAGGCTGTGCAGCTTGGCCGCAAGGGAGAACTCCGGGCAGCCGCTGCTGTTGGTGGGCTGGTCGGCCGCGTGCAGCCGCAGCAGGAGAGGCCTGAAGTGCGTGATGATAACCGCCCCGGGGCCTCAGTGCTGGCCGTGTTACGATTCAGCGCGCCCGAAGCCGAAGCAGCTCTAGATTCGGGAGTGGCATGCACAGGGGTACCTCCCCCTGTACCGTGGCCTTGTCGGCGCTCCGCACGACTGCTGCAAGGAAGCCGACTTCCGGGTCCTCTGTGCATTTGTCATTTTCTTGCGGAAGGCGACGTCCAGCTTGGGATTGCAGAAACCCTGGTGTCGGCTAGCTTGCGGTGGATCCAGGGTGTGGCCAGGATGGGGTAGTGGTCAGACCCCCACGTGCTGGCGGCATTCTCCCAGGATTAAGCGCAGCGCTGCGTCCCCATGATGACGTCGATGCATGACTGCTGGGCCGTGCCACGACGACAAGGGCAAACGAAGGTTGGCTGTGGGTGTTGGCCACGTGTAATCCGCAGGAGGTGGCGGCGTCCAGCAGCTCTCGTCCCATGCGGGTGGCGTGGTGGCTCCCCCCCACACACACCCCTGGGCCAGATGATGTTGTTACGAATCGGCCCGCCGCCGTACTTTTCCGCATCACTCCTCGGCTGTGCGGCGAAGCCACTGCGTGCGCCTTTGAAAACAAGACCCACCGTGTCAGGGATTCGTGTTTTCATGCCGGGGCAAGCCTGGGTCGCCGTTTCAAAACTTCGGCGGCTGTCGGCGAGGCTCGTCTCAACGCTCTTAAAGGACACAGAGGCCCCGCGATCGCAGCGGAGTCCTCCTCTCTCCCCTCTCTCGGACTAAACGTGCGCCGACGCTACCGACTGCTCAGGAACTCTGGAAAGAGCGTTGTGTGTGTCTGTGACGTTCGTGGCGTGCTGCCGCTTGTTGGCGTTTTGACCATTGCGCTTTTGGGTATAAATAGAGGCCCAGCAAGCGCTATAACCCATTCCTGTTTGAGCAGAGAATCCATGCTGTCACTCTACTCGAGTCCTGTACTGTTACCTCGCCCGTCGGGGCATTGTTTTTTTTTTTGGCTTCGGCTCGCCTCTCGCTATGAAGTAAACAGTTACGTTAGCCTACGGCTTCTGGACTTCTTCACGGCTGCAACAGCGGCTGGCCGCTCGTCACACCATGCTACCACTCGTATGCCGGAGGCGACAGAGCTCGGCTCGGGTCGGCCCACCCGGTCGCAACAACTGGTGTCAGCGCTGGGATGACAACGTTGCAACACTGTGCGTTGAATTCGCCACATACTGCGGCTTCCAAGCCCAGGTTTGCGCGTAGCCGACACAGCGCCACTGCGTCTCAGAGTTTTTGTGGCTGGAAAGTAGACGCCGGACACAGTGGTGTCCGTCGTCCCCATGCGTACCGTCACGGCGGCACACTGCATGGGACCGTCAGTAACTGGGGCCAGGTCGATCGGCAGGAGCGCTTTTGAGGGCGGCCAGCACGCAGACAGCTGCCCGCGACTTGCCCGGCGGGTGGCTGTCGTCGTGGTATCATTATCGGTGAGCTTAGCGGCACGCCTCCTTTCCACACTCCAGCTGTAGCTGCACCCGATTCCAGTCTCAGGCGGGGCACTCGTTTCTGGCTGCCGCCATCGTTGTTTGTCGGTGGTAGTGACGTTGACGTATTAAAGCGAAAGCTTTCGTAGTGGAACCGGTGGCGCCCTGTCAAAATATTAATGCATTTCCCTGTAGACCGGTTTCCCCATAGAAACGAAAAGCTCTGATAACATCTCTGGACAAACGGCGTGTGCGTAAAACCAGGCTTCCATTGTGTCAATACAGTTACTTGAACATCGCGAAAAAAATGCACGCCAATCCCCCCTGTGAAGAGGGTTGAAAAGTGAAGCTGTAAACGACACCCACAACGCTTACCCATGCGACGTCACTTGAATTCACACACGTGGCGCTACAAAGAGTGAAACCAGAGACAAGTGAAAGGCACTTAACCACACCATTTATTACTTCACAGAGAGATTTTTTGCTAAGGTTAAATCAATGCATGATTAATGAACGGTGGTTGGTTGAGTTTTACTGGTGAAGCACATGAGTGAAAACTATTTTTTTAATAAAATTAAAGAAGCTCAAACCCGGTGTTAGACAATCTCACTTCTCCGTATCTGCCGCCGCCGACGGAGGCGACGAGATCGGAGGCAAAGACGGAGGAAAAGGGAGATAATATGCATTGGTGTGAGCTTCTTTTATTTTTTATAAGTCCCAGCGCATGCGCAAGGCGCGCACACGGCCGCTACATGTGCCGTGGGCGGAGCGCACAGCTGCGCGAGAGGTCGCGTGACGCTATCACGTGGCATTCAGCGATAACGCAGAGGGTAAACACGCAGACGTGCTCGGTGAGTGCACCGTCTGTCTCCCCCGTCTTCGCGTGGGCTCGTAGCTCAATCGGTAAGACAACGGGCCCTCGCTCCATTTATCTATTTGTTCCAGGTTCAATTCCTGGCGGTGCCAGTAACTTTTGTTTGCGGGAGTTTTTTTATTACATTAATGGTCGCGACAGAACCCTTGGGGGTAGAGGTAAAAAGCTTCGTTTTAAGAGGAACGGTTTTAGGTAAGACAATAGAGGCATCGATCATTTAGAAGGAGTACAATGATATACAAACCACGTATCGGCGTACATTTAGGTCGTTCGTAGATGCGCTCACTTAGTGCGCGAAAAATCGTCGCATGGGTTCGTTCTTCGTCTGCGATTTGGGGTCTTTGAAGGTTTTACTATCGATTGGACGCACTTTTAGCGACGTTTTGACGTACTTTTGAGGCAGTTTTACTGTGATAAAGCTTTCGCGCATCTCAACTTTTTTTAGGAAGAGATGGTAACGATTGTTCGGTGGACGCTTGATTAGCCAGATGAGGGTTGTGGACGCCCAGTGCCCACGGAAAACCGCTCGGTGAGCCTAAATATAGTAAGGGCTGTAATGGTATCAAGTTAACTTTGCTTTAACTAATAGAGGACAACCTTAGCAGCTGTTTCAGCACTAGCTCAGCCAAAAGCGGCCGGAGTCTTGTTTTGTTTCGCAGTAA
Organism: Haemaphysalis longicornis; assembly: GCA_013339765.2. NCBI lineage: Eukaryota > Metazoa > Arthropoda > Arachnida > Ixodida > Ixodidae > Haemaphysalis > Haemaphysalis longicornis. Next base: position 48,172,341 of record CM023453.1, read on the forward strand.
TTTACAGTGTTGCTAGAAAGATGATAGCGTTTCGGCTGCCTTCGCTACGGAATGTCCCTATTTCTTAATTGGGTTACCGATGTCATATTTCTCCGACTATCCAAGAATTCATATGTAGTTTCAACGTTTAGCCGTTGGGGACACGGCGCTGCACCGCAACACCCGCGTCAATGTGGCATGGCATAGACGCTGCAGGCTCGGTAGCCTCCTCGTGCTTTGGCACAACGTTCATCATTGTGACTCTGCTGGTGACTCACCAATCGTTGATTGGTGGGTAGTCACTGGTGACCCAGCAAGGATGATGTTCTCTCGTCCGCCACCGTAAATCTTTATCTAAACGTGTCCACCGAAGCAGATCATCTGACCGAAATCAAAATTGAAATAAAACATTCGGTGATACCAGTAGTGAGGCTTCTTGCAATGCTTACTGAGCTGCATTTCGCCTGGTTATAAAAAATTCCCCGCATTTCCCCGAGGGGAAGAATGTGAAAGTGCGAATGCACGAGTTGAATTTGCGCGGTTCGGTAATGTTCGCGAAATAGAGATCACACACACACACACACAACTACAAAGAAAGAAAGATGCATTTATTCACAGACACCTATTTGTGTTGTCGTTGTACTTGATTCTAGAGCGGATCTCAGCTTTGAAATTTCGTGTCAGTACTCCTTTAAGCGGGTGCATTAGCCCTTCTCACGCCCGATTCTTGGCCAATCCCCCCAGTGGGGTATTTGCCTGTCAGCGGCCAGGGAGCGCCCGCCCATCTCCACCCGTTGCCAAGGAAGACGAGGAGATTCCTGGCCAATCCCCCACGTGGGTATGTTGGCCATGTCAGCGGCCAGGCAGCGCGCGCCCATCTCCCCCGTTGCCAAGGAAGACGAGGAGCGCGCGCACCCGCAGCTGTTGCTATGCGGACGGCGGCGGACGCTTCAGGCTCGCTTAAGAAGTGCATTCGCACTTAAAACGTGCGTCCATAAAACTGCCAGATAAGTATTCTTTATTCCGTAAGGCCATATTTTACAGTTTTTTTTTAATTAAAAAACACGGTAAGAAGTACCGCCAATTCTGTATTGTTTTAAATGCGGAGCATTTCCTAGGCTCGCCTGGTCCTGCGTCGTTGATGGCGGCGCCGTCCACACGCTCACTGCGCATGCGCAACTCTCCTCCTTACACCCACAGCTCCGCGATACTACACTATATAAAAAAAAGAAATAGTTAGCGGCGCCCGGTTTCGATCCCACGACTCTCTGGCCGCAACGGGAGGTACGCGGTCTCTTCCCACTACGCTACAAATCCGGGACAGGAGCAAGTGCTACGAACGCGCCTTATGTCCTTGACTCATTCAAACTACGTCAAGAAGCTACTGATACAACGAAGGCACGCGAAGCTGAACGTCAACGGAAACGACGAACTTAAAACTTTAGAGGAGGATGTTGAATTTCCCGTGGGAAAGGTCTGGCAGGAAGCGCCACGCGCCTTGCAGCTCAACCAGCCCCGTCCGTAGCGCCTCTGATGCTGATTGTGGCAGGATGCCCCTAGGGACTGGCCAACCAAAGAATCCATCGCGAGATAGGTTCGCCTTCAACCACCGTCGTCATCTTCCCGTAGGGGAACCGCCGAAGAAGAAGAAGAACGAGAAGAAAGCTGCGGTTTTTCAAACCGGTCTAAATTATCTTTCCTAAACGTCTCGTGATTAGATAAGAATTCCATTCATTTTAACCATCCTCTGTTGATTGGCCGATCCCCTGATTGGGTATGTGCCATACCAAAAGGCGCAACAACAACAACAACAACAACAAAGCTGCGAAGAGGAGGGCGTGTAGATTGCTCTCAGCCGGTGCACCAATGTCAACAACCTTTACCTCACCAAAGCTGACGGAGACTACCGATTCTACCACAGAGACAACATCGACAAGAACATGACCTCGAGAACCACCGCCGACTCACCGTAACACAGCAGCACTTGCGTGCCTTTGCCACCGGTGTGGACCCGGACGCGGAATTCCCTCTGGCGCTAGTAAAAACCAGATCACTCAACATAACAGCAACACAATGGAACCACACGGAACCGCCACGATGCTTCGCATCCTCATCAGGGTTCCCCACGGGAAGATGGTGTAGTTTTTTTCGCTTGACGTCACAAATCGGAGCGCAGAAAAAAAATGCGTAGGGGGACCTCATTCTTGGCTGGCTTCTTTTTTTATTCCCTGTACCAGTTCATAAGCTCACAGATTTGTAATAGTTCAATTATTAAGAGTTAACCGCAGGCCTTACCTGAGCGGTGACACCCATTTTCACTGTTCCCGTATTTTGTGGGCCTGTTATTAAGCAATTGCTGCTCACGTGGTATATTTATTGATTGGTTGTAGGGTTTAACGCGCTGACGAAACGCAGGCAATGAGGCGCGTCATAGTGGAGTGCTCCGGGTTAATTTTAAACACCATGGGGACCTTTAACCTGCGCCAATATCTCGTACACAATCTCGAAGTCTCGCGAAATCTCTAAATCTCGCGTTTTTGCTGTCGCCTCCATCAGAAAAGCGGCCGCCGCGGCCGTCAATCGAACCTGCCTCCTCGTGCTCAGCTACAACGCCTTAACCACTGAGCCACCGCGACGGGTACGTCGTATGTTTATATTCTTGGTATTGTGATCTGCCGATATCCGCTTATTCGTGCGCACACTCCAGTATTTTAAAGTGCGCATATTCAAAGCAAATGTCTTTCTTTCTCAAATAGTGCTAATCAAAGCGATTATTAACAACGCATATAACAATCAGCTTCTTGTTTGGGACTATTTTCCTGCTGTGAATATGTACGAGAAGGGAAAGGCCAATAACCCTGTGGAGGGCAAGTAAGGAGGCGAAGAATGGATTCGAACAGCGCAGGATAGGAGCAGTGGGAAGTCATTGGGGGAGTCCTTTATCCTGAAGTGGTAATAACCTAGGATGATGGTGATGCTGATAAAAATAAACGGTTGACGATCCTGGCGATATCTTGTTTCATTCGGAGGCAACTTCCATTTCACTTTGTGACAGCTACGAGTGTTCCAACATCAGTATAATCAAGGTAATCTGGTCTCGCAAACTAGTTATCATGACTCCCTTCAGCAAAAAACAAAAAAATGCAGGCAGGATTCACCCCTGATGATTGTCTTTAAATCGCGAAGCATTCTTTTTGGTTTGGGAGGATTCCTCGCTGTTTACCCTCAAATGCATCCGCATATAAGAAAAATAAATGCTGTATTTCGAGTGCGAGATTCTGCTAATAGTGCTAGGGCGAGCATGAATAGATCATATTAGGGTGCCTCGCACTAATATTAAGGTTGGCTTCACTGCCATAATGCCCCTTGCGCGGTGGTGCACCCTTTGCAGGCAGATTGGTAATAGAGGCAAGAAAGCTAGTCAGCCAGGCCATCGAAACCGGAATGGATAGCCAAATAAGGCTACGCATTACAGACATGAGCGGTAGTTTCATGTACGTTAAATTCTTTGCGGGTTATAAATCACTTGCTGTGCATCGGCACTCGATTCGCTGCTTCGCGAAAAACTGCACCTAGCTCCCTGTCTTGTGTACGACCTGGAGGCAGGCTCGAACTCAGTCATTTTCTTAGGCCCTGGGCCAATAGTGATGATAGTACCTTGGGAACTAAAGCTCTGCTCCGATTCCTACGGGGCTCTGAACTGGGAAAATCTCATTGGACCGTAAACAGTGCAAGTGTCTCAGAATATGTACTCTTAAGTTTATACTTGTTTTCTTGGTTAGGTGTTCTTCCCTTTCTTTGCACCGTTGTGATTTATATTTCGAGTTTGCCTTAGCAATTTTATTTTCAAATTTAGTTTCTGTCCCAACTTTGCTAGCAGCATTTCCTTGTATCTTGTTTTCAACGTTTTTGTTTGTTTGTTTGTTTGTTTGTCTGTCTGTCGTCTTGCAGCTGTACCCCTAATGTCTAGCATTCACCACTCATCACTGTACTCATCCCCCATATGGCGTAGCAATCCGCGTCACTATAGTACGGCTGTCATCACCAGTTCACCTTGAAGGAGCCATGAAGAGAAAATACAACTTCGTTTAATTTGAAACAACAAGGATTCAGTATCTCACTCAGCTCCATTACAGCCACAAAAGATGTTTTTTAATGAAAAAAAGCAAGAAGTATTTAAAAACTTTCTTTTTTTTTTTTTTTTTTGCAGCGGTAACAAGCTATCACTCGAGCTACCTGCGCACGCCTGCGCCACTTCGCGGCCGTGGTCGCCGCCTGCACAGCGACCGTGCGGCTCGCTCAGTGGGCTTTTCGTGTCTCCGGCGCGTTTTCGCGTCCAATGTAAATAAAAAGTAATAAAAACCAAGTGCCTGGAATCGCTGTAGAACTTTGGTCGCGACCAGCTGCCCGATGAGCCGACGAAATCACGGCGCCTCCGCCGCCAACGATCGGATCGTTCGTTCTTGAGAGCAGAAGCTCCGCCCTCCGATTGGAGCGGCGAGCCGGGCGAGCCGGCGAAAAACGTCGGCACTGCGGAAGCGGCAAACACAAACTCGTGGCGTGTTTGGATGTTGTTTATTTACAAAATATCCACAGGATGTCGATTGCGCGTGGTCTTCAGCTGGCTGCTCGGTTGCGTTTCGCACACTTTAAAATTGATTTTAAATATGTTCTAGGCTGTATTCGCCGCTGATATTTTGCAGATGATGTGTGTTCACACCAATCTATCTCCGAAGTTATCTCGCCTTCAAAATTTTGTGTCAGTACCCCTTTCAAAACGCTTACCCCTGCACCAAAGCCAGCCACAATTCATTTGTCGTTGTCGAGTTAACAATTTGATGAATACTCGGCTTATATGCGCAGAAAAAGGTCGCCTGACTTGTGGGTTTCGGCTCAACTAGGAACACCAGAAACTCATGCCGTGGTGACTCCAGACCAATACCAACACACACGTTACATGTGTCTGCACGGGGAATGGTCGAAAACTGGCACAGCCTTACTGTTATATACCTCGAGTGTCACCCTGTCAGAGCATCCACACATGGATATGCTCACACCCGGTTCTTTTTTCTCCTCGTTATAAAGCGACAAGTTTTGGACGCACCGCATGAAAGCCTACCCTTGTAATTTTATACCTGTACGTCAGCAGCTGTTAGTCTTATAACACCTTAGGGTCACCGTCTGCGAATTTGTTTGTTTTTTACTAAGCATTCATCGCCTCGCAACCTTACTAATGAATACTCGCACTCCAAACATACCACACCCTTTCCTGAATTCATCATCATCATCACCAGCCTATCTACGCCCACTGCAGGGCAAAGGCCTCCCCCATTAATCTCCAATTACCCCGGTGCTGTGCTAACTGCGACAAATTTCCCCCGCAAACTTCTTGATCTCATCTGCCCATCTAACCTTCTGCCGCCCACTGCTACCCTTGCCTTCTCTAGGGATCCACTCTGTTACCCTTAATGACCAACGATTATCTTGCCTTCGCATTACATGCCCTGCCCACGTCCATTTCTTCTTCTTAATTTCTACTAATACGTCCTTAACACGTGTTTGTTCCCTGACCCACTCCGCTCTCTTCTTGTCCCTTAATGTTACACCTATCATTGTCCGTTCCATTGCTCACTGATTCGTCCTCAATTTAAGTTGAACAATTACCTTGTAGACGGCTGACAGTAAGCTGATTGGCCTGTAATTTTTCAAGTCATTCATGTTACCTTTCTTATGGATTAGGATGATGTTCGCGTTCTTCCAAGATTCCGGAACACTCGCGGTCATTAGGCATTGCGTGTACAGGTAGGCCAGTTTTACTGGCACAATTAGCCCGCCATCCTTCTCCTGAATTACTTGGTGACTACCCGAGATACGCACGATAACATCATATGGTAGCGACGTGGGTTAGGCACTCGCTACTCGGGTTATCCGTAGGAGCTCCTCAAGAAGGAGAGGAGGGGGTAAGAGTGGTCGGGACACTGGGTGGCCATAACCTTCCCTATTGTACTCCACGCCTATAGTGCAGTATTATCATCAAAAAAATTCAGGGAAGCTAGCAACCACGCGCAGGATTTGAATGGCGAAGCTGTTGTAGGTGAGCATTGCCGGACACATAGTTATGTTTCAGTATCATTGTTTATTTGCATAGTTGCGGTGGTAGTACTAATCACCGCCATATGTATCGAAGAAGTCGTCGTCTGCTTCGCGGCGAGTGGTGGATGCAAAGGCAGCGCTGTAGACTTCCACCAGCTCAACTGACGAAATTTGGCTTGAACCATAGCGAAGCTGCAGGATTTCTTTGTACGTGAGCACTGAAAGACACATCACCACCCATTTGTACAAGTTTGAAATTGTGTATTTTCATGTTCCGTCGTTGCTTTGCACTGTACTAGTAGTATGGTCATATGCATCGATATCGTCATGTTCCTAATGCCAAGCATTACATGGGCGGTAGCGCCTGGCAACAACGCTGTAGGTTTTTTTTTTTTTTTGCTAGAGATACTGGGTGGGCCGGGGACTCGCCGGTCGTCGCGAGGCACGTGCTCACGAGCGCTCCACATTTTCTTGGTATATTTTCCTGCAACCCCGAGCTTACATCCTGTGCAACAGCTCCGCTGTCAAAGTTGCCGCTTACGTTCGGGTTCATTCCAAAGCAGGTTTGTGTGTTCCATTCAAACTGAAAAAGTTCGCATGCCTGCGACGACGTAACGCAGCTCGAAAAGCTTTGCAAGCCGAAAGCCAATTTTACGGGGCATCATCACGTACGGCAAATATCTTGGCGGAACACACGCCGCGGTCCACCCGCAACACTCCTCCTCTTCCCCCTCACGCACGCACACGCACACTTTTTTTTTTTTTCGGAAGGCGTTCAGGAACCACATGTTACGCTTCGCTCGGGCCGACGCGGTACGTTTTTGCCCAGCGCTGTGTTTGCACTGGATGGTAGCCTTCTGGAGGGCGCGCTGTCTGTCGTAAAACTATTGCGGTAGTTGCCCGCCGCCTTTCGCCTCGGAACACGCACGTGGAGAATCAGTTCCCTTGCGAACTCTCCGCTTGTCTAGGGAGTTGGGTGCAGCACTGAACAACGTGCAGTGCGTTCGTCGTCTGGCATGTGTGACAAAAAATAATTCATATTTTCAGTGCAGTTACCATCTGATTCGCTGGCTTCAAGCGGAATGAATGTACGCAAATAATCAAAGCTACTATTTTTAGATTTTACTATTGGCGTACAGCAAGAAACTGATTGATTGATTGATTGATTGATTGATTGATTGATTGATTGATTGATTGATTGATTGATTGATTGATTGATTGTATAGGGTTTAACGCACCGACACAACGCAGGCGATGAGGCGCGCTGTAGTGGAGCGCTCTGGAATAATTTTGATCGCCTGGGGGATCTCTAACGTGCGCCGAAATCTCGTACACATGGGCGTTTTTGCTTTTCGCCTCCATCAGATAAGCGGCCGCCGGAGCCGGGAATCGAACCCGCGTCCTCGTGCTCAGCAGCACGCACAGCAAGACACAACGAGGTGTCTTGATACGTTAAAGAAATCACGAAGAGCTTACAAATAACGTCACCTTCTCTTGTCGGCAAAAAAATCTATTCGGTCGTGTATTCAATTGGAAGTTCGTCAGTTACGCGCCGTATAACATGCAGCCATCAATACCACCATTTTTTACACCTCCTCACGACTTTTTCCAAATACAAATCACTAAAAGCAATATTATACCTCGGATACCCGCACTTCCGCATTATGTATGGATTTCACCTATTCAGTGACTGTACTACTTCTTGGGAAGGGGGGGGGGGACAAAAAACGAATAAGGTCAGGAATTGAAATAATTCTATAATTTTGCGGAATTTTAATGTATGTTGAAAGGTAGCAAAATGTAGTCTTAAAGGTGGAGCTTTGATGGATAACGTTCGCTGTGGCTAAAGCCCACGTCGTGCTGCATGGAATTATGGACGCGAGTCGTTTCTTGGGCTGGATAGGTGTTAGGCGCAAGATTAATGGAGGCGTTTCCGTACTCCGCGCATGAAGACCGCCTGGCGGCGTCGACGGCGGCGGGACAGGGGCCCACCCGAGGAGGTCTATCCAGGTGTGGTCGACCGGGCTCGGCGGCTCCGTCTAGTGGTTGTTGCCGCTTCTGCGCGAAGGTGAATAGTTTCTCTCCTCCAGTGACTTCCGTCTGCTCGTTGTGCTTGACAGAGCAACCGAGAGGTTGGCACTAGCGCGGGGTAGTCTGCAGCCGCGAAATTTGCTTGATGGATGAAGTGCGCATTCCCTGCGTGAACGTGCAAACGAGCGTGCGGGATAGTGTGGAGAATCATCGGCTCATTTCGGAAGGGTACGGCGACGATAATGCGGCTCGGCTTTTGCTGTTTTAGGTGCGGTTTATTTTGTCTACGGAAATAGTGTAAGCGGTGCTGGCGTATACAGCAATATAATTTAGGCAACGCATAGAAATACGAACCAAAGCCCTGCGGTCTGTGGCATGAATGAGTGTGACGTGCACATCCCCGTACTCACCACGTATGGACGAGCGGTGCGGGCGCTACCACATATACGCGCTGCACTGTTTCTTAGCTTTTTAAAGCCTTCAGCTGCTAATCATGCGATGGCGGGGATTTTGACTGTGGGAAACGTATTTCTGAACAAAAAAGAAAATGAAGCCTGATGCGTTCTGCAGGATTTTGTTGAAACGCGGCAGCATTGCGGACCGGAATTTCTCTCGAAGGAATCTGCACCCCCTCAAGGGTAATTGTCACTGAATACTCCATTGGAGAGCAGCAAGACGCCTCGCAGCAAGCGATCACCGTTACCTTTCACTACCTCCAGACACGAGGCCTCCAGTGCGCACCCGAAAAATCGGCTTGGCTGACGCTCCACTCCCAGCCTGCCGAAACTACCAGATTGGCCGCATTTCATCATCAGCCCTACTCATCCCCAAAAACTGCACGACAACCCCTGATATCCGCATTGTCTGGGCTCCTGGACACGCCGCCATCCCCGGCAATGAAGCGGCTCACGCCGCGGCTCGCGATTTGATACACCGAGCCATTGCCGACGGTGGCCAATGTCTACCCACTCAAGATCAACCGCACCCACTGAGCGGCTACACAGAGATTCTCTCCCATTACAACCAAACTCGCCGCAGCCTCCCACCACCACACTGACGCCTCTCCAGGGAGGAAGGTACAACTTGGCGGCGTCTCCAGACGTCTCCTGCCCACATCCCACCCGCCTCCACCTCATCTTCCCCACCCAACACCCTTCTCTCTGTGCTCACTGTCCCCAGCCTGGCACCCTCTACCAAACTCCTATGGGAGTGCCAACGTACTCCGGACTTGCCCCCACTTCCCAACCCCACCTACGAGCAGTGGAGGGCTTCCCTGGCCAGCCCAGACCCGGATACCCAGCTCAGCCTGGTGACCCGAGCAAGGACACCCAGCCAAAGTCAAGGCATCCCGGACTAGGGATGCCTTCCACGGGGCGAAGCCCATTCATCAGCCTCTTCTCGATAAATAAAAAATATTTATTCCTCTCTCTCTCTCCGCTCTCTCTCCTCTCTCTTCTCTCTCCTCTCCTCTCTTCTCCTCTCTCTCTCTCTCTCTCTCTCTCTCTCCTCTCTCTCTCTCTCTCTCTCTCTCCTCTCTCTCTCTCTCCTCTCTCTCTCTCTCTCTCTCTCCATCTATACACATCCGTTCCAGTCTCACATGCAGAGCGGGACAGAGCGCTTATGCTCCTCGTCTTTGCACGTTTGGGAGGCTGACCCGCATTTCCTCTGTGGGCCTTGGGACCGTTTACCACTCCTTGTCATGTGCACGAAGAGGAATTCATCCCTCGGTTGGTTAGGAAGAGGCCATGGGAAGGGCGATGCGCCCTTTCCATACCTTCGGTTGTATACCTTTCTTTTCTCGCTGAAAAGAAAGGTATACAACCGATTCGTACTTCAAGTGATCACTAATGGGGCAGAAATTCGGCCCCTTACTAAGCGCCTTGAAGAAAGCCCAACTAGCAGTGGGAAGAAGCATGATAAGATTAACGCTTTCGGATAGAAAAAAAAATAGTTTCGGCTTAGATAAGCTCACCTTGGATCTGCAAAGCAAAAGCTTGCCTTAGTCTGGTTGAGTCAATTGGTGTCGCTTGGTTAACCTTTTATGTATAGCCATGTGGCCAACCACGGCTCAAAGCCATTCGGTCCCGCGCAACGGTCACAGAACGAGGCCCGGCCTCGCTTTCATTCTCGGTGAACGCGACGTTTTTCTTTCACGGCGAACGCGGCTCAAGATGAGTCACATAGCCCGAGATGACCCAGCGGTGAATGCGTGGGAGGCTGCGGGTTTGGTCGGCTTCCGATCAGCTGAGCGGCCGCTCCCGTCACGGCCGCCACCGCTACGTGAGCAGAACGACTGAAAACGGCGCCGGCAGCGGGCCCGGCGGATCACGCGATGCGCTTCGAAGGGTGTCACCGGGAGTGTGTCTCCGGTCAAAAGGTTAACTTCCGCATCCTCCGCGAAACCGCTGGACGAAAGTAGTAAAGCTTTGCTTTAAAAAGTGTTTTTTATTGATAGTGGCTTGGATTGGATTAGGAAAAAAACTCGGGTGGATTAGATCAACTGGAAAAAGTGCACACTTGGGGTCGGCATGTAAGGCAGAGGTATACCGAGGGATGGGTCTAGAGGTAGTGGAAGACCGTTAACTCGATGGAGCGATGAAATTAGAAAATTCGGAGGCATAGAATGGAATAGGGCATCGCAGGACCTGGAAGACCATGGGGCAGGAATTTGACCTGCAGAAGACACAAGCAGGCGGATGATCATGATTTTTAATTGAATACGGTCGCCCCTCAAACTCACACACAGCAGCAGGGTGCAGCATGCTTACAGGGAAGACGACCGAGTCGTCGTAAGGCGGGTAATAAGGTAAATACTTTCAACCAACCAATAAAATCTATCAATGGTAGTGCCAGCTGCCTGCAATTCGTGTGTCAGCTGTCTGCAATTCGTATGCCATCACTGCCCTGAAACTTTTCTTTTAGATGCGAAGCATCTCATGGTCGGGGCTATGTCCCCCCCCCCCCCCCCCCCCCTCCGCCGTGCGGCGTCCACACCCCCACTGCGCATGCTCGGCTTGCTGAACGCCCGGTGGTGTCTTACCATTTAGTAACTCTTTCGCTACCACCGGAAAATTGACCAATTTTTAGGGGTCCAAGAAAAGATTTTTTTCCTGCTAGAAAAACTGGTTAGGCACTAATTACAGGAACACAAAATGTAGATTATTTAACCGCCTTTCCAATAACACCAATTTTTTAAATGTTTTCATATATCATAATTGCGAAAAAAATATCAAAATCAAAACTTTTGTCAAAGTGTCGAAAAAAAATGATGAAAAAGGAGTTGTGTATAACAAACCACCGGTAGTAGAAAAAAATTAGAATATACATTTTGTAGGGAAACATTTCAAAAACACACACTAGAAGAAATGTCGACTTGCGCGGAACAGTTTGTCAGATATAAAAAAAATATTAGCACGCACAGTGCTCATGTCTTGCGGTGAAGCCCAACCTCCAATTAAAAATGTGCAATTTCGGGTGGTTCCCTGGAATAAATCTGGCGGTTTGACATTATCAGAGGCACCAATTTGCCACCACATAACGTAAAAACATCTTGTCAATGACTGACTTTGCATTTACAGCGAGCACAATATTTGGGACAAGCACGCGATGCGGAAAAAAAAACATGCATGAAGTTGAAAACTGAACGCCGTGGTTGATGCTTGTTATCGTTCACGCTCAGTTATCTCTCAAAACATAAAGCTGAGCTTTATTATCATCTTCACACTCGCAATTGTAGCCTTGCTCGCAAAAATGAGGTACGATGCGCAAAAATCGTGCCCTGCGATGTTTGGCCGAGTAGCAGTTGCGCGATATACCCTCGCATGGAAACGAAACTGGAAGGCGAACAGCTGGTAGTGTAAGGCCGGTTTGAAGCGCTGTCCTCGGCAGAACAAATATCTGGCGACTGGGTGTGATCTTTTGACTTGCATCGGAAGTTCTTATCGCAGAAATCGGGTTAGAGTGGGGGGAATTCAGGAGCGGCGTGCATTTTTCGAGGATCAGTCGCGGTCGCTCCAGGCGCCATGGCAGGGAAGTTGGGTAACTGCGTAGTAGCACTAAATATGAATTTCGCGATGCAGAAGCGACACCGAAACTGTTGTAAACTGTTCGCGAATGTTCCTGGGGTAAGTAGAACTACCACAGAACTTGGAACAACGTGCGCAAAGACAATAAAACTGCCTAAAATCATAAAGTAGCTTTGCAATCAGGCACTGCTTGACATTTTCAGCATATTTCTGGGATTATTACTGTCAGAGCGTGAACCTGACGATCGAAAATCGTTTGCTGGTTCACCATGCACGCCCTGATAGCAAAAAACAAATGCTGGTGCAGAGTAATTACGAGTGGCACGCATTCTTCGTTGGTAGCAGTGACGCGCAATGACCACGCCCCTTTTCCATACCCAGGTGGTTCAAAAGCGTGTCAAAAATCACGTTTCCGTTGCAAAAGTGAAAGCAAAACTGATTTTGAAAGGCCATTTTCTGTTCTAACTCTGATCTAACAAAGACTGTAAGATGAAGGCCCGAAACGGAAAAGACGATCTTTGTATGCGTAAGCAGAACTTGTTCGAGCAACGCCTGGAACGCTATGAAAAGGCGCTTCCAAAGTATCGATCAAATTGATCGATTTTGAATAGGCGCGGTAGCGAAAGAGTTAAGGGCTCCTGAAGCGGCAGTGTTGCCGGTGTCTTCCTGAGCCGTCACGAGACGAGCACGCTTCCCCTTTAAGGGCTACTGGAGCGACAGTGTTGCCGGTGTCTTCCTGGGCCGGCACGAGACGAGCACGCTTCACGCGCCTTCGACGTTTCATCGTCGTCGGCGCGGCGTGCGTCGGCGAGTCTCGGCGGGCCGTGATTACAAGCAGCCCACAACCATCCGGGGAACTGTGCATCGACCCCTCATCTTCAGCAACTTTAGGGTTCATCGACTACAACAGCCCTTGACTTTACATTTCACAGACCATAAGGAGGTCATAATCAAAGCGAAACGCCAACCACAGCTCGACGTCACCTACGTTGAACATGATGATGATAATGCCTAAATAAAGACAAACCATACCACGGTACAACGTCTCTCTCTCTCTCTCTCTCTCTCTCTCTCTCTCTTCTCTCTCTCTCCTCTCTCTCCTCTCTTCTCTCTCTCCCTCTTCTCTCTCTCTCTAATGCCTCTCCACTCTAACACCCCCCCCCCCTCCCTCAAATAAAATTACACCATTTTCCCGTAGGGGAACCCTGAGTAGTATGCGAAGCAGCCATGGGGTCAACGCCATTTCCTATTTCGTAGTTCCGGTAAGTGAAAAGTTTGGTAGTTACCATGGAAACCAAACGGTAAATATAACGGTAGCTATGTACCTCAACCTAATGGAAACGACGAGCTGAAAGCTAATGGGCACTTGAATCGACCCCATGGCTGCTTCGCATACTACTCAGGGTTCCCCTACGGGAAGATGGTGTAATTTTTTTTATTCACTTTTTCCTCACACACAGCTCATCTTTTTTGGGTGTCGATTTAGTTGGTTGTTTCGTTTTGGAGCTTTTCAATGTCGATTTTCATTGCTCGTTGTGGTGAATGTATTCGCTATTTCTAAATAATTTCTGTCCTCGCACTCAATGAACGCGTCGACTCAGCTATATCGATCGCATTTTACGAAGTTTTCTGTTACGCCATGCACAATCTTTTTCCCCACTATTTTCGCGTTAAAGCCTAGCATCACACTCGAGTTCGGAGTGTCTGTCTTATTTATAGCCGATTCAACATCCTAGCAGAGAATCTCTCGACAGCCCCATCACCTCATGGCTATGGAAATCGGCGCAACTGCTTTTACTGTTTCGCTTAGGGCATTAGTGCACCTTCCAAAACGCGATATGCCCTCCCGACAGCGACATATCAAACAGCCACCGCAGTTTATAAAAAGCGAGCTAGTGTGCACGTCATCACCGGGGCACCATAAACGGCGAGAGTTCATTTTTACATCACTTCTGAAAATGTTATTATAAATTCTGTTGAACGACGACTTTTAACCCATTCCGCAATATCGGCTTCTCGGACGCAGTGTCGACACGAAAACCATTGCAAGACTTTTCAGAACGAAGGTTTGGAGCCAGATCCCGGCATTTTTTTGCTCCCGATAGTCAGTGAAACTACTTATAACGATTAAAAGGAAATACCAACGTTGACTGGCTTTCCCGTAGAGTCCAGCCATTACTCATTTCGGCACTTCCAAGATGAGAATTCCCGCTGGGGCCCGTTATTGGCGGGAGGGCTTAAAGCGGGGAGATTGCTAAAGAAAAAAAAATACATAGAATGAACCGACAGAGAACGAGAGAGGTGGAGCTGCCGTCGGCACTCTGCCTCCCGCTTAGCCCGGCAAAGCGTCGGATGCCAGGCTCGACACGGAAAGAGTAAACGAAGGCGAGACTTGATTGAAAAATGACCGCGCACGCACGCAGGGAAGAATGCACGGGGCCTCGCGCGCTCCCATACTACTATGCACGCACGCACGCGCGCGCAGTGCGGGGCTCGAGTATTTCCACCATTACCAGTGGCCGTGGGCGTCGATCCTCAAAGCGCCGCGCGCACTCAACTGAGTGCGGGTCTGCGGGCGTGTGGGTGGGCGTGCCAGGGCGTGAGCCCTCCGAGTCCCAGTCACTTCAGGTGTAAATGGTTGTTACCGCAGTTTCCGCAGCGGCGGAGCGCGTTTGTACAACCTGTAGCACAGTCTTCGCGGCTTACACAGGCGTGAGCACGGGTAGCCAGCGAGAGTACACACGAGCTGAGGCCGTCCATCAATCGGCTGTGTCGAGTATGACTGATAGTGTTCAGCGCGCTGCGCTTCAGCCCTGCAGGTAAACGCACGAGTAGAAGACTCGCAACAGCGACGAACTGTATCCAAGACTGCCTGCTTGCGCGCATGCTGCATGCTAGTGCGCTGCTACTTGAGTGGCACAGGCAGCGCCTCCTGGCAGCCGCGGCGGCAAATTTTGCTCGTACGGGGCCGGCGCGGTCAGCCGCCCCCAGCGGCGGAGGTATCACAGAACGGCGCTTTACGGGCGAAAAATAAGCAATTCTGCCTACATTTATGTTTCCCGATGGCTCAACAGTTACAAAAACAAGTCTGGAACATCACCGAAAAATAAATTATGCTGGTTTTTATGCGAATGTTATTAAGGAGAGCGCAGGCTGCGCTCCGAGAAGCCATCTGATCACCTCAACGCTTGGTTCCAGCATTTCTTCGTCAACAGCGTCTGTCGGAGCATATGTTGGCTCTACAGTTTTGTGGCTGCCCTCGCACGCAGGAACGTCAGCAAAACCGAATTTCACATCACGAATTTGTGCGGGCACCTTTTTCGGGTGACGTGTACACTAATTTCGATGTTAGACAGTTTCAATAGCGCTCATCGTGCTAACATTTAAATAAGCGTTTTATTTGATGCTGTGTGTCCTGCGTTGGACGCACAGATGGCTTATCCCACGAACACGGCAACTTCGTGGGCAATTTCTGCTCGGCTGTCGTGGCTACTGATGTAAAATCGCCGCCGCCGTGTGTTAGCCCCAGCCGCGGCAGACAGCCTTTCAGCGGCTTCCTCGAAAAAAAAAAAAAAAGTGCTTTGGGTTTGCCGACGAGCACAGAAACGAAGCAAGGGATTATGTATGTGAAATATCAACAAAATTCAAGAAATTTAGATATTTTGTACGTGTGTATGGACTCCTATGCCGTTTCTGTTCAACTTGAGGCTTTTAATTGCGGCCAGATTGGTGCTTGTCTGATTTTTTCGTAATTTTGTTTGCTTTTCTGCTTTGTGTTATGTTGGAATCAATAAACAGGTGAGTGCGGCGGATTGGTTTTCTTTTTGTTCCATTAGTTCATTTCTAGCTCTATTGGTATTTTTTAGTTTTTCTTATACAAATAATATACATTTACGTTATTATACGACAAATGTTATAACAATTTTAATAAATGTTTTAATAAATTTTTGTGCGAATGCAAGGCGTTTGAGACTTGGTGCGTATTAATAATTTTTTGTGTTGTTCGGGTCGCATTTTCGGGTTCTTTATAATTTTGTTTTATTAATCGTGTGATTGTTGTGAATAGGCAGACTTCTCGATATAGCAAGTTCATTTTTATTCTTTTTTTCCTGTATGTATTTTTAACTTCACTCGACAAATGGTCTACAGTTCCACTATTACGACGCGTTAACTTCGATCTCCCATTGTGCGTTATAGTGCAAATGCCAGGCATTACAAAGATTGGGCTCTGGGGTATTACCAAAAAAATTCTGACGAATTAAAATTTACATTCCATATTTTTTGCTTACTCCCAGCCGCACTTGCATTTTAATCTATTCATTTGAATCACACCATGTTCCAGGGCTATATATATATAGAGGGCCCTGTTTCGGCCTGAATTTCTGCGTTAATGCCGAAGACATGGTTACTGGCGTCTGGTTTCTTTTTTTCCGCAGGTGAAGTAGCCTTTATTTTTTAGTATTTCTCAGGGCTTCCTACTTTTCGAAGCCGCAGAACAGTTCACGCACGGCTCGCTTCGCGTAGTCACGCTGGTACTGCGCACAGGATACGCGGACCGGCGAAGCGCGGTACGAGCAAAAGATGCGGCGCGGATCGGCAGGGGGCGCCGCTGGTTCAAATTCAGTGCGCCACCATACCAGCGCACGAGGAGCTTACATGTAGACACAGTGACGCAAACGAACGAACGCAACATTTCCCTGTATCTCATTTTCAACGTTTCCTTTTTTATTGTCCCTTTTGCTGCTTGCCCCACAATGTCTAATATTCACCCCACATCAGTGCAGTAATCCCCATTTGGCGTAGCTAGCTAGGCCTACCGCCAGCAGGACTGACTTCACCAGTTCTTAGTAAAGAGCTCTCTCTCTCTCTCTCTCTTCTCTCTCTCTCTGCTCTCTCCTCTCTCATCTCCTCTCTCTCTCTCTCTCGCTTCTCTCTCCTCTCTCTCCTCTCTCTCTAGGAGCTCTCATTCTCTCTCTTCTCTCTCTCTCTCTCTCTACCTCTCTTATCTCTATCTCTATCTATCTATCTATCGATTATCTATCTATCTATCTATCTATCTATCTATCTCTATCTATCTCTCTCTCTATCTCTCTCTCTCTCTCTCTCTCTCTCTCTCTCTCTCTCTCTCTCTGGTCACCGAACGTGTAGATGCGATAAGATTATCAACACTCGCTGAAAACCTGATTAGCCCCTCCCTCTATTTTCTATTTCAAAACTATACTGTTACCATTGCTCATTTGTTTAGGTATTGCTTGCGTAATCACTCATAACGGTTGTATCCCGGGGAGCCCCGAACCATGTGAAATCTCCTTAACTCAATCACCACGCTGCGAGGTATGTGCTGCATACCTTCCTTGGGAATGAGCGACACGTCAGTGGCGCACTTTTCTCCGAAGTTCGAATCTTTGTTCAGGATATCGCGTAGGGTGCAGGCTGTTGTTATGCCAGTTGTACATCTTTTGGCGCACGCCGCACATGTTCCTCTTCTTTGTATACTCGCGAAGATGTAGCTCCCAAATAAAATAACGATCAATCATATCAGTCAGGCAATATCCAACAATCAATAAATCAATCAATTAACTGAATAACTTTCAAAGGCACGTGCCATGAAAAAATGAACATGCCAGCGTTTCAAGCCGTCGCCATGCGTCGGCGCCGGCAGCCAAGAAAGATAGTTGCTAGGCAACGCAGCCCTGTCGGAGTGTGAAGCCTCTCAATCAAGGGCGTATAGGACATGAATGCCGCGCGGGCAAAGAGGCGCGTTGCTAGACAACGCCCTGTATAGCCGGTGTAGGGTGCTGCATGCGGGAACGTTCTTAGCGCGCGCATGACCAGGCGACGCTCTCCCCGTTCGAGCGATGCTAGTCGCATTCGCCTTAGCGGAACGAATTCCAAATGAACGCGTGAGTGCGTATAATCTGGAAGAGTAGCGTCGCGGGTGTAAGAATGAGGTCCAGTGGTACAGCTGTACTTCGTGGACCACAAAACTGGTGGCCATACTCGGTCTACCTTGGACATCGACTGTAAAACAGATCAAAGAAGGATTCTAATTGTCGGTCGACCGGAAAGAAACGTATGGGAAAGAAGGGGACAACGAGCCGGTGGATGGGGCAGAGCAGGGTGAAGGTTGGCGAAAATAGAACACGTGGAGGAGGTGTGCGAGTCATCAGGTAGAGAAATTAGTAGGTGGAAAGAAAAGAGAAGACATAAACAATAACAGAAACAATTAGACAAGCACAAAGACAGTAACAAAAGAATGACGCCATAAATGACAGGAAGTACGCTCTCTAGAAATCCGGGTTAGCATCGTGGAACGCCCCTCAATTTTGTGTCCATAAGCACAAGAAGTCCCTCTACTTCCCTTCCCCGGCACTGGGTTGTATGCAGGTGAGCTCCCTGCCGAGCTCAAAATATCCCCAGTGCATTTCCTTTCCTTTTCCTCTCCCGCAAACCACAACCACCACTACCAAGTTCCCTATCAGCGCAGAATGACAGAATTACTGTTTCAGTGATGATGATGATGGTGATGATGATGACGAAGAAGAAGAAGAAGAAGAAGAAGAAGAAGAAGAAGAAGAAGAAGAAGAAGAAGAAGAAGAAGAAGAAGAAGAAGAAGAAGAAGAAGAAGAAGAAGAAGAAGAAGAAGAAGAAAAAGAAGAAAGAACAAAGAAGAAAGAACAAAGAAGAAGAAGAAGAAGAAGAAGAAGAAGAAGACGACAAACTCACCATTATAGAATACTAATATTTTCATTGAATTGATCCCAGTGCGTTACAGTACACATTATCCTCTCATATCAATATCCTCTAAGGCATATTTTCTTTTGCCTTTAGTTAGCCATGCCACCCAGGAATGTCTGTACTGAATTGTCTTGAAATAAACATAAACACCAACAACCTCTGCCTGCCGATGAATTCGTGTAGCGCAAAAAAAAAAAAAAGGAAAACGACAGAGGACACAGGGAGGCGACGGGCACAAGCGCTAACTTCAAACTGAGTTGAGGTACTTCTCACACCTAATCTGGCATGAACGACCATATTTACCGCATAAATAACAATGCAAGGACTCGCACACAAATCACGTCACGTGGCACCATGGAAGCAGTGGCGTAGCCAGGGGGAGGCTGACCGGGCTTCAGCGCCCCCCGAAATTTTTCCGGCCGGCGCCGTGCTGCCTGTTATGTCTGGTACGTCGTCTGTGAACAAAGGCGCATAACCTTCGGACGCGCCACTATTAAAAACATTCACGAGTCAATTGCTGCCTTAACGCATTGGTGCGTACACAAAACGAAGCGCCCGGGTCAAAATAATTGCGGAGGGTTGCAGCTCCAAAAGCGATGGCGCCCTCGAGTATGCTTAGCCCACGGGACGCTAAAGGCGCGCGTTGTGTCCCTTTGTGTGTGGCATGTCGCCACACAGAGTGACAGAGAATAATTGGTCAGCTGAGTCGTTCTCAGAAGAGAGAGAGGGATAGAGAGAAAACAGTTTATTGAAGAGGAGATTGACTCGTCACGGTATGGGCGGGGAAGCAATTAATGGTCCGCACTAACTGGCGGCCGAAAAAAAGAGAGACCACCGGCCATTGATGGGACGATCTTTGTATGCGTAAGCAGAACCACGTGCAAGCAGCAGTGGCAGACTGCAAGTTAACTGAAGAAAGCGATAGGTCAGTGTATTCGGCGAAACGTGTGCTTTGGGCAGAGGGCCTTAGTGGGTGAGGCGCATAGCAACCTCTCACGCGCGTCACCCCTTCCTTCTTTTTCACGTTCCTGTGGAGCCCGGGACGGTGCTCAGCTTGCGCGCACTGCGTGTCCCCTTCTGAAAGCGGTGTTGCAGACAGTCATTTTCTCCTCCGCGATTATCCAGATTCGTTCGGCGGTATTTTTTGCTAACCCAAGCCCCGTGTACATGGACGCGACGGGGGCGGGGTGAGTTGAGTGGCGGCTTCAGCTTACCTCGACGCGTCCGAGTTTATATGAACCCCGTCCAAAGAATCGAGGTGAGGGGAGCGGCGGGGTTCACTAAAAAAGGGCTACCGTATTTTCACGATTCTAACGAGCACCCTCTTTTGCTAAAAGGTAGCTTAATATTTGTGTGCGCGTTACAATCGGGCTCAAAACCGAAAAAGCGGCCAGCAGCATTGCCATGCGCAACGGACACGAAGTGCCCGCAAAATCCAACTCAACCCAATAAAAACAATCCGTCAACACCACGTGAGTGAATTTCGGCGCACTGATTCCTCAATGGCATGCCGCATACCCTGGGTCAGCTGTTGCACATTTTTTGTGCTTCTGCTTAGCCCCTAACGCTTCGAATTATGAAGATCAAGGCACTTGAAGTCGCAAGCAGCTTCAGTGCTCCCCGCTATAACTTTATTTCCAGCAGCAGCTGAATAAGCAACCTTGTGAAGCACAATTCATTTTTGGCTTCCAGAGCTGCATACGCCAAATAAAATCTCCCTCTTCCAGGTACGTGGTGTCATGTCTTTTCCAACTGATCAGTACCGTCAGTCTCACATTTTTTTTTTTTCGAATTTTCCTGCGCGAAGTTACCCGCGCGTTACGATTGGGGGCGCGTTAGAAGCGCGCAAATACGGTATTCTGCTCCCCGCGGCCCGCCGACTCAGCCCGACGAGCGAGCTAACCCACCCCCTGCCTCCGAGTTGACTGGACTCGCCGCGACGGCTCTCTGACCCACCCCGTCCGCTTATACATGGGGGTGTCGAGTCCAAAAAACCTGTTTATTTCGACTCAACGCGCCCTCGTCGGGTCAATGTAAACGGGGCTCCAGGAAACTGGGGAACAGCGAGTTGACAAAAAGGGCACGCTGCGGCTCGCCGAGCGAGTTCCAGACTTTATCCTAAACGTGAAGGCACGACGGTCACCAGCCCTGCCATAGGCGGACGGCGGTCGCGACAGTAATAAATACCCGATGGCCATCGTCGACCTCGGTCACAACTAAAACCCCTCCATTGCGTCCACGGCCTCTCTTTCCCTGGGCGGCGGCTGCCCTGAGCAGTGGCCTGGGCTTGAGATGGACAGGTTGACATGACAGAACGGCAGGTGAATGGTGACATGGTGAATGGTGAATGGTGACATGGCCGGTGAATGGTGACATGACAGAACGGCGCAAGGACTGGAGCGCCCTGGCTTTGGGAAGCTCACACTCGAGGTGTCAACAGACTAAAGAGGCCTCAATTGTAAGTCATTTTCTTCCTATGGCCACTGATTTATCCTTGCGTGATCACTGATGTCTTTGAATATTTAAATAATCACTTCCTAATATTTACAGGATGTCACAGTTGCTTTATTTCTGCGAGCCAAAAAAATTATATATCGTTTCATGTCTAATGCAATGTTTGCGTTTGAACTGGTTGAAAGGAGCGCCCACTATGAATGAGGAAAAACGTAAATTCAACTCATATAAACGCCTAAATATCCTATGATGCACTAAGTTAGCGAGGGTTACTCAAAGCGTATGGGGACAGCGTTAAGTACATGAAGAGTTAATTGCCGCTGTCTGGGAAGTACATGAACAGTTTCAGTACATGAAGAGTTAAAAATGTGTTTGTTGTCACTGCAGTTTTAGTAGTTTGCTTCATTTACACGCGCGCAACTTAATGTGAGGTAGCCGCTGTCGCATGGTGTGCCCGTTATCGCGACTTTTGTTACCGCGTTTCATACCGACGTGCGCATCCACTGCTACACCAAATTTTAAAATCATCATAGCAGTGTGCGCAAGTGAAGGACCCTCGTACTGGTGGCGAAGAAACGAACGTGCCTTTCTATAGCATTTTCCTTTACGTGTCTCTGGCCTTTTTTTTTTTTTTTTTTTTTTGAAGTTTTGTGGGCTCAAGAGTATCGTTCTGTCAATGCTTAATCGATTTGGCATGACGAACGAATGGTGTAATTAAAAAAAAAGAAAAAAAGCAGGCTACAGACCACAGGCCTTTTCAGGAACACAAGCACACTTCCGCGCTTCCTTCCTCGCCCCTCCCTCACCGCCTTTACATACGGGTGCGCGCTGATGTGATTCTGCCTGAATCCACTACTGTTATACGTCCTAAAATGTCGCATGAAAGAAATTTTGAGCAATAGTCACCATTACTTAGGTAACCAAAATGACCAAGGAATGATCATTGTAAACAACTTCGCAATTTTTTGCCAATTTATTATCTCGTAGCCTGAAACAATGCTTCAGTTTGAACATCACGGTCGCTGTAAACAAAGCGAGTACCTTTGCTGTACCATTACTGTCCGTTCCATGCTGAAACACGATAGTCTGAAGCATTTATGTATGTGGGGCCATGCCATTACGCAAGTTTTCTTGGTGCACTGCGGGCAATAAAATGCTGACTCGCTTCGAGCATCGACCCAAGCCTGAAGGTCATGTGCAACTTTCCTGTACAACTTCCCAGTGCTCCCTGTTTTCTGGTGGACCAAGAAGCTTCCCAACATGATTTACAATTCCCGAGTCGCTAACGAAAGCTACAGAATTCCCATGCGTCGTATACGCAGTCCCGCCCATGCTGTTTCATCGTTTAGCTTAAAACCGGCAGTGTGTACTCGGAGAACAATGGCAGCGTACGCGTCCGTTAAAAAGTATGTCCTTTCATTATTGTTTGAAACCAGAATGGTAGAACCCCCTTATAATTCCTTCCTCAGATCTCCCGACCAAATTCCAAACGCAGCAAGATATTGCTCAACTTGCACAGAACATGCCTAACTGCAAGAGTATGGTCAGACAACTCCGTCTTTGCATTGTTATTTTTTTGCTGGTCTACCTGGTCTACCTTACCCAGGAAGGGGTACCTACACCTAAAGGGGATGGCCGCCTTAGAAAAGTTACTGGATATAGTACACGCCTTCAAGCAGACTAAGGACATTTATGCGCGAAGCGTTGAAAACTTGACAGAATAATGCAACAATTTCAGAACATCAAGGGGGAGTTCACTACAGCAGACTCGACATTTGGACTGTACCGAAATGTTAACCAGATTTACGTTGTTACAAAGCATCAGCTTCACATTTCCGCCCGGAGGCTGATAGAAGCTACGAGATGGACTGCATTACTGACTCGAAATAGAAGCACAAATTTCAACTGGCATGCTTGACAAATACAGTTGGCTTATCCTGCCATGTTCGTGTAATTTTCGCCGTTAACAGCGCAGTTCTTGTGCGTGATGTCTGTGTGTTTATGGTTGGTATTTGCAGAAATTGTTGCTAATATAATGCTTCTTGTGTGCACAATTGATTGCCTGTCGTTTTTTTTTTTTAAGATAAGACCTGCGGTACACATAACGTAAGTGCATAGATTCGATACAGACTGCGCAAAATGAGCTCCATATATGGCCTTACACTGGAAACGGCTGTATACAGGCATAGAATGCTTATAAGCAAAACATTTTTTTCTGCATTTTGGACAACAGCAACTAAATAAGAAAAGAAGTCGTCATTCTTACGGCCTACGTCATTTTACTGCGGATGTCATACTCATCATGCCTCTTACGTTGAAGTAAATCGATTAATCACATGAAATCAATTAATAAATCAATTAATCACATAACTCAATTAATCACATGGAATTCGCTAAAGGGCAAGACGCTTCATACAAACTTCGCGGCAACAAACTACAAATCGGAGATAACATTTATGTGTATGATGCCACAAGTGACAGCGTAACGCAATCTTCTAAATAGCCACGACAGCTGAGGGCATCATGCGGGTTAAAAAAGCCTTCGGAACCTCCGTACAACAGAACCAAGCAGCACCAACTTTCCGTATCTTATTCTAACATGCGCAGTATTCTTCAAAAACGTACAGAACTGTGCTCATATCTCGATAACCCAAACTGCGACATTTTAGCCTTAACTGAAACCTGGCTCTACCCTGATATTACTAACAACGAAGTACTGCCAGACTGTTGCAATTTTGCTATTTACCGGAAAGATAGGACTACCAGAAGGGGTGGAGGTGTCCTGTTCGCTGTAAAAAAGCATATTACTGCTTTTCTTGTAGATGTAACAACTCCCCTAGAGTTACTGTGGATTTGTATTACGTCGAAATCTTCACAATATATTTTTGGTGTCTGTTATAGACCACCTGATAGTCCTGATACTTTTACTTCCGATTTCCACAATAACCTCATTGAAATTACCGCTAAATTTCCAAAGGCCAATATTCTCTTGGTCGGCGACTTTAATTTCCCGAATATTGACTGGTCTAACCTAACTTCCAGAACTAGCGAAACAAGTAAATTCATAGAACTTACACTAGATTTCTCCTTAGAGCAAGTAGTGAACAAGCCAACAAGAGGCTCAAATACATTAGACCTGGTATTTGCTTCAGCGCCCAATACGGTGAACCAGATTTATTGCTCTGACGGATTTAGCGACCACAAACTTCTGGAGTTCGCGATTACTATGTCTTTTACCGCACGTGTCACCATCCCCAAACAAATTTTTGATTACAAAAGAGCTGACTACGATTCCATAAACCGTGGCTTGGAAGAATTCTGCACTTCTTTTCTTGATAATTTTTCCAATCGTTCAGTAAATGATAACTGGTCGCTGTATACGACAAAGTTATTGGAACTAATCGACACTCATATCCCACGTATATCTTTCCGCGTTAGTTCTTCAAAGCCATGGTTTTAACAAAAACCTTCGCACTCTTCGAAATAGGAAAAAGCGTCTGTTAAAATCGCCAAAGGTTCAAAAACAGCCACTGCAACCAATAACCACAGAGCCTCAGAAAAAGCATACTGCAGTGCTGTTCGTAAATTATTAACAGATGTATAGCGCAAAAAAGACGAAGGACAAAGAATGCACGAGGACGAAGCGCTATATTCGTATATTCGAAGCGTATATTCGAAGCGCTTTGTTCGTAAAGCAAAGCAAAAGTATTTGTTACATGACCTACAATCTTTAATGACGCACAACCCTAAAAAACTCTGGAGAACAATATCACCTCCAGCACATCTGATCACATTTCCCTTCGCAATGACACTGGCACCCCGATAACGCAAGAAGCATGCCCCCGAGTTTTCAACGACTTCTTTTCCGAGATGTTCACGAAAGAAGACTACTCCAGTATTCCATCGGTTTCAGATGTTGACTATCGATTTATGAGTCCCATAGATATCACCATCGAAGAAATTACGTCACTAATCAAAAATCTTAAAGTGTCCACCTCGTCTGGAATTGACGCCATCAACACAAAAATTCTCCAGCAGACCATTCCCTATTCAAGCACCATCCTGTACCATTTCACGGATTTCGTAAAAACTTTTCGTGTGAGACTCAACTAGCATGCTTTACAAACTCCCTTCATAGCAAAATTGACCATGGTTCCACAGTCGACTGCATATTTCTTGATTTCGCCAAAGCTTTCAACAAGGTGTCACATGAACTATTAATATTAAAGCTAAGTAAGCTCAACCTTGATCCTAACGCTCTGGCCTGGTTACGTAACCTCCTCTTAAATCGCTCTCAGTTTGTCACTGTTAACCAAACCACGTCGTCTTTTTCTCTGGTATATTCAGGTGTCCCCCAAGGCTCTGTCCTCGGACCCCTGCTCTTCTTAATTTACATTAATGACCTGCCTAGTAAAGTTCAGTCTTCCATTAACCTATTCGCTGATGATTGTGTTCTTTACCGTGAGATTACCTCTGATATTGACTCCGCTATACTTCGGTCCGATATTAACATGATCTCTGCATGGTGTAACGACTGGTTGATGACACTTAATACAAATAAATGTAAAGTAATGCAAGTAACGCGAAAAACACCTGGCAGCCCTAATTATACCCTTCATGGGAATATTCTTGAGACCGTAGCTTCTTATAAATACTTGGGCGTCTACATATCATTCAATCTGTCCTGGGAACAACATATAAACTATATAACAAACAATGCGAACCGCACATTGGGCTATTTAAAACATAATTTTTCCGGTCTAACATCTTCGCTGAAACTACAACTGTACAAAACACTTATACGCCCTAAATTAGAATACGCCGCTTCTATATGGGACCCTGGCCTCGCATACTTAGTTTCATCTGTCGAGTCCATCCAAAACCGCTCCGCCCGCTTCATCCTTTCCGAATATCATCGCACAGCTAGTGTAACGACCACGAAATCAGAGTTGCTACTACCTGATCTGTCTTTACGCCGCCAGATACAATGTTTGTGTTTATTTCACAAATTTTTTTATCACGAGACGCTCCATGACTTGCTCCTATCAAGTCCCTGTTTCATATCTCGTCGCTTAGATCATCGCCTTAAAATTGAACCCATTCATTGTCATGCAAACCTGTTCTTTTACTCTTTTCTACCCCAAGCAATCAACCATTGGAACCGCCTTCCCGAACCACTTGTATTAATCCGTAACAATAAGTTGTTTAGATCAGCTTTGACTACCCACGTTTGTAATAATACTTGATCCTAAAATTTCTTCAGCTCTGTTGTGCCTTGTTGTACTCATTTTGTCGTTGGTTCCAAACTGTTCACCGACATGACTATATAAGCCACTGCATATATGTAATATGTATCGCATCATCATAAACAGTTTTGTAGCGCCTTTTTTTTACCACTTCATGTCCCTTAGGTATCGGTTTTCAAATGCTTATCTGTCGCTATTGTACACAGGCTACATTATTGTGCTTTTCTTGTGACTTTTCTCTTGATTTTGCTTCCTTCTTTATTTGGCCTTTCTTGTATATCTGTACCTTTTATGCCCACTCCCCTCTGTAACGCCCTACCCGGGCCTTGAGGGTAACCTTAAATGAATAAATAAAATAAATAAATATCTTTAAACAGTCCCTCGCATCAGGTGAAATTCTGTTTGATTGGAAAATTGGAAAAGTGGTACCGATATTTAAATCTGGGGACAAAAGCAAAGTAGAGAACTATCGTCCCATCTCACTAACATGTATCGCGTCGAAACTCCTAGAGCATATACTTGCCTCCAAAATTGCTCAGCATTTGGAAGATAACAAATTTTTTTCCCGAAACAACACGGCTTTAGGAAAGGTTTTTTCTGTGAAACACAATTACTAGAATTTACTAACGATTTATTTTTTTAATATGGAACAATATCTTCAAACTGATTGTGTATTTATTGATTTTTCCAAGGCATTTGATCGGGTACCTCACTGTCGTCTAATTGCCAAACTATCATCCTTGCATCTAGATTCATTAACTATCTCATGGATAAGAAATTTTTTGTCATTTCGCAAACAGTTCACAACTGTTGACAACAGCAATTCTCCGTTATGTGACGTTACATCCGGGGTACCACAGGGTAGCGTTTTAGGACCCTTGTTATTTCTTATTTATATAAACGACTTACCCGCTAACATTACCTCCTCCATCCGTTTATTTGCTGACGATTGTATAGTTTATCGAAAAATTTGTTCTCTAAGTGACCACGTTGCTCTTCAACAGGATCTAGATAGTATTAGGGAATGGTGCCTATCCTGGCAAATGTCTCTTAACACTGATAAGTGCAAATTAATGACATTTAGTCGCAAGCAATTTAACTCTACCTTCACATATAACATAAATGAAAGACCCTTATGCCCTGCACTCAGTTACAAGTACCTTGGTATACATTTCACGCCTAACCTCTCGTGGTCCACTCATGTACAAAAAACCACCGCCAAGGCCTCACGCACTTTAGGTTATCTTAAACCAAATTTGCGCGGCTCCCCGGCCACCACTCGTCTAATAGCATATAAATCATTCGTTCGCCCCCAACTTGAGTTTGCGGCATCCATTTGGTCCCCTCACCAGGCATATCTTATCCGTGCGGCGTGCCCTCGAGTGCGTACAGAACCGTGCGGCGCGTTTCATCACTGGTGACTATAAGCGAAACTCTAGCGTCACGAACATTAAGCTCTCTCTCTCTCTCTCTACCTACACTGCAGACACGTACGAAGATAGCCCTTCTCGCCCTTCTACACAAAATACACTACAGTCAACGCCCTTTCGACCTACCCTTAACAAAGCCGTCCCATACATCACGTCGTCTTCATAATAACCTCAGCTACCAACGCCTTCCTAGCCGCACTAACGCCTTCAATTCATCAGCCTTGCCTAGCGCGATAATACTCTGGAACGAACTTCCAGATTCCATTGTTAACATCCGTAATCCCGTAGTATTCAGAGGCGAACTGAGCAACTTTGTGTTCTAGGTACATTTTATTGCCAAGTTGCTATGTCTTTTTATTTGATACCTATGTGCATTGTCATAATATTGTTCTACATTCCTGTAAACATAGACTGCCTTACCTGCAATATCTCCGGCCTCAAGTGTACATGCCATTAACTACTGTTTAAGGATGTACCTTCTTCGCGAGATTCCTACCTCTGTTGATGAATATTCTAGCCCCCCCTCACGCAGTGACTCCTACTCAGGAGCCTGTGAGGTCTCTGTAAATAAATAAATAAATAATTAAATAAATAAATAAATAAATAAATAAATAAATAAATAAACTATCGTCATTTAATGCAATGCCTGCACGAGGTGCCCGTGCGGGCAGTATACGTCCCGTACCACGGGCGCAGATTTGCACCACGAGGCCTGCGGATTTCTGTGCAGTTTAATACTTCCCCTGGCACTAAAATACAGTCATAATCAACACCAACACCAATTAAGGGACCTTTTGAAGACAAAGGCCAACCTTGTTGAATTTGAAAGAACTACCCTTTGGTATCTCAGCTCTATTCCAGTCACAGAAGACATTTTTCAACCGAAGCAATGCAACAAATAACAAAAACTTCCAAATTTCGCGCTGCACTGACGTAATATCGGCAGGAGTGAAGTAGTTTATGCCAGCACTAAAACGTATTTTCGAGTGTTTTAACTGCACGTTAGAATTCGCATGATAGGATCAATGGAAGTAGAGGCCCCTCCACAATCGCGCAATCATGTTCCTTGGCGGTGGCTTAGGTCTTTGGGTACCAATCATAGAAACAATTAAGGTCCAGTGATCCCGTAGAGAAATCGCCGGAAAGTCGCTGGGGAGTCGCCACTAATGAATATCGATTATATCTTTGAAGTTTTCGATAAGATTGGCATTATTTCTATCGGCACAATTGCAGTCTGTTTAATGTACCAAATACGTATTTTTTCATCATTTAAGTGCGCTTACAAACAACTGCGTGCTTTTTTTCTGTCTGGACAGGGGGGGGGGGGGGCTTCAGAACAACTTTAGCCCCCCCCCCGAAAAAAAATCCTGGCTACGCCCCTGCACGGGAGGCTAATCTAATAGCCACCAACACGTTTGAAAGACATCGACTCAACTGCGTTGCTAACATCTGGAACCCCTCATCAAATGCACCTTCGTCAATTTCCAAGCAGTCCAAAAATCCCATTGTTCGCTTCCTGCTATGTAACTGCATGCGCAACAGCATATACAACCCTACTTTAAAACAGCGTAAAGCTGCTAACCTTACAACAACGTCACAAAAACTTTTTACTCCAGAATTACAGCGAAGCTGTTCACCTCTAGCCCATGTGTGCATGCCCGGCTTGCGTTCCCGAATGCACTATCCGAGCTGGGAAGTGCCCGCGAATACAACGCGCGCGTCCGTGAACAGGAAACTGGGTATTCGTTCGCTTATTACCATTCGCAAAAGATCTGTCAGGATGGCCGAGTGGTCAAAGGCGCCAGACTCAAGGCTTTGTCTTGCCCTTGTTAAAGGGGCCCTGAAAGGCATTTTGAGCACACTAAATGAAGTAGCGCAATCGTTAGATTGGGTCGTCAAGGTCATCTGGGCCAAGTATTACTCTTTTACGCGCAGCGGAAAGCTCACACTTTTGTTGCAAAGTTTGTCGCTTTTTTCTCACCCTTTCCTTCGTGTTTTTGGACGCCGCCATCTTCACATGTCTACATCATCGATTCCCAGATGTTCGTCATGAGCTAGACATCCTGCTATTGGGCGGCTTTTTCACGCACTTCCGGCAAAGAGATGAGTCGTCTGCTCAGCGTCGACTCGCCGGCTGATCTGCCAGCGTAGTGCCGGAGTGCTTGGACATTTTACGACAAACGAGACAAGTGTAAACAAACGCTTAGCCGTTCGTATTGAATGCAACACGGCCATAACACGACATGGATATTCCTTTACCGGAGTACGTTCCATAAAGAAAGCGTTGAAGCCCCGTGGCTCTTCTTTCGTGCAATCGCAGAGAACGCCCTGAGCCGAATGCCCGGGTTTGACGGATACATTTTTTTCCACTTCAAAACAATCCAGAGATGCGTTTCAAACGAACACAAACGTCACAACATGCGTTGCAAGTCTGAACCGCGATTGACAGACGATGGGTTGCCTCCTCCTGCCCGTCGTAAATTCGGCACTCACCTCGCGCGCGGTTTGCGGGGACGAACAGCAAGTCACTTAACTCTGGCGCGCAAGCCGAGATGGCTTTTAGCCACGCACACTGCACATACCCCATGCGAGGTTGAGTCGTACGTCGCTCGAGAAAGATAATCCAGACCATGGAAGCACTATCCACCCGCAGAAGCACAACGTCGCATTTCATCGCGAAACAAAGGCGTCCACAACACACACACCATCGCCTCCTGTAATGCCAAACGCATCTCACACTTCCTAATGAGAGTGAGTGGTACGTCTGCAGTGCCCACATGTCGCGAGGTGGGGCCCCGAGCTGAACCGGGATCCCGCAACCGTTACTGACCTCTGGGGCGGTTTGTGCCTTGTTGCCAAGGTAACCGATGTTTGAGATCGTCAAAGAAAGGCGCTCTCTCCAGCGCTAGAAAGCTCAGAGCCGCGCTGGAGCATGTTTTGCCAACGTTGCCGCTCTCCACCACGCGTCGCCCCAAGCTGAACTGGTCTAGGGTGCATCGATGCGCGCATCGAGGCACCCTAAACTGGTCACATGATTGAAGCGTTTTGTGCACGGGTTCTGAATCGGTTTAAAATGTCTTTTTCACATGGCGCCGGCAGGAATTACCACCACCGCAAAATAAGACCCGGCACCAGCGGGGCCACATCTGATACGGCGCTTTTTCGATAAACAGTGCGTGGTGCATGAAAGGGACCGAGCGCAAGATCCTCCCCAGCGGCTGCGAGTTCTCCGCCGATTAAAAGTCACGTGCTGCACTGCAGCAACGCACACCGCGAAAGGGCAAGGCCAGGCCACCGCACACATGCGGCCAGATTTTTCGTTCGCTTATCCATCCTTGAGCGGAGTGCGGAATTCATAGTGCATCATGGTGTCAACATAACTTGCCCGTAGCAGACGGCAGTCGGAGGAGCGTAATGCGGAAGTACGTCACCGCTGACTAGCGCAGCATCATGGGAGGGAGTGCTCGCGCGCCGTCAACAGTTGAAAAGAGGAGGAAACGCGGCGCGACGATAATGCGCGGTTTTTGATTTACGATTTCTCAGCTAATACTCATCGCTTTAACAAAATTCTTGCGGGAGGAGATTGCTAATACATTGTCTTATTTGGTTACATGTACATCCATGCATCGGCGGAAGGTATTTCAGGACCCCTTTAAGGGTACGGGATTTCGGGTCTAGGCCCACTCGTCACAAGTCCATTCGTCATAGGCCAACTCGTCACAGGTAATCTGGTCAGGAATGCCAACTCGTCACAGGGCATTTCGTACGAGGAATTCTCGTATTACCGGAATATTCGTCACACGGAAAATTCGCATTACGAGCTTGTTTTCTAAAGCGATGTTTCCGCCTGCTATATATGCGTCGCCCATTTCAAAATGATGTAGGCGAGCGAGCGTTCTTTCAAGGTTTTTAACGCAGGAAGTTAGGTAAATATGCCGCCATACCGAGGTATATTAAAATGATAATAGCATGCAAATTTGTATTACATGGCACGCAAAAAAAGTAACAAATTGTTATAAATGACGCAAGTAACAGGTTGTACATGAAATAAAAAAATGTTTATTGCACTCGCTTTGTACTGTTGTACTATTCCACTGTTGTCTCGCTGCCTCGTTGTGTAGGCGTCTTCAACGCTGGGTTGCGACGTTGTTCACTTCATTAGTACCGGAAGCGGATGTTGCGGGCAATATTCCCAAGCGTATTGACTCTGGCTCAGCCGTCGTGATCAGGCAGGATTCTTGCGATGCGATCGTTGACATCTTGGTATTTGCGAGCTATAGCCGTGGGGGGCCCACAAGATTTTTTGGCTTGGGCTGGCCCGAATATGTATTCAGTGCAGTGAAATAAAGATTATTATTATTTAAAAAAACAATTGCCCGCCGCGGTGGCGCAGCTGGATACGAAGCTGTGCTGTTGAGCCCAAGGAAGCGCGTTCTGTTCCCGGCCGCGGCGGACGGTTTTCTGATGGAGGGGAAAAGCGAAAACGTCCGTGTGTTCGAGATTTTGACGCACGCATATTAAACATCCCCAGGTGGTCAAAATGATTTCGGAGCCCTCCACTACGGCGCCCTTGTCACTTGTGTAGCGTCGGCGCGTTAACCCCCCCCCCCCACAATCAATCAAATCAACAAATAAACCATTTCAAAACCTAATGCAATGCCTGGTGGTGTGTCCTTCAGTGTTAACATAGAAAGAAATCTTCCACCTTAGCTATGGTTCAAGCTTTGCGCGAGTTAGTGCAAGCTTCGCCAATTTTCTTTTTTTTTTATTTGCGGACTGAAAGTCGGGGTTCGTGTTGTATGCAAGGGCAGGTTATACGCGCGAAAATACGGACTTACACCACCACAACCCCGCTGACGATCAGTACTTGAAGAAGTGCAAATCGCGCTGACCTCTCCCCTCCCCCCTCTCCAGCAAAAGAAAAAAAAAACAGCTTTTTATGCACACCTGCTGGTCACACAGACCTCCGCACGCCCTCCTAAACAGCCGTAACGTATTTACAATTGTAGAAACCAGCCTCAGACCGGCTTTAAACGCCAATTTCCGGTCAGGGCTTCTAGGCTTTTGTTCACACGGCCGCAGTGTAACGAAATCCATGCGACGAGAAGGCACCTCCCACGAGAGTTCCTATCTCGAGATGGCACTGTACGAAAAGGCCGGTGTGGCGAGTGGGCCTACGACGAGTTTTCCGGTGTCGAGTGGGCTTGTGACGAGTGGGCTCGTTCCCGGGATTTCTGGTCCACCAATGTGGGCGTGGGTTCGAATCCCACTTCTGACACACTTTTTTTATTTTTACAGCATTCCAGGTCACCCCTAGCCCCTGTAAGCAACCACCGAATGCGTGCCCAGGGGGGAGGGGGGGTGTCACCCAAGACGGGGAATTTCCGCGAACAGAACACGTTTTTGTGCAAAATTCCGAGTAAATAGAGCGGCAGGGAATGTGGTGGAGCGAGTGGCGTCGGTGCTGTGCTCTGCTTTAATGGCGTGGAGAAGGGGAGAGAGTGCGGCGCTGCAGCAGCCGAAATGCGGGTACGAGAACGACCTCACTCTCGAATGGGTATGATTGTCCGTACCTTCGAAACGGTGATCCGCCAGCCCCCGACGGATCACATCATACCTCCCCACGCCACGTGACGAATGAGATCACCATAAGTGCAACTCCACCGCACGTGACCTCAAAAAGGATAACTGCACTTTGTGAATTAAGGCACGAAGCTGCGGCCTGCTTGGACAACCTTGAGGGGCACGTGCTGATATTCACCGATGGGTCCGTGCTTCCAGACAAGGGGGCGGCGGCGGCAGCATCCATCGCGCCTGCCTTCGCTTCAGCAGAAATCGCGGGCCTTCACTTGGCTGCGGACATCATCAAGGAGTGCGAGCAGAACCGTATACTGCAGCGCCAGATTTCCTTCTAGTATACATTCATATAAAACTCTATGCTTAGGAAGCACCCTTCCTCAAAATTTCCCTCTGGATTCTTTCCCATATCGACAACCGGAATAAACAGCTGCTGACTTCCTCCATTACACAATCAATTGTTGCGCTCGATTTATCGTGCCACCAGTAAAGCCGCAAGCAGACCTTCCCAAGCACACGACGTGACACGTTTACCCTTTTATCGTTGTTGTTTCCCGTAGAGCCGTCAGAAGCAATCAGATGGTACTTTAACCTAACCACACATTAATTCATTCGCCGTCCATGCTCAAGAAGCGCTTCCTATCCCTCCGCGTTCCTTGCGAGCGGGGTGCCAGTGGAGGTGCACACGCTCGATAGAGCACCGCGAGGGGCAGCGGGAGAACCATTAATAACGACAGCCAGACACCTTCGCGCGCTGAGGAAACGCAACGAGCGAGCGCGGCGCGCATCTCTGCCGACGACCGCCGGCTTGCAATCGCTTCTGCGGCGCTGCTGAAAAATGACGCGCTCCTCCGAGAGTGTGTCTTGTACACGGGCACCTCTTAAAAGGCCTGGCGGCGAAGGTGCCACCACTGCGGAATGCTTTGACCCCGGCGGTGTGTGGTCTCTTCCTGGGCTCTCGTCGAATAGCCGCGCGTACGTTGCCGCCACGGCGCCCGCACGCGTCTGGCGCGAGT
The DNA here is from genome assembly GCA_013339765.2 of Haemaphysalis longicornis. Classification (NCBI taxonomy): domain Eukaryota; kingdom Metazoa; phylum Arthropoda; class Arachnida; order Ixodida; family Ixodidae; genus Haemaphysalis; species Haemaphysalis longicornis. Next base: position 48,206,930 of record CM023453.1, read on the forward strand.
GCCGGCACTGGTTTGCGTGCCTGTAGCGTCTGTCTTACGCTGCGTAGCATTCTTTTCCGAGTACCCTCATAACCAGGACCGTGTAACGCCCTGCATTATTGTGCAGCCAGCCACTGGGGGTGTTTGGGTGTCAGAACACCCCCCGACGTTAATTCCCCCCTTTGTCCCCTCCTCATTTTGACCTTTCTTTGTCCGGGCTGTTCACACTCCGCGTCGGCATAATTATATGTAAACACAAAATAAGAAAATGAGATAAGAATATGAATATGTGGTGATGTTTGCGCGCAGGCTATCTTTCCTTTTATGTTTTTTTCTTTGGTGGCGTATAAGACCTCCCGAAAAATATTTCTGCCTACGCCACTGCCCCGCATTCGCACAAAAATTCAGAATTGGTGGAAGTTCCACCTTTAATCGTTTTAATAGCGTAAGTGGGGATAACCCAAAAATTAAAAAAAAAGATATGCAATTTCCCAAAAATGATCTGACGAACTCAAAAAATTCATCGTATACATGTCCTCCAAAAACCGAAGACTAAACTATAAAAGAATGCACAAGAAAGTGTCGGAAATACGATAAAAAATAGCGAACACGGACCAACTTTTCGCTACGCCTTGCATCTGCGGAAAAATATATAATTGGCGAAGTAAATGCACTTAATCGCTACGGTGGTGTAAATTTACATGATTTTTGAAAGAAAGAAACGAAAGCTAATATAATACCCCAACGACCTTGGAAGTGTGCTCATACCCAAATCTGACAGTAAACAGCAAAGAATGCTACTCATTATGAGTCAATTCTCTGAATTTATGCAGAACTTTTTGACGTTAGGGGGCTGATATTTAGTACGCGCGCGACAACTGAGGTTTCAGGCATGCAGGGGAAACATTCGGGCAAATTAGTGCGAGAAAATTGAGTTCGGTAAATTCGGGGGCTACGAGTGCGAATGGCCAATAGACCTCTCCCGGGGTACGTCACGCGGCGGCCGTGACGTCACGGAAATCGCACGTGCTGGGCGTGGCCGGGAGGGTGGTTGGCAAAACATTCGGACCGGCGCGCGGCGCGTATGCAGTGAGGCTGCATTAGACGCGCGCAAAAGTGGAATTTTTGTTTACGTGTTGGCTTTTCTGATGCCGGTGGGCTGCTGTGCTCTCGGCTACCCAAATTTTGCGAGCAAAATCAGCGGCATCAGACTTTTCGGAGTCCCCACAGAGGTAAATTCGGCGTGTATTGTGGATGCGCGCAATGTGCCGAAGAGGCTGGCAGCCAAAGCAGCGACATAGTCTGCTCTTACTAGTAGCAACATTTCGCCATTCTCGAACTTCAGCTGTTCTCCAAGCGCAGTCATACCGTCTACATTGGCAGTCCCACGCTGATTCGTGCAATGAATGATACTGTTTATCAACCATCTGCTATCATACCAGCACCAGCAGAAATTGCTCAAGTAAAATAGGGGGGGGGGGGGGGGGGTGCAGACGGAAATTTTCTTGCTGCGCAATATTGTCATGTTTTGAGGAGGTAGAGCACTGTATTAAAAACGCAATGAATGGCCTAACCTGCTTAGGCGACGCGAAATAAATGTTTCGACGAGGGATCCGCGATAGCCGCCTGCCGCCTGATCGACAACGACAAGTTTGGTCTTTTGTTATGGGGGATCTGTTTCATGACGAACGAAATTCATTGCTTGTAAGTACAATAATTTTACCTTGATCAATTATATTCTGCCTTGAGGATGAGGCAAAACAGAGATGCTTGCTGTGCTCACATGTAGCATCGTTCCTTCGCGGCGAGATGGGCCGCTCACGCGACTCGAAAAATGTGTTTGCCCTTAGCGAACAGACTCGGTGAATGTATTCATTTGTTGCGGCCTCCCGACGGTGGCGTATGCAGCGGGCGTACATGGACACCAACTTTAACTATCATGAAATAATGACTACCGAAAATATTTCAGTGCACTGTCGCAAGATATACGCACTAACTATATGTGGCTGCTATGTTACTCTCACAATGACGATGAACCATTTCGATATTTCACTGGGGTAAAGGTAAGAAAACAATCGGTCAATCTCGTAGAGAACGCGACATCATCGCAATATTTTTATTGGAATAATTTTTGCCTATTGCTCTTCATATTTTTGTTTCGTTGCTGCTTATTTTACTATTTAATCCTTTCATGCTTTACCTTTCCTTTTTCCCCTCGACATGAAATCGTGTGTACGCCACTGTCTCCGGGCGACGCAAAGAGACCAAGAACAGGGAGCGTTTAGCTGCCTCAGGTACCGCGCTTAGCTTAAGCGGACCTCGAAAGCAACAATAAATTAGCTTTCCTTGGTATGTGTCCGAACACAAAGAATCTTCAAAAACATTTTGGGATGCGTCGCAACAGCACCAACCTTCAGAATGACTCGTTTAGGCTGTTCTGCCGCGCACTGATTATCCGAAAGCGTCGCCGTTCAGTTGACCGTACGGTAAACGAAAGTGTTGCGGAGGTTGTAGATGCGGAAAGCTACATGGAGGTGCGACGGCCACAGCTAGGATAGCTAGACCCCCCCCCCCCCCCCCTGCAATGTGGGAAGCCAGTGACAGCCCGAACCAACGGCACATCGTTCCTTTCGGGCGCCGTGCGGCCAGGCCGTGCCGTCGGCGCAGGCGCTTTCTGCCAACCGCCACCTCACTTCGCGGCCGCCAGCAGGCGCCACCCGTCGCGCACGTGCGCTTAGTGACGTCACGTTGTTTACATACAGGGAGAGGTCCATTGCTTCATCTGGCCACGACTTCACAGCTGGCTTAGGTCTTCGAAAATGGCTTCACCACGGGCGTAGACGCATTGCAGTGAAGGACATAAACAAACAATGCCAGAAATGGTTGCATTGTATCACTTCACGGAAAGCTGGTACGGTGTTTCCGCCTACGAAACTGACGTAAAGTATAAATGGTCTATTTGTTGAGAACGTACCGAAAGTTTGAAGTTTAAAGTGTTTATTTATATAAACCAAAAAAGAGATACATATACAATGTACACAGGGACCCAACAATATTGTCAAAAGATCCCAACGAAATAATGCTACATTTTTATAACAAGTTGGCAGTGCAAATTACAGCAAACAAAAAGAAAGGAAGTATAGGAAGAACAAAGATCACGCTATCATAGGTAATTTTCAGACATAAGATGTTGCTTGACACGTGTTTTTTTAAATAACACAAACGAAGCAAGGTTTTGAGTTTCGGCATGAAAACTATTTCAGCAAGTTGCTCCCGTGAATTCTAGTGCGTGTTTTTTTTTTCATATTTGGTACAAATTTTAGGCAACAGAAGGCGTCGCGGGATGGTATCAGTAGTTCGATGAAAGAACTGCAGGCAAACTGTCTTAATATTTAATTTTCGATTAAGAATTTGGAACATGGGTTGAGCGATGCTATTTGCAACTAATTTGTACACGTTGAGTACATAAAAAAAATTCATACATATTCACTATTTTGTTGCTTGTACAACGTAAAACTGCTCTAAGTTCGTTTTTATAACCGAAGAATAGGCAACAGATGAGTTTATATGGGCAGCCCCATACAGTAATTTATGTGACAGTGTACGAATGCAGAGTATAAGTTGAAAAGTATGTCTGAAGTAAAGAAATGTCGACATTGCGCAAGTACATTCAATCCATAACACGCCTTTTTTATGAGTAAGCGTATATGATCAGTGAATTTTAAGTGATTATCAATAACAAATTCAATACCTATAAAATTTGTGTTGTACGTGCGTGCTATCAAAGAAGAATTATAAATAACATGAGATAGATCTCCTACGCTTCTAGCCTCTGAGTGGAATAAACGTAAATTGCCTATGAGGAATTAAGTCATGAACGGCATTAGCTGTACTACATAAATACAAGTTTTTGAGTTCTTCATTACTTTCGTTATTGAGGCTCTCTCATTACGGTCCGCAATTTGTAGATTCGTATAATCGGCGTAAAGGAGGGATAGTTTGCCTGCCGCTATAAGAAATAAAAGTAAACTCTTCCATATTACGAGGAAATAACACGTAAAAAACTTATCAAAAAACAGCTTTACTTCAAGTGTAACTAGGTCTACAAACATTGACAGTGAGAAAAATAGTAAACTAATTAGCTCTAAATTCACTGTCATATACCTGTCGCGAAGGGGTCTAGTACATTTCGGTGCAGGGCATTTCGGTGCAGGACGTTTCGGTGTGAACATTTCGGTGCATGGACATATCGGTGCACGGACATTTCGGTGCGAAAACTTTTCGGCAACGGAATTATCGGGTGCATGCTTGTATAAAACCGCCGCTATATTTTTATTTCCGCATAACATGGATTATGGACAACAATCTAGCGCAGTGGTTGCACTTTTAGATTGATGCCGTGTTTGAGTTTTGCCAGTTATTTTTAGAAATTGAACATTTGTATATTTTTGTTTAATACCTTGTTCAGAGAACATCTGTTATGCGGCCAACTGATGGAATTCTTTCGTACATGTTTATTTTTTTACTTACGACATGTTTATTTTTTCACTTATATTCGCTCTTTTTTGCGGCATGCAAATCAGCTGAGACAATTAACCGGTGTTTACTATAGCATAATGCATTTTTTGTGCAATATTCTGTAAATAAAATGCGCACTCTCACTATCCAAAGAAAGAAGCTTTACAAACATTCGGTTGCCCCAAAAACCCGCCAGCCTTTTTTTTTTTTTACTGACAAGTCTAAGATATTGTTGTGGAAGAAGAACGGGCCTTCTTGAAAACAGTTGCAGCGTCTGTATCTACAAAATGCTAAATCGCGTATGGGTTCTGCGCAAAAATATAACTCTTTCCCGTGTTCGAGCAAACCAACCTTCGTTTTGTGTTTACGCTTGCTTACTTACATTTTATTTCAATCCTTTGTACCAGCGCCCCCATATCCCTTCTCGTTTTCAAGTTTCATCTCCCCCAGATTTCTTTTTCACTCATATTATTTTCGGTTTCCCCTGAAAATCTTACAGGCAAGTGGAGTTCGCGGTCTCCGAAGCGTCACCTTGAACTCACGTACACAACCTTTCAAGAAGCCACCCAAAAGAGCCCCTGAGGACACAGTGACCATGACCAGCATCGTTAGCCCCTCTCTCCCCCCTCGAGGAACAAGCGTGCTGGCTGCACCCTTCCGCGCGTTAGGGTCATACCGACGGCGCCCCCGCCTCCAGGAATCGCTTCTTCCTCACCTTCGGTCGCCCCATCGGCAATTAACTCTTCAAGTAGAGCGTACCATGCACAACCCAGAAGTTCGACCCTTTCTTCCATTATAAGCTGAAAAAACTGAATAGGCTGGTTTGGCCAGAGCCGGGACAGTCGTGTTCAATTTTTCGAGGTCACACATGGAGAAGCACAAGTGACACCCTCCTCCCTACCCCAGGCACCTACCTCGTACTCAGTACAATAGCGAAAGGCGTGCCACCGCGTCTGGAGAAGTTGAAGAGACCAAGGTACGCGGTGAGTTTCTGATGAGTTTCAGTGAGTTTCGCCATGACGGCGGAGATAGGTGACGAGGGACTGTCAGCTTCTTTTGTTATGGGCCCGCCGTGCTGACAAAGACAAGAGTTTTGTCGACGTTGGGCATAATTGGGGCTCGCGTTGTATGGACAATACTTTAGAGAGGTCATCCGAGGGTCGATGGCGAGCGCCCAGAGTTGATTTTAGTCAGTTAGGTTTTATTAGTGGTGTTCTTGTGTTTTGATGAATATCTGGGGGTTTATGAGTGATAGTGTGAAACACGTGATTGTTTGTGTACAAACCTTTGGTGTTGTTACGGCCATCAGAGGCCTATAGAGTGCGTGAGTTAGCAGGTCCTCCTCACGCTCTGTTGGGACACACCTTTGGAGGTGTGGTTTATGTGTAATAAAACTGAAAGTATTTGGTGTTTTGGGGGTCGATCTAGAGAAGCTGGAGACGAGGGCCGGTTGACCGAACGAGAGTGAACGAGGAGACACTCGTGAGTTAGATATGTTTAGCAGAGTTCATTTAAGTGTTTCTCTGTTTTTTATGCAAATAATGTATACCCCTTAGTTGTATGCCCTGAATTGTGACCGTATGTCGTCGTCCGTAGATTAAAAAGAGTTAACGCCAGGATCTCGTACTTCGTCGTTGGACCGAACATGTTGTAGCGGCAGGCCAAAACCGTATACCGATGCTACACACCGAATATTCGGGGCGGAGGCAAAGTGTTTCATTTAGTAAGCTTATAGCAAACGCTTCTCAGATATATGCTCATTGTTAGAGCATGCATACAATGTTACTGACTTTTGAAGAAGTTCCTAGAGCGTATACATAGACTTCGTGGATGTGCCTAAATCCGGTCGTCCCGGAACAAATGGTCCCAACTTCAAACTAGGAAAAAATTGTCCCACCACTGCTGCACCTATGCATGGGCGTCCGTATGGAGGATGGAAGGGGGTGAAGGTATTTATGTTATAGGTTTGTATTTGTGCCCAATGTATTTTGCATCTGTTCCTATATAATAGATTTGCTAAGGCTGAATTTACTTGAGTTAAATGTGGTATACAAATTTTTTGTCGCACGTGTACGTCCTCGCGTGCTTCCCTTGCTCACCTTTTTTTTTTGTTATTCCGAATACCAGGCAAACCAGTGACGGGCATTTTAACCAAAATCTACGTGTACTGGGCAGCCCTCGGCAGATGTTTAAAGGGAATACCATAACGGGCTGCAATAATTTTCTTCATGAACGCAGTTTTCTTATGAAGCGGAGCAACACAACTGTTGCTTAAATTAAGCTGGCTGACGTGCAATACTCGCAAGGATACAAAATTTTGTCAACGCTTGAGGAGCGAGTCCCGCTTGAGCCAGTGCGTTGAGCCTATTTACAGTGACGGTATTATTTCGGTTTTGTGTAAAGTATCAAAAATGTGAGTGGGCCGGTACTGCTGACCGTCAGTCAACATAGAGCTGTACTGGTGCATCGTGCACGACGATTTGTCGCTATTTCAAAAAGAACTTTACTCCATGAATGATTTATTGCGTTAGCTAAGCTGCGTCACTGTGCTCGCCACCTGAAATGCTTCGATATCTGCAGTTCGAATCAAGCGAAGCGACACCAATCAAGATTTTGGACCTCGATAATTTTGCAGCTTGCAGCTTTGAAACTTTCGTTTTTCTCCGAAAATAGGCAGTACTTAGCTATTATCCCGGCTTTTTTTATGCTGCAAGGTTTAGAAGACTGCTGGCTAACACGCTTTGTTCATTTTGCCGCCGCGTTTTGGGAGCGTGAAGTCTAGCATAGGTCAGCATGTGAGCTCATACTCGAAGTTTGTCACCCCCCATCGACAACAAACTATGTTGTTGGCAATGCGTTTGAGCACAAATATATGCAGTTTTTTCGCGCAAACACATCAGCGTGTTTTTGCTCGTCATGTTGGCGGCTTTACGCCGCCAAAAATTACGAGAACAAAAGACAGTCACACGCCATGGTTCAATGAAAAGCAGGCGAGTGCTGATTGCTGCAGGTTGATGCGCAACCGCTGGAAACTAGCCCATTCGCGACGCGCCATAAAAAGCAAAGGTCAAAACAAGAAAATTTCAATCAAAATCAGCGTGTACTTGGCAGCCCTCGACCGGTGTTTGAAGCGAATAGAATAACGGGCTGCCATAATTTTCTTATTTAGTGGCTCTAAGTGCACTCGCTTCGGTAGCATATCTCTTGGCTTGAGATGGCCCCTCATTTCCTTTTTTAGAAGAAATTGGCCATGGTTCTGACTGTCGCGACAGCCTGGCTTGACCAGCGGCTCAGCCGATGCTCGCGATCATCAGACGTCCGCATGTCTAGAGACTGTGCCTGTCACCAACCTCTCGCGACAGGTGCGGCTTCCTGGAACACGGCCGGACAAGAGAGCGTTAAGTCTTGCCACGCCTTAAAATAGTTGCAGTGACTGAGAAAACTTCCGAGGGGGAGGGAGGGGGCAAAGAACTCACTACGCACGCACCCACCCGTAAAGGGCTTGCTCACAAGAAACTGATGGCGCTTCTTTCTGAGGCATGACACTACGTATTCTGTAAATCATGGAGCCGTATGTTTCTCACGTGGCTTCTTTCTTCCCCCTGTGTTTGCAAGTAGCACATTCATTTGTTATATAGTGACAAGGCAGATAATTGTAATAACGATATTTTGAAAAGCCATGAGGATTGCGCGGAAGGACGACACAAAGAGGAGACAAGTATCAGACCAACTAGCCCGTCAACAAATCTTAACGATATTTTGATCAACCAGAAAGCCGAAAACAGGAAAAATGAAAATATTACAAAAATCAAATAACGACACAGATAAAGAGAAGTAACAAATACGAATATTTGTCTTCAATGTATAAAAACGCGAAGACTAAAATAAAAAAGGCCGGAGGAGAACGGCGAAAATATGAATAAAAAAATTCCCGAAACGGGCCAATGGTGTAATGCCCTGCACTTGCACAAAAATGCATGGTTGGCAGAAATACCGCGTTGAATCGTTGTAATAGTTTAAATTAATATAACATGTTTAACGGAATCTGAAAACACAAGGAAAGCAAAAAAGAAAATAAAGAAATTATAAACTGCACTAAGATACAACAAATTTAAACAGGTAACCCACGAGGAGTTTTATGGAATCCTTTTGCCCAAAGAGGTGCCTGGGACCATTTGTTCCGGAACCATTTGTTCCTACACCCGCCGAAACCGGTAACTAGTTTTATTGGGCTTAAAATCCATCGCGTATCTATTCACACAGGATAGACCTACTTTAGGGACAGAAAAGGGCATTAGCTGAATGTTATGTGCATGTGCGATTGTGTCCCGCACACATGAACCGCTGATTAGTGCATGGGGCGCAGCGAATCGCCATCACCCCCTTATACCGGTACGTGACAGACCCTCAGCCCGAGACCCTCTCTTATGAATATACCGAGCGAGTACTAATATCTTTGGGAAACGCCTTCCTGATAGGTGAAAAGAACACAACCCGGGCACCTGCGGAATAGCAGCGGCTTGCGAGTACCGTATATGCAAGACTATACTTGGGTGCCTTTAAAAGCTGTAGCTGCCGTATGTGTATTCCACATCCTGCGTTTTTTGTTTGTTTGTTTGGAGGGTAGGGGCACATTTTCATTCTTATTTCGAGGGTACAGGAACCAACTGTAGGCCCAGCATTAAGTTAAAAGCGTGCTGGTTATAACGTGTCGCTGGTTATAAAATGCCATTCGGGAGCAGCTAAACGGCAAACGTGAATGACACTTTACAAGGAACGCACTTTAAGCTGAGTGTGGTCCCCAAACACACTTTACCGGGGCCAGCTCGCCGAGTGAGTAATCTCGTGAACAGAAGCCCGAAAATCAGAAAAATTAACCTAAAATCGCGAGGGTTTCGATGATAATAAGTAACGTTAAAAGTTAATTATAGATATATTGCTTAATTACTTTTACAAAAATTGAAGCAGCGACGAAAAATAAGAAAATAACCTCTCTTTCAACAACGTGTCAGCGCCGCCTGGTGGGTGTTTTGCTCCATGGCAGCAGTTCTCTGCGGCGTTCTCGCAGGTGGTTTCTTGTGGCACTGTGATTGTGTTCCAGCTTCAGCCTGTTTCTGTTGTATCCAACGCTTTCAGATAATTTCCTCCCAAACATTAATGCTGCTGTCATTCACTGCGCAGTGAAGATAACAGCGCCGGTGTTCCGTCGCCGTCCCGACTCTGTTTTTTGTGGTCTTGTGCGATGCGCCGATTGCGATTTTAAACAACGCAAACTCAACGATATGTTTACATTGTTACTCGCGTGATAAAGAGGGGGGAATTTCAAGTAATTTTGCGTAATATTTACGCCGGCTATCGTCAGTGACATCACGGCCAAGGGCACTTTATTTCGTCGTTTAGCAGCGCGCAGCCTAAGTGTCACTTGGGAAGCCCGAGTGCACTAGGCGGAAGTGCACTTTGAAGGCACGTTTTACAGGGGTACTAGTACACTCTATTCCGCAGGGGCCCTGGCGTCGGCAGTGTGGTGAACAAAGGGCACTTCTATCCCAAGCCACACCAGCCCATATGCCCTATACCTCTCCCTCCATAGCGCAACGGGTTTGCCCCTTTCAAGGCAAAATCCTGCCGACGCTCATGCGTGGAGGTCACACTTTGGGCTGCTATAAGCGGGCATAAAACATATAAGGGTTGTAATCGCTGCAGAAATCGGAATGCTCGAATGACACACCACGCGGATTCTGGGAAAGCGCTCCCGCTTGGAAATAGTCCTATTAAACTCGCACTGACGAACGGTCTCAGCATTGTGATCAGATCCCGCAATGAGTCTTCCGCTTTCGACTGTCCTATTGCAATTTCTTGTGCATGGCTGATGAGGGAACGTACATCATGTTTCCATTGTGATTTACCCTCATACCCACCGCGGTGGCTCAGTGGCCAAGGCGTTGTGCTGCTGAGCACGAGGTCGCGGGTTCGATTCCCGGCCGCGGCGGCCGCTTTTCTGATGGAGGCGAAAAGCAAAAAACGCCCGTGCGTGCGAGATTTCGGCGTACGTTAAAGATCCCCAGGTGGTCAAAATTAACCCGGAGCCCTCCACTACGGCGCGCCTCAACGCCTGCGTTGCGTCGGCGCGTTATTTACCCTCATTATTGTGTCGCTTCTTCTCGTAGGCTTTTTTGCATTCGAGACTCCCTGGTTCTGCCCTCCAAGCCTGTCACTTCCGAAATTATCTCCCTCTGTGGGCGTAGCTGTTGGCAACGACACCTGGTTGACTTCTTGGCAGCTAATAAAGACAAGGCTAGAGTTGCTCCGTTATGGCGTACTATCCTAGTACACTGCAGCTCCGTCTCAGGCAGCTCGTCGTTCGTTCCCCCGAGCGCGTAATTCAAGCACGCCTGAATTCAGTATGCCTCTACCTAGCAATTGAGCGTGGCTTGTGTGGCGAGCCGCGAAAAAATTCCGGAAGCCCCATACGGCCGCTCATTTCCAAAGCCGTTGCGGGTGGCTACTGTGCGCAGTAGCTGGGGCGAGAAACCAAAGCGTGCTGTGGGGGGACGGGGGGTGCTCCTTTAGGCCATGTGTGGCTCCTCCCACCGGGTCCGGTCCGGGGACGTCCCGTTGGAGGCTCCGGGACGAATCGCGACCGAGCCGCCGCCAGAGAGGGGGAAGTGCGGGACCCCCCCCCCCGCGGAACGGGTCCCTCCGGCCGTCCCCCCTTCCGAAGGGGTCACACAAGGGCTCGCCGGGCAAGGCGAGGAGGATCGCCGGTCTCCGTCTTCCGTAACGACCTCCCCCTCCTTCCCCTTCGTCGTCCGTCTAGCTGGGAAAAGCTCGGAGAGCACGCGGTTCATTCAGCGAAGCCGCGCCTGTCGTAGTACGGCTCTTTGCATTTCCCCCGAGGCGACCACAGGAGGGAGGTGTGTTCGTGGTGTGTGGGTGTGTGTGCGTGTGCGTGCGTGTTTCCGCGGTGGTCACTCGAGTAACGACGCGTAGTGGGAAACGCGAAACCGCAGGGGGAAGGACTCGCTTCGCTGGACCTCTTGTAGCGGTCAGCACGGCGGCTTGGAACGCGGCAATGGCCGGAACGCTGAACATGCGTCCGCTCTTCACCGGTTACCCCTTTCAAGGTGAGCGTCCTCACTGACTCTCTTCGAGATGCATGACAAGGAAACGTGACCGAGGTTATCTTGGCGGCATCAGCGGATACACCGCAAATTCCTAAAAGTATGTTTAACGTTGGCAATGTTCCCGGTATGGAATACAACCCACGACACCGTTCTTGGCTTTGCTCTATGTGAAATGTGCGCATCTGAACGCCAAATGATCCGTCTGTCATGGTGGCCCCTCATCATGGTACTCCTCATAATTTCGCGCTCCTCGCTTTGTGCCTCCGATGCCATTCTTATGTTCCTCCACTGCCCTTCACAACGTCAATGACCCGTTACACGTTGGCAATATTGGGTCTGGGGCATTTAGGTGCAGGATGTTTTGGTGCGGACATTCCGGTGCACGGACGTTCCGGTGTGCGAACTTTCCGGCAAACGAATTATCTCGTGCTTACTTGTTTTAAACAGCCATTCTATATTTCCACGTAACGTGGGTTATGGAGCACAAAAATCTACTGCAGTGCTCGATTATTTACATTAATGTCATGTTCGATTTTTGCCAGTTAGTTGTATAAATAGAGCATTTATTTATTCCTGTTTAACCCCTTAAATTCCTGTTTAACAAATTAAATCTTTTTGCAGTCCTTTTTGTTTACGACAAGACTTTATATAATGTAAATTTGCTCTTTTTTGCTGCATGCACATCAGATAAGGAAACCAGCCGGTGTTTACGATGCATTTGGCAAGTAATTTTCTATAAATAAAAGGCCCACTAACGTTATTACAAGAAAGCAGCTTTACAAAAATTCTGTTGCCCCCGAAAATTCAGGAAATCTTATGAAGTGTTTCATGTGGGCAGCGCTGTGACGCTAAACCAAACACGCGAATACTGTTGTCGGCCGCTTTTTCTTACGGAGAAGTCGGGAATGTCGTCGTGGAAGAAGAATGGGCCTTTCTGGAGACAGCTGGAGCTTCTATCTCTCTTAAATTCTGATAAAGCATGTATGAATTGTGCGTACAAATACCAGTCACTCTCGTGTTCAAAAAAAAGCGCGATGTCACTTGCCCCAACCACATGTGCAGAAAACGCGAAGTAAAGGGTCCGCAGTTTTTCGAGCTGTCTGTTTTTTGTTTTTGTTTGCTTTTTTGTGCGCCGCGGGAAGAGGGGCCTTAGAATATCTATAAAAGGGCGTATACACATGCTTGTCGTGTCGCAAATTAGTATGATCGTCATTCAGTGGAACCAATGGGTAATGTGTAGGCCAAATTTATTATAAGTAGTACCAATACAACATACAATGAAGGTAAAAATTTCGCTGCGATCTGTCTGGATGGGAGGCTACAAATGAAAAGCTATACCCTGGCACTGCCAAACAACATGCTACAATAAACGGGGAACCCGACATTTTACAAGCAGCTTTCTTTCTCAGTGTGACTGCAATCAGGTTGCTGCGGCGTCTGTTAGTCTTTCAATGCGTTAGGTATCTCACAAAGCCCCACTATGCGGAGCGCAGCCCGTGCGTGTACGCAAAGATGAGAGTTCCAACATAAGTTCGCTGAATGCTTTACCACTCAAGTAAAAGCCTCTTTCTCCAGTTTTGATTCGTTCTCGACGATGTCCATCCCGACGAAGTCGATTCTGTGGCCGGATGCCTGGCAGTGCACCATCAGCTAACCCAATCTCTTTTGTGTGCAATGAAAAGCCCCCGAAGACACAATGGCCAGTCTCGTTGGCCGCAGTGTCGCAACCTTCGAGGAACAAGCTAGCTCTCTGCACCCTTCCGCGCGTCGCTGTCCTACCTAAGGGACCGCGCCTCTCTCCAGGAATCGCCCCTGGTGGCCCCATCGGCAATTAACCCTTCAAGCCCGGCATATTAACACGCCGGACATTGTTGGATGCAGGCGTCTCCTTGCCTTCTTCCATTATAATAGCAAGAAAACTCTAATCCGCTGGTGTGGCGAGAGCTGCAACAGCCGTCTATCCGCTTTCGGCACCCACTTTGCACATTGGAAAGGCACAAATGCCCCCCCCCCCCCTCCCTCTGGCCAATCCCCTTAGCAATGCCACTGTAAGTGCGATCGCTGATTATTTTTAAGTAAAATTTGAAAGGCACACAACTCTCGAACGTTAAAGTCACATCGTCCGACAAAATTGAAATATTGAAGCTGAAATGTTAAAAGAATTCCTGGCACATTCCGTGCAACGATTGGTCTGCGTCGAGACGTCCGGCACCTAAAAGTCCGTGCACCGAAATGTCCGGATCCCGGAAATGTTACCCGTCTGGAAAACAACCCCCGACACCGTTCTTGGCTTCGCTCCATGTGAAGTGTGCGTATGTAAACGCCCATTGATCCATCTCCATTGTGGCCCCTCATCATGGTGCTCCTCATAATTTCGCGCTCCTCACTTTGTGCCTCGGATGCCATGTCCCTCCATTACGAATGCCTCTCCCAGAGATTTTCAACCGCTCCTGTCGCTGGCACTACGCCCTCACAGTTTCGTATTTCGTCCCAATATTATATTCCTGCAACTATCCGACTCTTGTCAGAAATAGTGGTGGGCGAGTAATTGATCCGCTTCCTCGAGACTGGAAGTGATAAGCCTCTTGACAAGTTACAATGGCGTGTTATTCGCTAATTGGGTTAGAGAGGGGAGGGCTGTTTTTGTGTGCACACCCGCCACCGGTCACCCGGTTCTTCCTTCTTACCAATTCGTACGAAACAGAAGTTAGCTCTAAATTTTTTTGCTCGAATTCGAATAACCGTATGCGTGTAGGCCCAACTTAATGTACCCAAACTTCAGTTACAAAGCATGAGCGGTGGCATTGCGTTCTAATCAGCGAGTCAGCAGACCGTTTACATGCCTGCGATTTTCTCCCCTGCTTGACTGTTTGGGAAGGTCAATGACTCCGCATTGATGTAGTTAGGGCGGAATTATAGAGATGCAAAAAAAAATGTAATAAGAGCAAGCAAGAATAGATTAATTTATTTCACCGTTTCAGTGATATCACACCATATTTATCGCAGAAGTCACCGAGTTGGGTACACGCTCTTCAAAGCAACATTCATGGCGTATATGGCCGGAAGAGCTCAGCTTATATAAATATGCCAACTTTCAAGCGAACAAAACGGGTGCCCAGCTCTTAATGTGGTTCTTTCTTCCTTTTTTAATGAACGGGTAATGAAGTTTTAATTAAGGCCGTTCCACTCAACTTGAAAACTGTCGGAAGTGCAGAGCAGTGATTCGCCATAATGGGCCGTGGCGCCGTTTATGCTCACTGCTGCCACCCATCGCGCTCTTCGCCTCCCGGTCTCACTCCTCTCGATGAATTGAACGGAGGTTTGTTCAATGCAATTCAAATTTCTCGCCTTCGCAGTGCTCGCGCGCCCTCTGCCTGCAACAACACGAGCGCGAGTTCTCTATTCTCTGTGCTTGCTTTCATCCCCCACGTGCCGGCACCTAACTGCGCAGTTTGGAACGCGTCGTTTTTGGCGGTCACTTTTTTCGCTTACTATTGTAAAAGCCAACTTCCTAACTAAATGAACGCGGGTGCTGCGAGTTATATTTTGCCTCAAATGTACCTGCAGTTTTCTTTGTGCTAAACAACGGGGAGACAGATGTATGACAGGCTCCAGCGGTTCAGGAGTTTCGAACGGTTATGATGACTATGCATAAACTGCTTGTCTTTGGAAGCCTCTGTTTGGCTTCGTTACGCGTCGCTACGCCGCCTGATTGCGGCGGTGGCTAGACAGCGTGCCAGCGAATGAGCTGCGACGACAAGGAGGGACCCTAAAGTGCTCTGCACCTAAAAAGACGCTGTGGACGATGCAAAACTGCTTTTATCGTGCGCTGACGTTGCTTCTGCTTTCATCTTGATTGTCAGTGTATACTGCGACTTAGTGCTATATAACTTTAAATCCTTCACAAGATGCAAGTCTGCCCTGAACTTTGACAGATGTGCAGCCTGCTCGGCCCGAACACAAATCGGTAATAAAATGGCGGCGCCCAGTACATAAAGATTACATGCATGTATAACGGAATGCCTGAAATATTTGCTCACAAATAGGGAGGGGAGAGGAGGAGGAGCGGAAAGCGATGAGGAATTTTATTACAGGGTTGTCATGGGGAAGAGGAGGCAGCAATTCATATATTGTTCGAAAATTGAAGAAAAAAACTTACGCCCACCTCCCCTCGCGGGAACCCTGGTGTGATGCGACGCTGAAGGGGGTTCCATTGTGCGTTTCCGTTGGGTCGATTACTCGAATTGCGTGAGCAATCGTCGGGTAATGCGAGAGAGAGAGAGAGAGCAAGCGTAGCGCGGACGACCGTCGACTGAGAGACCGGCCGGAGCGCGGCACACCGCGTATATGCGCAGCGCACCCGAAGGAGAGGAGACCGCGGGAGAGAGAGTACTGCACATGCGCACAGCACGCAGCGCCGCCCACCGGCGGAGTGAGAGTGCACTGCGCCACGCGCCCGCAGATGTTGAGAGAGAGAGAGTGTTCGCTATCGGAGAGAGCAGAGGGGGTGAGCGGAGGAGAAACGCAGCTGTGCGGACGCGGACGCCGACGCATGCAGGACAGGGCCGCCGGCAAGAGATGCTCCTCTCAGCGTCGCATCTAATAATGAAAGAATATGAAAGACGTTAGTTTTGATTATCTTTATAAAACAAAATGAATATATTATGCCCGCGTTGACAACCACCTTCAGCTAAAATTGACGATTATTGTAACACGATCTGACTGGCGTCATATCCGCCACGGAAATAACATCGCCAGAAAAACGCACCAGGATCCGAGCCGGGTGCTCCGTCGCCGCAACGGGAGGTGCCAGCCTCTTTGGCGACTATATATACGCTACGAGCTGAAGTGCAGAAACCGTATGAACGCGCCATATATATTTCTTATAACCACCTCTATTTCGATGGTGCTGCCGTCTAAGAGAGGCGAAGCGAAGTACTTCTGGCACACTGTATCCCGGAGCAGGGACCCCGTGGTCGCACATTTGCGAAAGCGATGCGCCAGGAGGTTGTCGCTCGCACACCCCCAAGAGAGCACCTCAAATCATGCTCTTTCGCTGCAGCGGACCGTGAGTTCACCAAATGATTCGCTGGCAACCCGTTCGGTTTCGTTCTCATGTTGTTGTTGTTGTTCCTCTTCTAGTGGCACATACCCACGTGGGGGATTGGCCAAGAAACGGGGTGGCTTTTTGGGGCTAAAACGCCCACCTCATAGCCCTATATAATCAGCCTGTAGGAATTGGGAAAACGGTTACCGAATTATATAATAGATCTAGAGAAGAATCAGTGAATGATGCCATTTTTGGGAGAAAAGGTTGCGAGCGCGTGGGGTTTCATTAGGGTTTACGCAGTGTTCCGACGCGTGCAATCCAGTGTCTAACGTGGATAAGTCTGACGGGGCCATACCGACGAAATCAATGTGCAAGTTCATATAAGCAGAACAAACATTCAACTGATCGATCCTGTGAAGGCACATCTCACTTTCGTGTTTTACTGATTCCCAATGAAAGAGGGATCACCACATTTTTCTACTGGTTGTTCAACGAGGGTAGGGGCAGAGGAACGGGGTGGAGGCAATAGCTATTGTATCATCTTTTCTTTGGATGTCCGCGACGATGTCCGCACTTCTGACTGACTTCTGATGGACTTCTGACTGATAAAAATAGAATTTATTTTCCGACGCCTCTTCCCTTATTCGGGACCGAGAAATAAATTTTTCGATGACGCTTTAACTGGGGCGTGCTGGGGAGAAGCAAGCCGATCAGACTGTGAGAATGCAAATAATTCGAGATAATTGTTCACTTCATGAAAACAAAAAGGCGTGGAGAGATTTAGCCATCAGAGAACGAAACTTAATCATCCCCAGCTTTCTCACTCAAAATTCCGAATTCTAAGGAGCCTATAGTGGAACTGCTGCAGGAAAGTTATCTTTCGCATGGAGCCGGGAGTCGACTTGTACACGAACGCTGTACAGATACTTTCGAGAACTCCCAATAGTTTTTGCGTAACTCGCTGTCAAAAGTTACCGCCCGCACATTTCAATGGGACAGTTTCCTTAGCTCTGGAGCGTAGTAGAGTTAGGTGCAAAACTGGAAACTCCGCATAGTGCAAGCTTTCGCGCTCGGTATTAATAGTGCTAAAATTCTCTAAATTAGAGTAATTACTTCTGAAATAACTGCGATGAGCCGGAAAGCTGCAACTGTCATCTTGTAACGACGTATTTCTGTACGGAAAGAGTATCTATTCCAGTACTGAATCTATAGTATTTCTGGCGTCGTCTTGCTCAACTAAATCTTGACAGATAATTAGTCTCGCCTCTTACTTTTATTTTTTGACCAAAGGTGGCTCGAGGATGTGCCACTACTTGCGTTTGTCTTCGTTTTACTAATTCTTGATCGATTGTAGGTTTGACACGCCGACGCAACGTAGGCGATGAGGCGCGCCGTACTGGAGGGCTCCGGATTAATTTTGACCGCCTGGGGATCTTTAACGTTTGTTTACTAATCCTATATTCCTTCCCACTTGGACGCAGCTCCGCAATGGCTTTCGATAAAAATGTTTGCTCGCGCAATGTGAAGGTGCAGAGGCAATACGCATTCCTTTTACATACACCTTCATTTAAGTCCAGTGTTCGCCACAGGATGGTGAAATGCTGCTCTGCCGGCCTCAGAGAAAGCGGGCGTCTTCGACGGCCCTCGGTAAAGTGGGCACGGCCGGTGCGGCGGCAAAGGTCGCGGCAAGCGTTGCAAGGCGCGCAAAATCGCGGAAACCGCAACAGTGGCAACTAAGTGGCGCCAGCTTTCCGCCGTGACACACTTGTTGCGCGGAAGTGCCGCTCCCGTCCGGCACAGGAAGTGGATCCCGCCAAGTCCCTGGCCGCACAAATTGGCCACCGATGGCGACCCCGGAGAGCCGGAAAAGGATGCGGACAGGCGCCGGGAGGATTCGGCGCTCCCGCGTTAAGGTGGCCGGAATGGAAATCCCATCCCAGCCGCCTTGCCCGCGTCTCGAGACCCTGGTGGTGCCGTTGAAAATCCGCAGGTGGCCGAAATTAATTCATGGTCATCTGCTACGGTACGCCTTGCATATATATGCACATTGTGTTCGGGCATTCTTTTACTCAGTGTATTTTGGCCGGACGGTTAGACAGACAGACCGACAGATCAAATGTTTCGTGTTTAGGTAACTGCTGCCACATTGTTCAGCGAAAAAAAAAATAAAAAAAAAACTTCAGGCATTATTGAGTACATAACCGAGAGTACCAGCGTTACTTTAGTTAGGAATACACGCCACCCTGAAATAGACACTGAGGTGTACTGGGTATACCGATATTTCACCTAACCAAACTTGTTCGCTACGAAGGCAGCGAGCGTCGTCATTTTTGATATAATCGTTCGTTTTTATAAGGAGGCGTAGAGGGGACAAGTTTGTACCGGCCATTTCTCGTCTTGCGTTCACGTCAGAAGTTTGTTACAAACCACTCCAGTATATATGCCACCACAATGCAGCTAGCAGTGATATTTTGTGCTTTGTGGCCATAAAAGTACACAAATAATGCAACAGGTTTTTAAAAATTGTAATAAAGAACAACCCTGACTTACATATGTGAAAGCTTGAAGAAAGGTCGACAATGGCCTTTGTATATTGGTTTTCTAACTTGAGTGAAATTGCCCACTTACCTGCAATTCAGTGCACTTTTCAAGACGAAGTTTTTTTATAAAACTAATATTGGCAACAAGAAAGAATGATGAAAGAACAATACCATAAAATTGACCACCCTAGGTTGTTTAGCTGCAGAAAAACACGCCTAGCGTTTTGGTAACTTCGAAAAAAGAGCGCGGCTTGTAATTTTTGTAGGAAAGAATTCTTTCTGAAAACCAAAACTCAACACCATAGTTCAATTAAAAGTATGCAAAGTCTCGACAGAAAGAAATTTGCAGCGATAGCTCGAACACTTTGTTTTACAGAGGTACAAGTTTTGAAATTCGCGCAAATTTCCCCTGGGCAGGCTTTAGGATTTTTTTAAGGGAATTTTTTTTCCTCCGAACTAACTTCAGATCTCTTATTGCCTGTGCACAAGGAGCTACATGTTAGTTTTTCATCGATACTAAAAAACCTAGGACTACTAGTGATTATGATCCAAAGAGAAGCTCGAGCCTTTCTCCCCAAGCCTTGCAAAATTCTGATGGCCACAGAAGCTCAGGTACTTCGACAGTTACAAGCCAACACCTTCCCTAACAAAGCAAGGCTGGCCCAGATGTATCCACAAAAAAAAAAAAAATACTATACGCCACCAGATCGACATATAGGTGGCGACGGAAACGGAAAAAATGGTCCCGGAAAAAATGGTCCCGGAGAAAATGGTCCGGACCGGAAAAAATGGTCCCGGAAAAAATGGTCCCAGTGACCATCTAGGAAAAAATGGTCCCATGCTCCAGTCGACGTGTTTCGTCAGATCTGAACTTTTTTGCGGCTTTGCTTTTGTGCGTTTGCGTTTTAGTTAAAGGGTTGAGAAAGAGATGGAATGCTTTAATATTCCTACAAGGGGCAGAAATTAACTCCTGTGGAGGCTAAAATCTGGATGGATGGGTGGGCGATGTATGTACAGATGGATGGATGGATGGATGGTAGGGCTGAGCATCGATTAAAAATTTAGTGCAAGTAATTGGATTAAAACCGCACAAACAACTGCGTGGACTGGAACCGCCAGTTTAGAAGCTTAGTCGGACACAGCTATCAGTGTTTGGAAGGTCATTAAAGCTCTACGCTGCGAGGTTTAATCAGAATCGGTGTAAATTGAAATAGGGATTTACGCGCTGACGCTCCGCCTTGGTTTAGCCTTCGTTTCTGCGCAGTGCGGCCCAAACCCAACTCTCGAACGTAAAGTCATTGATTGATTGATTGTGGGGGTTTAACGCGCCGACGCAACGCAGGCGATGAGGCGCGCCGTAGTGGAGGGCTCCGGATTAATTTTGACCACCTGGGGATCTTTATCGTGCGCCGAAATCTCGTACACACGGGCGTTTTTGCTTTTCGCCTCCATCAGAAAAGCGGCCGCCGCGGCCGGGAATCGAACCCGCGACCTCGAGCTCAGCAGCGAACTGAAAGTCATATCTAAATTAAAATATTAAAGCTAAAGCTTGAAGTTAATGTCTGGGACATCCCGTGCACCGAAATGATCGCACCTAGACATCGTTCACCGAAACGTCCGTTCGCTGAAAAGTGCGTGCACCGAAATGTCCGGCCAACAAAATGTAAATGTAAATACAATTAAAATATACAATATTTAACTCCAAAGCATGAATAAACAAAAGAAAAAAAGCATTCAAGAGAAACAAATAGCAACAAAGAGATAAGGGAAAGTTAAGGAAAAAAACATGTAAAAAATTGCAGGGGTTGCTTACAACTCTGAGTATGTGAAGGCGAAATTTTCTGTTGATATGCCTTGAACTTTCGTACAAACTTTACGAAAGTTCGTATGAAAGCCCCCGTCCACGCCTGATTAGCCCCCTGGGCAGCCCCCTCTGGCACTCGTTCCTTTCACTACACATCACCAGGATCCTGTTTTTCGTGTTGGTACCTTCACCTGCCGAGGTTGTGTAGAAGCGGTTTACCCTCCTCACAACGTGCGGGTTCAAAACAGAGATGTGCTGAGATTTATGCATGCTATATGTGGTTGAGACGTCATCAATGCAAAGCATCTGTGGATTAAGCTAGCGTAACGGCAAATTAGAAAATAAATATGGGAGAGGCCATGAAAGCAACCCAACCTGAATTTCGGTAAAACAGACGTTCTTGGTGCGATTAGCCGGATTTACTCGAACAAGACTACTTTTTCCTGCCTTGGCTTCGGGGCCAATTTTTCCGGGACCATTTTTTCCTACCTTGAATTTGGGACCATTTTTTTGGGACCATTTCTTCCGGGATCATTTTTTCCAGGACCATTTTTTCCGGGACCATTTTTTCCGGGACCATTTTTTCCTACACCCAGGTGGCGACAGTGTCGCGCTGCTAGTGAGGATGCTCCGCTAAGCGGCCCGGGAGAATGTACACTGTGGGCGCGCTTCGTGCCTTTTTCGCGCCGTATGTGAGCATGAAAGACGCCGACAAGAGTGGTATGCTGTAGTTTGGCTCCTCAACGTTCAATGCATTGCATGGAAGTGGCAATAAGTTTTAATTACTACGCCAAGAAACCGGTGACCCATCGTGAATCTCAGAACAGCCGAAATAATGACAATGAACTTGTACGCCGTGGCTTAGTGCCTTGCGGCACCTTCCTCAGAAACCAAGAAACAAAAAAAAGACCATCGACTACATCAGGCGTAGTTTGTGGTTACAAACGCCCACATTTAATATTAGTGCGTTGTATATGCGCTGAAAAGAAATAGTATTCCTATTGTTTATTTAAATTGGAAACTCGGAATAGTCATCACCACCGTTATCACCATTGTCATTATAATCTTTATCATCATTATCACCATGTTATTCTCCTTGTCAATAATGAATGTTAACTTCACCCGTTTTCGCTTTAAGTGCAAATTTTGTTTGTTCAAACCTTGCTTGTGCAGGTGCAAACATTGTTTGTGTAGAAGCTTTAAGGGGACGGAAATAAAAAAATTGCTCTAGTAGACATTTTGTTACGTAATCATTCGCTGTACCCGCATCACACTTTGTTTCAAAATTTACCGCCAAGAGTTGCGTGTGTTTGCGACACCTGTTCATCAAGAACATGGCTTCCACAAGACCTCACTATCTAGAACGGTGTGCCGCCGGAGAAGTTCAGATAGAGGCGGTGTGCACAGTTTTTTAACCGCGCCAGCGGCCGCTTGTCATTGTGCAGCCGTGGTTGTGGGAGCAAATAAGGAGAGCCCGGTGCGAGTGGCGGCGTTAGTGCTCCTGCGCAGGTTGTAAGCGATGAACAACAGAGAGAAAACGCAGCGGTTCCGCAACACGGGCTTCTTCGACGGGACGGGCACCCCCGGGGGTCCCGTGAAAAGAATGGATGCCGCGCTGTCTGTCTTCCGCAGAAGCCCGCGACGCGCGCGTGGTCGGTTCATTGTGCGCGCCGTCCGCGGACCGGTGGCGGCCGATTGACCCTTTCGTGGGGCTCGCGAGCTCCCGAAGGGGCCGTCGTGCGTGCGCAGCTGCTGCCGCTCTCTGCAGTAGGCCACCTCTCTGGCGCGCGCTGCCATATTTCACGCTGCGCCGCCGTGCGATGAACCCCGAAGCCGCGAAAAAACGAACTCAATGCGGGTCTATGGATAGCCCTGTGTCGCTTCCCTCTCTCTTTCTCGCCCTCAACGGAAAACTTTGTTGGCATGCACACGGAGGAAAGGGGCAAGATTCCGCCATTTCTTTGCACCTTCCTGTTGTCTTATTGAACATTTTGCGTTTACAAACAATACTTCAGGACCGACGCAGAGTTGCAGGATTTTATTTGTTTGTTTATTTCGCCTACGCGGGCAGAAAAGTTTGATGGGGCTGTTGCAATGTACGTTCTGCGCAACGTACTGCAAACCGGGAAAGGTGACAAGGGAGTCGGAGCGCTCGTAGGGGAGAACCTTATCAGGAGTGTTTAGCTTTATGCGAACCGGTGGCAGGAAAAAATCGGGTATACTCCCTCCCAGACCATTCTTGCATGATCCGACAAACGGCAGTTGCCGCATGACTAAGGAACCAGGGATAACCCGCCGTCGGCGTCCTTGAGAAAACTCCTTATTGTTTGACGTGCCGTTTGTGGACAGGACGCCTGTGCTGAGGCCTGCAGCCAAGTCGGTGCTCGAGGTGTTTGGAACAATTAGGTTAGGGATCGTGCGTGTAAATTTTTGCTCAAAGTAAGCGCGTGAACCAGGGCCCGAATTGACGCTGGAGTGTACAAGTCTTTTTAAGGGACCACAGAAACACAGACGAATTTTATTTATTTATTTATTTATTTATTTATTTATTTATTTATTTATTTATTTATTATTTATTTATTTATTTATTTATTTATTTATTTATTTTATTTTTATTATTATTATTTATTTATTTATTTAAAGATCCCAGTTTCTGAGACATAGCAGGACTGAGTACAGATGTTCAGCACAAAAAAAAAAACAGCACAATTCAACAAAAACCGTTATTACGTAACTCTCTTTCAAATAACTCAGCACCCAGTCCGCGCAGACATTTATCGAGTTCATTCCATAGCTCATCAGACCGTGGAAAAAAATGAAAATTTAAAACAATCAAGATTTGGCACAATGTTCAAGGGATCGGTCGTCGGGTACAGCGTGCGCAAGGGGCAACAAAAGAATTGGGCGCCAGAACACTTGTACCCGTGCGAACAATTTTATGCAGGAGAGTGACACGGTCACAAGTGCGCCAGTGTTCGATTGATTGATTGTGGGGTTTAACGCGCCGACGCAACGCAGGCGATGAGGCGCGCCGTAGTGGAGGGCTCCGGATTAATTTTGACCACCTCGGCATCTTTATCGTGCGCCGAAATCTCGTACACACGGGCGTTTTTGCTTTTCGCCTCCATCAGAAAAGCGGCCGCCGCGGCCGGGAATCGAACCCGCGACCTCGTGCTCCGCAGCGCAACGCCTTAGCCACTGTGCCACCGCGGCGGGTGCGCCAGTGTTCGGGAGACTGCAGAGATAAATCAGGGTGCATGAAAGAGAATCTTTTGTCCCAATAACATCGACATCAATTTCATCGCAACCTTCAAAGAAATTGTAGATATCAGATAAAACAAATGGAGCAATGCGTACTCACCAGCCAGTTTCTCAGCGGGGTTTTACGACGTCACAGGATCTTATTTTTACGATTGGCCGCCGCCGACTGAAGCAACCGCCAATAAACATGGCTGTGCAAATCTGGTGGGCCCTGTACTTCCGTTTGGTCATACCACTTGTATGCTGGCGTGCAGTTAACACAATGATAACTGTGCTTTTGGTGTTCCCTCCATTGCATCCCTCTTGACGCCTTGAATCCCTCAATTGGAAAGTTTAGGTATACGTACATGTGTATTTTGGAAGTATTTAATATAAGGCCCCTTGTTAACAAAAGGTTCGATAATATTTATTAATAATTTGGTTCATTTGCGTCACTTAGCGGTCCGAAATGAATTTGCGTTCGCTTGTTCTTTTCAACGTTTGCGCATCAGACCTTTTCGTCATGCACCTATCGCCCTTTCCCCGCATCGGCGCGGCGTCTCCTCTCTCGCGCCGTTGCTGATCGCGGAGGCCGTGCACGCACATAAACACAAGCCCCACGCGTTGAACCACGCACCAGAGCTCCTTCGCGCTCCCCCCCTGCGCAGGAACGGCGCGCGCTAAATTCACCCGTCCTCTCACTTCTCCGCTGTGCTATCGTTTGTTCGTTCGCTCTCGCGGAGTACGCGCAAACACTTCTTGCGGTGGACCCTCCTAGTGTAGCGCACCGAAAGGCCCTTAATAAAAGGCGCTACAGGTCCTATAGCCAGGGAAGACGTACACTAACGGTTTAAGTGCGGATATGAGCCCAAGGGAAGAGTGCTCCCGCACCATCTCACTCCCACTATGGAGTCTTTTTTTTTTTTCTCTCGTGGCTTGGCCGGGCAGCCAGAGCGGACCAGACCTTCCCGGACTAGAGGAGGCCCCCACCGGCCGGGTGCCCAACCATCGGCGCCTGGACGCGGCCTCCGCGATCGGCTGCCGGCGGCGCACGGCGCGCCGCCGGCAGCCGATCGCGGAGGCCGTGGCCTGGAGCTCGTCTAAATAAAGTTTATTCACTCACTCACTCACTCACTCACTCCGTGGCTTGGGCACGCGGCTACTTGGGAGAACAGGTTTATAAAGGAAGAGAGAAGGAAGTAGGAAAGTGAGGGAAAGGGGGCATGAAAGAGATAGTGGGGAACGCAAGTAGAGTGACAGAGTAGAAAGGCAGGCCTATAGGAAAACGCAGTTTAGTGTAGAAACTGGACTGTCGTGATTTATAATATTGGTTGTCCAGCACCCAGCAGTTGTTCTCACATCTAACGGGATATGAAAAAAAAAAAAAAAACTTTTATTTGGAGCGAAGGCTCTAAAAGCGGTTGGCTGGAGAGGTTGAGAAGGGGGAGAT
This sequence comes from Haemaphysalis longicornis, assembly GCA_013339765.2. NCBI lineage: Eukaryota > Metazoa > Arthropoda > Arachnida > Ixodida > Ixodidae > Haemaphysalis > Haemaphysalis longicornis. The sequence goes on from CM023453.1 coordinate 48,232,635, forward strand.
AGAGGTTGTGTGATTGTTTGAGGTGAAGATAGCCTAGGCAGGTGTCCCTGTATATGTGGACTAAACTTGTAGGCTGCATTGGCGATACTCACGTCGGCTCACATATTTGTACTCGTATTACACCGCTTCGGATGGGAAACTGGGCAATGAAAGTGAGGGCTAGGGTGCCGACAGAATGGGGGCTTATGGAGGTTGATACGTTATTCGTAGAAATTGAGGGTGGGCGGTAACAAGAGAATTTTCGGAACCTGATGAGGTGATGGATTTAGGCTAACCTAGGTGTCGACAGAGGAGCGTACCATCGTAGTTGTAGGGGAATAGCTGTCGTTGGAGATGTATTTACCATTGGAGACTTCTGCTGATCAAGGAAGTTCGGGAAAGACCCCAGGAAAGCCAGACGGAGTTAGGCTTTGGCTGTGGCTTTTCTAGGCGTGTTTGTCACTCTAGGGAGAACTTATGTACCCGTGGTAAAGTATAATCTTCGATGTGATTTCGTCAAAAATTACAGCTCCTCAAATTTCAGCCCAGCGCCTTTATTTCTTGTTGCTCTTATTTAAACAAAGTAAAGTAAATGTAGGAAGTTCGTTCCAACAAGAGCAAGCTCGCACGAGTTGAAGATAACCCCGGAAATGAGAATTTAAAGGGTTTCACCCTAGCACCCACAGGCGACCATAAATAAACGTCGGAACGCCGCAACAGCCGGGTGCCCCAAGACAAATGCGCCACCGTGAAAAACGAGGCTCCACCGCTCATAACCACCTTGCGGACTGCCGCAAGGAATCTTCGCTATATACATTGCAAAACAAAGTTTCCGCGGCGTCCCACTGAGGCACCCTGACGGGGTTTCGGAACACACCGAGTCGGCGGCGGTGCCGGCTATATTTGCTTCCTACCTGCCCGTATATTTTGCTTCGTATTGCGCCAGGTTATTGTCATTGTCGCCTTTCTTTTTTTTCACGCATGCAGGAACATATGGACGGGACCGAAAGGCAACACGCAGCCTTCAGGCATCCGCGCTGCTGGCTGTATAGATTGATGATCTCGGGAAAGCGAGCGCTGCTGTTTGATAAATACCGCCGCCGCGTGAAGTCGACCCAGAGACCGGTTCAGTGACCTGGTCGCAGCCCGCTGCTTCGGTAAAAACGCGCGCGCGTATACAGACCACCGGTTCTTTCTTGCGTCCTTTTGCGACTCTGTTGGGGAATTGAAATTCCGGTTGTATTAATCCTTCACCCCCAACCAACTGCGCTGTCTAGTAACTGTAGTCGGCAAAGTGTACGCTGTGGAGGAGAAGCGGTTTGAGTAATTTGTCACTTCTTTTTCTCTCATTGCTTGGTGAATTTAGTTCATGCCGTTTATGTGCCAGGTGACGAAAATGCTTTCTAATTATTTAATTAGCTGCGCACATCATACACAGGCGCTTGGCAGCATTTGTCAGCTGTCAAGGTGTGTACCTGATCTTTCATCTACTGACGTGGCGCCGAATGCATCGAAGGGACAAAATTAATAGCACTGGTCTGCCGGGCAATCAAAGGGTTTGGCTCCAAGAATAAACGCTTAATAAACGGCATGTTGGCACAAATAATTGAATTTCGAAGTGAAAATTGATGATCTCAAGTGGTGATTGCCCGTCCGGTCACGGCCGGAGCGAATTACGTGTATGATTAGAATCATATCTGTTCGAAAAGTGGGAAAAAAGTAAAACCAAAAGTAATCGCATTTACTTGCGTCATTTGTAATTCCATGCAGCAGAGAAGGTTGCACACCTTCCAGCAACTATTGTAGCTCGCTTGTCCGTGCACGTGCGTGCGTCACCTGCAATAAGACAGACCAGGTGCAGTGATTTCAAACGAAATGCCCACTTCTCGGGCAGTAAACGAAATTGCAAGCCTTCAGTAAAGCCTAGTTATAAGAAAATCATTTTCTTCGAATTCGCACTTTACTCGAAGTTTTTCGTGTGCCCAAATCGTCAGCAATTTTAACAAAATATCGCTTATAACGAAGACAGTTCTGAGGACCTCTATGCAACGAAGGTTCACTACGTGAAAAAGGTTAAGTTTTTTAGAAATATCAGCAAAGGCGGCCGTTGATGTATACAGCGAGCCAACTGTACACGGTACATCATTCAATATGTTTCAGAGAGGTTGGTGCAGCTGATTTTCCGGTGACGCACAGAAGCATCCTCAACAACCCTAAAAACAACAGGATTGGAGTGCGCCACGTACAACTATGTAAAAGTACTTCCTCAGCCACAGAACAGCCAAAATCAAGATAGGAGAGGAGATGTCCGAACTATCTCCTTGGGGACAGAGGAAACCCCGCAAGGATCGGTCCTCTCTCCCCTGCTTTTGCAACTTGCGCCTACTCCCACTGCCGAACTTCTCGGCAAAATAGAACACCTGGGACATGCGTTGTACGCAGACGATATAACGATATTGGCTCGAAACAACAGAATCCCAAGGATGGATGGAAAGCGACGCTCACAAAGGGCAGCCCGACACAGCAACGAATCCGCGCAAAAATGCGGACTTAGAGCTGCGCCCCTCAAAAGTCTGAGCTAGTCATCATAGGACCCGAGAAACACCGAGAGAGCATGCAAAGTCGAAGTCGAATAGACGGGCAAAGATTACCCTTCCAGCACGCATACCAAAATCCTTGGCCTGATAATACAAGCAGACGGCAAGGCGTCGCAAACGGTGAAAGAGCTCAAGACACAACGGACCAGAGTCTCCAACCGAAGAAGAGGTATGAAAGAGGACGACACATACGTCTGGTGCAGGCCTTCGTGATATCAAGAATACCATACGCAGCACCATACCTGACTCTCAGAAAGGCAGACACCATATACCTAGATACTTAATCAGAAAAGCGACCAAACAAGCCCTGGGGATACCGCAAAACTCGTCAACAGCGCGACTTCTGCGCATGGCAATGCACAACACGCTTGACGAGCTAGTAGAAGCCCTCCTTTCTAATCAACGAGTTCGCCTCAGCAAAACGGACGCCGGAAGGGCTGTACTTAAGATAGGATGGCAAGAAGCGCCACACGTCACGGAGCGACAAGTCCCAGACCAATGGACTTCACAAATCGAGACCAAACCAACCCCAAAGAACATGGACCCCAACAGAAACAAAGGAAGAAGGGAGGCGAGAGTAAAAGCAATTAACAAACTGTTGGAAGAAAAGAGACATGAGGGAATACTCTACACTGATGCTGCCCTAGCTGCCCAAATTACGGACGCCGGAAGGGCTGTACTTAAGAAGATAGGATGGCAAGAAGCGCCACACGTCACGGAGCGACAAGTCCCAGACCAATGGACTTCACAAATCGAGACCAAACCAACCCCAAAGAACATGGACCCCAACAGAAACAAAGGAAGAAAGGAGGCGAGAGTAAAAGCAATTAACAAACTGTTGGAAGAAAATAGACATGAGGGAATACTCTACACTGATGCTGCCCTAGCTGCCCAAATTCTCCAACAAAGCAACTATAGTAGTGACCACAAGAAACGAAATAGTGAACTGTGCATTATTGTACACCACGGAACCAGAGGAAGCGGAAGAGGCCGCCATAGCACTGGCGCTAACGCAACCTGGTACAGCGACAATTCTCACGGACTCAATGAAAGCCTACAACAGATACAAACAGGACGGATCTCAGAAACTCCGCCAAAACCTGCAAGCGGGAAACCCTCCGGAAACAAGATCGAACTCATTTGGGTCCCTGCGCATTCCTCGATCGAGGGCAACGAATTCGCCCATCGACAGGCCCGAGACTTAAACCTCAGGGCCACAGAGGAAACGGAGAAGGGATGCACCCAATAACAAATATGCAAAACCCTTAAACATTACAGGGAGAACAGAAGAAGCCTTCGCGCCTCATCCTAAACTATCAGGAGAACAATCAATTATCGACAGATACAGCAGCCCTTTCCCACACCCCTACTCCTGACCGCATGTTCCCAATTAGATACGCAAAAGAAGCCCTATGTCAAAACCAGACCCTGAAACAACCAGGAGAATGCCAAAACTCAGTCCCCCCCAATTCTTGTTGACTCCGTCAGCGAGAGGATGAGCGGGGATCTTGCTGCCAGCCCCGCCCTGGAAACCAACTTCGGCTGATAAGGCCGAAGGCTCGGAACAATGGGAACCTGTGAATAAGAACTGACTGCTAAATAGCTCCATGCAACCCTTTATTAGGACTTAACTTTTCTCTTCTCCCGAAGTAAGAACTATGTTCAACAGCAGGTATTGGCAACGTTCACTTCCCATCAATACCTAAAACCAAATTCCACTTAATTCCTCAACCTCATATGAGTGAATCCGCGAACACACGATCCCTGCATTGTATAGAACGCTATAGCGGTATAGAGGTGATTCCCGGGTGTGTTAACATATAAACGTGTATAATGCGTACAGGAGTCCATAATAGCGCGTGATTTCGCCCTTGGTCCAGACTCGCCGAATTAGGTGCTGTCTTCGGTAAACCCTGAAATTTTCTTGTAGACATTGGTAAGCGTTGCATAGATGAGCACAAACCAATTTTGATATCTCTATAGCCCTGCGATATACAATCAAGCATTTGCGAAAAAAAAACATTTGAACATTTTTTACCCATATAGATGTGTCATTCTAAAATTGAGGGCGCTGTGAGTCTTTACGCCTCTACGTACTCCCGAAATTTCAAGCCTCTAAGTACAACAATTTCAGCTGGGCGTAGGTGAGTCAGCGAGTCTGTCGGACAATTCTCTTTATAGAAATAGACACAGCGTGATCTCGCTGGAAACGTGAGGTGCACTCTCTGGAATGCAAGATTTAAAGATACAATGTTCCTTCATAAACGTACACAAGCGTGACGGGAAAAACAAAACACGAAACAAGGTGCTTTCTGCGCGTGATTCACCCGTATACGCATGCATGTATGCGTACAATGCTTGATGCCGTATCATATTTTTCATAACAGTTACGACTTTACGACAACCTGCGACAGCTACAGCGGTCCTGGTAACCCGACTGACCTCATAACTTGCCGTTACCCTTCAGGAACACCTGTTGCGAGAAACGTAGCGATGGCTTCTGAAAGCCCGTTTCGGGGCCCGTGCGAATCGTTTGTAGCAGGCCATTCAGTCACCTCTCGGGACCCTTGAAGATATTGCCGGCGCAAGCCGCAGCATATAAACGAAACAACAACAAAAAATTGGTTGGCGATTACGATACTCCCTAATGCAATATTTGGGCGCAGCAGCAGTGCACTGAAGCAGCACTCACTCGTGGGTTCTCTCGACGGCAGCGATGATGAGCCTCTGCGTGGGCGGGCACCATATTCTGCCTTCGTGCGGACACAGCATACGGCCCCCTCCCTCCCCACCGCACACTTTCGGAGAGCGCTGGCTCGCGCCGCCACGGCGAATCGCCCTTCCCCATCACAATTTCGCAACACTCTCCTCATTTGCTTTCTTTCATCGTTCGCTTTTTCTTTCACCTGTCGGTCTTGCCATCTTTCACAGGGTTACGCCGACAACGCGGCTCAGCCCACAGACGGCCGCCAAAGGGCTGCGCCCTAAAACAAAAATGTCTGGGCACTTGTAAAGCTGGCACCTCCACAGGCACGGGTGTAGTGAGGAAGAGTGTGCCATTCGTCGGAGCTTCTACTCGTATTCAGAGGTGCATTCACCGTTTTGCTTGCCGAACGAGAGATGATAAGCATAGGCTTTCTGCGGGAGAACATCTGTACGAATTGCAGGGACACCTCATATTGCAGGGAAGCACTAGTGACATTGTCAGTGGCCGGTACTCGCGCATGCGCCGTGAAGTCGGCGACGAACGCCTGCTAGCCTACACACAGCGACGGTCGCACCTCGCGCTACGCGCAGAGAAAAATACCCTCTGTAATAAATTATTTTCAGCAGTGTCTGTAAAAAGTTTTCACAATTCACAACATTGAAAGTTTTTATTACTTACTAATCAGTTTTTGCTAATCGCTACCTTTGTAGGTCTTAAGGGGTTGACAGTATACTTGCGTGTTTGAACCTTAATGTTCTACGTGCCAAAGAATAAGGGAACGCAACAAAATGCTCCACCAGTACATCACCTACTCCGCCATGCCCAACAGAAAATGCATCATCGCGTGCAATCTAAAAATCCCCCCCCCCCCCCCCTCCCCCATGAGCAATTAGAATGAAGGTGTGCTGTGTTTTTGAAAGAAATTAAATGGTATGGGAGTTCTTTAAAACCACTAACCTCAGCCCCAACCCCACACCCTAGGTACGAGCAGTAGGCTGACGGCTTACCAGCTGTGATCCCCCTATCCAACGCTACGAGGAGCGAGAAGCCATCGCGGACATGGGTTTCCCTTACTGCGGGTGACCTTTCACCGGATGGGTGTTCCGACCATCAACACCTAAAGGCCGTTCAATAGAATCTTACTCAATCAATCCAAAGTTATTGAACCCAGGGTGGAAGTTTTGGCGTTGTCATGAATAACTTCGATAAATGAAAAAAATTGCAGTACCTGAAGCATGCAACGCTAAATAATCAGAGTTAATTCTCGTGAACAGCAACGGCTTTCACTTTTTAAGCTTTAGGCCATACATAAGGCACATTAGGAATAACGGCCGCCTTGAAGGTCGCATATTTATTTTGTAGGAAAGACTGGCAGGTTTCTCTTTATTTACTATGTTCTTCGGTACTACGTTGCAGTGATGGCAGCGCCGATGAGCCCCGACGGGGCGATGTCCCCCCTCCCCTTGCTATCAGTGGTTACTTGGTCAGTTGCTGTTGTTTGACTGCTGCGTCCTCCTTCGTCGCCAGGGTTGAAAGTGGCGGCCGCCTCCATGCGCCAGTGTTTGGTTGCGAAAGCTTTCGTGATGGCTTTCATCAGCGATGCAGCGGCGGGGTCCGGAGTGACTTCTGAGAAAAGCTTTTCTTTCCTCGGGACCGTCAAGGACGAAGGGGGGTGGATGTCAAAGCCCTAAGTAGTTAGCGCGGTTCTTTGGGGTGGCGGCCTGGTTGAAAGAGAGATTGCACGCGAAAAAGTTGACGGGTTGGTTTGCAGCTGCGACCGTGCACGGTCACATGCAATCGCTCACGTGGGGGCTTTTCGGCGCCAATGTCCTACTTTTTGGCTTGCGGGCCTTCATTTTGGGATCGTGCCGCGATACCGTCGTGCGCTGCGGCGCATTTTAACTCTGACTCAGTTTCTTTTTGTCTTGTGTTGTACTTCAGGTTCTCGACTGTAATAGACTTTTTCTTCAACGCCTTCCTCTCTGCGTCTCCTCATCGGGTACTTCCCACTCCTACTTCTACGGCTACTGCACACTGCTAGGGCTAGTTGACACCACCCTTCTACAACAAATCTAACTTTAATGACGTATTAACCAGCCTCCGGTTGCTACCTTGACCCTGAAATGTTCCCGTTACGGGCACTCAAGCGCAGCAATATACCGACATTGTGTACCACCAATGCCATAGTTCTTCCGATCGATCAGCGCCTCATGTTGCATCGCTTTCAACATCAGCTCAAACATCATCCCTTAAATGCAACAAATCTCATTCCGCTTGGCTCGCCGCTGACCGAGAACTTAAGTCGACAGCTGGCAATCTATATTGCCTGCGGGGAGCCCTGACATGAATTTTTTTGTGCTAATTTTACACAGCTCTTCAGTGCTACGGACTAACTCAGCTGCCTCCGATTGCGATCTTGGACCCGAAATTTTCGCCAGAGCTCCAGCGCTTCAATTAACGTCATCACTATAGTAATGCCATAGCTCTACCGGTCAATCAGCGCCTCCCTAAAATTATTTTACATCGCTTCCAACATTAGCCCAAACATCTTCATTTAAAAGCAACAAATATCATTCCACTCAGGTCCGCGGTCAACACTGTTGACGGCCCCACCGCCTTTCCCGTGCATGGGCTAAACGCTTCCTCGTGGTCACCAGCGCACGTGCTTGTCCTTGGGCGCTGCAGGTCAGGGCCGCGTGAACCAGCTGGGCGGCGTGTTCATCAACGGCCGGCCTCTGCCCAACCACATCCGGCTCAAGATCGTCGAGATGGCCGCCGCAGGAATACGGCCCTGCGTCATATCCCGCCAGCTGAGGGTCTCCCACGGCTGCGTCTCCAAGATACTCAACCGCTACCAGGTGCGTGCTTTGTGAGGGGTTTAATGACACGGCATTTTTACGCTGGACTGCACGGGTTGTGGTTCCTTATGTCAAGAGGAGAGGGGAAGTGTGACGATCGGGATAACTGTACGTCTTCGGGTGCAGGTGCGGTGATGTGCATCAATGCGGCAGGTCTGCGCAGATTGTGTTAGTTGGTGAGAAAAGTGTACGGATTGGACATTAATACCTTCTCATTCACAACCATAATAGGTGCTTAGGTGTTATCTGATATTTCAATCTTGTTTAGCAGCTTATCGAAGCGGCAACGCTACTGTGCAGTGCCTAGAACACTCATGCAGGCGTTACTATGCGTGTGCGGTTGTGTTTCCACTCCGCCCACGCAACACAAGCGAATAAAACGTTTTCCCACTTAAACACCCTAATAATGTATGGAATCTGCAAACCAGGAAGCAAAAAAATAATAGTTCGAGGAAAATGATCTGTCGCGTAAGATGACGAATTGCGAAAGGCAAAGACATCTGTTAAGCCTTCGCTTCCTCTTTTCCTCGGCTCTGAACACGGGTTTTACGGACGGGGCCCTGTAAAAAGCCGCCCGAACAGGCTCGGACATGGCCACACTGGTTTGGACCATACGAACATGGTTTCGGGCATTTTGCCGAAACGTTTGCTGTAAAGTTGGCACGTAGCGGGCGCGTGATGATCTCAGACACACAAACAACGGCATGTCAGTGAAATTGGCTTTGCCTGAATGCTAGCCTCCCGGCTGTAAAGTCGTTTTCGGAAAATTGACGGCCGAAGTGACTTTTGCAGCTTTCTCGGTAACTTCTCTACAGTTGTTAGACTGATTAAGATGGCCGCTTTTTCCCTCCGTGTCTGAACCTTCGCTGCATCTAACGCAACTATATACTATACGCTTTAATGTTTCATCACTCTTTATAGCTGTAGCGCCTGCACAGGCCCCTCCTCTGCTCCGCTCGTAAAATCAATGGTCCTGCAGGTACTCCCTCCGTCTCTGTTATCTTTAATTCAATCACCCCCCCCCCCCCCCCCTCCCGCCCCTCCTTCCTTGTCTCTCCTCTTCCTCTTTTCTTTGCCCTGAAATGAGCTCCGTAGTATGCATACTTTTCTTCCTAGTCAACCGCTCCGTCATTTTACAAACTTTTCTCTTTCGAATTGCAGCGTCAGGTTACTCATGTTAAGACACACTCGATGGTGAAGAACTTAATTACAGAAACTAAGAACACTTTTTCTGTCTCGCGATATGCACAATGCAAAAATGATAATACAAACAAAATCATGCACTACTCCGTCTAACAACAATGTTCGAACGCGAAGCTTTCTCGTGACGGATTCTTTGGTTGTCGTCTTAGTTTGGACTGAGTATTGACCACGTCTAAATGGAGCAGTCAGATAGACACCGGTATCACAACGCGAGGGACCCAGGTTCGATTCCGGCCACCGGAAGCTTTTTCTTCCTTTTACTTCACCGTTTTCGAGTTACAGACGCAATCAGTGAGGCTATGTTCAAAACCGACGCAAAATCCATATCGTGATCTATGGACGTAAAAAAAAAAAAAACACGGCGTATCACGCAGTTCGGTTGGCTGAGACGTGAAATGACGTCATTCCTTAAAGTTTTTACGAGAGTAGCGGCAAGGCAACAGTCAGAACCCGGCCTAAGAACACTAAGGCTTCGCTTTAAAGGGACCGGCAACACTTTTTTTATACTTTTGCTGAAATCTTAAATGTTTGTAGAACGTAGTCCCCAACCACACCCAGTACTTACATAGGGGGGTCGCAAAGTACCTCAGTCAAAAATTACTGCTCTATGCCCAGCAGATAACTTGTAAACTCGCTCAAAAGATTTTGTTCTCTTTTTCAGTCTTGAAGTTCTTCAACAGCTCGAATTACGTCACTAAGACATGTAGCGGCTGTTGGCCGTTTTCCTTCAGTTGCAGCAATGAACGCTTTTGGATAGCAACTTTAAAAAACACACAATGACGAAGCAGAAATGGAAGGCGTATCTTGTGCGACGAACAAATCACGCAGTGCCGCTCCGTGCTGGCGATAACTATATATCTTTCGCTGTGGTTCGAGACGCGAAGGAAAAAGTGAAAGCGCTTATCGAAAGTGTTGCAGGGTCCCTGTAAAATTTTCACGGTTCAGTCGGGTTCGTCTTAACGGAAGTGTACCATATGCGCGTCCTCTATTTTGGGTAGTTTACTCAGACAGCAATATTATCTTGGGGCCTGTACTTAAATCGCCTGTACCTCCCGCTGTACATGGCCTTTGTCGATCATTGAATGTTGCAGGGTGAACCAACATTTCCCTCAAAAGTTAACGCAGCCTCGATCGATGCAGGGCTCGGGGTCGCACCCTGTAGAATTGTCATTCAGTCTTCTACAGAATGAAGCGTCATATGTTACCGCTTATTACGAGGGTGTCTTCCGATGAGCTGACGATTTGGATCCGACGTTTGGCGAGGTGCTGCTCGTGACCACACGGGGGCGCGCTTCGCAGGAGACGGGCAGCATCCGGCCGGGCGTGATCGGCGGCAGCAAACCGCGCGTGGCGACGCCGGACGTGGAGCAGAAGATCGAGCAGTACAAGAGGGACAACCCGAGCATCTTCTCCTGGGAGATCAGGGACAGGCTGGTCAAGGTACGCCGCTCTTCCGCGCATGTCCGATTCTTGTGTAGCGTACTTCAACGCGCTCCTTTCTTGGCTAAAATCACAAAAATGAGGTGAGCACGGCATGGCTTTAGAATACGCTTCAAAAATTCAGATGTGTTCGTGTGTTCGTAAAAAGCGGGGTCGATCATAATTGCAGAAATACGATATCTAAGCCAGCGCAGTTACCCACAAGGCGGCCGACCACCACAACCGTCTCGTGCCTGTTGGTTGCATGACGTGACAACGCGTAGCTTCAGCTTTACAGTTCCGGAATGGCGCCTCGGTTGTTTCGCAGGACGGCGTGTGCGACAAGAGCTCAGCGCCCAGCGTGAGCTCCATCAGCCGTGTGCTGCGGGGAAGCCGAGACACGGGCAGCTCCGACGACTCGCTCCAACGCGGGGGCGGCAGCGACGGAGAGTGCGCCAAGAAGGCCGACCACAGCATCGACGGAATTCTCGGAGGTGAGTACGCTGCCCGGTGCGGTGCGCACGCCAGCGCTCACTACAGTGGCTGCTTTTCCAGGAGCACATCACGCTCGCGACGTTAATTAGTCATGAAACCCGCCGCGGTGGCTCAGTGGCTAAGGCTTTGTGCTGCTGAGCACGAGGACGCGGGTTCGATTCCCGGCCGCGGCGGCGGCTTTTCTGATGGAGGCGAAAAGCAAAAATGCCCGTGTGTTCGAGATTTCGGCGCACGTTAAGGATCTCCAGGTGGTCAAAATTAATCCGGAGCCCTCCACTACGGCACGCCTCATCGCCTGCGTTGCGTCGGCGCGTTAAACCCTAGAACCATAATAATCAGTCATTAAGGGTACCCAAGTAGACCTCCTCACGGCAGCTTTTTGAGGAAAGGAACTGTGACTACTCGAGCAGTCTTGGTCGAGAGAGAGAAAGAGATTATTTTTAATGCATCAGAAGAAGCTCGGCTTACTTAGACAGGTGGTTTGTAAAGATTGAGTGACGATTAATGTGAAGACAAAAGCAAAGAAAATACACATACGCGGACGCTCGTGCGAGCACACAAGTGCACTATAGTCAAGGGGCCTTTAAAAGTCCCAAAAGAGCTTTCATACCCTGCACCGTACTGTCATCGATGTTCCAAGGGCCAAATAAGTCTTTTATGCTACTATTTCCTACCCGCAGCAATTTCCTCTCTGTCGCTCGCGCCAGCGAGCTTCTCTGTGAGGTGGGACAGATTATCCATACTTATGTCAAATCTTAGCTCTCTCTCTCTCTCTCTCTTCTCTTTTTCTTCTTTTTTTCTATCTTCTCGGCCCCAGTTAAGGCATTCCTGCTGTCATCGTTCATCCTGCCTGAAAAAAAAAGTAAGGACTGCAGTGCATAACAACAAGTTCGTGTTTGCTTCCTAATGTGGGCTTTGAGATATGAACAGAAAAGTGAAAGGACTTGCGCGCAAGTACGTCAAATTTCTCTGATAGCATGCATCATAGCGTCAGAGCAGTTGTGTGCTTTGATATATGAACAGAAAAGTGAAAGGACTTGCGCGCAAGTACGTCACATTTCTCTGATAGCATGCATTACAGCGTCAGAGCAGTACAAAAGCATTCAAGTTGCAAACTTTACTCGTGGTCGATATTGAAGGGCGCCGTGAGGCGTAAGCCGCCGCTCCGGGGGGAATGGGCTCTGGTCCCCAAAGCTGCCCCCCTGGAGAACGTTTAGACCCGCGGTGTGAGCGTGTGCATGCGTGCACTTTTCCGAGAACCACAATATACGAACTCTACATATATTATTGCGTGTAAATGGTGACGTCGCAACTAGTATTGAGGCCGCTGCACAGCATAGTAAACCCTTGCTAATTCGAACTTTTACGTCTCGAAATATCGGTTGAGTCGAAGATTTTTCTTTCCGTGCATTTACCTCACAAACGTGCGATGCATTTTCCCCCTCTGTGTCAAGACATTTTTTTTTTCAGGGGACCACGGGTATCTAGAAATGTTAACCGAGAGGACGAAAGGCGGAGTCCGCAACAGCCAGCTCATAATTATATAAGGTCTCTGTGCGAGCGCTTAGTTACCACAACGCGCCGAACGTGGTTGTGAGCGCCAAGTTTGAAATTACCGCCGCCGTGGCGGTTCCTCATCCAATGTGTTAAGCACAAGTTGCAGTGATAACATGTTCGCAGTTCTTTCTTCCCCTAAATAAAAAGTCGTTTTTCCTGGGAAATAATTTGCCTTTATTAATAAAACTTCACTAGGCAGTAGATCTTTTGTTATCAGCACAAGCTCTTTTCAGTGACCTGGCCCCAAATTTTCGGTATTTCGCTTAACTCTAATCTCCGCTTATCTCAAAATTTTTAGTGGAGTTTACTGCTTCCAGTTAACGAGGTATATGGACGTGGACCCATAAGAAGCATGCTGTACGGACTTTTTAGAATCAGGACAAAGCTTAGAAAAGAAAGAAAGAAGGACGCCAATGTTATAATGACAGAAGACCGTAAAAGCTAATTCTGCCGTTTCTGTACTCCACAAGTAGTTTAGTTGCGTTCTTCTCTTCCTCAGGAAGAGAAGAACGCAACTAAACTGTGTATTGCGCGTAAGTATGTTGTATAGTGCGCGTGAATATGTGACAACTTCTATTTATTACACAGTTGCAAATGTTGTGCTATTATTTCCCTACTGGCATCGTAGCATCGTACCTAGGGTTCTATTTATTTCTCAAAGGCTGAAGCAGTTGCGGAGCGATACGAGTGGCACCAATCTATCAGGCCGTATCATTTTACTTTTTAAAGAGAGAGTTGATTCGGCTAAGGTAGCGATAGGTTAAAGATTTGTCACGTGTCCTAACATATCTTTTCGTGTGGTACATTCATAAAAAACTCGGGGCCTAAAGCTGAGAAGACAATTGTCAATATCCCCCGCGTCAAACCTGTCCGCACCTCTCAAATCTGGCTTGTAGGAGGATTCGCGCTTCAAATTGTGGCATGTAAGCGTAACTAGCTCACATTTATACAATCAAGCGGTATAGGGAAGAGGTTCGCTGTTCAGATATTTAACCTCCTCGCGAGCGAAGTTTCTTAGGATTAATTTCCGCCCCCACCTCCTAGAATAGACCGATTTCTGGCGACTCGTATAAAAGACACACGAGTTATCTTGCCAAACAATGCAAACTCTTTAGACATTCTTTTTAATTGGAGCATACCTTTTATTGTGAGCTCGTGCGGATGATTTAGCCCTGTGAACGACGAAAGAGACGGTATACTCATTCGTATTTGCTTTGTAAAACTCATTCATATTTCCGTCAAGCGCACGCGAAATCAAATGCGGGTAATCCGAGAATTCAAATCTAACTAGGGCTATTATTCCGCACTTAACCAATCGGCAAATTATCATCGACTAGCAATGAGGGTAAATAAAGAACAGCCTCTCTTTCTCTCCTTTCCTTTCGGAGGAACGAAGAATTCGAAAGCATTATCGCGTTGCTAACGCCAAGCATAACGACCCACAAAGAGAGGCGGGCAGCCCAATTTTCCCATCGTCTTCACCATACTCGGAGGAACCCCTGCGGCGTGCAATCGGCGCAAGACCAGCGTCGCGCGAGAGACCAACGCTCGATTCAACTCGCGCTCCCCCGTATCGACGGCGCACGAGGCCAGATCAAGCGGAAAGAAAGAGTCCTTCGTCACCGCGTAAAGTCGGCGCGATGCGCGCCGAACGACTCCGCGGAAATCGCCCCGAGTACACCGGAACTCCGAAGCGAAGAAATCCCGTTGGGCATAGTCGCTCGCACGGCGCCGTGTCCGAATCACGCCTGAAGCGTCTCCAAAGGGATTTGTAATTTTAGCCGCATCTCCCGCGGATTCCTGGCGTCGGCAGAGGGGCGCAGATCAGTTCGCAAGCAGGCAGAAAGATCCAAACCTGCTCCCGGAGCCTATGTGAAAAAAAGAAAAAGAAACGAAAGAAATAAAGTGGGAAAGAAAGAAATAAAACGCCCGGTCCGTGTACGCCATACACGATGGTGCTACATGGGAACGATGCTTAGCAGGACTAGACAATATGCTCAAAGCAAAGGGGGTATAAAGGATCGTCTGCTACGGTTTCCCCACCTTTTATTTCTTTTATTTAGTTTGTCGGCTTGGGTGTGGAACATTGGGAGAGCGCGGGCGTATAGAAATATTCTTCTCAGAGATGGCCGTAAATAGGAGATTGGACGCGCATAAACGGAGCGGCAAAAAGGCAGGACGCTACTCGGAGAACAGAAAGCCGCGTGGCGAAGCCGAACCAGTGTGACCTAACAAAACGCGTACGTTGTGAAGAAAAAAAAAACAGAAAAAAAGAGAGCGGTGCTTCCATACAGGAAGCGTTTGAATGTCTCATATCAGACACAACCAACGCGCAGGGCACGGCGAACAGATGCTACGCCCCGTGTGGATGGCAGAGGCGCAGTTTCGTATAAAGAGCGAAAATGAAGCGAGGAAAAGAAGGAAACGTTAACGATGGACGCGGCGGGTAAAAATAAAAGCGAAAAGTCCATTCGTGTGTAGTCGCGACAGCATGAAGTCAAGCCAGTCAGGCCGGAGAGGAGGAGAGAAAGAAGGTGTGGGATGAGGAAGAGAGAGAGAGAGACGAACGCGACGTGTAGGAGAGACCAGGCGGGCACATCTGCGAAATTCGGCACACACCATCTCCGCTGAATTCGGCCAGGGGCCCGGCGCCCAATCGGCTATGTCGAATTGCCTTCCCTGTAGCCGTGAATAAGGCGAACCGTTCGTTGGCTCGGGGAGAAAAAAGGGGGGAATGGTGCGAGTCCCGCGTGGGGAAAAGCGAGGGCGAAAGGAGACGGACCTGTGAGAAAGAGCGTGAGAGAAAGGAGAGCTGTGGCGACCAGGGAGGGCTGTTCCGCCTGATTATGAGCGACGGGGCGCTGTACACCAGCGAACGTGCACGGAGGCGTCCAGGGACGCTTATATAAAAGCGGGAGCCCCCCAAAATAAACGCTATAATAACGCACGGGGGGTCTCTGTTTGGAGCGACTAACGCGCCGGCGATCGTCTGCTACACAGCCGGCGGCAGTAGCAGACGATCTTTTGCCCGCCGCCGCCGCCACACCTCCGTGATCTGTCCGCGCGAGCCATTTTTGTCAGCGACACGTTCAGGAATCGGCCCCACGCCGCTCCTTGTCGACTTGTAGGGAAGAGAGAAAGAGTACACGGGAACGAACACGGCCGTGCCTTGCGCCGTTGACGAGCGCGGCACGGTCATTGAGCATGAAGCTTGTGGGGTATGGCCAAGCGATCTACAATGCCGGTTATCCACGCCGAGGCTTTGTTTCCTTTGCCTCGCTTTACGTGGGGCCGGCAAGCCACTCGCGTGTGACAGGGAGAGGGAAGTATAACTGGATCCAGCCACGTTGAGGCGATTTTGTACGGGAGCTGATTGAGCTGCTTGAGGATATTCGGAACGTCTGGTTGCCGCTTTTCTTTTTTTACTTTTGTTGGAAGAGTTATGCCAGCTGGTGTTTCTGGTTTAGATCGACTTTATTCTGCATTATTCAACGCCTAGCTCTTGAAAATTAGATTGATTCCTCAGCGCACATCTCGTCGTGAAAGGCCGCGCCGACATTTCGCAGCCCCCGCGATAGCAATGTACCGAAGCCGAGTTCGTTCACACGCAACGCAGTTTTGAGGGCCGCATCCCGAAACATACCGCTCGTTCGGATGGCTTGTCATTGACCGGCGCTTTGTACAGATGATTGATTCTGACTTTATGTTCGCGCAACGTCATTGCCCCACCCCTCCCTGAAGAAAAAAGGGTGGTTTCCAATACTGATTCTGTCTTGCTTATATATGAACAGCTTTCGTGAACTCGGCTCCTGAATCACACGCGCGCCCAACGTGCCGCGTCCTTCAGAGGTTCCGCGACACTGTTTGCAGACGCGTCAAGAACCCTTTAGGGGGCAACAATCTTCGACAGGGCATCCCGAATCGTAAACCGTAACGGCGACAGCGATCTTCGCGCATAACCAACGAGCCGAGAGAGAAACAAGAGGCGCGTGGATCGCAGACGGCAGCGCCCCCATCGCCGCTCTTCTGCGGCGGCCATATTTACGGTGCGAAGCAGATAGGATTCACGCAGAGCGCAACATATATATTCTCGCCCGCGTGCCGGTAATGGGCCGTAACTCAGGCGCATCGGCTTCAAAGGGATTCGCCGAGGAGTGCGCAGAAAGAAAGCCTCCAGGTGAACCCAACGCACCAGCTCGTAAATAGCGCGCGCGCTTTGCCGCACTGCGCATGCTGCGCGATATGGGATTATGGAGACTGTATACGGCACGTCACTGAGCGGCAGTTTTCCAAAAGAGACCGACTGTGCACGCGCGCGTGCATGCTGTGGGGAGCGTGTGGATATATATGAAAGAATTCGGAGTCGTACACTGTTGCCGCGGCCCGTTTGCGGAACTGGCGGTAGGGTCGTAATGCATGCATCTGTGTACGCTTGTTGCGAGAGGATGGAAGATGATGGCGACTACGGTGCTGCTGTTATGCTAAACCATTCTGTTTCTTTGCAGCGTTCGGACTGCGGCCATAGAGGTGGCTGGGGAGCTGTAATGTCGAAAATTTGATAAACCAGTTGTCGGCTCACGATTGTACTGACGCGGTTTTCTCATTACCCCACTCCGAAAAATTCAGCAGGCTGCCGAAGTCGTAAAGGGGACCTTATGGAGGAAGCCAATGTTTACTGCGTAGGACCCCTATCTACACACTCACGCGGAGTGCAGATAGTGACTGGAACTGAAGCGGCGGGGAGAGGGCTTATTCAAAGTCAACGTAATAATAACAATGTAGTTTACATTTATTGTATATCAAAAATGTGGCGGGGAAATACAGGGCAAAGAACATACACACGATACAGGTGTACGCTTTCAACTAGAAATGTCGTTGAAGGCAAACGGAAAAGGGTAGGAACATGAAGTTACAGAGAGTGGGGATCAATTTTTTCTTTGTTCTACGTAGGAACGCAGAGGTGCATAAAACGAAAAAAAGGAGGGACTCCAAGTAATCCACGTCTTGCACGTTAAAATTCTACATTTCATTAGAAAAACGTCACACAAACTCACCTTCCACAGTACTAAAACGTTGTTTCGCGGTGCAGCAAAACATAGAACAGGTTCAACATATGCAGATGGAAAACTTTCTGGCGATATGGCAAACTGCGGCGAGGGGTCTTCGCTTGGACTACGCATCCTCCTATATACGTTTCGTGGGCACAAGGGCCCAATCAGTTTCTGGTGTACCTCGATCGCCCCGTGTTAGACTTCATACTGACAAGCCAACCCTTCAATGCTCATATGATTCCTTTTCTTTCTTATCATACACATTTGTCCATTCCCCGTCTTTACGCCTTGCGCTAAAACCTTAAAAAGAGACTGTCTTTACCTGTACGTTTCCTTTTTAAAAAGGAAAATATTTGCGTTAATTATTGCGACTAATATTTTCGGTTTCATAACGTTTTCAGCTCACGTTATTTTTTATCACTAGAGCTCCAAGGTATTACAAGAAATCCAGTCTCTAATACACAACGTGGTCTGTTTACTAGTTGGTCTTTATTTTTTCGACTAAAAAGCACCCGTTCCAGAACCAGATCACCTGTTATTGTAGCAAGCACTTACTACTAAGGCTAAATGCTGATACAAAATTTTAACCTGATTAATCGGCAGGTGTTAATCGATTAATTGATCGATTGTTCAGTAGTGTCTGTTTATAAGAAGAAAAAAAGCACCCAGAGACAATGTTCCGTGTTTCCTGGGTGTTTTTACTGCCATGCATGCGACCAACACGGTGAAGTTCAAATCATTTCAGACATTCGTGGTGAGTTCATGCTACACCGCAGACATGGAATTCTGTTTCCATTTTCAGGCAGCATCACGTTTAACGATTGTTCACAAACATACTTAAACACCAGACTATAGACTGAACGCCTCCAGTGTCTATCAGTGTCAGTGATTCAGCGCTGGGAATATGTGTCTACTGCAATTTCTTTTCATTCTTTCTTTTTCTTTTTTGCCTCTTTTCCCTTTCCCACGTGCAGGATAGCAAACTAGGCTCTAGCCAGGTTAACTTTCCTGCCTTCCTTCTACACCCTTCCCTTATTCCTTACAGATGAGTTAAACCGATCGTCGCATGGCCCTGGTGCTGCCGGGCGCTTATCACTGCGTTCAGCATTCTCACTACTTCTCGAATGAGGTACCTTAGAGCTCGCTGTCATTGCAAGAAGACCAGTTGATCGTGGGTTAGTCTATCTAAGTTTGTTTACCCAAAGCAGAATCATGAGTATTCCTTGCGCCAAGTACAGCTCACTAAAGAAACCCGGTCCTCGTCTTGCACCTTACGCCGTGAAAGAGCTGGCATGAAAACTCCCTGTGAGGCCGATCCTGACGGTTTTCTATAAACAAACTGCATTTAAGTCCAGCCAATTTTTTTTTTACACGAAACCTAGCACCAAATATTTTTGCAGGGTGGTGTAATTTGTCAGCTCTACCCCCTACCCCCCCCCCCCTCATCTCATTTTCCTCCCCGCACTCGCACACGCATACACACTACTCCAACCAACGCGTTGCGGAAAGCGACGGCAAGAGTGCACATGCATGTAGCGACGGCCTTGCAGTATGTTGGTACATCCCTATTTCGAAATACAAAGGACCGTGTTGAGCACGAAGCAGACGCTATCCTTTTCAGGGCTCAAAAACACCACTCGACTAAGCAAAAAAAAAAAAAAACAATAATAATGCGGCAACGTGTGTTACTTTGCTTCAGGCTTCGTCGCATTATTTTCTGGAGCTCCATGCAGGAATGCGTAAAAGCGCAGGTACATTACCGCGAATGGCGCGATGCTCTTTATGTATTGCCGGAGAAGAAAAACGGGTAATCTCACGTTACGATGCATGCTGCATCATCCGTCCCCCACATACTGTGCCGGTTCGGTCGACGACCATTCACGCCCGACATTTCATCCCGCATGCATCAGAATCGAAATATGTGGTGTTAAGCGGCTGTATGCCACTCGGAAACGGCGCGACGCCGTTCCGACCGCAAGGCAAACAATTGTTCCTTCGTATACCTGCGCGGCTACCCCGTATGCAGACTCGGTGCGTGCATTCAAGGTGGATGAAACATATCCTCGACACCCTCCTTCGAGCACACACACGCTCACGCACCTGGAAGCCATCCCCGCGGATTGCGCGAGTTTTACGGTCGACTCGGAGGCTCCGCCGTGATCGAGCTGGCCGCCGACACATGCACGACCTCTTTTTCCGCTTTTTGTGATCGCGGTTTGTGGTGCAGCGCAAAGATGACCGCTGTCGCCGCCCGTGTAATCCGCAGTTGTTTGCGTGAAGCGAAGTCGTTCGAGAGGATCAGCAGAGGCAAAGGAACAACGAGGCGCGCGGCATACCGTGTATACGTCCTTTTTCCGCAGTAACATGCTTGCACGGTATACAAAGGCTGCGGTTATATTGGATGTTTTGTGTAGGGTGTGGGCATGTTGAATGTGTGTGCAGAATCTTTCATTCCTTTTTTTAAATCCGGGTAACGTAACCGGGGCACTTGTCGAGGATTTTCCTTCCGCATCTGGTTTCTCACCTGCCCTCGGATTATAAATATGTAGCGTTCATGCTTGTAAAAGTGCGCAGCAGTAGGACGAGCGGTACCATAAGCGCCCCCAGTCTACGCAGCGAACGACTCCAGCGCACCCACACGCCCTTCTAATTCTCGTTTTTATGCGGCTTCTAATCATCGGTTTCTAATTTTCTAGAACGGCTTCTATTTTCGTAGGTATTTATATTTAAGGGGATATGAAGTATGGCCCGTGCGTTATAGTTATGTCTAGAATGTACCTCGATGACTTGGAAGCTACGAAATCAGGATGTTACTCGTAATAACAAAAAGATGGCTTTGGGCCAGCTAGATTCAGCGTCCGATCGATGTTTGCTATAACGTACATTCGCATTTCTCTGCGAAAAAGAAACCTATTCAGAGAGATGCATTAAATAACATTTTATTTAAATACACACTATAGCATGTCCCAACAGACTAGAAGTCCTGCGGAATTTGAACCTCAAATGCGAGAAAAAAATGCGCCACTTTGCCTCATCTTTTTCTTGGGGGGACACAAACAACCACGAAAGCGCCCTATAACCTCTCACACAACCGTGCAATGTTTCGCTGCATCGGTCCGAGGCTCGGCGAATGGGCCAATAAAATCGGCTGTCACGCTCAACAGCCGTGCCGGCACGCCCAGCGAGCCAATAACTGCTCCCGAAGAAAGGTCACCTCAATGCAACACAGGTCAGACGGTGTCGTCTTCCCTCTGTGTCCGTCCTAAGTGCGTAACCGTGAACGAAAACAGTTTAGCTTTTACGGCTCCCCCCCAAATCCGCCGTGCGTCGCAAAACGAAGCGATATCCACCTTACTCGAACTCCCACTGGGGTGGGCGCCCAAATGCCACGGCCGAAAAATAGCACCCAGTCACTTTTACGACTACGACTCCAAAGACAGCGACGACCGGCACCCAGCTTCCCCACCGCACGTGGGAGAAGTGATTTTTACGAGGCGAGAACGCCAGGACCCACACACACACGCGCGCGCTCATCGTATTGTCGGTTGTGCTGGAAGCAACGGCATTCACGCTAACTTACGATTGCAGCCGTACACATAACGCACACTTAACGACGCACAACCAGTTGCAACCCCCCTTTAATAGCTCGTATAATCTTTTCGTCACGGTTAAAAAAACACGCAAGCTGTTCAGGGCAGACATCGCTCCCCTGAAACCTGAGCTGGCGGTGTCTTCCCCGCAAGGCTCCGCGAAGTCCCGTACGAGAAAGGCCGCTCGAGCGCCACGTGCATGGAGTCATTAGAAGGAGTCACCCCCCTTCCCCCACCAAGCCGTCCACGGCGGGCAGTTTTCGCGCCTTTGAGAAAGTGCGAAAAACGCCCTCGGTTAACTCACAAAGGAGGTGCGAACGGTGGAGAGAGAGAGAAAGGGGGGGGGGGGGGGGTAAGGAATAAGAAACCAGAATCGTTTCTCGAACTGTTGCGACGAGGAGGGGGCGAACAAAAAGAAACATGATCAACGCGGCGGGCCTGTAACAGCCGTCGCGCTGGCTGCATCAATAAGCACGCATACCCGGAGAGAAACAGAGAGGGGAGAAGATGGAGGCGCGAAGACGAGGAGTCAAACGGTTTAAGAACGCCGGCCTGTCTCCTTCTCGCCGCCGACGGGCCCGCAACAAAACGGTCTTCCTTCAGCGGGCACTCGTGGCGGCCCATTGTCACGGGGCTCGCCTCTGATGTTTGCCGCCGGCGCTCTCAAAGCGGTCAGCCGGCCCGCGTTGCGTACAATGTCGCCTTCGGCGGCCTGGGGGCGGTGCTGGCCTCTTTGGGAGGTCCCTCTCCGGTGTCCGGGTGGCCCGAGGCTCCTGTTTGCAGCGGCGCCCTTTGAAGTGGCGGCCGCGACAATGCCCGACACATGGAACACACACGTTCGCGCCAGGCACGCTAAAAATCCGATCGCCCGAGCTTTCTCTCGGCGCATGCCGCCGCGACCGATGCCGAATCGGCCGTGCACTACAAACATGCGCATGCTTGCCAAGCCTTGCTTCGGCTGTTATTCCTTCCTACCTGTGCTGCGTCGAATCCTTACCCTCGCAATCGGCGTGGAAGCCCGTGGGTTCGGGCACCGGTAGGCGACCGAACAGGCGTGATTAATTAGCTTCACGTTATAGTTTTCGTTCCTACCGTGGATGTGTGCGTTTGGTGCTGCTGCTGGCGCAGAAATATTCAGCGAAGAGGAAGATAGGAGAAAAAAGCAAGGTTTTCATTTCACTAAGATAAATGCGAGTGGTAGCGCTCGGGCGGGGAAAGGGGGGGGGGGTGAATTGGGGCGGCACCGCTTGGTTATCTTATTTATTTTTTAATTAGTTTAGCCATTCCTTCGAAGTCAACGACGCACTGTGAGCTTGACGTCGTTTACGCTACTGGTCAGCTCGACGAGCGCGACGCTGAACATCGATATCGGTCGAAGTGTTTCTCCCGTCCATACTTAAAACTGTTGCGAGACGATATAGGCGATAGAGGCGATACGCTGCACAAACGCGAGGAGATAAGGCTACGTAAGCCGGCACCCGGCTTCATACACGCTAACCTCGTCTCCACACCGTCGTCATCTGTGCATCCTGTGCAGCCACCGCTCTCTCCATGGTCTACACAGGAGCTGTTGTGCATAGAATGTATGACACCTCTGGCAATGCTTAGCAACGCTCTTCCTCGTTCGCGCGGCATTCTTTCGCTGGGTTACTTCGACTGGCAGGCCTCACACTCCGACAGAATGACAGACGCTATTTTGCGAGGCGGGGCATCTAGCGCTATCGCGATAAAATAAGTCCGATAGAAATGGCGCGATCACTGGTATTGGGGATGTTGTGCGGCGCTGAATCCCATCAACAGTTCACTCATACCCCGCGACCTATCAGAGAAGCTGAGTCGCAGACTATTTTCCCTCTTTTTTAAGGCTATAGTGTTGCCAGACAACAGCGTAGCAAATGTGTAAGCGCTCCTGCAGTGATGCCCCTGCAGAATGTGCGCAACGGGTTACTGGGACTTGTTTCTGGTGTTGTCCCTTCGTTGACAAGCTGATGCTGCGACGCAGCAGGTATTTTAATATACTTCTAGGCCTCAGAGAAGTTGAGAAGCTGAGTCGCTCATAGTATAATTAAGTCAAGAGTTCGACGAAAGTTCGTCTGGTCAGGTATCATGATGAGGACGAAATGCGGTCACTGACCAAGTCAAGGTGAAAAACACAGAGACGTTTCGGAACCCGTACGGGTTCCTTGATCACACTAAGCAGGCAAGAGCCGTAAGTCGCTTCTTATTCTAAAATGTGACGTAATGAACGGGTGTAGCTTGCCGGCAGATTGCCATCTTGCCGGCAGATTGACAGATGGCAATCTGCCGGCAAGCTACACCCGTTCATTACGTCACATTTTAGAATAAGAAGCGACTTACGGCTCTTGCCTGCTTAGTGTGATCAAGGAACCCGTACGGGTTCCGAAACGTCTCTGTTTTTTCACCTTGACTTGGTCAGTGACCGCATTTCGTCCTCATAGTATAATTAAATTGAAGATTTCGCTGTAACAAATAAAAAGGAATAGCTGGGATATGGCTCATCAACTGTATTAGTAATTGAAACGCTCGTTGTATATAGTTAAAGTGGAAACATTAAATACCGTGCACGCAGACCGATAAGGACACACAAAAGGCGCGTTAAATACTGTCAAAACGGTTACTTAAAAATTCGCGAAAGAGGAATGGTTATAGATAAGACAACACACCATCGATCATGAAGGAGTACAACAGTATGCCTTTATCTCATAAACCACGAATCGGTATATACATTTAGATCGTTCGTATACGCGTTTAATTAGTGCACAAAACCCGCCGCAGTGGCTCAGTGGCTAAGACGTTGCGCTGCTGAGCACGAGGTCGTGGGTTCGATTCCCGGCCGCGGCGGCCCGCCTTTTCTGGTGGAGGCGAAAAAGCAAAGCGCCCGTGTGTTCGAGATTTCGGCGCACGTTAAAGATCCCCAGGTGGTCAAAATTAATCCGGGGCCCTCCACTACGGCGCGCCTCATCGCCTGCGTTGCGTCGGCGCGTTAAAACCTACAATCAATCAATTAGTGCACAAAAAATCGTCGCATGCGTTAGTTCTTCGTTTTGCGATTGGGGTCTTTGAAGGTTTGACGATTGATTGGACGCACTTTTCTCGGATCGGACGAAGATTTCGTGCGTCTCTCAACTTCCTCTGGGAAGGGATGGCAAAGCCGCTCGTGGTAGCCGGTTTTCGCTGAGAAGGGCTCGTTATATGCGCCAGTTCCCTACACAGTATATGGCGTTGGTGGGTTGTGTTTACGAATCGCAAACCGCCGAGTCACATCGTCACAAAACCAACTCAAAGATAATGCTTTGGCGCTGCTTCTTTGTACTGCGCTAACGTCGCCAACCATCATGCAATGCGTCAGACAAACAACCGTTCATTACGACTGTTCCACAGGAGGTGATCATTGGGTTTCGCCAAGAAGGGACAATTAATCTGATTAGCCTATCCCCTGTCTAAGCTTTCGGGCGACATTCCCTGGTTTCCATCTCAAAGCCCACTAAAAGGGGACGGCTTCACCGCACTGCACGCCGCTGGCGTTGCTAACCGTCGTGCTATCCTTCAAACACGGAGCGTTTATTACGAGTTATGAGTATTAGCGACGTCGCTACCGCGTCCCAGTAATCAGCGCATGAACTCTCTTATTAAGCGAAAGCGGGCATGGCCCAGGAGGAAAAAAAATAACCTTACAGCGAATCTAGATTCCTTTTCCCCATTTCAACCATCTACCGAGGCTACGCCGAACACCACCAGCAAAGTCCCAAGTGTTGTTCCTATAAATGCTAAGGCGTTTAACGAGAATTGATAATTTTACATATTTGCGCTTCATTCGTGGTACTCATTGCGAGACAAACATTGGGATATGCTTCAAGTCTGAGCAGTGAACAGCATCTTCATAGTGTACGGTTTTACTGGGAGATGACCCTCACTGGTGCTATTGCCTAAAAGGTTCTGCTGCCAGCATAAGATTGCGGATACGGATCGTGTTAGCAAGCACGAGGCCGCCTGTACAGACAAATACCAGCGCTGTTATCAGTGCCGCTATTTTTTAAAAATGCGTTAAACCCCGAACACTGGTTTTCTTTAAACCCAACCGGACTTGACGCGAGTAAATAAGGCAGCATCTTCAACTCACGCACCTAAAGACGCCTTCTCACGCAACGGGCCCGTATCCAACGGTATGACTTACTAGCAACGGGCAGCACCTATTTAATGTGAGAACAGCTTGACAGCCGCTCCTCTGCACCAAACCATTCCGTCCGTTCTCGCAAGAACTGAAGGCGCCCGCCTTGTGGTTAGCGGCGGATGACACACCGCGAGACGGTCACGGGGGGGCCCCGCAGCGTTCACCCGGTGACTCTGCAAGTGTTCGGCGGCAGGGCACAAAGGCAGGGCCTTGGCGAAAGGGCCATAGAAAAGCCCTTCGTAATGGGCCCGCTAATCACCGTGTTCCGTTTCTCTTTTCTTCGCCGGCGTTCCGCTCGTTTTTCTGCGCGCGGTGAGGTCCGTCCACCACCTTTCCTCGGCGTAGCCGCAAGGTGCCGTTGTTTGGTGTAAGTTGGGGGGGGGAGGGGGGAAGGTCTTGAAAAATAGCCACGCAGCTGAACACGGACGAGCCCGCGCGGTTGGCTTTGCCTTCCTTTGCTCGCTAAAAGCCGCGCACGCGCACACAGTGGAACTTCACACCGTGCGTGATTCTTTCGTGTTCATGGTTAAAAGGTGGCGTTTAGGCAGCGATTTTTCCCGGCCAATTTGCTCGTGCGCTTGCTGGTCTCGCCCGTAGTCAATAAAGCAGTTTGGGCGGCGTAACCTTCGCGTTTGCGTTCCCCTAACTAAGCGCACTGATGTGTTGTTTGGGAACCCTCCACTGCATTAGGCAGGCCTAGTCAAACATTTAACGACGCCCGGAAAAGGCGTTTAGGCATGTCTTGACGCGCGTGGTGTTTTAACTCCCTTGTTTTTTTTAACTCACTGGTGTTTTAACTCACAAGGCGGGCTCTTGTGAACGATGTTTAAGCACCAAAAACTGTTACATCGTACTTCCGATTGGCGCTCTGTGCTTTGGGGTGGAAACGACGGAGAAAGGTAACTGGTGTGAGGCACAGGTACGCGCGAGGTTCTTTCGTACAGCTTATCGGTAATAAAGTGCTGCGGACGGCTTTTTGCTGACGCGGCTGGGCATCTTATGAGCCTAGAGGGAAACGCATCCAAAAAGAAGAGACTGGAACGTCACAGTTACCTGCTTGCTTAATTAAGGTTTTACTCCATTTTGGGCACAAATACAGTTGGTCTCTCTCTCTCTCTCTCTCCTCTCTCTCCTCTCTTCTCTCTCTCTTTGTACTTCTGCTCGTCTCCGTCTCTCTCTCTCTCTCTCGAAAGAACAGATATTTTTCACCATGTTTTACGCCGCCACAATACTTTTCTGCGAGATTTCGTTTTAGTGCAAATATCTGCACAAAGCAAAACAGTGAAACGTTTTGGCTTATGTAACTGGAAAAAAAATTGTACGAGTGTTACAGTCTTGAGACAAATGCTAATGAACATATATTTTTATGAGAAAATGGCATGGCGAGAAAAGTTTTGAGAACTATCATGCAGTGTGATACCACAGAGGGTGGTGATAAGAGGGACGGGAGTCAGCTGTTCGCTGCTGAAAAATGGTTTGGTGGTATGTACTGCGTTATTAGACGGTGTGGCGATATTGCCACTAAAATGAGTTTCACGTGTTCAACAGTTATTTCGGCTTTATCACTGAAATATCATTAATGATATTCAATCTATGACATTTCAATAAATGGTATCATAAGCGTGCAGTGACTAGCTGGGTTTGTGAGTGTGCGTGTGTGTGTGTGTGTGTGTGTGTGTGTGTGTGTGGTGTGTGTGTGTGTGTGTGTGTGGTGTGGTGTGTGGTGTGTGTTAGTGGTGTTGTGTGTGTGTGTGTGTGTGTGTGGTTGTGTGTGTGTGTGTGTGTGTGTGTGTGTGTTGTGTGTGTGTGTGGTGTGTGTGTGTGTGTGTGTGTGTGCGTGTTTATGTGTGCGGGAGAAAGGCCTAGAATGAGTACAGGCTCTTCTTTCTTCTCCCTGGAAGCGCAGTTAGAGTATTAAAGTACGTTTTCTCACATGGTCATTACGCGGGCTCTTCATTTTCACTAAAAATATGCTACAACATATTTACTCAGCATGTCGACGTGAATTAGGCGCATTTTTAAGCCCGGCAAGGTCAAACTAATATAAACAACGTAATCTGCACTTTGAGTGAGCACCGGAAAATTTAGCAACAAGAAAATGTCCAAAACATCCGCACACGTACGCCGTGCACCCGACGCGTGGCTATTTTTCTGAAGCAAAGTTTCTGCAGACATTTCAGTTAGTACCCGTACAGTTGATGTCTTGTAGTTACGTTCCCCACTGTTTACATGTGTTTTGTTTTTGTGTGTTTTCAGTAAATTCGGCGAACGTGGCATGCAATAAAACCTGGTTATGTCAAACTGGAATATTTCGAATGATTGATTCGCTTATATCAGACGGTCTGAACATCCCCATCCCCCTTGTGAAAATATTCTGTATACATACACTATAAGAAGTCCCCGTAGGGTGTCTTCAAAACAATTCTCCAGAATGACCAATCGAAGTGGCATAGTGTGCAAATTCATAAAAATGTAAAGTTCAATAGCATTTTGAAGGGCGTGAAAAAAAAACAGGTTCTTTCATGTTTTTTGAGAAAAATATGAAAAATTAAAAAGACAATTCCGCACAGATCTATTAAAAATTCGATATACTTCTTAAGGCGGAAGCCTTAGACGTCTTATCAACCCGTGGAATGGGGCTGTATAGTTGCTGGCGACTACACGAATGAAACCAAACTACGGCCGCTGTAAAAAAAAATCAGTAAATAAAATATATACAGAATCTTATTTGGGTTCGAGTGGTATTTGAACCCTGGGTCGCCAAAAGCCGCAGCCAAGTGCGGTAACTACAGCATTAACTCTGTACGGTGCGCCGGGTGGAACAAGAATTCTCCGGATGCGTGCCGCACCCGCCGCGGTGGCTCAGTGGCTAAGGCGTTGCGCTGCTGAGCACGAGGTCGCGGGTTCGATTCCCGGCCGGGGCGGCCGCTTTTCTGATGGAGGCGAAAAGCAAAAACGCCCGTGTGTACGAGATTTCGGCGCACGATAAAGATCCCAGGTGGTCAAAATTAATCCGGAGCTTTCCACTACGGCGCGCCTCATCGCCTGCGTTGCGTCGGCGCGTTAAACCCCACAATCAATCAATCAATCAATCATGCGTGCCGCATGACAGGTGAACGTGATGGCACTGCAAACACGACGCAGGAGGGAAGAAGTCTTCGATAATCGCCGGCCTTCGCCTCAATACTTGAAGGAATGGAATGGGAATGGAATTAAGCACCTTTTGCCCGGAATGGAATGGTTAGGCCCAAATTTTAAAACCTTCTATTACCCCATTTCCTCACCTTACTGAAGGAGCCCTTCATGCTCCCTTACAGTGAGGCGACCTTGCAGCTCCGATCCTAAGGCCCGAATTTTAAAACCTTCCTTACCTTACCCCATTTCCTCACCTTACTGAAGGAGCCCTTCATGCTCCCTTCCAGTGAGGCGACCTTGCAGCTCCGATTCTCATTTTTAAAGCCTCCCTCAACCTCCCTTACCAAAGGGCGCCCTTACTCCCGTCAAGGAAGCCATTCGTGCACATGGGTGCGAGGGTAAGCGCAATTTGTTCTTAAAATGTGCCTTTATTAGCCGTGATAGGCAGGCAGTTTGTCGTGTTTTAGATTTATATGGGCATATATATTTATTGTTTGCTTATTGCGCAGTTCTTGTAACAAGTTGTACCGGTCGGTTACTACAGTTGGTGGTAAGTCAAATCTAGTCTGGCAACAGTCTCACGTTGATTTCTGTCAACATCGCATTTACCGTCAAAGCGTGCGAGCCAACGTTTTGTGCGAGCGTAGCGCCAGTATAACCATGCCCGGAAAAGTGGATTACACTGAAGAAAAAAAAAAAGAACTTCTCCAAGAAGTGGCGCTAAAATACAAAAACTTTGTGGAGTGCAAGAGAGCAACGCCGTGTCGCTGCAAGCGAAACCTAAAGTGTGGAAGCGGCTTGCGACGAATACAACAGCATGCCCCACGTGCGCCCGCGGAATGTAAAACAACTCCGCGTCATTGGCGTTTCGTCTTCGTTGCGTTTGTCAGCCGCACGTACTTTGGGAGCAGGCGCAAGCACACCGCCTGCGTAACTTCCCAGAGCACATTGCTGACCGTGGGCTGCGAAACGTTGACGAGGTCGCGACCACCGTCAACCGTCAAAAGAAGTTCCACATGCGAGAAAGTAGGTGTTAGTGCGATGAAAAATTGTGCTAGGGATCGTTATCAGCGCTTATTTAAAAGCGGCGATCAGATATCTGCCGCGCTGCTAACACTACGCTGGCCGGTCGCGGAGGTTCCTTGTCCGACCGGTCATCGCGGCGCGCGGTGCGCCGAGCGGCCGACAGGTGGCGCTACCTGCGCGGCAGCGTCGATACAGGCTACGGCAGATGTCTTGGTCACCGATCGCTCAAACGGCAATTATAGCTGAAATAAACTTTCACATGCGAGAAAGGGGATGATAGTGTGGTGAAAAGTTGCGTTAGGGATTGTCATTCGCAGTTGCACAGATAGCGGCGATCAAATGTCCGCCCTGATGCGAAGCCTAAAGTTCCCAACACCCGCGCCGACCCGAACAACGCAAGCCGGTTGTGGATGGGTTGTGGGCTGTAGGGGACTCGCCGCACGCGAGCGCGTTGCGTTTGGGTTCCCCTAACGTCTTGGGGAACTGCCTAGTAACTTGAGCAGCGGCGGAAGTGGGGCTCCTCTTCTGTCCGAGTTCTCGCGGAGGCAGAGTTCCTCCAGCATTTTCATCACTGCTGCCTTGGAGAAACGGTAGCGGAATGGAAAACTCGTCGTCGCTGTACAGCTTCATCGGGTTGAGGCGGTCTTGCGGCTGCCTCATCGTGAGCGACGGATATCTGTACACGTCGCCGCACATGAAGTCGTCCACCCGCAGGCAAAACCGTGCAAAGTCGGCCCAGCTGTCGTACGAAGCAATAAACTCGGACGCCATAGCCGTCGCGTTCCTCCCGCAGCACCGCCGGACGGAGCCTTAGGCCCAAATTTTAAAACCTTCCTTACCTTACTAAGGTCGCCTTAGAACTCGCAAGGAGGCCTTAGTTCAATTTTGGAACGTTCCCTACTGAGGCTTCCTTACGAAACGCTCCCTTGATGTCTCCTTACTGCAAGGTCGCTCGCGGGCTACCTTGATGCGACCTTACCCCGCTCTTTCAACTGGACGCACACTTCTCCGCAGCACTTGGCACACGCCTCGTTAAGGCGCGTTCCCACTAGGCCGACACGACGGCGACGACGACGCGACGGCGACGCCGACGAGTCGCCAAACCATCGGCCAACTGCCGAGTTGACCGACCGCGCTGGGTTGACCGAGTTGACCGACGCGTCCGGCGACCGGACGTCCGACCGGTCGCCGGACGCGTCGTCGGAAATCGACCGAGAAGCGAAAACTGCTCCCCGACAACATTCGTGCCGCAATGAATGCGGCTCTATTTGATAGTTTCTGGAGTGTAATAAACTCAGTAACGTCCACGAAGCCCATACAACTCAACACTAGCGCTAATGCAATCCGTATTTTGGCGTTCGACGCTTCGGCCGTGCTCTTCGGCGACGCCGCTATCCCGGAGCTGCAAACTGCAAATGCGTGTGCGATCGGCTCGCCTGTAGAAAATGTAAGGTCAGTTTCGTGCAGAAGAAGAGTTACGTAGGGTAATTTGGGTAATAAGGCATCAACATCGGCCAAGGTTTTTCATGTGAAACGTAAAACCAAAGTACAGCAAGCACTATCCCCGCAGTGGGAAATCGCAGTCGCAGCCGGCAGCCGTGCACACACATTATTGCGAGCGCTTTCGCGAAGCAGCGGAGTTGATGGCGATAAGCTATTGTGGGGGCTTCGGGGAACGTTGCTGTGCAAGCGCTATTTAAGAAATTTCAGTTTACCAGCCAGGAATTGTGTAAACCAGCTAGTAAACACCGACGTATGACACGGAAGGATGGGCCTCCATCTATTACCCAGGCTATTTCGCAACGAAGCACCATTTGGGCAGTGGCGCAGTGCTCTCGCGCGTCGCGCCCGTGCGCTGAAGTTGGGGGTTCAATTCCCAACGAGGTGAGTTTTTTTTTTTTTTTTTGCGCGTGTGTGTGTGTGAGCGGTTGTTTAGAGGGTATGGTTTGCGCATCCAATTTGGGAATCGCGTGATTTTGAGAAGCAACCTCGTCAACGTTTCGCAGCCCATAGTCAGCAATGGGCTCTGGGTAGTTACGCAGGCGGTGTGCTTGCGCCTGTTCCCAAAGTACGTCGGCTACCAAACGCAACGAAGAGGAAACGCTTATGACGCGGAGTTGTTTTACATCACGCGGGCACACGTTGGGCATGCTGTTGTATTCGTCGCAAAGTCGCTTCCACACTTTAGGTTTCGCGTGCAGCGACATGGCGTTGCTCTTGTTGCACTCTACAAAGTTTTTGTATTTTCGTACCAGTTCTTGGAGAAGTTCTTTTTTTTTCTTCTGTGTAATCCACTTTCCCGGGCATGGTTACACTGGCGCTACGCTCGCACAAAACGTTGGCTCGCACGTTTCGACGCTAAATGCGATGTTGACAAAAATCAACGTGAGACTGTTGCCAGACTAGATTTGACTTACAAGCAACTGCAGTAACCGACCGGTACAACTTGTTTCAAGAACTGCGCAATAAGCAAACATTAAATATATATGCCCGTATAAATGTAAAACACGACAAATTACATGCCTATCACGGCTAATGAAGGCACATTTTAAGAACAAATTGCGCTTACCCTCGCACCCATGTGCACGAATGTCTTCCTTGACGGGAGTAAGGGCGCCCTTTGGTAAGGAAGGTTGAGGGAGGCTTTAAAAATGAGAATCGGAGCTGCAAGGTCGCCTCACTGTAAGGGAGCATGAAGGGCTCCTTCAGTAAGGTGAGGAAATGGGGTAAGGTAAGGAAGGTTTTAAAATTTGGGCCTTAAGTGCCCGATGAATTGTTTCCGTTTACACTGAAAAATAATAAAATTGTTTCTTGCTGCATCAGAAAAGTCCCAGCAGAGCTTCCGCTCTCAAAATCTGCGCACGATTTCACGTCAAATCATTGATTTCAGAAAGCGTTTCCCTCACGGCAGATCAGTCGCATCACAACGAATTCCCCCGAGAAGCTGTTTTTTTTTCGCCGTTACCCTGATTGAAAAACAAAACAAAACAAACAGAACCTGTTTTTTCGTAATGCTTTTTTTTTTTTGTTTTATGACCTCTCACATCTCTACGCCTAGCATTCAATTCGAGTGAAAAAGGGCATCTGCGCAGGTACATTGCGCATTGCAAAACGCCATCTACGCCTTGCGTGTTGGCCCTGCGCACGTGCACTTTGTTAGTCAAACCATGTGTCTGGCTTCGTCATTCGCCAAGTTCGCTCACTTGATAACTTTATTTGATCATTCTGGAGCGCTGTGGTGAAGACGCCATAGGGGGCCTCGTAGAGTGTATCGTAGTTCTTACACCGATTTAGCGAACTATCGAACAACGCCTACTCCGGCTTTATTCGACTTCGACATATCGAATTTCGACTGCACACCCACCAGTCGATGGACGGACACAGGGCCTTCGATGGCGTGTGAACCCGCGCACACGCGAGAGAAAGGTGCGCGACCTGCGCGGCAGTGATGGACGTCGATGCGTACGAGCGCGCGCCGTATAATGTCGCGATATGGGACGTCCCACAAAGGGAACCCGGGGAGTGAGGCGAGCCGGAGTCCCAACTCGGCGGGGCGTTGCGGCCGACCGACCAATGAGCGTGCTTCCTGTTTACGCCCTGGTTTCTCCTTTGTACGGCCCCGGCTGGCTCCCCCCGACGACGGCGGTTGCTTCGTCGGACGTGTCGTTGCCCTCCCCTCCCTTGATTTGTTCGCGATATGCTACCGAATGCAGGCATTATGCGCTCGAGGACAGGCTGAGTGATGACGCTCTTTTCAGTGAACGTCGGGATTTATACGACCCTGCCTCCCTAGTATTTTCATTCTTTAGAAAGTGTCGAAGAGCCCGGAACCCTTGCTTTAATCTTTCTTCCGTGGCCTTTGCTTGCTGTGGCTTTCCGCGTAGGTGGCATTGTAAGTATACGTACGTGTAACGATACGCTGTTGTCCATCGCAGACTGCCATGATGAAGTTTATCGGACGTTCGCTCGCGTTTAGGCTCATTTCAGCAGTGCTCGGGTTCCTAAACCTACAGAGTTCCGATGTGGCGTACTTTAAAAGTACAGACGTGATTTGAAAGGATTAAAAAAAAAAAAACGCGTGGGCAAAGTGGAAGGAGAATTAAGAAAATCCCGGGCCATCTCCCCTAACGTGAAACCTGTTGAGGGGCGAAGCATGCAGTGTATAAGTGTATTCTTGGCGCCTTGGCGTTTTCGCCAACGGAGATGAAACCATTGGTGGTACAGGTATACAGCTTTGCTGTAAAAGTCTGTTGTCTTTGAAGCACGAAGCTCTCTAGCGCGAGGCGTAAACGTGTGTCCCGGTGTTTTTTAGTACGCGTTACGAAGCGCTCCAACGCGAGGCGTAAACGAGTGTCCCGGTGTTTCGCGTGCGTTCTAGCGCGAGGCATGAATGAGTTTCCCCGTGTTTTAGTACCCTAACTACATGAGACGAACGACAATTACGACGACGATGACGACGACAGGAGACGCCAGCAGCCCCAGCCCCTAAGGGGTTTCGCCCCTAAAAACCTAAAAAGAAGAAAAAAAGCGCCGCATCTCTTGTAGCAGGACGGTTTCCGCCGATGCTCTTCTACTCCCAACCGAAAGACCAACCATCTTCAAACATAAAAAAAAAGTCATTTCCTTAGTTCGCGCACTCCAGTCTCCCGTCCTGCCTGCGCTTTGCGCGGTCGCGGCTCATCAGGCGCGAATTTATACAGATACGTTTCGCGGAAGTCAGTGAAACCGCGCGAGAATAAGCATATATGCGTGCTTTTCATCAGCTAATTTAACACGGTGTCCGCTGCCGCCACTACACTGCTGCCCGTGCGCGAGAGGAGGATTGACGTCTCAGCGAACTTGGGGACATCTGGCTCGTGGAATATACATTCGTACTTATCGCGGAGTGAGCAGCGCAGCCCCCCTCAGGCGGCCGCTCCCGCAGCCGCTCAGCTTTGCGGAGAAACATCCCGCTGTGGAAGCACTGCTGCGCTCGCAGCGAGGCTTTTCCCCCCACGATGTGCACGGCACGGGGTCCTTGTTGCTGCAGAAAAGGAAATAGCCTCCCCCCGGTGACTAGACAAAGCCCGGCGATGTCGTGGCGAGAGGAAGTCGAGTTCATTAGAAGTGGAGTTCGTCGAAGGCAGGAAAAGGGTGCGAACGGAGTTCGGGTCCGCCCGTAGGTCGAGTGGTGTTTGACCGATTTGCCACACGTTGTAAACGGAGCACTATATTTTCATCAACGGGTGACGGAAAGCGTTTTTTTTTGTTTCCTTTACGTTGGTGTTTACGATGTGAATGAAGCCGCTTAAAAACTCACCACAAGAAAGTGAAAGCGCTCTAAAACTAGAAAGCATTCAGAAGACTTGCTGTTTAGAATGTTGTGAACTGTGATAGACCTTTCGAAGAATACAGACTGTCTTCGGAATGCAAAAAAAAAAGGCACATATATAGGTGCATTTTTTTATTTATTGTTGAAGTAATTAGTCGGCGTTCATGCCTCTTTTTTTTATTTCATCAGATTTTAAAGTTGCACTTCACTGTCATACCGTGGCTGCATGACGGAACATTTTTCGCCTCTTTAAGGAGTGTATACGAACACGCATGTTTGCGTGCCTGAAGACGAAATCCCCCCTAGACAAAATGCATGACGTGGTGGTGTCGTGGCAGGGGACACAGCACGGCGGGATAGGATAGGGCGATCGGAGCTACAGTAATAAATTTATCCAATATACGTACGTGTGTGCTATTTGGCGCCAATTACACCCGGAGTGACTGCAGGTTGTTCTAAGCCTCGCATTGCTGCAAAAAGCGCGTTCTCAGAGAGAAAGAGCGCGAACACAAAGCTAACGATACCTTTCATGGCCATGTATCCCAAAACGTGACATTTTACACACATAGTATAGTTTTCCAATAGCCTTACAATAGCCGGCGAGCGTGAATTGTGAGCAGTATGTTTGGGAAAAAACTCCTCCCCCTCATGTTATAAAGAAGATCGCAATAACACGCGCCACATAACCTTATCTGCGCGGTGCCTCGATATTTTTTTTTTCACAGAATAAAATAATGCAAGCATAAAGCAAACGACTTATCCGTTTGCAAGTACGCCGGCACGATGGTTCTTCGTAATAAAAAAAGCCCCGTGATCATCTTAGATTTTTGTTTAGAGGAGCGGTCACCCGAATACTCCTCCTCAATACGCCCACTACCACCTAGCTGTTGTAAGACCACATTCGCACACCAGTAATGACCTTCGGAAGCGGATAAGCAACCGTGAATCCTTCGATCATTACTATGCAGGTCGGCTGAGTGGTCTGGACGAGGACTCCGACTGCGACTCTGAGCCGGGCCTTCTGCTGAAGCGCAAGACGCGTCGCTCGCGCACCACCTTCTCGGCGGACCAGCTGGAGGCACTGGAGCGCGCCTTCGAGCGCACCCAGTACCCGGACGTGTACACCAGGGAGGAGCTGGCGCAGAGGACCAAGCTCACCGAGGCCAGGGTGCAGGCGAGTGCCGTAGCACGCTCCCCTCCTTCCGGGGCGTGAATGAAGCACGCAAGCTTCCTCTCATGCATCCCACCGTCTGACGACGACGATGGTTAAAGGCGAAGCTTCCTCGCGACGAATTCTTTAGTTGGCCAATCCCACACTGAGAGCATGTGCCACTCTAGAGGTACGCAGCACTCTTCTAGAATACCCACAGCAACTCTAGGGTGTGCATAGTGTAGGCCTAACGCTTGGACTTGGGGTGTACGGGGAGCATCGGTACCCGCTGCTTGGCGTTCGCTTCGGCCATATCGAAATGGAGCAGTCAGATAGGCGCCGGCCTCATTCCCCGGGACCCAGGTTCGATTCCAGCCACGGGAAGCGTTTTTTTTTTTTTTTTCACTTCACACGCACGATCATTCATCATCATCGTCAGAGAAAGTTGGCTGTTCTGGAGGGCTTATTGGCGTACAACGGCATCAGTGAGGACACTAACGCTCCGCTTTAATACAAGCAACGGTCGCACAGACGAGTCGAAAAAAATAACTCCGTGCATGGCACAGCCAGGAATTTTGAAACCTCTATGGAAGCCTTACCTGGTCGCTTGAGTCCGCTCTGTCCTCACTGGCCCTTTTACTGGAAAGCACTAGCCTCGCGCATTCTTCAGTATAGTAAAACGTTTGAATTCCATTGTTTCTCGATTTTGTGGAAGTCCGTAGACTTAGTTTACTGTTAAATCTTGGAAGAGGAAACGTCACCTGCCGGCGCCTCTCGAATTACCGCGATGACGTCAGTTTGAAATGCTGTTATTTGCTTTTCAGCCTTAAAATGCTTAATTTACGGCTATCTTTCGGTTAGTATCAACAGTTTTGTTTATCCGTTGACAATTTGCACAGTTAAACGTACTACACGTACTACAACATACAACGTTTTCGTTGAATTCTGCCCATCTGACTTGCTAGTGTGTAGTCATCGCAGCACACGAAACCAATTACCGAGGAGGATAGTGCGAAGGAAACTGCACTTTTGAACGCCCTATTCTTGTGACTGAATGTGTGTGAAACAAACCCCGAACCTGAGGTGCACATTCCGGACTTTGAATCACATCAAATAGTTAGGCAGCGCTTGTCGCTAACGCTGTTCTGTGTCCCCCTAATAACGTGCACGTGCTCTGGCGCAGGTGTGGTTCAGCAACCGCCGCGCTCGCTGGCGCAAGCAGATGGGCAGCCAGCCCGTCGGCGCCGCCTTCAGCAGCCAGCTGCTGCACGGCTACGCGCAAGCCGCCGCTGTGTCTGCAGCGGGGCCCGTCGTCAGCGCTGCGGCAGCTCAAAGCCACCACTTGGACTCGGGCATGGCCGTGTCCGCGGGCCTTCAGCACCACGGTAAGCAGTCGACATCCACCTTGTAACCCAGCCATAAGTGCAAGCTCTAACAGGGCGAGACTGCTCTGATAACGGGGGAACTCCGAATAGGCGCATCACGACCACACACACCCGCGAACACGTTTAGCTACCTTGCCGCACAGAACTGCCGTACGTCCTTGTGGACGCGAAAAACTCAAGCGTGCGCGTGTCAAGATTTCAACGCAGGTTAAAGACCACTACATGGTCTATATTACTTCGTCGCCCCTCCCCATCTTCCCCACTACGGAGCGCATTTATAGCCCATGTAGAGCTTCGGCGCGTAAGGACCCTTTGAAATTTGAATACGTTGTAGTCTCCATTTCTGACGTTTACGGTGTCGCCTTTCGACGCTTGGTTTGCTTGGTTGTCTGATTGGTATCTCTAGCCTCGTTCCCAATACTCGACTCCGCGGGCCAGAGGGCCCGCGGAGTCGAGTATTGCTTGCTGTTACAATGCAATTTTAGTTTCATTATTGTAGATTTGGACTACAAATTCGTATTTACCCGCATGTGAGTCGAAGCCTTTTTTCGAAATAAGAAGTTTAATACGTGGCCGAGCAATACGTGGGTCGGCCTGTAGTTGGGTACATATCCGGTACTGTGAACATTGTCATGTTGCCATAAAACAGATAGCTTTGGTAGTTTTTCATATTAAACCAAAGTTTTAGTGTCCTCACTGATGCGTTGTACGCCAACGGGCTCTGCAGAAAAGCGAACTTTCCCTGACGATGACGATGAATGATCGCGGGTGAAGTGAAAGAAAAAAACGCTTCCCCTGGCCGGAAACGAACCTGGGTCCCTCACGTTATGAAGCCGGAGTCTATCCGATTGCTCCATTTCGACATGGTCGAAGCGAACGCCAAGCAGCAGGTACCGATTCGTGCCGTGCACCCCAAGCCCAAACGTTAGGCCTACTGAGTGCGCACCCAAGAGTTACTGTGGGTATTCTAGAAAAGGGGTGCGCACCCACACAGGAACACATACTCGCAGTGTGGGACTGGCCAACCAAAGAATCCACCACGAGAAAACTTCGCGTACAACTATCGCCGTCGTTAGATGGAGGGGTGCATGATTTTTTCTTAATTTCGGTCATAATTCCCAGATGCAAAGCAAGAACCAGACGCGAATTCACGTACTGCGTACTTAACAGGGAATCATAGGCTTCGTAGGCGAACATGTTCATGCGCGGACGAAATTACATCCTAATACACTGATGACGGCGACGGGGCGTCTATATTGTAGCGTAAGCTACACTGGCCGAGGTTGAGCGGTTTCGCGTGTGCCGTGAAGGGCCGTTCTGCGCAAGCGTGAGAAGCATTGGATTGGTTTGAATCGGGCCGGATAGGATTGGATTGGCTTGGATTGCAATTGATTTGGATTGGATTGGAATAAATTGGATTGTGTTGGATTGAAATCCAATCCAACTGGAGTACGGGTACTGAACCTTAGCTCACGCTACGTATATCCGGCATAGCCGAGCTAAGCCACTGCTAATTTTTTTTTTGCGGTGACGAATTAATGCCTCATACCGGATTCATGGTTTCGTTCTTCTATTTCATGTCAATATGAAGTCGGCCCAAAATAATGGCTTTAACTGCTCCTTTTTTAAAATCGCGAACACGGGAGGTGGCGGGGCGGCTTATATTAGGTTGATTAATCGCTGTGTCTAAAGGTACGTCGGACGTACCCGCAGCATTTCTTAAGATACGTCGGACGTACCCGTAAAATTTCTTAAAGATACGTCGGACGTACCCGCAAGATTTCTTAAAGATACGTCGGACGTACCCGCAAGATTTTTTAAAGATACTTCGGACGTATCCGCAAAACTTTTTTAAGTACGTCGGTGTATTCGGTTTCACTCGGCCCAAACATGCTGCGTATGTTCAGCGTTTTCCTCGCGCCGACGTCGCGTCGCCAGAAATGCATGGCGCCGTGAGCTGAAACTCGAGCGACGCCGATATCGGCGTCGACGCAGCGCGAGAGAGCATCGGAAAGCGAGCGGCAGCGTCCGTCTTCGCGTGGTTTGGGGTCGTTCCTTCAGCAGAAAACAATCAATTTCTTTTTAACTTACGGTAATCGGTTTGCCTTGAGACAAATTGCAAGCTATTTCTGTTCGCAAGCGCTCACCCATTTGTGGCTTTTTCGGCTTTCATCGGGGAGATCGGGGATCTGCGATAGCTTTGTGTGAGTTAAATGAGGGAGCTCTGGTTACATCGCATCCAGTATTAGCATAATGTGGCTTGTCAGCAAGATCGGTGCGTGACGAGCAAGTGTTATCAACGCCAGAATTCCGGGGCATTCCATTCCATTCGTAGCGCCCGTGGCTTGCGCAGGGGAGACTGGGGATGTGCGATAGCTGTTTTTGACTCAAATAAGGGAGCTGTGGTTACATCGCTTGTAGCACTAGCATTATTGTCCTCGGCTCCAAGATCGGTGCGCAAGAAGCAAGCGTTACCACTGCTCAAATCTCTCAAATACGACCAAAAGAAAGCACACCCAACACTATTCGTGGGCAGCCTCAGTTGGTACACCGAATTCTTCAATTTTCTCGTCTCCTTGCGTGGTCGAGCGGTTGAGAGCTGGGCTTCTGTTTTGAAAGTCCGTAGTTCGAATCCTGGCAACGACGTGTTTTTTTTTTTTTGTTTTTTTTTCGACGAAGGTTTGATCAGTTCTTTTTTACAGGGTACAGACAGGGTGCCATAGTACCTTGCCTTTCAACCTACAAATGACGTTCGACGGTAACCTCACTATCAAGGCAGCGCTGAAATTTGTTTTGCTTACAATTTGAATTCATGAACGTGCAGTCGGTACGCAACATGAAGGTTAAATCAAGTAGCAACTAAAGCAGTTGTGCGAGGTGCGTCTTCGTTTATCATTCTATCTTATTTTGTTCTGATTTGACCGCGATGGCTCGAGTACATTTCGCAACATTTCAATATTTGCCCGCCAACATACTTAGCAATAAATAAAGACGCCAAGCGATTTTTTTTTTTTTTTTGCTAAAGCTAAAGTCTTGATAATTGCAGTTCAAGAAGCGACAATAACTGCTCATAAACGACCTTCAACAGGATGACATACGTGTCCAGCAACGCCCGCCGACGCAGCGACTGGCGCGCGACTTCGCCGGTCTCCTGCGGGCCCGCGCGTTGACGCCGAACGACGCCGACGCTCGCGCGACGCGTGATTCGCGTCCAATATGGTTAGGGCTTTAAACAGAAACATATGAGGGAAAAAAAAAAGAAAGATACTCGCGTTCGCACATGATTTTGTTTCCCTCTTGCGAGACCCGTATTGGTCCGCATTCGATCTCTGACCTCAGCGAAGGCTCTAACCGCCCCTTCAAATAAGGTCCAACTAGAGAACACGAGGGAAAAAAAAATACATTCTGCGTCAGGTAGGCATCGTTAGATTCTTGGCTTATATACAGCAAACGCGTGATGGTTTTGCCGTCGATGGCTCGAGATAACCAGGCTAGTTTCGAGCAACGCCGCTTTCGAGGCCACTTGGGCCCTGTACGCCGACGTATCTTTAAGAAATCTTGCGGGTACGTCCGACGTATCTTTAAGAAATTTTGCGGGTACGTCCGACGTATCTTTAAGAAATTTTGCGGGTACGTCCGACGTATCTTTAAGAAATTTTGCGGGTACATCCGACGTACCTTTAGACACAACGTTGATTAATACACGACTCAATGCGGAATTGATTTCTGAAGGCGCTGCGCCAACGTTGTTCAGCTTTCTTGCTTTCTCATTGCTAACTCTCTAACAGGTAATGTCAACAAACTTGCTCAAGCAAAGCAAGAGAGAAAGAGAGGACGGAGGGAGGGATGGAGGGAGGAAATGTACTGCTATCATGCTTTGTTAAAGTCGGCTTTTTTGCAACTAACACCTACAACAGAGTGAAGCCAGCTTTTCAGGCAGCCAAAAATCTCAAGCTCTCACTGTAGTTCACGTTTGATTGCGCGGCTTTCTTGCCTTAAGAACTATTAAACAGCAAAACCAACTTTACAGGCAGGCAGAAATTTAAGCTCCGACAAATGGGAAACTGGTTGGTACTCGTTTATGTATGACTGCATGAGTCCAATTTGACTCGGCTGCTGTGCTATTGTAGCATGCACGATGATGTCGGGTATCCAAAGGACGCCAGTTGTTTTGGAGGAGCAAAACGCAAGCGCATCCGCGAATAAGGGTTTTGATTGATTGATTGATGGATTGATTGTTTAACGCGCCGACGCAACGCAGGCGATGAGGCGCGCCGTAGTGGAGGGCTCCGGATTAATTTTGACCACCTTGGGATCTTTAACGTGCGCCGAAATCTCGAGCACACGGGCGTTTTGCTTTTCGCCTCCATCAGAAAAGCGCCCGCCGCGGCCGGGAATCGAACCCGCGACCTCGTGCTCAGCAGCGCAACGCCTTAGCCACTGAGCCACCGCGGCGGGTTTGATTGATTGATTTTAGGGTTTAACGCGCCAACGCAACGCAGGCGATGAGGCGCGCCGCAGTGGAGGGCTGCAGATTAATTTTGACCATCTGGGGTTCTTTAACGTGCGCCGAAGTCTCGTACACACGGGCGTTTTAGATACGGCGCATCTCTTGCTCTGAGGCATGTCCCTCCTGCGTCGTCGGCGTCCGTCCGCACGTCACCTGCGCATGCGCGACTCTCCTCCGTTCGTCTCTCCCACAGCTGTGCGCAACACTCTCACTCCGGCGCATTAGCATAACGACAGCTGGCGCGCTTGGTTAGCGCGCGCTTCGCTGCGTTAACGCTGCGTTAACAGCTGCTCCGGTGCGCATGTGCGCGCATGCGCGACTCTCTCCCGCGGTCTCCTCTCCTTCAAGCGCTGTGAATATAAAGCGGGTATCGCTCCGCGCCGGTTCAGTCAGCGCTCGCTCTCGTTCTTCTCGAACATCGACGATGAAACCAAGATTCGACCACTGCTGCGGCAACCGTTCACTGTGCACTTTACTGACCATAAAGTCACCATTCTTAAATGTAATAAAGAGCTGGGTGGTGGTCGCTAAAACACGTGTACTCTCTCATTTCGCGTATGCATGCGCCGCATCACACCAGGGTTCCCTCGCGGGGAGATGGGGGCAATTTTGCTTTTCACCTCCATCAGAAAAGCGGCCGTCGCGGCCAGTAGTCGAACCCGCGTCCTCGTGCTCAGCAGCACGACGCCTTAGCCGCTGAGCCACAGTGGCGGGTGCGAATAAAGTTTTTGAGAATTAGAACCCACCCCCCCCCCCTTTTTTTTTCTTTTTCTTCGTTCGGATGCACATTTAGAATACGAAAAGGCCCAGTCCTACCTCTGTTTGTTGAGGTTTGGAAGGGGGGAGGATATATGTATTCATTTGCCCACCTCCTTGAAATGTATCATAGAGCCTCAGAAGGCGCTGTCATGCGGGAGGAGTGGCCTGTCAGTTTTCTTTTTTTTAGAAATGATTTACATTGGTGGATGGGAATGGATGCGATGGGAAGTATTATTGGGTGGGTATTATTATTTCTATTGACTTTTATATAGTGTTATTGATTTTTCTTTCTGCAGAAGTCAGCGGTACATTTCAAAATTCCGTTTTCTGTGTGTTTGTGCGTGCAGACACGGCAACGTGGCACCGGTCGCACCAGTCCCTGGCGTCTTCGAACACTGTCTCCCAGCCGGGATACAGTTCCTACACTACCGAGTCATGCATCAACGGTGGTCCATTGTCCCAGCAGGTGAGGTGCCCAAGCGGTGTGTCGTCTCACAAGAGTGCCTTCTAATGCGTAG
Organism: Haemaphysalis longicornis; assembly: GCA_013339765.2. Taxonomy (NCBI): domain Eukaryota; kingdom Metazoa; phylum Arthropoda; class Arachnida; order Ixodida; family Ixodidae; genus Haemaphysalis; species Haemaphysalis longicornis. Next base: position 48,276,077 of record CM023453.1, read on the forward strand.
CATTCTTTGCGGAGTACCCCCACAGCCAGGACAGTGTAACGCCATGTATTTCCGCAATAATGCATATTTCGCGAAAGTTCCAGATGTAATCGTTGTAATAACATAAAAGAGCATAACTGGTCGGACGAAATTTAGGAAAACTAAAAAATAAAAAATAATTACGCAAAATAGCAAAACGTATACCACATGCCATTTCCGCAATAATGCAGATTTCGCGAACGTTCCACCTGTAGTGGTTATAATAGCGTAAATGAACATGATTGTTCAAACAAAATTTTGAAAAATTAAAGAAATAGTAAAAATATAAAATTACGAAAAAAGGCGAACCGTGTAACACCCTGGTTTTCCACAATAAGGAAGATTTTGCGAAAGTTTCACCTGCAATCGTTATAATAGCGTAATTGGACATAATTGGTCGGACAGGATTTAGAAAAAAAAACAAAAAAAAAATAGATGGAGAAAACTCACATTCCAGACAGGCGGCATGAGAATGCTACGCATTAGTAGATAATTCTCTGAATTTTTGCGGAATTTTTTTCCCCTTAAGAGAGCATGAGGGAAACATGTATTCTTTATTTTAAAGAAACAGCCTTCGATAGCACGGTGAACTACATCCGGGCCACGAGGAAGCGTATTTCTAAAACTTCCGCACAAGGTTGCCATAGGAATTTGTGTGATTTATTACGACAAGAAATCAACGCACCGGCAGGATTCGAGCCTGTGTCTGGTAGATTAACGGAGTTAGAGTCGGTCGTCTTACCCACTCGGCAACGACTGTGAGTTAACACCCGAGAGTCAAACAGCTTACTCACTCGGCTGTGACTAAGGGGGGAGGAATCACGCCACCTACTCGGTACAGAACACGTGATAGGGTACACGTTGCACCTGCTGGCGCCTAGTTTAAGTGCGCGCGCTCCGTTCGTTCGTTCGTTCGTTCGTCTTCGCCGTTATAGCAACAAATATGGAGTAAAGGTTGTTGCGGCAGCGAAGAAGAAGCAAATTGGCTGCAGTCGTGGACATAAACCGTCGTGAGGGTCGTGAAGGTTGCGTACAGCTTCGCTGCCTGCAAGCCTTACACGTTAGTGGGAGCTTCCTCCATTTTTTGGCAATTTTTGATTCGTTTTTGACGCCGTAGCCACTGAGCCATCGCGGCGGGTATCATAGAAATTTGTCTCGAGCACTGAGAGGGGGATATGGTTCCTGCTGGTTTTGTTAAAACTTTATTCCCGCAAGTACAAATAAGCCAGGGCCGTAACTGGTGAGGCGCTGTGATTGTGACGGGCTTTCCAGTGTGTTGCAACAGTGCGCAGGTGGATACCCGCATCGAAGCCATTCTCTAAATGGACACGCTTTGCCTCTCTCTCTTGTAGGTGTACGGACTTCTAGCCGGCAGCGGAGGCGCTGCTGGTGCTTCCTCGGGAGGGCCGTCGTCGCTCAGCGTGCCAGACTTCCACATCCCGGCGCTGAGCGCGGCCAGCGACATGACCTGGTCTCCGGCTGCGGGCCTCGTCAGCTCGGCAGCCGCGCTGTCGCACGCCAGAGCAGCCGAAGCGCCGGCGTCATCCGCCGGAGTGTTCGGCCACCATGCCGCCTTCGGAGCAGCCTCGGACAATTTCGGGTACGGATTCGCAGCGCGTATTTGCGAGGCGCCGCGCAGAGCGGCGTGTTTCAGCGCGATTTCCACTCAACGACACTTTTCAATGACCGGTATCAAAACATAAACTGGGGAAACTCAAGGCATGAAATGAAGGAGAAATGAAAGAAGCAGGAGATGACCATGAAAATTAAAGACAGCTGAGCATGACAGTTAAAAAAAAACATAGCATAAACAAAAAGAAATACGGTTGCGAAAAAAAAAACATATTTTTTTGAGCTTTTGATTTCACATGAACGCATTCCAACTCACCCGGCTATCGAAGGATCGACATTTGGGCGAGCTAGTATTGGTTGAACATCTTCGAATAACAGCGTAAAAACACAGGCACTAGCGGAAGAAAATGTCAGGACGACGCTGTAATTTTCGTCCTGTCATCCTGTCATTTTATTCCGCTAGTGTCTGTGTTTTTACGCTGTTATTCGAAGATGTTCATCCAGCTATCCTTTCTTTTGTTTGTAACAAGCTAAAATAGGCCCGAAAAGTTGCTCACCTGATTCTTCTAAGATTTGGCTCTGTCAATGAGTAAATTAAGCAGGAAAGGGAGAAGGGAACGCTTACAAGATTTGGCATAGCGTTTGTTTCTCCGAACGTGCCAACCGGCGTTTAAACCTTGACATTCGGGCCCAACTTTTCTTCTGTCTTGCTCTCCTTTGCAGTGGAATGATCGCAAACACAGAGGGATTCATATCGAGCACGTTCAACAACCTCAACAGCTCCCACAGCGCCATGGGTATGGACGTGAAGCCGACGTTTCCGTACGGCAGCCAGTTCGCTTCGGGTGAGTGCTCGCTGGGGTCAATCGACCAAGATATTTACGAATGGACGAATAGCAATGCTTAATAAGTGAATAAGTAGCAAATAATATTTTCTTCGAACAATTTCAAAGCGAGTAATTTGGACAGTTGCAGAAAAAGTGACCACCAGCATCTCTGAAAACTATGAGAAACTCAACTGGTCCTTTGTTTTTGAATAACTCCATCGAAAAATGCAAAGGGTTATCACAATAGCTGTGTTCTTAAAAATTGCTTGGCATTTCATGCACTAGTAAACACTTCCCGACAATATTTTTCAGTGCTAGCTTGAAATTGATTTTGCCAATAGCAAGCGCTGTGCAGACTAAAAGCTTTCAGTTCAGAGTTTTTTTCTTTTTTTGTTTTTTTAATTAATGCGCCAAAGGCTATGATGCAGTTTTCTTTCGTTTTTTTAGTGCTAGACTTACGTTGCTGCTGAAAAAAAAATGGCTTCGTGATTGGCGTACCAAAACAAAACTATATCATCACATTTCGTTTGTTAGCCGGGACCTCATCCAGTGATATGCCGTGGCGAAGGTTGGACGTATCAGGAATTCGTAGCCAAGGCGACTGAGTAGATTACAGCGGTGTAAGCTTGAGTTGTTCAACTTGGTTAACATGATGGGCCTCGCGGAAGTTCTTTTAGAGGGAACCCCATCTGACAAATTTGGCCGTGGAAGTTGTTGGGGGAGCGCTATAGCGCTATCTTGTAGGCTTAGCGAATTATGATGTCCAGTTTTTGAATTTCACTTTTTTGGGGAGCTAAGTATGGGGTTCCTTACGTGATGTGAAAGGAGACCCCCGAAGTCGTTTTCTTTGAGCCCCTTTCGACTATGAGTCATACGTCTATGATTTGTAATGTAGTGCGCCTTGCATTGCAAGGGATAGTTAAAATGCTTGCACCATCCGGTTGGATCGTTAGCCCAAGAACGCGTACGATGTTATGTCAATAATATGTCGATTATGTGTAATATAACGGGGAGAGTCTTTTCAGGTCGTTGAGCCGCATCACGTGCCCATTGAATGAAATGAAACTAAAAAAAAAAACGTTTTGTTACTTTCGGCTTAGCTTACGTTAGTCCTACAGTCTTTTTTCAGGAACCGCGATGCCGTGGAACAACCTGCAAACAGACTTTCCCCTTCTCACAGTGACATTGAAGCTAAAAAGAATATTTGGCGCTAAAGCTACGTCATGTAAATGTGATCCAATGTATGTTGCGCAACAGTGATCTTCACATAACTGTTGAGCATGGCTTTAACAGTGCTTTAATTGTAACCGTCCGTTGTCGCGCTCCATTTCAGGCGCAAGTGCCAACCAGATGTGCAAGGACTTCGACATGCCTGTCACGGCACTGGCAAGCCTGCGACAGAAGTCCCGAGAACACGCCGTGGCGCTAGGTCTTTTCTGAACACCGGAAATGCTGCGGTGTCGTTTGGTTCAGATAACGAGACCGAGCCAAATTTTGAAGTTAGGGACCTGCATACATTTTCGTGATTTCGGTTTATTTCGTTTCGTCTTCCCCAATCCTCTCTTGAACGCTTGAACTCCGTTCGAGCTTTCCCCGGCGCTACGCAATTATTCGATTTCAGAGAAATCAAGTGTACTCATTGAGATTCCACGGCTTGGCACTGTGGCAAGCTCCTATTCTCTGAATATCCACTTCCACACTGCAGGAGAGTGCATCGAGCTCTGCTCCTGCATGGTTAACCTCCAACCCAGACTTTCCCGTCGCTTTTCTCCTTCCCCTCCAGGCTATTTCTTGAAGCCTGGATACATCTTTCAATAGCCACATCAAAAGAGAAATGCCGTCCCGTTCATTTTGTCGTTTAATGTGTCTTCTTTCTTCTTGCAGCGTAAGCCGTAAATTCGGGATTCGCTGCATTCACTATGTATAAGTTCACACGGTCAAATTGATGCATGTCCCAATTGAATATGCCATAGTGTAAATACATGCATACTTACGGAAGCGCATAGCGACCGAGGGAGATTTCCAAAGCTTGATAAAATAGCCAGTTAAATAACAGCAATCAATAACAATCAACCAGCCAATAAAATTAGAGTAGCACACAACTCTAGGTAAACAGCTCATCAAACAAGTATGTACTCGTACAATCAGCAAACAGTTTCAGGCAAAAATCCACAATTGATTTCAACCAACGAATTGTTTTAATCAATAATAACTTCAGCTGACAATAAAATTCCCAGAACTACCGAATTGTACTTTTTTTCTTCAAATTTTGTTTGTTAGTTCCTAGCCCTTTTTGATTTTCAGTGACCACATTCGTGAGCATTATAACAGGACGAAAAAGGGATGACATTCATACAGCTACTCCCAGAGGTTAAAATATTGATACGGAATGCTCAACTGTATATTACATCCTAAATGGCTGCTGTATTGCTTTATTTATTTATTTTTTCTTTCATAGAAGCACTAGACTTTGAAATTAGCTTAAATGAAGCTGCCAGTATTCGGGTTTACAATTGTTCTGAAAAAAAAAATGATGCAGAACAAGAATTGATGTCACGAAGTGTCTCCTTCGGAGACCGTCACCTCAAATAGCATGGGACGGGTTTGTAAACGTACGCTCCCCGATAATGTTGCAAACGCATACAAAACATTGCCAACGGCGAACTGTATTTCCTTCCAGCAAATGTAACAGGTGCTTCAAGATGGTCTACTTTATGGGAAGTACATCTTTTCAGTGTTGAGCGGAATACATTGCATTGAAAATTCGCTAAAGGTCTCTCAGGTCGCTAAATGGACAACAAAAAAAAAGCTTCATAAAAGCTATTTTTGTGTTTTATGCTGTGTCTGTCTAGCAAGGGTGGCGAGGTTTTTCTCTGTGTGCGTGCCTCGTTATCTATTGCTGCCTTTGTCAAGTCTTCCCAATACGATAAAATTTTGTTTCAGTGTTGTCAACGAAAGGGAGAACTACTTTTCTTGAGGATGCTGTTTGTAATACTTCATCGCGATATTCCGTTCCCTTGTGAGTACAAGCCTGCCGTTTCCTGGGCACACTCAGCGCCATCCACTGCTTCACTTAGACCCCTAGTTCTATTCTTTCATAGCCTAGGGATAGAATCGTGTTTTTTGGAGCGAGCGCACGAGGTTCGAACCCCAGCAATGCCAATATTTTTTCCAACACCCGTGATTTTATTTTATTGTAAAATGCTGTCATAGCTCAATTCTACGTATTCTCTTCGTATATTAAAGTGGTTTCGGATCTTTTAGAGAGGTGGAGCGCGGCATTTCAGCACGTTTAATTAACGTTTTGCCTCGCAACGGAAGTGCCAGGCTTGTACGTATCTTGAAACGGAATATCGCTGTTGAATCACCTACAATGTTCCGCCAGCTCCCATATGCTTTCAGCATGAATGCTCAGTCTGTCTTTGCAGATTCTACAATGCAACAGTGCCAAATATATTTTTATACAACGCTTTTGAACCATGCCTATTTTCGGAACCTGATAAACGTACATTCAACCAAGTTGTTAATGGAGCTCGCATGCTGATGGAGCTCTCACTCACAGCTGTACAGTACATATCTACTACATATCAAAGGAAGCCAATATCGCTGCTTCTGCATTTTCGTATACGTCAACACCGTTTGCCAGTAAAATGCTGCCATAATTAGTCATAATCGTGTGCCAAAGACGCTAGCACGAGTACCTGTATAGTTTTGGAATAAGAAGCGGCGTGTCGAATGCTTATACGAGAAACCAAATGATGCAATAAAGAATGAACATACTCATGATACTGCGTGTAGTTGGTAATTTGTTCAGTTACTGTAATTTACACAAACATGGCCAAATATGACTTCGCAATACAATGTCAGGTAGGTGACAGCGCTGTGGATCTCCTTAAGAAGACAGCGTCTCGTGAAGGACGTTAGTAGATGCAAGCTGATCACCAAGAAAAATTCGAGGGAGTTCCTGTCCTCAATTTTGTGCTCCGTACCCTGAGTACACACTGGTTGTATACTTCCTTTTAGTGGCAAAGACAGCCTATTATTTGATTTCATAGTGCTTGTTGTTCAATGGGCTCCAGCACATACCCTAATGATTCCACAGATAATTTCTTTCTTGTCAACTCAACTCAGAAGCAGCAACTTATCCGATACAGTTTTATTTATTCACCTATTGTAGTCTCTCATAATCTATGGGGGAGGGGAGCCTTTCTGCATGATTATTTAACACCACTTTCTATTTCTTCGCATCATATCCAGGCATACGAACGAGCCTTCAGGGTACACTTCCTGCAACATTCTTTGTATATAGTTGATGTCCGAACTCCCTGAACAAGATAATGGTTTTTCTCAAATCTCAAGTGGTTTGATGTTCTCCCCGCACTCTTATCTCTGACTCCTTCCAATCAGGCTTCCTTCGAAGCAGTCTAAAGACTGCTAAGCAGTCTTAATGATAATCTGCCTTAATCTGTAATAACCCCTCTAAGCGGTCTTAAGACTAAAAAATTTGGGAGGAGGAGGAGGAGGAGGTAGCCTTTATTGTGGCAGGAAGACTCTACGTCAAGTGGGGCAAGGGGAAGTACAGGGGGGGGGGTTATAACTTGGGACATCTTAAATGAGTACAGTTCGACCAAAACAGGTGGGCTCCTTAAGAATGCTGAAGAGGCCGCGTGGGGTGAGGAGAGCAGGCTCACGACTCTAGACTGCTCGCGCTTAGACCGCTTTTTAGGGAAAAGTGTGCAAATTAAAGCCAGCATGGAGGGTTTCAGTGTACGAGGGTCGATGTAAAGAGAGGCTGTATTGGAGGGAGGAGGCTTGAAGGTTTCTGTAGCGCGCGAACTTCGGGCAGTGCCAAATTAGGTGCTGGAGATTGGCGGGAGTGGGGGAGGCACAGAAGGGACATCGAGGCGGTAGAGACGGGGTGTACCATTTACGGAAGGTCTCAGGGGTAAGGCTAGCATTAGCAAAATATTTGTTTATGAAAATTTCGGCTGATCTTGGGAGCGGGGCAGGGCGGATAAAAAGCCGGTTGGAGTCAGGGCCTTGAGGCGGTCTTTTTTTTTCTTTTTTGTAACGTAGAAGCTGTATCGCTGGTGGTAATGTCTCAGTAGGTGGAGGAGCCAAGTCGGGTAGCAGCGGAGGACTAGAGGTTATACACTCCCGCGCAGCCGAGTGGGCTGCCTGGTTCCCCGGTGATGACTCCTCGTGTCCAGGTGACAGTCGATGCGAACATGAATGCCGCTAGATTTCAGGATGGAGATCTGATGAATGATTTTGTTGGCGATGGTATTGGTCGACGTAGGACATTTTAGAGTCTGTAGGGCTTCGAAAGAGTCTGTCAGGATGCGTATGGGAAGGCACGGAGGAGTCAAAGTCAAACATGAGGTAGTCTATGGCTTGAACAATAGCATGGAGTTCCGCTTCGAGGATGGTAGCACATGGAATATTAAGGGATCGTTTGCCTTGGATGGAGGGAGGTCAGGAGAAGCCCATGCGGTGCCAACTAGCGGAGGAGAAATGCTCGCGTCGGTGTAAATGTCGATTCGTTGGGGAGTTTACGGTTTCGGAGAGCGTTGATGCGGGCAGCGCGGACGGGGCGGGCGTTGCGCGGGACGGGATGGGTGGCCGTAGAGTCCGTGACAGAAGGGCGGCTCCACGGAGCGAGAGGCGATGGGATGTCGGGGGTTCAGGCGGCTTCAGATTATCCCAGGCGATGATAGAGAACACCTTGATGAGTTAATGTGCGCTTATGAAGGGTTGATTCACTTGCTCTTTAATTATATTTTCCAGTGGGGGAAGAGCAACTGCAGCTTGCAAGTTCTCCAGACGAGTATGTTTTGGTAGACCGCTGATGGTGCGAAGGGTGGCTCGGTGCAGCTGTTGAAGCGTTCTCATGGCCGTTTTGTTGAGGTCGTAGGTTTGGGCTGCGCAAGTTATGGTACCAATTGCGACGGCGTGGGCTAAAGTTTGGGTTGCCTTCTGGCTTGCTCCACCAAATTTGTTCGAGAGGCGATGTATGGCATGTTGAATTGTTTTCCACTTAGCTTTCAGCTGCTGTAACCATATTGACGGGCTGTTTTTGTGTCCGATTGGGATTCCGAGTAGTCGTATGGGTTGAAAACTAGCTGTTATTGGAGAGATCTTGTTTCCTTATCAGACAATCAGACACCCTCATTCATAAAGAACTTCCAACTCCTCTCATATACGATTATCATGGGCGTTGTTACGTGGACGAAGGCGTACAAGTACGGTACTCCGTCATGTCGAGGTAGCGTGGTAAGCGGGAGGCTTGGAGGGGAGTTGCCTCCGTTCCGACGATGAAGAGCCAAAAGCCAAACTTAACTTCTTTAATGTACGGCGAGTACAAAAAAGCGATGGTACAGGAAGCAGCGCACTGGCGTGCTCACAACATGACAACTCGAACGGGCAGAGAAACGTTCTCAACAGAGCCCGAATGCGCACTGGCCTCGGCTCGCGGAAGGGCGAGCAAATATACGCAGAATTCCCAAACGACAACAGGCGTTCAGCGTGTTGTGCGTTTGCATGATTGTTGGTACACGCCTTTGCTAGACCCACTTTCGACCGGTTCCTGCAACGGTTGTCACTGTGACTCAATGGCCCGGGCCGCCGCGCGGCAGCCAGGCTCCGACTCACCGATGCACAAAGGTTCCTGCACAGCTGGATTTATCGCCACACACGGAACTTCCCTGCAAAGCACAAAACTTTACCGGCGTGTGACGTGCGCCCAGGGCAACGACGAATCTCTTCGCACTGAATCGTAACAGCGTTCATCGTGCCTTCGAAGAGCTCCATTCAAGTCTCCTTCACTCCTCAGTCTCTCGATAATCTATACAAAATAATTTTTGTATTCCGCAGACTTCGCCCTTACCTGGTTGATGGCATAAATGCGATATATAGTTGAGCAGCCCTTCCTAAATCTTTCACTCTGACATGGCGCTCTTTGGCCTCGGTGCCCTTGTGCCATAACCAAGTACATACATGCTTCCTAAATCCTGCCGGTTCTTTAGGCTACTGGGAATGTATACGTCGCTTGTACAGCTATTATTAACCTTGATGTAGGGGTGGGTGATTGATCGAATGATAGTGTTGCGATTAATTTTTTGACCGGTTAACCGGCTGACGTCATGCGAGCAACATGAACCAAGAGTGAATGTTGAAATACTGCGGAAACATGCCTGGAATCATACTCGTGTTACACAACCGGCCTTACGTCACAACCGGAAACGAGGCAAGCACCCTCACAGATGACACTGATAAAAACCGCAAGATGATAGCCAAGACGCACGGAACAACGGCCATTTTAATGCAAACACAAGGACCTCTACAAAGCACAAAAATCGGCGAACGGGAACTCCTATCGCTTTGGCGTTGGATATACTACGTAAGTAAACTAAGGTTGTTCAGCGCCCTCCCCAATTAAGGAGAGGACATCGACTGGTGCCGATGTTCCTGATTCCAGAAATAGTGTGAGTGACAACAAGCACGGGGATAAGGATCCCGGCGTCATCAGCGTCATGAATGATGATCAGCTTACCTCATCTGGAATGTGTAGGTCTAGAAACACTCTGATGCCCAAAAATGTTAGCCGACTTCATTGAGAGTAAAAATTCCCGTCAAACGTTTTTTAGATGCAAAGCATCTCTTAGTCGACCCTCCATCGTCCAGCGTCCGCACCTCTCCTCTCCATACCATTCTCTCCCCTCCTCCTCTCCACACCACCTGTGCACTACGCGCGCTGCTCCTCCTCTCCCCTCTCCGCACTAGCTGTCCAATCACGCGCATGCGCGCTGCTCCTCCTCTCCACTCTCTCTGCTCTGCAAATAAACCCGGTCCGCGCTCCGCTCAGTTGCTTCTTCGGTACTGCGCCGTCCGATGACTGGAAATGGACGCCAACGATTCCGTCAGCGAACTGCCTGGCGCACCTTCAACTAGCGCCAGCCAGCACACTGTCAGAACCGCGAGCACCTCCGAAGACAAGGCTGCACAGAGGAGAGCTCGCGAGGCCGAACGTAAACGGCAGCGTCGAGCAGCGGATTCCTCGCTTCGAGAACGAGAAGCCGCTTTGAAACGCCAGCGGCGAGTAGCTGATCCAGATTGCACGGCTTTGCATCCCCTCAGGGTTCCCCCGTGGGAAGATGGTGTAACTTTTTTTTGCAACTTTTGTACCTAACCAACGCATTCGATTAGTCGATCAATTGACCGATTATATTTGCCTGCCAATTAACCGGGTTAAATTTTTTAACCGATGCCCAGCTTAATAATAGGCAACTTGCATACAACAGAGATTAAGTTAATGGTCTGTAATTTGGCATTTATTTGGCATCTCCTTTCTTAGCAATTACGATCAGGTTGGCGTTTTTTCAGCCTATGGCGGCCCCTTTAATGTCCTTAGGCATTCTAAAAATACTTTTGAAACCTTTGCTGGTACAGTATCTCATCAACTCTTTCAAAGATCCGCTGTTATTCTGTCGTCCCCTGAGGCTTTCTCTTTTTTTAATACATCTACATGCACTATCCTCCTCGTCTTAGGTTGTTCTAACCTCACGAACCCCGCTCTTTCTGTACTGTTTCCTAGACCAACGTTGCTATCGTACATATGTACACGCATGGAACGTTTCCGCGGCCTTCAGAGGCTCAGTCACCTTAATCGTCATGCTATTGGTTTCTTCCCCGAGTGCAGTCGTTCGATCCCTGCAAGTCGCACGCTTCTCCACTGTACTTAGTGGTCAACTGCACTAAATTTTTTCTTTGTTCAAATTTGGTAAAGATTAGCAGCTTAAACATGTGAAGCCATCATGGCAAAATCCTAAGACGGGTAGTACAGTGGCTATTCTAGCCACTGTACTGGTAGTCACATGACACTTTAACTAGAAGGATTGAAAGTAGAATGCAGCAGATGACGTTGCATCCGGCGGAGAGACCCCAAAACAAGTTCCGGACGGTCCCGCTACGGAGAAGAGGAACCTGTCCTGCCGATCTCGCGCTTCGCCCATTACCAAGAGAAGAAAGAGACACAAATACAATGAAGCAGTCAAGAGGTCTTTGATAAGTATCACCAGACTTTCGCCTTCATGCATAGCACGGAAGCGGACTTAAGTGCCCCTAGGATGGAACTGCAGCAACGCTTATAATTTGTTGGCTGTTGGACTCAGCTCGGCACAGCCGCCAAATTCTCAGCCATAATCTTCCAGCTGGCCAGATCGTACTTTTAGGGGCGAAGCCCCTTAGGGGCTCTGGCTGTTGGCGTCTCCTGTCGCCGTGGTCGTTGCATGTAGTCACGGTACTAAAACACCGGGGCACTCGTTTTCCAACGCCTCGCGCTAGAAAGCATCGTGCTTCAAGGACACGAGACCTTACAGCAAAGCTGTATACCTCTACCACCTCACGGTTTCACCTCCGTGGGCAAATACGCCAAGGTGGCAAGAATAAACTTATACACTGCATGCTGAGCCCTCCCCAGGTTTCACGTTAGTGGAGATGGCCCGGTTTTATGGACTCCGGCACCCTCCGGCTCGAAAGCAACAAGGCGGCTACCGAGAGAGAGAGAATCTACTTTATTTGGAACTCTGGATTTCGGGTAGGGGAGTGACGGTGGCCCAGAGGGCCGCCGCGACCTCGGCGGTCGTGGTCCGAGCACCCAGAGCCTGTTCCCAGAGGTTGTGGGAGGATAGAGGGGGGAAGGGGTCGCGCGGACACTCGCAGAGCGAGTGATAGAGCGTGTCCGGCGCGTCACACAAGGGACAGTTCGGAGAGGAAAAGAGGTGAGCGTACGTATACGCACTAATAGAGCGCGGTGAGCAAAGGAGTGCGTCTGAAGAAGGCGCCACATGTGGGCAGCCTCGGCAGTGAGGGAGGGGTGGGGAGGGGACGTTGCCTGCGAAGGCGGCTCCCGAAAAAGCTCGTTCCCGGAACTTACACTGCTCAAATCGAAAGGATAGTGTCGGGAGTTTCGAAGCGCGAACCGGCGCGGTCCATTGGAAGAAGCGCGAACAAGGAAAAGGCTAGTCGCATGGCGCTTTCAAACGTCCCACATTTCGAGAAAGGCCGCGCCTGCTTTCACCGGATGTCCGAACGGCTGGAACCCGGCGGAGAGGACTCGCTTTTCCCCTTCCCCCGGTCCTCAGCAGCAAAATGAAGGGAAGGTGAAGACGGAGAGACAAGGTCCGGGCGCCGGAGCTCTCGGCCCGTCATCTTCGGGCTCCACCCGAGCGCTGGTTTCCAGCTGCCCGAGTGTAATGTAAATGTACAATTTCGTATCGGAAGCTGAGTTTGTCGGTTGAAGATCTCTGGGGTCAGATCCTCGGCGCTGCTGCGGTTTGGAGGAGGAGCCCCGGGGAAATTAGTTAACTGATGGGTTTCCAACACGCCTCAAGAGCTAATGAGGCTCACATAACGAGCCAGTGCGAGCGACTTGCCCAGACTGCTATGGGGAGGTATGTCCTTCAGGGACTGGGTATTGGGCACTGTACTCACTTTGCACAACTGCTGCTGTTACGAATCGGCCAGCGCCGCCGTACTTTCCCGCATCACTCCTCGGCTGTGCGGCGAAGCCACTGCGTGCGCCTTTCAGCCGTCAGGCGCCAGCATGTTCATTCAAGTTTCGACAAGCCGGGCCAGACGCCTCGCTTTCAACGCGCTTCAAACTTCGATGGTTGCCGGCCCGGCGGGGCACGTTTCAACGCGTTTCAAGGACACAGAGGCCCCGTCGATCGCAGCGGAGTCCTCCTCTCTCCCCTCTCTCGGACTCAACGTGCGCCGAGGCTACCGACTGTCACGAACTCTGGAAAGAGCGTTGTGTGTGTCTGTGACGTTCGTGGCGTGTTGCCGCTTGTTGGCGTTTTGACCGTTACGGCTTTTGGGTATAAATAGAAGCCGCCCAAGCGCTGTAACTCATTCCCGTTTGAGCAGCGAATCCATGCTGTCGCTCTGCTCGAGTCCTGTATTGTAACCTCGCCCGTCGGGGCATTGTTTTTTTTTTTTTTGGCTTCGGCTCACCTCTCGCTATGAAGTAAACAGTTACGTTAGCCTACGGCTTTTGGACTTCACGGCTGCAACAGCGGCTGGCCGCTCGCACCATACATGCTACCACTCGTATGTCGGAGGCCACGGAGCTCGGATCGGGTGCCCCCGCCCGGTCGCAACAACTGGTTGGCAGCGGTCGGATGGCAACTTCGAAACACCTGGAGCCAGCGGTGCGAGACCCAACACCACGGACGTCAAGGCGGCTTCGGACTTCGCAGAATTCACGGCGGTCAATGGTGAGTGCGGGACTTTTCTTCACTGAGTTTTACCAGGCTTCTGAGGATAGCTTGTAGGGCGTGTGTTTTTGTCGCGTGGGTTATTCGCGCAAAACATTTTTTGGAGCAGTGGGAAAGCAGTACTCTAGACCGGCCATGATTTGAAGGGCGTTGAAAAAACCGCAGTTGTTGGAGCTTGCAAAAGAGTTGCGCTTGGATGTTACGGACGCGCTGAGAAAGCCAGAGCTGATACAGGCTATACTCGCTGTTGGGGCTGACGATGACGAGCTGTCTGAGTGCATTGAGCTGATCAATGGCAGGGAGACCGCTAAACGTCAGGCTGCAGAGGCTGAGCGCCAGCGTGAGGAACGCGAGGAGAAAAAGCGAGAACAGGGACGCGAGGAAAGAAAGCGCGAAGAGGAACCCGAGGAAAAAAAGCGAGAACAGGAACGCGAGGAAAGAAAGCGAGAACAGGAACGCGAGGAAAGAAAGCGAGAACGGGAGCGACAGCATGAGCTGGAAATGAAGCGTCTAGACATCGAGGCATCTCGATCTAGGCGTGAGAGTGACAGCAGCGCGCCAAGCGTGCAGTCTGCGGCGACTGAGAGACCTACGTTGCGAATGTGTGACCTAATGCGACCCTACAAGGTAGGAGAGGACATCTGTCTTTTAGGGGCGAAGCTCCTTAAGTCATGGGTCTGTCCATCCCTTGTGTCTCGTGGTACGTGACCGTCGCATGCTTTCGGAGATGTCGCAAAGTGGGCCGCGTTGCACGCGCAAGAACCGGCTGCAACCGGCAGCGCAAACTCGGCACCGGGAGCGCGAGCTTGTCTGTGTTCGCCAACGGAGGCGCGAGCGCACGTGCACTGCGAGGGGGAGATCACGCAAGAGATCACGCCACGAACGCAGGCAGTCGTTCTCGGAGATCGAACGAGACGCAAGGACCTTTGCTCGTTTCCTCTCGTCTTGTTCGGGCACAAGTTCGCCCTAAATAAAAGTTCTTTCTTTACCGTTGATCCTACGTGACAAATTGTGGTGGAGGTGCGGGGTAGTCCTCGATGGCGCGGGGTCTTTCACCAGGTCTGGGCCTGGGAGCATTGACTCCGAAAATAAAAGTTGATTTGTACAATGTACGCACACAGTCTTACGTCTTTCTTAATGATGTAATGGGCGAACTTTCACGGGAGAGTTACGGTTACCGATGATCTCCCCCTCTCGAGCTTCGCCCCACTTATCATTCATTCCGTGGATATGGCGTGATTTTTTTTTGGTCAACTTCGAGCGTACGTGTGAGAGGGCCCAGTTTAGCCGAGACTCATGGCCGCAAAAGCTGCTTACGCTTTTGCCAGGTGAGGCATCCGACGTGATGGCCCGCTTGCCAACGGAAGAGGCGGAGGACTACGAGAAAGTCAAGTCGAGCCTCGTGCGTAAGTACAGGCTGTCAGCAGAGGCGTTTCGCCAGAAGTTCCGTGAAGCCGAGAAAGCTAGGGGCGAGTCGTACTCAGAGTTCGCCTACAAGCTGAGGGCTAATATGGAAGAGTGGCTCAAAGAGGCAAAGGCTTTCGGAGAGCACGACAAGGTAGTTGAGTGCTTCGGTCTTGAGCAGTTTTACCGCCGTCTACCAGAAAACCTGAGACTCTGGATGCAAGACAGGCCAGGGGTAAATACTGTGGATCAGGCAGCTCAGCTAGCCGACGAGTTTGTCGCACGTCGAGGTGCGCACGGGCCGAAAGACGGCCAAAAAGAGTTCAGGCCGAGGCCTGATAAGTCAGGGCCGAAAGGCAAAGCTCCCCAGGAAGACGGTGGAGCAAGGGAAGTCGTTGTCGTGGATAGAGAAACTGGCCACGATAACGAAAAGAGAGCAGCAGACGCTGAGGGGCAGCGCAGAAAGAAAGCTTTTGAAGCGCGCAGACAGGCTGCGTGTTACAACTGCGGCGAGACGGGACATTTCACCGCTAGTTGCAAAAAGGGAAAACTAGTCTTTCACGTACTAGATCAGAGTGAGGACAACAGGCAGTTTCTAGAGCCGTACGTACGTGAGCTTGTCGTCAATGGTAACCGTGCCGAGTTCTTCGTGACTCCGCGGCGACATGGTCAACCCTTCGTACGTTGAACCGGATCAGCTAACGGGGCAGTGTGTTTGGGTGAAGCCAGCCATAGGAGCACGAAACGTGCGCCTGCCGATTGCTAAGGTCAGCATCGGAGGTCCGTTTGGTGAACTTGTGACGAAGGCAGCAGTATCCCCACAACTTCTTCCGGAGTACAGGTACCTATTCTCGAACAGGTCGGATCAGCTGTTAAGCGACAAGGGGTACAATTTTGAGAAACTGCCGAGGAAAGAACCAGCTGGGCTCGCTGCGAAGAGCTCGAGTAACGATAGGGTCGCCACCTCTGAAGAATTGCGAAACTCAGACAGAAAGCGAAGATAGCGCATTTCGGGAGGCTCACGGCAGAGGGCAGTGCGTGTCCACTGAGTGCGATAATGTGTCGGCGTTTGTTTTGGAGATCTCGGCGGAGTGTTCGGACGGTTCAAATTCGCGGAAGTTCTTGGGAACGGCTACCGACTTGAACGTGAACATTTCGCGAGATAGCGGCGTTTCGCAGGAATGCGTAAACGATGAGGCTACCGAAAGGCAACACGAGTCCGCTGAAACGGAGGTTGTTCCTTCGGACGGTAGTGCAGAAACGAGCGACGTGGTGGGAAAGCCTGCAGCCATGGAGGAAAAAAAAGCTCTCGCATCGCGCCAGGGGAACGCCGCCTCCAAAAAGGAGTGCGCGCCTCTCGTTTGAACGTTGGAAAATCTCGTTCGCTCCTCCGCGCGCTCGACCTGTGTCGAACAAGACGACCAGTGTCATTTCACGCGGTCGCAGCAGCGTTGAGAGAACGGGTGCACCTAAAGTGCGGTACAGAAGGGGAAAAGCTCAGGGCATTGACGAGAGCTCAAATCGCAGCTCTCTACACGAGAAGTGGCCTGTAGACGCCTGACTTTCTCAAGTTCATTGTTTTTCCTGACGCAGGTTTCGCCCTTTACGATCACATTTCTTTTTGTGGGTGTAGTGACCGGCATCCGGGCAAGCGTGGAAAACGTTGCTTTATTTACCGAGGCGCGCACTGGCAGCCTTACAACTGAAGAACGCGCACCCAAGCCGGGTGCGCCAATTTATACACAAAGCGTCGCTGCTGCGCACGCGCTGCTAGCCAACCTCTGCGCTGATAACACGATCGCGACACGACACTCCCTCCCTGCGCAATTCTAAAAAATATCGTAGGTCAAACGGTCCGGTGGTCGTCGTTCCCTGTTGCTCCTCCGCAAAGGGACCGCTTCTTCATTGCTGGCCGACGGCGCTACCGTGGCACGTGTAGCCGGCTCGGCAAGGCGTTCCGTTGTAAGTGCAGCAGGGACCACGTCAGGTGCATGAGGCAGTTCGCATTCAGGGTGGTTGTCTGAATGATTGGTCGATTCAGGATGGTCGCAGATGGTCAGCGTGCACGAACCTCATTTTGTTTCCGACGCACACCAAATAGGTTGACGGAGACTTGACACGCGTCACTCTGCCAAGCCACCATTTCACCACATCACCGCGCACAGAACGCACCAACACACTGTCACCCACAGCAAACACTCGGGGCCGACCTCTTCGCTTGTCAGCCAGAGTTTTCATTTTCTCCCTCCTCACAACCATTTCATTTCGAGTGTCTGGCCGTAGTAACGACAACCTGGTCCGCAGTTTCCTTCGCAGGAATAATTCCGCGGGTGTCCTTCCCGTAAAAGTGTGAGGAGTTGTGCGGTAAGAAAACAAAAGTTGTCTAGTCTGTGTTGAAGAGACCTCGTAGTGCCTTTTTCAGAATCTTCTAGATTCTGTTTGAGTAGTGCTTTCTTGGTGGATTGCACCGCGCGCTCCGCAGCTCCGTTAGACTGCGGATGATAGGGGGGTGTCAGTGTGTGCCGAACACCATTCGATGAAAGAAAGTCTTCGAACTCTTGTGCACGAAACTGCGGACCATTGTCAGTTACCACTTCCAAAGGAAGTCCATGCGCAGCAAACCAAGATCGCACAACTTCAATCGTCTTCGCGGCAGTTGTTACACCCATAGGTTTAATTTCCAACCATTTGGAGTAGGAGTCTATGGCCAGCAGAAACATGTTTCATTCTTCTTCTGCAAAATCAAGATGTACTCTTTCCCATGGGTTTGGGCACACTTGCCATGGTGTCAAAGGTACAGGTTGAGCTTCAGGAATGACAGACTGACAAATTTTGCACTTCCGCACAGTTTCTTCCAGGGCGCTATCCATGCCTGGCCACATAGCATTGACCGTGCTAACCGCTTTCATTTTGGTTATCCCTAAGTGCTGTGCGTGCAGCAACCCCAAGACCAACACTGTGCAAGGACTGCGGCACAACTACGCGATTTCAAGCCCACAATGCATCCGTTATTACACTGAGTTCAAACCGGCGCAACCAGAATGGCTTTAACTGCTCGGGTACAGTTTTTTTCCAGCCGTGCCATATCATGTCACGAACGACACTCAACAGTTTGTTCTGTCCAGTTTCGCGCTCATATCTTTCGCTGTCAGCGGCAACTCATTCAGTGGCGGCAAAATAAAAATATCTTCACTGTGGTCGTCCGTGTCCGGCAGCGGCAAGCGAGACAACGCGTCCGCATGACTGATAGCCGACCCTGGCTTATGCTTTATCTTGTAGCGATAGTTCGCCAAAAATGTGACCCATCGATGCACTCTTGCAGTTGCAACAGCGCTGCCCTGCCGTTTAAGATCAAGCAGGGTTGTCAGGGGTTGGTGGTCCGTTAACACGTTGAAATCTCGCCCGTAAAGATACTTGTGAAATTTCTTCACCGCGAAAACTATGCTCAGGGCTTCTTTTCTATTTGCGCATAGTTACGCTCGGACGGGGACAACGACCGTGAAGCAAAAGCGATGGGTTTTTTATTCCCGTTTTCAACGTGCGATAACACAGCCCCTAGCCCGTATTCCGATGCGTCACACGTGATTTGCAGTGGCTTTTTTACATCGTAGAGCTGCAAGACGCTTTGTCGGACAGCATTTTCTTGCAAGCTGCGAACGCCTCGTCGCACTTACGCGACCAATGCCATCTGCTGTCCATGCGGAGCAAGTCGTGCAGCGGTTCTAGAATCGTAGCCAATTTTGGCAGGAACTTTCCATAGAAATTTACTAAGCCCAAAAAGGCCTTCAGCTGCGTCACGCTAGTAGGTTTCGGCGCCTCTTTGATGGCCACGACCTTTTCGGCCGTAGGGTGCAAGCCATTTTTGTCAATGTCATGCCCCAAATACGTTATGCGCTGCTGAAAGAGCCTACACTTCTTGGCATTTACTTTGATACCATGTTCACTCAGGCGCCTTAGCACCTCCTCCACTCTGTCGTAACACTGCTTGTAGTCTACTCCGGCTATGACAATGTCATCCAAGTAGCAGGCAGTGCCAGGCATACCTTGCAGGATTTGATCCATTACAGCTTGGAAAATTGCTGGAGCACACGCTACGCCATAAGGCAAGCGACGGAACCTAAAAAGGCCCATGTGAGTGTTTATGGTGAGCAATTCTTGTGCTTGCTCATCGAGTTCCAGCTGAAGGTACGCCTTCGACAGATCAATGACAGAAAACACGGTTCCGCCTTCAAGTGTGGCAAAAATATCCTCGGGCAGCGGCAAGGGGTAATGATCGACTTCAATTGCAGGATTTACTGTGATTTTGTAATCCCCACAGTGCCGAAGTTCTGTTCCGTCTTTCTTTGGAACAATCACAAGAGGCGTCGCCCACTTGCTGTGCCTTACCCGATACACTACCCCCGCTTTTTCGAGATTAGCGAAATCTTGCTCGACTCGCTCGCGCAAGGCGTATGGCACTGATCGCGCTTTGCAGAACACTGGGCATGCGTTCTCTTTAAGTACAATGCTTGCTTTGAAACCCTTGATAGCACCAAAACCAGCATTAAATACATCACGGTACTTTTCAGTGAGGGGCGTTTCCCTTTCCAATGCCTGCACGGGAAAAACCTCACGCCAGTTGAGTTTTATCTTTGAAAGCCAATTTCGGCCAAACAGCGTAGGCATCCTTGCGCCTTCAGTCTCTTTAGCAATCACCAGAGGCAATTTGAAACACTTTCCTTGATACTGAACTTTTACGTCGGCTACTCCAGCAACAGCGACAGGCGTACCGTTGTACGTCATTAATTTCACATCCTCTTGCGTGAAACTGGCATTAGGAAAGTGCCTCGCCCACTCTACTTCCGAAATAATCGACACGGCCGCACCCGTATCAATTTCCATAGGAACTACCTTCCCATTTATCGTAACGTTTACTCTAAATGGGGGTGTGTCGGAACGGTTCACGTGACACAAAGTAAGCAAATCTCTATCCTCTTGCGGCTCTACACTATGCACAAGTTTCGTTTTACACATTTTCGCAATGTGACCCTTTTTTTTTACATTTGAAACAGTCACTAGTCAAAAAAGGGCAACTCACAGGAGGGTGGTGTCCTGCACACCGGTGACAGCTCGTTTTAGTCCCTTGCGACGCCTTCTTAGCAGGGCTCGTTTTTCTTCGTCCCGCTTTGCTTGGTTTTCCTTTTTGCGGAGATTTCTGCGTCCCTCGTTGCCAGTACACTTCCGTACTGTCAGAAGATGCTCCCGACTTGTTTGGTTGCAGCATCTCTTTCGTGTCCTGGCTCGCTGCTTCCATGGCGATGGCGACCTTGCACGCATGCTCCCACGTGATTTCTTCGTCCGGAAGGGCCAGTAACCTGCAGCGTACGGCTTCAGTGCGCAATCCCGCCACCAGCCGATCCCGCAGAGCGTCGTTCAGGAAATTGCCGAACTCGCATGTCGAAGCCAGCTTCTTCAATTCCACTATGAAGTCTGCCACGCTTTCATGTGGCGCTTGTTGGCGTTGGTTGAACCGATAGCGTTCGGCGACCAGTGAACGTTTTGGAGTGTAATGTTTCTTCAGAACACTCACCGCTTCCACGTACGATGCCTTGGCCGGTGTCTTGGGCAGCAGTAAGCTCCGGAGCGTGACATAGGCGGTTTCCCCTATGGCCGTTAAGAAGACTTGCAGTTTCTTCTCTGCAGCGATGTCATTGGCGGCAGCGAACAATTCGCTGTCCGGCTGGAACTCCGGCAACGTGCCGACGGTTTTGCTGTGCACAACGGGCGCAGTCATTTTAGAAGCTCGGTGCGGATCCCATCCTCGTCGCCACTTGTAGTGACCGGCATCCGGGCAAGCGTGGAAAACGTTGCTTTATTTCCCGAGGCACGCACTGGCAGCCTCACAACTGAAGAACGCGCACCCAAGCCGGGTGCGCCAATTTATACACAAAGCGTCGCTGCTGCGCACGCGCTGCTAGCCAACCGCTGCGCTGATAACACGATCGCGACACGACAGTGGGGGACATTTCCAATCACGCGAAATGTCACCTTTCAAGTTTGTGCACTTGTCTAAAGTACTGCTGGGCTAAAATATAACTAGTGTAGTTAGTTATTAGCGTATTTTATCGCAACTAAAAGCCTGGTAGATCTTCAGTGTGGATTTGTCTTCGCACTTGCCGGCGATGCGGTTGTGTCTTCCTGTGTTGTTCTGTTGCTTGCCTGACCAAGCCAGAGACGTTCTTGGGGAGCCACTACTCGTCCAGTGACCGGCCCGGTGAAGCTCCAGCACGGTGTCGTGCAGCCCAGGCCTGGAGTCGAGCGTCTGCCGAACACTTCACTTCGAAAGCATCCCTCCGGACAACGGTTGAAGACCCTTATCCATCGGGATCTCGGACCCCCGGCGGAGAAGCTGTTACGAATCGGCCAGCGCCGCCGTACTTTCCCGTATCACTCCTCGGCTGTGCGGCGAAGCCACTGCGTGCGCCTTTCAGCCGTCAGGCGTCAGCATGTTCATTCAAGTTTCGACAAGCCGCGGGCCAGACGCCTCGCTTTCAACGCGCTTCAAACTTCGACGGTTGCCGGCCCGGCGGGGCACGTTTCAAAGCGTTTCAAGGACACAGAGGCCCCGTCGATCGCAGCGGAGTCCTCCTCTCTCCCCTCTCTCGGACCCAACGTGCGCCGAGGCTACCGACTGTCACGAACTCTGGAAAGAGCGTTGTGTGTGTCTTCGACGTTCGTGGCGTGTTGCCGCTTGTTGGCGTTTTGACCGTTACGGCTTTTGGGTATAAATAGAAGCCGCCCAAGCGCTGTAACTCATTCCTGTTTGAGCAGCGAATCCATGCTGTCGCTCTGCTCGAGTCCTGTATTGTAACCTCGCCCGTCGGGGCATTGTTTTTTTTTTTTTTTTTTGGCTTCGGCTCACCTCTCGCTATGAAGTAAACAGTTACGTTAGCCTACGGCTTTTGGACTTCTTCACGGCTGCAACAGCGGCTGGCCGCTCGCATCATTCACGCTACCACTCGTATGTCGGAGGCCACGGAGCTCGGATCGGGTGCCCCCGTCCGGTCGCAACACTGCCCGTACCCGCGCCAATGTACTCCCAACCACGCGATACGCACCCCCATCGCTAGAAGACAAACGAGCGGAAGCACTCAAGAAAATGTACGGAAATGACCCCGGAAACCGTGTATGTGAACGCGGCAGAGTACAGAATACACAGCGCATGAACCTGCCCGAATGCAGCCACGTGCTCCTGCGCTAGTCACCCGTCTACTGTCATGCGACCACTACTGCTTTTCCGCGAAAACGCTTGCGGGTGTCTGGAACGACAAAAGGCAAATATCCGACGGGCTCTCAAACGTCTGTGTGGTTCAAACTTCTCTTGGAGCTTGCGCTGAGGAGACTGCGCGATGGGATGGCTATTACGCCGTCCGTAACCGCGTCATGGCCATCAGTACCGCGGGCCATACGGCTCCTTCTGTCCATTCTGCGACTCCGCCATACACATGCAGGTAGTGAATGCGCAGCACCTGCTGTGCACCCGCCCGGGTCTGCATCAAGTCCACGTGCGGCCCCTTCGTGCAACCGGTCTCCACCTTGGCCGCATTTCTGACCTACTACGCTGGGTGCGTGGACCGCTTCACCGAGAATTCGGGAACTTGATTTGATTGATTGTGGGGTTTAACGCGTCGACGCTATTGCCTGATCTTGTGAATTGATGAAAGCTGCCTGTTCAAGAGTGCCTCTCTCCATCGCAGCACACAGGCGATGAGGCGCGCCGTAGTAGAGGGCTCCGCATTAATTTGCAGCACCTGGGGTTCTTCAACGTGCGCCGAAATATCGAACACACGGTCATTTCCGCCTCTAGCCTCCATCAGATAAGCGGCCGCCACGGCCGGAAATCGAACCCGCATCCTTGGGCTCAGCAGCACAACGCCATAGCCACTGCGGCGGGTAATTTCTGAACGTTATACACGAAACTAACCTGTTTGTGTATCTGTGAACGCGTTCATCTACTTTGCCACAAGGCGGAATTTTGAATTAAATAATAAAAAAGAACCTCCCGCGCTCGACCATCCTTCCAACTACACGCCCAGAGACGGCGAAAGAGGCGGCCCTATCTCTGATGCTCCACCTCACCCACAGCACGCCCATTTCTGATTTTAAAACAGCAATTCAAAATTTCACCGCCAGACGCATTTTCCAGCCGGAACTCTAATTTTGGCAGGAATTCGCTCTACGCGACCCCTAGACAGTCAGCCCTTATGACGTGGACGCCTTCGCGTTCCGGGAAAGACGCGGCCCCTGACTACGCCTGCAGACTCACGATCCGCGCGGGGCCGCCTGGTGTCCCCGCACCATGCGCCCTACTGCCTCTCTCGCCTGATCCATCACCCGGCTGACAAAAATTTAAACAGGTCCAAAGCCCACCGAGCCGCCGTCTTCAGAGAGGCATCTTTTCAAATACTGCCACCCAGACCCACATTCTAACCACTCTATAACCTACTTCGTCCTGCTGCCACACTATCCCATATCATCTGGGCTTGCTGGAAAAATCTATTGCCCGAAATACCATCCGAGGAACGGTGGACGGCTGCGCTGCGCAGCCTATGACCCGGACCTATACAGGCTCGATTTTTCGCCAATGCCGCCCATGTTGGTGATCAGTTTCTATTTGATATTGTTTTTATTTTAGGTTGACAGGACACGACCTCAGCACTAACAGCCATCATCACGAATAAACAAAGTGTAGCGAAGACGACAGGACATTCCCCAACAACGCCACTGCCGTGCACCATCGCGGATCGTCATCACTGCCATGCTTTTGGCACCCCTCATCTATCATCATCAGAAGGAGCTTCTGAAGAAGACGTTCAACTGGCTCGGCATCACCCCTTGGCTTTCTCATTGCTTCCTCGGTGTTTATAGCTCTCCTGAGCACCAATAAACCTCTTTACAAAAGTTTATTTTCTTTCTCGCTTCACCCTCGCCACCGGCGTTCGTTTGAGCATGTAATTTTGTCCCGACTTCCTTGACACCATCCTCCCCACCCGCCCCCACTTAGGCCGAGTCACCATCCTCATGTTAATAAAATTTCTTCATTCATTCATTCTCTCTCTCTCTCTCCATAATTATTCGAACACGAGCCAGTCTCACGCCGTGTCACACAGCCAGATCCGCTGGGGGTAGCCAACTTACCTTTCATAATCTATAGTCGCATATTTAGTTCTCGGCCCATGTTACCCAAATAATTGGCCTGCTCCGTAGGATCGTTGCCCGAGGGCACGGCCTGAAAGAACAAGACCGCTTGAGACTTGTACAAGCGTTTGTTATCAGCCGACTAACGTATGCTCTTCCCTATCTTCCCCTCAACGACAGCGAAATGAAGACAGTAGATGGTCTCATCCGCAAAGCTACCGAGCCGCCTTGCAGTTACCACCGAACGCAACCACTGCCAGATTAGAGGCAACAGGGACATACAATACGGCAGCAGAACTAATCGAAGGCCACCGCATTGGCCAAGTCAACCGCCTAGGGCGCTGCTCCGCGGGCAGACACCTCTTGCAGAAACTAGGGATCGGACCAGCTCAAAGCCCCGAGTCTGTGTGCTGCATCAAATCATCAATCAGAAATCATATCATCGTTCGACCGATTCCCAAAAACATGCACCCAAAATTTCATATTGACAGGCGGATTCATCGAGCCACGATACTAGATAAAAATCCCCCCCCCCCTTCCCGAGCCACCCTCTATGTCGATGCCGCAGAATATCGGCATAAAGATGCATTCGCCATTGCTGTAATTCACTCCACGTCATCTCCTCCTCTTACATCCCTCACCATTCACACCCGTCACCCGCATGTCGCGGAAGAGGCGGCAATCGCACTAGCAATAACCCAAAGGCCCACCCCTGAAATTGTATTTTCGGATTCGAAAACGGCCGTCCAAAATTTCGCCAAAGGGCTCATTTCTGCCCCGGCACACAAAATTCTCGGTCTAAATTCGCCATCCGACGCGGTCGAACTCCAATGGTTCCCGGCTCACACGGGCATTGGAGGGATAGAGACGGCCCACACGGCAGCCCGAGCACTTGTCTCCCGGGCGTACGATGTGGACTCTTCCCTCCACGGAGCCAGATCGACCAGGGACAGTCTCCTCACATTCCGAGAGGTCACACAGCATTACCGCCTCTCCCGCCGCAAGCTTCCACCCGCTCACTCATCCCTCACTCTGGAGGAGGAACGCCTCTGGCGTCAACTCCAAACGGAATCTCTACCGTGCAGAGCCGTCCTCCATCATGTCCACCCCTCCCTCTACCCATCCTCGCTCTGCCCCCGCTGCGGTGAAAAGCCACGGTCCAACACCAAATGTGGGCTTGTGATGAGGACCCATTCCCTCCAATTAATTCTCCTGACCAGTGGATGGAGGCGTTGGGCCGCTCGGACCCCCAGCTTCAGAAGGAGCTCGTGACTCGAGCGGCTGAAGTCGTCGCGACCCTTCGGGTCGTGCCCACCGCGCCCTAACCCTTTATGTGAATAAAGTTATTTCTCTCTCTCTCTCCAGCTCGCTCGGCGCGCGTATATCTTGGTCCACGCGCCCTCCGTCCACAAATAGGCGAGAACGCACATGGCACCTCCCCGAACCTCTACCCCGACCCTGCTGGGCAGTAATATTAGATAACAATTATTTTTCGCAGATTTCGACCTAGTATTTCTTTTGTGCCACTGTCGCATGCACGTTCCTGGGAATCATTCCAAGGACCCCTTCCCTTCCATTACCTCTTGCGAGATTGGGAAGGGTGGTGGGAAGCGCTGACATAAGAGTTCAAATCTTCCCGCTCAAACGAGCTGCAATCGTCCCACCTCGCCACCCTAACCGCGCTCTATTTCTCTCTCTCTCTCTCTCTCTCCCCTACGCCATCTGTGGTGTACTGGCGTGGACGGGCACCATTTGCTAAGGAAGGCCATTCCAAGGCACGTGGGTTAGGAGCCGTTTCACGTCTTCCGGCACCGGCGCCTTCGCCGGCGGTGGGCTTTTTCGCCCAATAGGTCATTTAACGATTTCTTATTCTAAAATTTAATTTCATAAATAGCGAACTGTGGCTAAGGCGAAGGATTTCACGCGCAAAAAAATGTTTTCCTTAAAAATGTCGTTACAGCTGTGCCAGAGCGCCATGCCGTACTAGCGCGTGGAGAATAATGGCGGACAAACGCTAGGAGCGCCATAAGCAGCAGCGAAATTCCGCCACCGGCAACCCCGAAGCTCCAGGAACACAGCTGCCGACCCACGCCACCGCAATGGAGCCTCATTCGTTCGACGCCCCGGAGACTCCGTACTTCGCCGTTCCAATTCTCCCCAACGGAGCACCTAGCGCGGACCTCGAAGAGGGGCTACCTGCGTCTACGTGGGCTGCCACACAGGGCAGACGTAAGGGCCGTCCGCCAGTTTTTGGACGAGTGCACGCAGTACATTGTCCCCCCCAGCAGGGGGTCCACAGGATCAACAACGCCCAGGGCCAGCCGACGGGCGAGCCTTTCCTCCAGATGCAGCAAGAGGACGCGGCTCCAATGGCGGCCGAGGACCGTCACCCCCACTTCATGATGGGCAGGACTCGTACGTACATCGAAGTCTTCTAATGCTCCATCGATGCTCCGCCAGAAGCATCGCCATTACATGTCAGGCACATCGCCGAATTCATTCCTGGAATAATGAGGATTGGCAGCGGCCATGTTGTGGATTCGTTCTTCGCGTCTCTCTCCTCAACCGGCTCCCTCTCACCCTAACCCATTCTCATTGGGCATCTAATTATCCGCTTGTTTTACTGTTTTTGGCGGTACTCTGTGAATGCCGCGCGGCGCTTCTGTCCCACAATAAAGGTGGTGTTGCCTTCCTTCCTTTTGTGTTTTCTTTTTTTTTTTTCTTGCAATGCGGCTGGGTAGGTGTTCGCTGCCTGCTCCGATGTCTCGAGCTATTTTTGGTTTGGTTGTTTTAAGGCGAGGCGCCTGTCGCGAGCACTGGGCTATCGTTGTGTGCATTGCCGTAGATTCGGGGAATACACCATTCCTTGCGACCCAGCCCGGGAATTTGAGCCGCCTTGCCCGATCCTCGCGAAGTGCGAAGGAGCTTGTTCGTCTTGATAAGGTCCAAAATGTATCCAAAAGGTCCGTCGTCGTAACCGAGAGAACGAAGAAAATTTCAGGGAAGCTTGGACCCACACGCAAGCCTTGAATGGCGGAGCTGCAGCTCCGCTCGTCACACCGCCCTTGGTACAATAGGTGACCGGTAAAAAGCGCAAAGGCTCATGGGTACATTGTTTTCTCTCGCGGAGTGCCACCACATCCGGTTCGGGAGCTCTCCTGGCCTCCCATACGCCGTCGGCTTTCACGCGCGTGTGTGCTTGTTGTTTATCGGTTTTCACAGGAAAAAATTCCCCCGCACCTCCCCGAGGGGGATTGTGAGGATGCAGAAATGCGAACGTCGAACGCAACGTCCTCGGGTACCATGCGAGGAAGGCACCGCACAACCTTCGATACGTCGATGGGCACGTTCACCGCCTGTCCCTTGATTCCAAACTGCCCGTTGCCTCGAGTCAGCCGCCTGATGCTCATGAGTCGAGGCGCGATGAGCCCTCTTCGACCGGTTCAGATCGGGAAGATGCGCGGCCGAGGAGGATAACGGTAGCCAAAACTCACGCAGCCCTCCTTGGTTGGTTGGTTGCCTCCCACCATGGCACATACCCAGCGGGGGATTGGGCAAGAAGTTTTGTGCCTAATGAGGATGTGACCTATATTATTTAGATCCCAAAATTTAGAAAAGGAAATACCCAACAAAATTTTTTAAATATGTATAATATGAAAGTAGATTCAGGAAGAAAAATGAGGTATGTGAATGTTAGCACCCTCCTCTTCGCAGCTGTTGCGTCTCCTCCTGTTTTCTCTCACGGTCCCCTACGGGAAGATGAGATGGTGGTTGAACGCGAAGCTATCTCGTGATGGATTTTTGGTTGGCCAATCCCAGGGGCATCATGCCACAATCATCATCAGACGCGCTGCGGGCGCCGGCCAAGGGACGCACGACAACCCCCGACTATAATGCATTTCTGCATAAAAAAAAAAACGCTCATGCATCTGGAATTCCATAACAAACAACTATTGACCCTACTAGGGGTTTATCTGACAGGTAAGCACCCTGTGACAAATAAACAACACACACGCGCTCGCCTGAAAGCCGCCGCCGTACGGGAGGGCAGGAGAAATCTCGAACCGGAAGTTGCGGGAGCAGACGACGTACCCGTGAGCCTTTGCGCTTTTTACCGGTCACCTATGCCATCTCGAGATAGGAACTCTCGGGCAAGGCGCCTTTTCGTCGCATGGGTTTCGTTGCACCGCGAAGCCTTGAAGCGCTGAACGGAAATCGGCGCTCAAAGCAGGTCTGAGGCTGGTTTGGACAATGGTAAACTCGTTACAGCTGTTTATAGGGAGGTCTGTGCGACCTGCACTAGTGTATAACACCCTGAAAGTATGAATTTTAGATGCAAAGCATCTCTTAGTCGACCCTCCGTCGTCCGGCGTCCGCACCTCTCCTCCTCTCCACCACTCTCTCCCCTCCTCCTCTCCACACCACCTGTGCGCTATCGCGCTGCTCCTCCTCTCCACACCACCTGTGCGCTATGCGCGCTGCTCCTCCTCTCCCATCTGCACACCAGCTGTCCAATCACGCGCATGCGCGCTGCTCCTCCTCTCCACTCCCTCTGCTCTGCAAATAAACCCGGTCCGCGCTCCGCTCAGTTGCTTTTTCGGCACTGCGCCGTCCGATGACTGGAAATGGCCGCCAACGATTCCGTCAGCGAACTGGCTGGCACACCTTCAACTAGCGCCAGCCAGCACACTGTCAGAACCGCGAACACCTCCGAAGACAAGGCTGCACAGAGGAGAGCTCGCGACGTCGAACGTAAACGGCAGCGTCGAGCAGCGGATTCCTCGCTTCGAGAACGAGAAGCCGCTTTGAAACGCCAGCGGCGAGTAGCTGATCCAGATTGCACGGCTTTGCATCCCCTCAGGGTTCCCACGTGGGAAGATGGTGTAATTTTTTTAGGGGGGGTGGGGGGGGGGGGGGGGTGGAGAAGTCAGCGCGACTTGCACTTATAGGTCCCGCGGAGAACCGCCACTTCCGGTTCGGGAGCTCTCCTGGCCTCCCGTACGCCGGCGGCTTTCACGCACGTGTGTGCTGGTTGTTTATCTGTTTCCACGGGGGAAAAACGCTCATGCACCGGAAATTCCATAAATAATAACGATTGACCCTACTACGGGTTTATATGACAGGTAAGCACCCTGTGACAAATAAACAACACGCACACACGCGCCTGAAAGCCGTCGGCGTACGCAGGGCCGCGTACGGGAGGGCAGGAGAGATCTCGAACCGGAAGTGGCGGTAGCAGACGACGTACCCGTGAGCCTTTGCGCTTTTTACCGGTCACCCATTTGAAGCGCTGATCGGACAGGGGAGTTGAGGTTGGATACTTAGCTGTTATCGACAATGGTACTTTAGCTACACCTGTAGTTAGGGAGGGTAGTGGAGAGGTCTGTGTGTCCACGTGATGGTGTGACCTGCACATGTGTTTAATCCTTTAAACGCCGCATGAAGCACTGTTCCGATTGAAGGGCCTGAAGGATGAGCAAGGGCTGCAGGAACTTAAGATGGGCCAGTCAGACGTTGGGCAGCACCCCTCATTCCTCGCACGCAAGTACCAAGATATCAACGATCGCATCGCAAAAATCCTGGCTGATCACGACAGCGGAGCCCCAGTAAACACGCTTACGGATATTGCCCGGATCAAAATGTGTATAGTGAAGAACGACAGAACGCAGCCTTGAAGACGCGTACTCACGGAGAGAGCGCGACAACACTAAAATAGTACCACAGTACAAAGCGAGTACAATAAACAGCATTTTGCATTTCGCGCACAACCTGTTCACTGCGTCATTTCTACCATTCTGTTTACTTTTTCTGCGTGCCATGTGGTACAAATTTGAATCCAATTATCATTTCATTATAACTAATGAGGTGTGGCGGTATATTAACCTAACTTCCTCGGCCAAGGAACTGATGCACACTCGCCTGTTTTATAAAGGCGACACATAGCAGGCGGAAACATCGCTTTGACGTTCCCAAACAACATCTTAAAGCGGGTTTTCCCTGTGACGAATATTCCAGTAACACGAGAATTCCTCGTACGATATGCCCTATGACATGTTGGCATTCCTGACCAGCTTACCTGTGACGAGTTAGCCTATGACGAGTGGCCTTGTGGCGAGTACACGGGCCTAGACCCGCCATAAAGATCACGCGAGGGATCGGCTGGCGAGTAGTCACATTCCTTCATCTCGCTATAACAAAGTCGTTTTACACGTAATTCCGCTTTGTTCAAAGTGTTTTATGGTCTCCAGACTCCCGCCGTGTACGTGGACGAGGCAGAGAACTAATTCCACGACACATGCACGATTGCAGCCACATGCACCCGTAAGAAACTCCTCAATTAAGTCCACGTTACATCCACCCACCCAGAGATGGCGAAAGAGGCGGCCATAGCCCTAGCTCTAATGCTGGACCCACTCCCAGCACGACCAATTCTGATTCTAAAGCGGCATGCAGTTGGAAATCTCTCCTCCGGACGCTCACATCCGGCATTCGTAATTCCGAAAGGGAGCTCTATGCGACCCCTATAAGAGTCAGTCCTTCTGACCTGGACGGCCGTGCGTCTGGCATCGAAGGGAACGAGGCGGCCCATGAACACGCCCGAGGACTTGCGACCCGGGCGGGCCCAGCCTCTATACCTATCACGGGGCGCGACTCGCGCGGGATAGTCTCTCCGGCGGACAAAAATTCAGAAATTTCTCAAGGCCCCACGTGGCGTCGCCTTCCGACAGGCACCTCTCCAAAAAGTGCCTTCCAGACCCCTACCCACCCAACTTTATATTCCACGTGAGCCTCCTGCTTATGTGGCGGTCATGCCACACTATACCATATCATCTGGGCTTGCCCGAAATGCCCTCCGAGGAATGGTGCACGGCCGCGCTGCCCAGCCGTGGACCCGGACCTGTAGAGGCTCGTTTGATCGCCAGTGCTGCCTGGGTAGCATGATCAGTTCACGTTGACCGGCACCGACACTGACAGCCACCACCACTAATATTCTTCTAAAAAAATTTCATTCTTATCCAGAGCAGAGGCGACTGCCTTTCGCCGACTTCAGACAAACTCCTATCCTCACCCCACTATATCCTCCATGCCATGTACCCCACCTTCTACTATGCTACGTGTAATTTATGTCCCCAACCTGGCACCCTGTACCACATGGTATGGGAGTGTCAGGAAACCCCATCCCTTAGCCCACATCCTCACCCAACGTACGAGCAGTGGGCGGGCCAGCTGGCCAGCTCCGACCTCTCAGTCCAGCGTAGCCTGGTGCAACGTAGCAGCCAGCATGGACCAGATTGTCCCGGACTAGAAAAGGCCCCGGGCGGTCGCCCAACGATCAGCGCCTGAAGCTCGTCTAAATAAAGTTTATTCACTCACTCACTCTTTCTCTCCCTCTCACTATCCATACACAAGACAGCCTCACGCTGCTTCACGTAGCCAGGTCCACTGGGGGTAGCCTACTGACCTTTCATATTTACGCCCAGGGTTTTTCCCCAGGAATCAAATCAAAGGGGGGTGTCTGAATGGCTGGGGTGGGGGAGGGTGGCAGGGGGGGTCTAGATAAACTATACAAACTTTTTTTAGTCCACTAGTTAAACTAAGGACGTCTATTAACCAAATGACCATCCCTGTGACGTATGTTTCCTATATGCACTCTTTATAGGAAACAGTTTCCTATACGTTTCCAATATATTTTCTCTGTATACACCTGGGAGGCGGTGTTTCCTGTTTAACCTACAAAAACTTATTTTTTAGAAATTCAGTTTTTACCGAAAAAGGTCAGTATTCGGTTTTTCATTCTCTGACCATTTTTTAACGTATAAGGACATTTTCAAACTTTTTACTTTGGCCAAAGACGAGATTCAAGTTTTTGAAACAATGTTTAGAGAGTACACACTAAACTTTTTACACCCTTTTAGCCAAAAAGGGTGTAGCACAAGTGGAAAAAGGGTGTTGGGAGGCCTTTACACCCTTTTTCTTGAATCTCAACACCCTTTTCCTAGCTCTACACCCTTTTTGTGTGAAAAGAAGGGTGCTGGTCAACTTCAACACCCTTGGTTTTTCTTAGGGTGTTGAAAGGGTGTGGAAAAGGTGGTGAGCAGTTCATTAAATCAGGCCATGTTTGGATGCATAATAGCACTGTAAAGAAGGAGACCTCCCCTCATATACTCCTCTACTCGGAAGAAATTTTCAAACGCAAAAAAAAAAATAATCGCTCGTATGCAATGATCGCTCGTTTACATATGCGGTGCACCTCATACCCCAAGTTTAGCTTTGGCACGTGAAACACCAATTCGAACCTTCAAAATTAAAAAGACTGTAGTCGTGTGGCGAGAAGGGTGTTTACCGACTGCAACACGCTTGGCTTTCTGTAGGTTGTTGAAACGGTGTGAAATAGGTGTTCAGTTGCGAAAAAAGAACAGCGGAGCTGGGTTGACCTAGTTTCTTCCGGTGTTGCTAAGTTTTGTTATGTTTCCTATGCTTTGCAATGTTCTTGCTAAGCTAGGACGACCGCTGAGGGGTGAGGCCAAGTTTAATCGGCTTTTACAAGGCTGTTCCAGTGTGCCCCCCCCCCCCTGCCAGGGGATCGAAGGGGGAAACAAGCTAGGTCGGTCCCCAGCTATGCTGTTTCTCCAGCCTTGCACCACTATTGCAAGCTGCGCCAATTTTTTTGCCTTTTAGAATCCAAAAAAGACTAGTACCTTTGACATGGTACAGTAAGAGGTACGCATACGCATACGCCCCTTGTGCTCACACTCTATCAATCTCGAAAGCCAACTCACTGTTATAATACCCTATCTGCGGTGGTGCACCCTTTACAGGTGCCACAGTTCTTTTTCTTTGTTTTTTTTTTTTGCTAACGCCACCGAAACTAGCTCAAGCTTAAAGAGCTTCACTGGTAATAAATTATGCCAATTAATATTGCTTTAAACATCGTGAGGTACGAAACACTCTCCGCTTTTAGAAAATGTTCAGTCCACCCGTGTAAACAGGTACAAAATGCCTCCAAAGTTCGAGGTCTCTTCACCTTTTTCTTATACCCCTGTCACACGCGCCAACCTAATGTCATTTTAGACGAATGAGATTCGTTTCAAATGACATTCGTCTGCTGGCACACGGGCTCAGTCTAATGACATTCGCTGCGAATGACATTCGGTACCGAATGAGTCCAGAGAACTCATTCGACTGTGAATTCGGACCCATGTTCGGACCAACTGCGTACTCTCAATAGCAGAAGACCAGAAAAAAATATCTTTAAAAAAATAAGAAACTTATTGTTTGCCACTTTTTATTTGATCTTGCCTGTTTTAAAAGCTTTCGCTTGCTTTATTGAGCACTTTGAATGAATTACTTCCGCTTTCAGCGTGACCGCATGGCTTCCCGGCTTTTCCAACTTTCAACCATTTCATCATGGCTGCCGTCGGCATGGGGACGGAAAATGCGCGCGCCCGCAATGCCGCGGGAAACCCAAACGAACGCTCGCAATGGTCCGAGAGCGAGACGTTCGCTCGGCGACAGCCTTTTTCACGTCGCTCATCGTGGCGTCGTCCCCGCGCGCCGCCATGTTTGTTGACAAATTGCGGTATCGATCATGGCGGATCTGCTTGTTATTTGTCTTGGCTTCGTATGACTTATTGCAACAAATTACGGCCTAAAAAGAGTGCGCATAACCCATGCTAAAGCATTTTAGATACTTTTTCTCAAAGTATAAACGCTTATCTGGATTACATCATCATTCCATGCAATTTCGAGTGCGCCAAGTATACTACCGATTGCTATTGACATCACACGTGAATGACATTTGGTTTGTTCGTGTAGCACCTATGCAGAAAACGAATGTCATTTGAAACGAATCTCATTCGTCTAAAATGACATTAGGTTGGCGCGTGTGACAGGGGTATTAGTTGGCGGTCTTTTCTTACCCCCTTTTTCATACACCCTTTTTCTTTACGAGTTTCGAACACCCTAGTTTGTAGCTTTACACCCTTGTGGGAAAAAGGGTGTTGAAATAATAAACACCCTTTTTGAAGGGTGTTGAGGTGGCGGGAAGATTTGTTTGGTATTTAAAAAAATTCTGCAAGTTATGGAACACAAAAAATACCTCGTAATTAAAAAGTTATGGAACACAAAAAAATACCTCGTAATCAAAAAGTTTTTGCAAATCCGTGTGTTGATTTGTATATTCTCATAGTAATATCCATACTTCCAAAATTTGCGGTAAAATATGTTTTTTGCGACAAGCCCACCGACTCGATCGGGGGCTTTCCTTTGCTGGGTATAAAAGCAAGAATAGCACATGTATTACTAAGTAAGTATGCACTCCCTGTACCGCTTGCATCCCGTTGGTTTTCTTGCTCAGTTCATTTGTGTTCCAACTGTAACTTGTTCACATTGCCACTACGCATGCCATCAACTTAAAAAAAGGGCGTGAGGCTCAACACCCTTTTTTAGGGTGTTGAGCATCCTCAACACCCTTTTTTCATCCGTACACCCTTTTTTTGCAAAACACCTTTTAAGTATAGTGCCTGGAATATATTCTACGTATATTTTAAGGGTGTTAGCCATGGGACAAGATTTTTACACCCTTTTCGGCCAAAAAGGGTGTAAAAAAGTTTCGTGTGTACACAAATTATGCAGCACTTATAAAGCGGCCAGCGATTGTCTTTGGACGCTAAGAATTTATAAAACACCTGGATTTGCTTCCGTAGCCCTTCGCCTCGCCAAATTTCCAATTTTAAACGTAAATGTCAAAAGAGCTTCTTCAAAGATCAGGGTTCTAAACAAGGAACGGCCCCTAATGAATGAAGTACATTATATGTGTTTATACTACACTTAGGTGAAGTCAAAAGTGGCCTCAGTTGAAATAATTTTGGGTGAGATCTTGTCGATATATGCTTTGCTCGCACTTATTCGCAGGCTTGTTCTTGTTTTTCTCGCTTTAGGTGGTAACGTTCACTCCTCCTTTTATTGGGCTTGGCCAAACTGCCCAGACGTTTAATACAAGAATTGAAGTAAGTAAAGTTTAAAGATTCAAGGCGGGGTGTCCAGAAAAACCAGGAGGGTATACACACCTCCTAGGGGGTGTGTCAGGAAATCACTGTTTACGCCTCGCTCGCCGCGTATATTTCTTGGCCATTGCCCCGGTACAACTCTCAAACAGGCATGAACGCACATGGCGTCTGCTCCAATCCTCTATCCTTCCAACCCGTGCAATCTATTAGACCCCATTAATCCTTCCAGAGTTCGCTTTCCGTATTGTCTCGATTGTGGCCTCCTTGACACCAGCGCACACTCCATGTCGGAATGTCCCCAAACCCCCTTCCCTTCCAATTCCTTTCCCTGTTCCTCCCCCCTCCTAAAACAAAACAAGAAAAAAGTGGGGAACAACAGCCGCACCAGCTAAACTATGGCAGGTTTACAGCCAATTAGATATAAATGAACAGGGGCAAGCGCCCGAAATGTATATTTAAGAAAAACCAATTAGTCGATTAATGAATAAAAACACCAAAAATACATGAAAACCAGAGAACGAAAACAGCACAGGAGCACCACACTGCAGTCTGAAGGAGGTCCTCAACTCCAACACCCACAGTCAGAATTCCCGCAGACCGCCTCCACATCTCCATTCCATC
This sequence comes from Haemaphysalis longicornis, assembly GCA_013339765.2. Taxonomy (NCBI): domain Eukaryota; kingdom Metazoa; phylum Arthropoda; class Arachnida; order Ixodida; family Ixodidae; genus Haemaphysalis; species Haemaphysalis longicornis. The sequence continues at coordinate 48,311,981 of CM023453.1, forward strand.
TCCTACGAGCCTGGGATGGGGCGTTGGGCAGCTCCAACGTAGAGTTTCAAATCCTTCCGGTCGAAGGAGCTGAAATTCTCGCCACCCCATCATCCTAACCGATCACGATTTCTTTCTCTCTCTCTCCGCTCCCCTCTTCCCCTGAGGTGCGCGGCCTGGAGTGGACCGGGCCCACCTCAGCTGTCTCGCTGTGCAAAGTCTTGCCAGCAAACTGCACAGCCTCAGCACCAGAGGCCTTAGCATTCATCTGCAATATGGCTACCTGCTCACGTAGGCATAAAGGGAAATGAGGAGGCTGATCGTCTGGCAAATGAAGCGCATCATCCATCCACTTCGATGAGTGAGGCAATCAGGCCCCTGGACGTCGCGCGGTACCTTATCCGAAGAGACCTCCAAGCCATGCATCCTGACTCCCGAGTTGCATCCGGCAAGCCGCCGCACGCGCTTCCTTCGAGGGGACTGACCCGAGCTGACCGTGCTCTCTTTCTTCGTCTGCGAATCGGCTGTCACCGCTGCGCGGAAAGAAGTCACAGGCTTGGCATCGCCAGTTCACCCGCCTGCACACACTGTCCTGCAATAGAGACACTCGCGCATGCACTGTGCGAGTGTCCACAACATTCGCAGGCTCGATCAGCGCTGAGAGCGTCGTATGCGAAACTGGGACTGCCTTCATGCACCTCATCAAACTACATCAAACCTGTTGTTCCCGGATTGTCATAAATCAAATCGCGAAAAAGCGTTCCGAGCCCTGCTGGACTTTTGAAAAGACACGGGACTCTCGGACCGGCTATGATGCCGTCAGTACTGTCCACGCTGCGCGGCTTGTGAACCGTCATCGTATTCTCCTTTTCTACCTTTTTCTGTCCACCCTCTTTCCTTTCTATCCCCCTCATAGACTCAGTCTTGATTGAGGTGCCCTCAACCCGAGAGGCAGTTATCGGCTGAGTCAACTTTCGTTTCTCTTCTAATACTCTCTCTCGGTCACGACTGCTATTCGTCTCTAGTCGCTCGAATTGACCAGACGTGCCCCGCATGAGCTCCGCTATTTTTCGAGTGTTGAGCCGAAATCGTCGTCTTGGACCCAGAAGGCCGGTACCAGCGGACGCCGGAAGGTGTAAGGAACGATCGGAAAACGTTTTTTCGGACATTCCTGCATTTTTCTGGTGGGAAGCCCACCTCGTTCGTTCGTCACATCGGAGCTAGGCTTAGTCGCTAGGCCTAGCTCCCTACAACCACCGTGGCTATGGAAGTCGCCGTAGCCGGAGAAAACATCGATCCTGTCGAGCTCAACCAAGGCGGCTGGACGGATATTCGCCGCCGACAACGAAACTACCTCGACGCCAGGAACGCTTCCTTGCAGGCCCCCACCTCGAACCACCAAGCCCATCGCGACGCTCGCAACCGCTCTGCGCGGCGCAACCCACCGGCATCGCCACTTCCTGAAACAGACATCAAGATCGTTCTCCGACCAAGAGGGGGACTCGATCTCAGGTCAGTCGCTCAAGCCTCTCTTGCGGATGCCATTTTTCAAAGAGCCAACCTCCCTCAGAACCCGGTAGACCAAATACGGGTCCAACAAGTGGCGAACTACCTGTTGATAAGTACCCCCTCGGAAGAACGCGCACAAAAATACTCTGCCATCCAGTCCCTCTCATTCAAAGGACATCAGTACGAAGTCGTTTCGCATGTTTCTGCTCCCGCCAACACGGCAACTGGAGTAATTTTCAACATTCCCGAAAACGACACACCCGAAGAAGTTTTCCGGAGCGTGAGTGACTACAATCCCGATCTACAGATTCTCGCTGCGAAACGACTCGGAACCTCCAATAACGCTCAGATCCTATTTAATGGCAACCGGGTCCCCTTCTGGATCCGGTACCGAGCCGCGATGTACCGGTGCAAACCATTCCGACGTAAAACGGAAGCCTGCACCGCGTGCTGGCAGCCGGGGCACCGTCAAGACGTATGCCCCAACGCAAAGCCACCGTCAAGGTGTCCTAAGTGTGGAACCCTTAACCCCGACGACCAGCACCCCTGTCTCCCCAAGTGCATCGTTTGTGGAGGCCCTCACATCACCGGTGCAACGGACTGTCCCCGCCGCTTCCAACCCCGCAGACGCCCCCAAACCTACGCTCAAGCTTGCAACCCCGAGCAGCAGGACGCCCAACCCTCCAAGCAAGGACAACCCAGAGAGCCCGGGGGAGGGAAGCACCCTGCCAGCGGCCACCAACGCCCTCCCAGCCAAAAGAACTCACCTGGAGGACTACAAGTGCTCAAGAAACAACCCATACCACCATCCCAAGACAGGCAGCCGAGCGGCGACAAAAAGGTGAGCGGCTCTAGTGCTCCCTCGCACTGCTCATCCTCCCTGCACCAAGCCCCCTCCTCTCTCCCCCGTGACCTAATAAGAGAGCTTTCTAGCATCAGAGCGGAGATTAACCTGCTCAGACAGGAGAATTTCGCTTTGCGTCAGGAAAACAAAGCCCTGAAGTCGCAAATTGAAAACCGCCCTCTAGAAGAACCGAGCCCAACACCCCCCGCAACCAAACGCAGAGCAGTCGGTGAAACCTGCCAAGCCGCAGCTGAGAATGCCACGCATGACGAGCAGCATGATAAGCGAATCACTGCCCTCGAAGCAAGCGTCGCGTCAACCTGGAAGCTCTTACACGAGCAGAAAAATGAATTTGTCGAGCTTCAGCAACACCACCAAGCTCAGCAGGCTAATATGTTAGCAATTCAATCTAACCTCCAAGGCAGCATAGATAACCTCCGCGCTGAACTTGTCACATACATACGAGAGGTTCTCAACAGCGTCAGCAACCTGTCTGGGCACGTCCCCCAAATTGGCAACTAATATGGACCAGCCCTCGAGTAGAAGCACCGCGGTCGTTCGAGTCTGGCAGTGGAACTGCAGGGGCTTTAATAGAAAGCGAAGCAACTTGCAGTTGCACATTCGGTCGGTTGAAACCCCCCCAGACATTATAGCCCTCCAAGAGCCGGGCAAAGCTGTTAAACTTTCGGGTTACAAAGCATTCCAAAACGAAGTGGATCCGAAAACAGCCGTCCTAATCCAAAGAAACATCCCGGCGGAGAGAACCCAATTTGACAGCGTCGAAATCCCCCACGATCTGATAACGGTACTTCCCATAAAAAGGGGAGGTTCTAAACTTTTCATTCTAAACGTATATAGTAGCCCCCGTGTGCACAATCACAGATTCAATCTCTGTTTTTCCCTGGCCAGGAAAGAAGCCGGCCCCAATGCCCTAATTGTAGTGGGTGACTTTAATGCACCACACACGGCGTGGGGTTATTCCAAGTGCACAAAAAAGGGAAGAGACCTTTGGGACCAGGCGCAGATCCACCATTTTACATTAGAATCAGACCCCAATACTCCAACCCGGATTGGCAACAGCGCTCAAAAAGACTCCACCCCAGATCTCACCTTTACACTCCATGTCAAAAAACGCCAGATGGAGCATCACTGACAGCACCCATGGAAGTGATCATTTCATCATCCAAACTGATCTCACCCTTGCCCCCATCATTAGAACTCACCCCCGACAGCAGCACCTCACAAACTGGGACGAGTTCAGGAGTTGTCGAGAAGCCCACAAAGAAACATCGATAACATATAACCCATTAGATCTACACAGCTGGGTAAAGCAACTGGTTGCGGACTCGCGAGCCGTAACCAAGCCAGTTGACCCAGACATACCTTCGGAGACTATAGATCCCCACCTGCAACACCTATGGAACGCATATAAGAGCATACAAAAACGTTGGAGAAGCAACAAACAAAACCACAGGTTGCGCCGTAAATTAGCAGAACTGGATGCGAAAATTCAAAAATACACATTACAACTCTCTCAGGATCAATGGGGCGAAATCTGCGACCAAATGCGTGGCAACCTGGGGATGAAAAGGACATGGCAGCTTCTCAAACACCTCCTAAACCCGAACCAGTCGAAAACAGATCAAGCCCATCGCCTCACCAGCATCATCCATGGATTCCCAGGGACGGATGCAGACCTAGTAAATAAGATAAAGGACATGTATTTGCCCAAAGGCACTAGCAACCCTCTCCCTCCATACACCGGTTTGCCAAATTCGTATATGGATAGGGACATAACTGAAGCAGGAAGTACGAGGAGCCTTACTCAAGCTGCGATCGGGTTCGGCCCCGGGCCCTGATCAGGTAACCAACAAAATGCTAAAGAATCTTGATGATTACTCCATCACAGCGATTACTGGTTACTTCAAACCATTATTGGCAACAGGGCACGCTGCCACAATCCTGGAAACATGCTAAAATTACATTTATTCCCAAACCAGGAAAAACCCTTGCATTAGAACACCTCTCCGGCCCATATCCCTCACCTCGTGCCTGGGAAAACTATTTGAGCATATCATTCATGCACGCTTGGTTTCCCACATTCAGAATTTCTACCCGCTCCCTCACTCCATGATTGGTTTCCGTACGGGCCTGTCGACGCAGGACGTCCTCCTCCAAATCTCCAGACAAGTCATAGTCCCCCAAAACAATTTAGATACTGCGGCTATCCTTGCCTTAGATTTGACCAAGGCTTTTGATAACGTGTCTCACGACGCCATAATGACTGGACTGGAATCCACCAACCCGGGGCTTCGTACGTACAACTATATTCGCAGCTTCCTGTCCAATAGAAGTGCCATCCTTCAAATCGGGGGCATTACCTCCGACACGGTTGATCTCCCCTCTAAAGGCACACCTCAAGGAGCGGTATTATCCCCTTTGTTATTTAATTTGGCCATAATTAACATACCCCGCCGCCTTGAGCTAATTCCTAATCTTAAATTCAGCCTTTACGCCGACGACATCACACTGTGGGTGAATGGTGGAAGCGACTCCCATATAGAGGAGACCCTACAAGAGGGCGTTCAAATAGTAGTAAAAGAAGCTGCCAACGCGGGGCTTACTTGCTCCCCCAGTAAGTCCGAACTCCTTTTGCTATCGCCGAAGAGGAGATCCAAGGTACCACCCCGACATTAGAGTTCATATAGAAAACAACCCGATTCCAGAGGTCTCTACCCTTAAAATTCTGGGGATGCTTATACAAAATAATCGGGCTAACACAACAATTTTTCCGGAAATTAGAACAACATGTTATTCAAACTATAGGGCTCATAAGACGTATCTCCAACCGCCGCAGGGGTCTCAAGGAGGAGGAGAGAATCCGACTTATCCAAGCGTTCATTATCAGTAGGATCACGTACTCCCTACCTTACCTGAACCCGTCTGCAACTGAATTAGATAAGGTTAATCGGCTCATCCGAAAGGCATACAAATCTGCCCTCCACCTCCCCCTTAACACACCCACTGCCAGATTCGAAGGCCTTGGCGTGCACAATACGGCACAGGAGCTTATAGAAGCCCACCTTTCCAATCAGGGTCGTCCGTCTGTCCTAAACTCCCACCGTAATCATATCCTAAGGCGGCTAGGTATAGGTCATATTGACTGCCCTGAGGCTAAAATTCCCTCTCTTCTGAAACCCATGCAAAGCTTGTATTAAACCAATACCCCGCAACATGCATCCCATACACCACGCGAGCCGCAGGGATCAGAGAGCACGTGCTCTCCAAAAACGACTCTCCGCTCGATCCGACGTGGTCTATGTGGATGCTGGCAGAATACAGGCACCGCGCCGCATTCGCCATTGCAGTTATTAACGACCCTGACAATCCCCCTTCTCGACTCCAGTGGCGGTTCCCAAGGGGGGGGCGAAGGGGGCGATCTGCCCCCCCAAAGAGGTCCTGCAGCTTTTACTTTTTCGTTTTTTCTAAGCATTACACTTGCGGGGGGGATTAAATCCCACTTGCGGCGAGGTCGCAAACCGTGTTGCGACCGTCAGAAATGAGGGCTCGAGCCAGCGTTACACCGCCCAAGGGGCGCCAAAAATCACTGAGTCGCTAAGTGATTTGTGCACAAGCGGTTACACCGCATACGCGCACACGTCCTGCATGGTTATCACCTCCTCCGCGAACTGGTGCAAGGAGGGGAGCGGTTCTTTATCGCCCCCCCCCCCCCCCCCCCCCCCCTCAAAAAAAAAAAATTCGCCCCCCCCAAACCCAATCTCTCGGACCGCTACTGCTCGACTCCCTAACCTTAAATACTTCCCATCCCGCCACGGCGGAGGAGGCGGCAATAGCTTTAGCCCTCTCCCAAAGGCCGACCCCCTCGATAGTAATCTCCGATTCCAAAGCGGCCATTCAAAATTTCGCCAACGGCCACGTTTCGCCACAGGCATCCAAAAATTTTCCGACGCCACCCACCCGACTCCCCGGTAGAAATTGTCTGGACTCCGGCGCACGCTGGCCTCGGGTAATGAGGCTGCCCACAATACGGCTCGAGGGCTCACAATCCGAGCCGGGGCAAGCCTTGAACCCTATCACGGGGCCAGATCCGCCAGAGACAGACTTCTCACGTACACAGAAATAACCGTGCATTACCCATCGACCGCCGTAGGTACCCCCCCGGCTCACGTCAAGCTAACTAATTCCGAAGAACACACGTGGCGTCTCCTTCAGACGAACACGTTCCCAATCCGCTATACTCCACCGAATCCACCCTTCCTTATACCCTTCCCCAGAATGCCCTGCATGTGGAGCCCTCGCCACCCTTCCCCACATCTTTTGGGGGTGTCCCAAAGATCCCTTTCCCCTAATTTCCTCTGATGAGCAGTGGGAGGAGGCGCTGGGGAGCTCAGACCTAGAGTTGCAAACCTGCTTGGTCACCAGAGCTGCCGATGTCGCCGCCCGGCACAAGCCAGCGGCCACAACCGTCCCCTGAGCCACATGAAGCTCAATAAAAATGTTTTCTCTCTCTCTCTCTCGTGCTGTAAAACGCCACGCGCTATGACATACATCCCAGACAAGTGGTTTAGGAGCCGTTTCACATCTTCCGATGCCGACGCGGACGCCGGGCCTTTTTCGCTCAACCGATTATTTAATGATTTCGTATATTAAAATTTCATTGCGTAAGTCGTGAAGTGTGGTAAAATGAAGGATTTCAGGAGCAAGAATGTATCCCTTGGAAAATGTCGATCAAGTTACCTCGCGCTATCGCGTGCACGTGCTTCTGTGCCAGCGCACCATGCCGCGCGAGCACGTGCAGAACAATCTCGAACCAGAGTAGAGGAACACGGCGGACAAACGCTAGGAGCGCTATAAGCAGCGACGTTCCGCCACCGACAACCTCGAAGCTCCAGCTGCAGAGAGCAAAGCTGCTGACCCAAACCACCGCAATGGAGGCGATTTCGTCCGACGCACCGGCGACTCCACCGCAGTTCGTCGTTCCAACGCTTCACAACGGAGCACCAGCGCGGTCTCCAAGGAGGGACTGGCTGCGCCTGCGTGGGCTGCCATACAGCGCCGACGTAGGGGCGGTCCTCGAGTTTTTGGGCGAGTACACGCTGTATATCGCCCCACAGGGCGTCCACATGGTCTACAACGCCCTAGGCCGACCAGCGGGCGAGGCCTTCATCCAGATGCAGTCGGAGGATGCAGCTTCAATGGCGGCCCAGAACCGTCACCGTCACTACATGATGGGCAGGACTCGTAGGTACATCGAGGTCTTCCAAAGCTCCGTCGATGACCTCACCGAGCTGCTAGCAAACGCCGCGCCTAGACTGGCGTCTCCCGCGGCTGTTGGCGCTTCACCGCAGCCAGCGTCTCTCGTCGGCTCACCGGGTGCTGCGTCACCGATGTCTACGCGGGGGGTGTCGGCCGCGGGTTTTCCGTCGGTCGCGTTCTGGCCGTACCCGAGCCCGCCGTGGTCCCCTCCCCCGGTCTACTTGCCTGGCGTGACCATGGTTCTCCTGCGAGGCCTCCCCTACAGCACTACTATGCAAGACGTCCTGAACTTCTTCCGCGACTTTCCCTCTCTCACGCCCGACTGCGTCCACATCCAACGCGACGCCGAGGGACGCGCGAGTGGCGAGGCCGTCGTAGCCTTTCCGAACCGAGAGGAAGCCGAGCGAGCGGTCCGGCTGAAGAATCGCCACTACATCGGCAGGCGCTACATCGAGGTCTTCATTCCCTGAGCTCGAGGCGGTGGCGCCACCCGGGAGGGCGGGCAGGGGCCATGTTGCGGACTCACTTCTCTCACCTCCTCCCTCCACTCGACCCTTCCCCCTCCCCCCTCCACTGAACGCCTCGTCACTCCCTTCTCACTGTGCATCTTACCATCCGCTTGTTTTACTGTCCCGCCTGTCGGCCATCTGTAAATTCTGCGCAGTGGAATTTTGTGGCACAATAAATGTGCCGTTATCTACCTCCCTTGTGGTTGTTTTTCTTGTTTACAGTGGAGCCGAGTGCGTGCCAGCTGCGCGGCACTCACGTGCACTCCTCCAAATCTTTTTTTTTATTAAGTATCACGTGAGGCACCTCTGCGAGCGCTAAGCTAATGGAAAGGTGGATTGAGGTAAAATAGGCGGAATGTCTTTCCTTGCGCACGTGCATTTGAGGCCGTTTTGCCCGATCTTCGCGAAGAAGCACATTCGGCTTGATAAGGTACAAAATATATTATATGAATGCATTTTAAATACGACAGTCATTCTTGGACTACTTGAAGCCGAAAATCTCGATCTCTCTGCCCTTAGATTGAGCCGCCAGGCCACAAGGTGAAAGAATTTCTGAACCATAGGCAAAACATTTTCAGGCTACTAAAGCTGGTGGCGCCATCCATACTTGCCAATTTTGCTCAGCATAAAGAAAACATTAGGCATATTTGAGGCATAACATCCATACATAAGTGGTACTTGCAAAGCTCTTTAAATTAAAAATGTGTGGCTGCTCGAGTTTTGCGATAGGAAAATAAAAAAATACGCATTAGTAACGTTTGACCCCGAAATACAGAAAGGCCTTCTGGTGGCATTCTAAGAAGCCCAACAGTAATGAAAGGTTGCTTTTTTTTACTCTAATAAACACTTTTCCATGCATTCATCCAAAATTGAAATGATTTTAACAAACCTCCATCGTAGGAGGAGCAAGACGGGGAGGTGTTGTGCGTGAGAAGTGGCCAGAAGAAGAGAAGAGCGGCATTTATGTGGCTTTTATGAAGGATTTATGTGGCGTTTATGTGACAGAAGACTATAGTCTTTTGACATTTGCAGCGAAGTTGGCAGATACATGGCCCACCTATTGCGAACCTTTTATTCAGCCTAGAGTGTCGTATGTGCAGCCTTTTGCAGTAATTATACCAAATGAAGCTAATATAGGTAATTAGTATTAACAGCTGGTACTGATGGGTCCTACTGAGTAATGTGATCCAGTTTGTAGCTTGTGTTAAACCTCTAGCGAGGGACTTCCAGGCACTTTACCTCAATAGCACCCATAAGTATCCCCGCTCACTATGTCTGACAGACATTGTCACACTGTCCAAGTCAGTGTTCAAGTCCTAACCTAGAGGAGTCGCAACTAAAGGAAAGTCAAGCTTTCCATCGCTATCTAAAGGGAGAGCTTCCATCCTAAAAGGGTTTGCCACAGGAACTTCTTGGGATGCCCTTTCAGCTGACGGGAGTGCACCGACATTGCTCACAACGCAGGCATGTGCAAGGATGCCGAAAAATATTACTGGATGACCAGAGCAGTTTATAGCTATGTGGGATGTTTTTTGGCACGTTAAAGGAGCCATGAAGACAAAATACAAGTTTGTTTTATTCGAAAGATTTCGTGTTTTATAGTGTCCCCAGCACTTGTCCGGATGCAAAAGATGTTTTATTCACTGAGAAATTATTCAGTTTATGTTAAAATTTTGATTTTCCTGCTAAATTGTGTTTTCGTGGTCTGCAATGACATCACAGGAACCGACCGCTATGCAGCCTGATTGGACAGCCTTTGTTTAGCGTTAGCGAACCTAGATGACACCACCACACCGTGGCAAGCCGTTTTCTGCCTATGGTTTGTTTTTGACCATATTTGAACCTGGGTATCTTTTGTTCAGGGAGAAAATCGTTTCATGAAAGAGTGCTCACTCGACCAATATGGCCATGTAAGACACCGTTGCCTGTGTTCACTGGCCAGCTGTCATCTAAAACTACCCCAAAGCCCCGCAGTCCTGTGCAGCTAAACCAAGCATAGTTCACGCAGTACAACAGCAGTACGCATCGGTACTTCTGTTTACGCGTGCTTTCATAACTTCCGCTGTCAGTCCCACCATTCCTACTGCGTTAAAAAGAATGTGGCCTCAATTTAAGCGCACATAGCTGGTTCAGCAAGCTTATAAGCTCTGCCTAATTTGAGTTTGCTTTTGTCGGCCTCCGCCAATCGCAAAGCTGGCTGGTATGACATCACCGCTTCTGTTGCGGGAAATTAGCGAGTGGGTCGCATGGATTTCCCTTTTTTTTCCCTATTTATACAGGTTGTTTGAGAGAAGTTTACGTTAAAAGTGGTGTCAGTATGATGCCAACGAGGCAATCTTTTGAATGAACCAAACTTGTTTGTTTTGTCTTCATTGCTCCTTTAAGCCATTGAAGCGCACACAATCATTGATCACCCCAGAGTCTGAAACTATCTCACTTCTGAATTCATAGGAGACACCATTGAATTGCCATCATGTTCACGAACTCTGTCACGGTGTTGCCCAGGTGTATTCAGTTGCATGCTCGTATCACACCAAATGCTCCACCTGTGCATCCTACGTCAAGGTCTACAGGGCCATCAGTGAAAACTGTTTTATGGCTACCCGGAAGCCTCTTGACCGGCAGAAACGCTCAGTCAGTTTTTCGCTGCTGAGAGAGCCATCTATTCAGTCCTGTACTGTAAGAAGAAATTCTGAGTGCCTGACAAGGTCGCACTGTCCATGGGGCCGGTGGGAGTCATTCCCTCGGTCCTTGTGGGTGTTGCTTTATGTGCTGTTTAGGTGCTAACTCGCAAGCAGTAGACAAAGAAATTTGAATTTTATTGCACACAAAACAGCCTTTGCACACAAAGGCGCAAACTGGGACGTGTAGAGAGGCACGGCCAGGATCAGGCCGGTCATCACAGTGTCGGCGGAGTACAACTCCCCATCAGCTTAGAACGTATACAACTTCTTAACAGGCTCAACTGCCTTAATTCCTGCTGAATAGAATTCTAATTAAAATACCTAAAAAGTAGAATAACTTCTACAAGTTGCATAAATTCCTTCAATCTTGAAGCATTCATTGTGCAATGCTGGAAGAAGAAATGCAGGAGTATGCAAGAACATTGTAGAATTGAATAAAAAAAGCTAAAATACATGAACAGTTGGGTGGTAGCAAATGTGAAATTGCAATACATATGTACAGTATACAATTGTAAGAATCATGGCACTACATAGTGACTAGGAATGCTACCTCTACGATTTCCAAATCATTTTGAGAAAACGAAATACCCTTTGTGGCCTCGTGTATTCCTGTTCAATGTGATAGCAGTGAAGTCAACAACAAGACATTAGGACATGAACATCCACGTCGCAACGCCTCCATTTACCAGACAGCAGCGTACAATTACCCTCCCTATAATGAAAAAAAAAAAAAAAGCTAAATGCGAATTTCAGAAACTGTAAGGCAGTGTCAAAGAGAATTTCAGTGAATCCGCACAAGAGAGATGGCGGAGAGTTCGTGACTAGGAGTGATGGTAGCAGAAATCTTGGCCCTTGAGACAGGTTGCCTTGCACCGACCTCCCATCTTGTTGAAGCCCCTGCAACGGCGCTGAGCCTGGTTGGTCGACGTCGATAGGTTGGAGCTCACACTAAAAAACGGTGATAGCAAGTGCACGCTTTAGCATCGCTCAGGGAGAAGATAAAGCGGACTCTAGTCTGCCTATTCAAAGTGCTGCTAACCTTCTAGCTGGAGATGCTGGCAAGCTTCTGCGCGATTGCTGGTCAAGGTAGAACAACAGATCCCGCCTCACGGCATCGGTGTCATCCTGAAGTCCGAAAGAAAGAGAAAAAGAAGTGAGAGGCTGTTCAGCAAGGTTTACATCAACAGCCATGCTGAAAGAAATGTCCTGCACTAACCAAGACGGAACTGGAAACATAGAAACAGTAAGGATGCTCAAATTTGAACTTGAAATATGCGGACAAAATGACCGAGCAAATAGCACTAGCCTTTCTGATAAATCGTACAAGACATACCTCTAAAATGCAAATGAACTACCAAGTCAGGCAGCCTTTTTACTAATACATTACCATTCTGGAAAAATTGAGGAACAGTGTTGATTTTAACTGCCGTCAAAGCGAATTTAAGGAGTAAGGGGAGATGCATATAAAGTAAAACACTTGCTCAGTAATGCAAGTTTTGTGCATCTACAGCAAGCAGTAAATACAAGTTTGTGTTCACACTTTAAACACACTTTTTTTCACAAGATGAACAGTCGTAATATTTACAGGCTAGTATTGACATATGTATATTTTTTAATCTTTTATTAGTATACACCTGAGGCCTTCAATATGTTCACCGTGTAATGTGTGTGTGGTCTGTTGACAGGCCATATATGTTGCTGTGGCTTTGTAGTAATGGGGTCTGGCCTTTGTGATCTGTTTCTCCTGTACACCCAAAAGAAATAAAATAACTTCGACTGAGACTGAAAATGGTAGGAGGGTGAATAAAATCTTCGTCAATGCAACAAAACTTGTGTCCAGTTTAGTTAAACCAACAGCATTTCAAGACGTATATTAGGAGGTTTTCAAGCTATAACGGCACTAAGCCAAACTGTTGCACCTTGGCTTAGTGAGAACCAAGACTCAAATCTTTGGAACACGGACAGCGCTTTTAAGTTTTTTGTTTAATGGTCAAGAACCCACCAGTGCCAACAACTCCTAGTTTCTACTCTACCACACTCTAAACAGTAACCCGCCGCGGTGGCTCAGTGGATATGATGTGCTGCTGAGCACAAGGATGCGGGTGCGATCCCTGGCCACGGCGGCCGCTTTCCTAGGAGGCGAAAAGCAAAAACGGCCATGTGTTCAAGATTTTGACGCATGTTAAAGATCCCCAGGTGGTCAAAATTAATCCGGAGCCCTCCACTACAGCGCGCTCATTGCCTGGGTAGCGCCGGCATGTTAAACCCAACAATCAATCAATCAATCAATCAAACACCCTAAACAGTAACTTCACTTAAAAAAAAGAAGTCGCAATATGATGATTAATTAGGTTTACTGTTGCAAGGCCTACCTAGGGCCAAGAGTGCCAAATAAAAGACACCATTCAATAAAAAAGGTGATAGGAATAACCTAAAAACAGACAGTTTATATTTGAAAGTGAAATGGAGCAAAAGACAAATACGAGTGTCAAACTATAAAACAACTGTCTTTAGTTATGTCAGTGATGGTAAATGAGCACAACACACATAAATGCAATACTTGAGAATTTCTAGTTTAACAATTTACACCGCACGAAGTGTTTTAGGAACCAAACTGCGGATTTTTTCAGTCCTAAGATGGATATGCACAAGTTCAGATGTGTTCAGCACAGGATTATACTGTCGCAAAAGAAAAGTTGGCTTACCACAAAACATGTGGTCTGAAGATTTGAACACGACCAGTCTGACAAGGTAAACCTCTGGACGAAGAATTGTTTTCCCAGAAAGCTTGATTAAAAAAAAATGCCTGATGATTGTACTATACTCCCAAATGCGAAATTTGTGAGTAGCGCGAACAGCAGTCTTATCGGTCACGGCGCATAGCTGCTGCGTCTCAGGAAGTGATCACAGGATCAATGAACACAAGGCTGTGCGTGCTACTCTGCTGCTATCTCGCAGCACGTCACCACTGCCGAGCACATTGCTGTAAATCGTGTTTGAGACCGCCCGCGCAAATGTCTCATTCGGATGAGCCACACAACAAGGAAGCATGTCTCACTGCCTCCCTCACACTTCCACCAAACGTTGCCGCCGACTAAGCGTCCTGCGTGGGCTCAGCATACTGCCCTCCCCCTCACACTCTTGCCATACTTTCTTCCACCTGTTTTCTTTCGTCTTCACTCACTCGTTTATACCCAAACCGCAGTAGCCGCTGCCAAAGTGCTGCGCACTAAAAAACAAAAGTAGTGCTTGCCATCGTGGTATGCCGGGACATGCTGCTATCTCGGGAGGCAACCGGGGTGGACGCACGCAGGACGTCTGGTAAGACGCGATCTGCTTGCGTACTCCGAGAGGACAGGTGGGAAGCGTCTGCTCCATTATCATCCACCATGCCGCCATTGACGAGGGGTGTGGGTGGCCTTTCTTCAGGCAGGGGCGTACTACTCCTTGATCTTGCCCCAGATACTTGGCTATACCGGCTCGAAAACCCTGTTGAAAAGCAAAAGAAAGGAAAGGCATAATTGTACTTTGTCTACATACAATGCAGCCACTTTTGAATTGACACTAAGTAGATAATTTGTTATCTGAAAAAGATTGCACCTTTCATAACTTTTTTCGGTTTTTTTTCGACAACAATTAGTTTGCGTAGTACCGTATTTTTTTGAATATAAGTAGAGGTTTTTTTTCCAATATCCATGGTCTAAAAGTCCTACCCCGCTTTATATTCGAAGCTCAGTATATATATACATATATACATATGGCAATTTTTTTTTACTCTCCAAACTGCACCCTTGCCTTATAATCGTGACCGCTTTATAATCGTATAAATGCGGTAGTAATTGCGGCTAGCATTTTTATTATCAGTCTCTCACTCATTTTTTCCATGGCATAAAAAAGCATGTCACAAACCAAGTCACTCTCATGCCGACCAAGCCTTGAGAGGATGTAATAAAATGCCCCTTTTCTTCGATTCTGTGTCATTATGCATCACAGAGCAGATTCATCTGCTCTGCGATGCATACACATTCATCTAAGTTTCTTGCACATTCTAAACCCATTCATCTAAGTTTCTAAATTCTAAAGTTTCTAAACACATTCATCTAAGTTTCTTTTAATATTTTTGAACTCATCTCGCCACACTGGTCATTGCAAGACACGGGTGCAGCTTGTCATAATAGAGGTGTACCCTGTTCGAGTAAGCTGCTAGTTTCCCCGGTTTTTGTCTCGTACAGGCTTATTGTCGATGTCAGAAAGACAGCCCCAACTTATTGAAACAGTGCAAACAAGTATTTTCGGCCACAAATTTTCCACTGCTTTTCAACTACCATTTTTGATACATACTCAAAAACATCACTGGGCAGTAACCTGCTGCAAATCCAGCAAAGCAAATACTAAAGTTCAGCCCCATAAACCACTGAAAATCAAGCAGCGGCAAGTGCGGTTACATAGTATTGGGCTGTCAGTGTCAGACAAGCAAAAATGAGTGTACATCTGTAGATTATACTTTGCTATTGACGCCCACAGAAGAAATCTGGAGGTGATTACACTCTGTCAGTGTTGTGATCAATTTTTTTTGTGGCCAGATGCAATGCCGACGTGCACCATTGCCACATGTCACTCGACGTGATGGAAAGAGCTGTGACAATAACTTCGTCACATGTACTATAGATGTACTGGCATTCAGTCAATCGTAAAGTGCAGTTTTAGGTGTTCATGCAGTGCATGCATCAAGCCATTCAAGCTTATCAATGCTGCAATTTCGAAGTTGTTGACTGACATGTGCACGAAAAAAAGCTGTCACTGTCCCAAGAAATGCTGCATTAAGTAACTTCCACAGCTCTATCAACCAAGAGCACATTAATAGCGATTGCATTTACAAAGTTCTTGTGGGAAGTATTGTTCAAACTGTGTTGTGCAGGGCCCTATGCATTCCCACAGTGTAAGAGTGGCAGGTGCTGCAGGACGTTAAACACTTCCTGCAAGGTTGGCCAGTGATGGGGAAAAACAGCTTAGAAAAAACAAAACCCATTTCAAACGACTTAACCGAAATAGAGAAGAGAAAAAAAGAGGACAAGACGCAAGATAAGAAGGTCAAATTTGGTGCTGGACTGACTTCAATTTGCACATGATACAAATTAAGGATACACAAATATTTGATTTTAGTCTGCAGGCTGAACACAAACAGTAGTGACTACGAAGGAATCGTGTGCTTTTGGATACAAGTTCAGATCAGCGAGTCAGTGCCCTTGGGAGCAAATGTTTTCTTTCCATTCACTCATAGTTGTGCACAATGCATTAACACGGTAAAAATACTTTAAGGAATATGACAAGCCTTCACGAGAACCTTTCAAATACATGCTTGAAGAAAGGAGCCTTTCTGACACATTCTCTTAAAAGACGAATCAAGGAAACGTGTTAGTAAGTTCACCCTCTAACCATAGAAGGCCCAAAAGAAGAATGACAATTGAGCATCCACAATGTGGCAATTGCTGTGCCAAACATTTCTCACGCTCGGTGAATGAAAAATAGATGCGCATGGCCCACGAAACAACGATAGGCTTCATGCTGGCAGGCTTAAAAAAAATAAAAGGAGTCGCTTCAGTAATGGCATCCCAACTTACTTTGTCGAACATCGTCAAACAGCGGGGAGCCCATTATGGAAGAGTGGAATGGTCCTCCCTCAAAACGTTCGTCCCGGACCATGTCGCCACTGTCAATGGAGTGGGAGGCGAGGGAATGAAAGCCACAAGACAACCAAGCATGAACTTGTGGCACACTATAATGCTGCAAAATTTACGACACACACTGCGTGAACTTCACACCATGTCGCACGTTTTCGGGCAGCAAGTTATAGAAACGATATCTGTGGCACTTGTACTGTTTTATATTTGCAGCCTTCTGCAGCCACAACTTTACAATCTTTTGGGTCATGGTTGTGGCCAAGACATGGATAGTGCCAAAAGAACTACCCATGTCTATATAGCATCCTCTAACTCCCTGTACAGCACAATGTGAACTAAAATTCACAGTAAAAAAAAAAAAAGCCAGAAGCTTAGCTCAGAAGCTTAGTTTACCGCCGGAAGCTTAGCGTTTATTTTAGAAATGTCTGTTCCTTGGCTTGGAACATTGCGGAATGCCTGCGAGTTATAGACATTAACGACACATTGGGCCTTCTACAGGAGTCCCCAAAAGAACTGAAAATGCAGCTAACGACCAAATTCTGATATTTCTAAGTGGGTATTACGTACGATCAGAGGAAAGCAACAAGCATCATCGGTAACTATAATCTTGCTGCAATTCTTTGCCCAGTTGTACAAACCTAGAGCGGTCATCGTATCATTTCTATATCAATAAGCAAAGGCCCCAGTGTATAGGAACAATTAAATGTTGATACCAAGTATGCCCCACCCACCCAGCAGAGGCTACGAACTGTTCAAATAACTGCCTTACATCTGTGCTTATTGAGAGCCAATCTAGGTCAATTTCGAAGAAGAAAGGAAAAGGAAAGGCACAACAAATCAACAGAAAGAAATACGAATAGTGTGTCACCGTACCCGATGGGAGAAAGCTCTGAGAGCAGTGCAGGGGGTGTAGGGAGACATGGGCTGCTGCGTCGGCACATTGCTCCAATGGCATGCCAGGCAATATTTCCTGGGTGTTGGAGATTCAACAGAGAAACAAAAGGAAATTCTTTACTGGCAAAGCTAGCTAAGATGCCGCTAAATTTCACATTGTTCTGAGCTTCGAATTTTCAGACAGGCTCACGACAAACACACGTGCACTGCAATATTTATGCATACATATATGCACAGGTACATACTGGGCATTTGAAGATGGAGATTTTGTTCGACAGCTTCAAATTGAAGCGCGTTTTCTTTTCTAATCAAGGTGAATATCTCGCGTTTGCCAACACAAAAACGAACATTGCAATTTCTTGGTTGTGCTTTGGGAGCATCAAGAAAAAAAGATGCTTCTACAAAAACATTTCCACCGACTAAAACAAACAGCAACGAGCATAAATAAGTAGACAATTTGTTTTCAGTTTAATTGGCACAGTGCAGAAATCTGTCATCTCTCAACTACTAATATTAGAGTACATAAACTTTCATTGCAATTCTTAGGAAGGGATCGAGTGGGGCACACATGCAAGGCACAGAAATTAAATGAGGCTCCCAACAAGACGTGGGCATTCCTTTAAATCAACCAGTGGCATAACATAAAGCATTAACCCCTTTGTAACGATTTGTGCGCGGGTACCAGTCTCCGTTCTGTTAACGCACCAATTTCATTTAATCGGCCAGATTTAGGGGAGATCCCCAAGGTGGAGTAAGTTTCTATGAAGGAAAGCTTGACATCCAGGTGGATGTCAAACTTTCCTTCATACCAATTTCATTTGTAACATCTGCACCACAAACATTCAGGCTTATGCACTTGGGCAAAAGTTTGAATGTGGGATTCACTAAGGGTGCTTCATGCCAATATTTCATGCCTGATGAATGGCCAGTGCTTCATTTCAAATATTACAGCATAAAACTTTAATGGCTGAATAAGCTGAAAGATGAATTTCACCATGTAAATGTGACAACGATTGTTATGCTTAATACTGCAAAAGGATGCAACTTCCACTGAGGTGTCAAAGCCTCCATATCAAGAAGAAAGCTTTCTCATGCCATCGTAGAACTGCAAACTGTGACCAGCTTACTATACTTTTCAATGTCCTAACTACAAAAAAAAAATATTACCAGAATTGGTTGTTGAATGGGTTGGTGCATCTTTTTATGACAACACGGCTTTGCACAGTTTAGGGCAAGATTGCGCTTGTCCTGGCTTGCAATGTGTTCATCTCCCTTTGCTCAAAGCCATGTTGTCACAAAAATTACTACCCAAGTATGACAAATGTTGGCTATAATTTGATTAGAAAAAGTTTGCATACAAAGCAATGCACAACCTTTCTTATCTATAGATAAGAAAGGTTGTGCAAACTTTTGATTGATGTACTGATTGAGTCTAATTTGGGACAACCACTCTTGACTTAAAGGGGTCCTGAAATACCTTCCGCCGATGCATGGATGTACATGTAACCAAATAAAGCAATGTATTAGCAATCTCCTCCCGCAAGAATTTTGTTAAAGCGATGAGTATTGGCTGAGAAATCGTAAATAAAAAACCGTGCATTATCATCGCACCGCATTTCCTCCTCCTTTCAACTTTTTCTCCGCTGTTGACGGCATGCGTGCGAGCCTTCCCTCCCATGATGCTGCGCTCCTCAGACTGCCAACTGCTACCGGCAAGCTGTTTTGGCTTTTTCATCTTTGTTGACACCATGGATCTTGCACTCCGCTCAAGGCTGGAAAAGCGAACGAAAAACCTGGCCGAATGTGTGCGGCCTGGCCTTGCCCTTTCGCGGTGTATGTTGCTGCCGTTGCTATCGGCGGCAGGTGACTTTTTATCGGCGCGAACTCGCAGCCGCATGGGGAGGATCGTGCGCTCGTTCCCTTTGATGCACCGCGCACTGTTTATTCAAAAAAGCGCTGCCTCAGATGTGGCCCCGCTGGTGCCGGGTCTTATTTTGCGGTGGTGGTAATTCCTACCGGCGGCATGTGAAGAAGACATTTTAAACTGATACAGAACCCGTGCACAAAACGCGGCGGTTCGGATCGCTTTATCAGTAACGATGAACGGGAAGGCGCAGAGCAAACCAGCGCCACACTCGAGCAGCGTGCACCCGTGTTCTGAGAAGCTGCACCCATATCTTGTGAACAGTAGTAATAGAGAGTTTTAGAATAACGTACGCAGCCGTACGCAACAGTTAGTGAGCGCTATTTTTTTGCATCGTTCGCACTGCGCATGCGCCGTACGTTAAGACGCTTCTGCGTTTAGCGGATGGAAGAATAGCGGACGCTATTTCAGCAAAATAGCATGCGTACGTGCGGCCGCTCGCGTTTCTAACACGGTGGCAAGTAGCGCGACAACAAACCACGGTTGCGCTCTTCTGTGGACAGTAATTTGCTTCCAATGAACCAAGTTCTTTGCCCCTGTGTTTTTAAATACGTCGAGTGGTTAGCACGTCGCCCTCACGCAGATCTGTATCGTCGTAACATCGCTGACTGTCCGAACGAAGCTTGCAGCTAAGCCGAGCCAGCGACCAAAGCTCTCTGTCTGTGTCTGTCTGTGTCTCTCTGTCGTGTCTGTCTGTGTGTCGTTGTGTGTCTGGTGTGTGTGTCTGTGTGTGTGTGTGTGCGCTGCGCGTGCAAGCGCACAACACACAACACACACACCACAACACACACACACACACACACACACCCACACATCGCGCATCGCCTCCTGTATGCACATCAGCCCGGGCCGGCCAACAAAGCCCTCTCCTACTAGGCCACTCTCCCACAATCGGTAGCCTTCCCAGTGCTTCAGTCATGTGACCAGTTTCGCCCCCGCGTGGTGGAGAGCGGCAACGTTGGTAAAACATGCTCCGCCGCGGCTCTGAGCTTTCTAGCGCTGGCGCGAGCGCCATTTCTTTGACAGTCTCAAACAGCAGCTGCCTTGGCAACAAGGCACAAACCGCTCTCGAAGTCAGTTACGTTTGCGTGATTCCGGTTCAGCTCGGAACCCCACCTCACGACATGTGGGCACTGCAGGCGTACCACTCACTCCCATTGGGAAGTGCGCGATGCTTTTGGCATTGTAAAAATACAGGAGGCGATGGTGTGTGTGTCGTGGAAACGTTTGTTTCGCAATGAAATGAGATGTTCTGCTTCCGCGGGTGGTTAGTGTTTCCCATGGTCTGGATTACCTTTCTCGAACAACGTACGACTCAGCCTGGCATGGGGTATGTACAGTGTGCGTGGCTAAAAGCCTTCTCGGCTTGCGTACCAGCGTGACTTGCTGTTCGTCCCCGCAAACCGCGCGCGAGGTGAGTGCCAAATATACGACGGGCAGGAGCAGGCAACCGATCACCTTCAATCGTGGTTCAGACTTGCAACGCATGTTATGACGTTGTGTCCGTTTGAAACGCATCTCTGGATTGTTTTTAAGTTGAATAAAATGTATGCATCAAACCCGGGCATTCGGCTTAGGGCGTTCTCTGCGAGTGCATGAAAGAAGTGCCACGGGGCTTCAACGGTTTCTTTATGGAACGTACTCAGGTAAGAGACTATCCATGTCGTCTTATGGCCATGTTGCATTCAATACAAACGATTAAGCGTTTGTTTACACTCTTTTGGATAGTCGTAAAATGTCCAAGCACTCCAGCACTCTGCTGGCAGATCAGCCGGCGAGCCGACGCTGTGCACACGACACATCTCTTTGCCGGAAATGCGTGAAAAATCCGCCCAATAGCAGGATGTCTACCTCATGACGTAGACCTGGGAATCGATTACGTAGACATGTGAAGATGGCGGCATCCAAAAACGTGCAGGGAAGGGTGAGAAAAGAACGACAAACTTTGCAACAAAAGTGTGAGCTTTCCGCTGCGCGTAAAAGAGTAATACTTGGCACAGATGACGTTGACGACCCAATCTAACGATTGCGCTAGTTCATTTAGTGTGCTCAAAATGCCTTTCAGGGCCCCTTTAAGGTAAAGAGGTAAAGCCACTTCAAACACCCCTTCCTCTCACCTCAGCCATAAGAGGAGACACAGCCAAAACTGCCTGAACCCTTGCAAGCCAGTAACAACTAAGAAAGCCAGTAGGTTTTGAAGATTAGCTTGAAACGCAATTTTTTGGATGCCAAGTTCATTACAAAGAATACACATTCCAGACGTTTTTAGCAGAAAATTCGCTGCACTTAATATAGAAGGAATCCGCTGTATACCAGCTCCTTAAAACAAGGTTTGACAAGGGGTGACATCTGTATTTTTGAACTTGGAGACACTCCGAACATCGCCATCCAATTCCTACCAGAACTGAATATTTTTATAAACCGCTTTAACAAGTCATCACTATTTAAAAAGCCATCATTAAACCCTCTTTTATATATTTAAGGGAGGAGCAGGTGCCGTGTCAGTGAAGATCAGATCGAAGAAAGGTTTGTGCTTTAACATACACTACAGTCTTACAAACTTCCTCAAAAGGAGAATTAAAACTGTCAGTGACAAACTATCGTTAGCACTTCAATGCACAAACTCAAAGTGTTGATGTGTAAAATTTTAGGGATGTTCGTGGTGCTTAACTTCGTGCCCTTCTCAGAAGCCTCCCTGGATCTAACCCAGCTATTATTTAGACAGGAGGCAAAATCTTTCGAGGCTTGTATGCACAGATTTCATTATGTATACATTATAACATGATCCCACTTCTTGGTTCCATGATCTGACTTAGTAAACAACAAGCAATTAAGATGGAAATGACAGCAGAGCTGAAATTCCCACTGCATTGAGTTGGCTCAAACAAAACTCTTAGCATTTAGTTGAGCGAAGCTTCAGACAGATTCAAATGAAGCTCGAGTAAAACGTTGTTGAGGGAGGTTTTACTGGATGTTTGATATTGGGAATTCCTTCCACGTGCAAAATTTGCACCTGGGAGGAATTACAAAATTTGCAGTCTCCCTGTCATGTGTCAGCCAGTGTGCTGACATCTCACTAATGATAATTTCACACTGAAAGCTGCTTACTAAAACACACACACACGTAGTTTTTTTTTCTGGTTTTCTGTAGCAAATTGCTAGTCACAAAATGTCTCGGACAATGGGCTGATGTCTAGGTAGGTCACTGAGGAAACCATAAAAGTTTGAAACCGTGCCCTCTCGACCAGGCCAGTGGCTGCGACTGTCGGCTCTTAATCGTTGACAACGCCGCTTCTGTGTCCAGAAACTGCACCCACATACCAGACACAAAGATGCAGAGCAGGACGGTGAGGGGGCCAAATCCCAGGCTGCAGCCATCTTGGATCTGAGACACTGCGTTCACGGGCACCATGAACAGCAGGAAGAGGCGGGAAGCCATGGGGAACTTGAGGAAGGTCGCCACGAACATAAAGGCCAGCAGGTAGCAGCAGTGGAGCACGCAGCAGTAGACGGCAGCCAGCTGCTCGTCTGAGGGGAAGCAACAGCAATAGTTCACAACAGATCTGCATTACGGAAACACTTGGTTGAAAATGCAACAGAATGAAAAGGCTAATAGTGGGGACACTACTTTTTTTTTGGTTAAAAACACTGAACGCATCACGTGAACTGTTGCGACAGTGCACACCTAAAGTTTGCATCCGAGGCACCCAAACTCTCGCAGTGTTGAGGCTACGCAGTTAAGAAAACCAGAGTCGAATAATACATTACCTTTTCGCTAACAGCAAAAAAATTGCCATTAAGTTTCAATGTTTGCCACCTCTTTCCTGCGCCCGTTTGGAATTTCCACCATCTTTTGCAACGCACTGATGATTCTTGAAGAAGCTATTGTCGAGACTTCCCTTGCTATTGCATTCATCAATGCTTATCTCTTTTTCAAGGTATCTTACCACGCTATCGTTTGGAATGGAATCAAACCAATTTTCTGCCACTTTCCAACTTATGAAATCCAAAACTGCCACTGGAAGCCACCTTCGTTTTCTCTTTACCTGCCAGCAACATATTTCAGAAACACTTCATTGACAGATCCATCGCTTGCTACAGCCACACCATGCTGCAGTGGAACCAAGCACAGGAACACTAAAATTTGACCCACATGATTAGCACAGCATTAGTTGCTCTCTGTTCTATACCATAGAAAAAAAAAAAAGTTCTGCCCTTATAGCTAAACAATGCTCATAAACCATTTGATAAGTAGGCTGTGACCCCAACACCAGGCCCGAGTAATTACACAAGCAGAATGTTGAGCCATCAACAGGCATCGCCACCCCACCCATCCACCAAGGACTTTCTCTGCCAGTTCACGAAAAGAGGGATAGATACAGAAAGAGAGAGAAGAGACAAAATAAAAAATTAAGACCCTAGCTGGGGCCCCTAGCCCGGCCATTGCCGCTGTAGGATGTTTACAGAAACCACTATGTACCACGCCGCAAAAAGACCCCCAAAACTCCTTGGTAATGCACTGCAAGTTTGAAACGCCTGCCTAGTAGTGACTAAACATTCTCACGGCCTTTTCAAGTAAACGCTCTTCATTTGATTACTTACCCAAACTCGTGATCCAATATTGTGTTTTTTTTTTATGGCCGAACAGTCATTGCTGCATTTTCAAAACTCTTAGCAAAAACAAATGCACTGAAAAACTTGGTAGGACATTAAAACTGAACAAGTGCTTTTTTTGGCTTCTCCAGTAGCCAGAAATTTTTTGGTCATTCAGTAAATGAAATAGGAACCTCCAAGTAAAAGTAACCGCAACAGAAAAAGTGCAATCAGGTAACATCACCTCGTATAGGGTATGAACCAAGGGCTATTTACACATCAGGTTATCAATGGTTACTTTAAAAAAATCCACATCGCATATGACATCTATATAATGAGGAAGGAGATTCCAGCATACCGATGTATTCAGCACAAATGAGTCCTAAAAATACATTGCATGAGTGCGTATTTGCCTTAGCAGAACCCCACACACAAGAAAGCACTAGCACAAACAGCTTGAAGTGGAACCACGTTGGCACAAACTTTCCGCAAGTCAAACTGCCTCTGGCCGGGATGTGCCCTCTGACCTGTTCCGTGCAGTAGCTTGATCAACCAGCCAAACTTGCTGTCCACATCCGTCCTCATGGCCTCAATGATCCGCTGCAGGTAGGTGATGCTGGCGTTGATCTTCTCCAGGCTCCTCAGGGCGTCGTCAAAGCGCCCCACAGTCTTCTCCTGGTGCATGCTGGCCTCTTCTGCAGCTTGATCTGCAGGGACGAAGGAACACCAGTTCTCACCAAAAGAAATAAATTGTATCAGAAACATTCGTCTCAGCCGAAAAGACAAAAAGGCTGTGCATTAAAAGGTTCACTGAACTACTACAGGGGGGAAAAAATTTCTTGAAATAAAGGGACCCAGAAAAAATTTGTGAAGGTGGCAATCAAATGCATTCAGGTGGTAGAACACAGAACGGGGGATTTTTGAGCCAAGTGTGAACCCCATACGTTGTACGGATAATTTGTAAACAATTTTTGAAGATCGCCTTTCTCAGGCGATGAGCGCGCCGCCGCAGCGAGCCGACCGCGGCTGACGCAACGGCGAGGCGTCGCCCTGATTCGGCCGATCGTTGGACGCTGGCAACGTCACTGCCATTGGCTTCCGGCTGCTCTTCCTCCTTCCTGCGCGATCCCGAGGCAAAGGCGGGTCTGCAGCGATTGACGCGCAGGAATGTACCTAGCGGAGAACGGAAGCCGAGTGTCGCGAGTCACATGGCTATTCCCAGTGTTTCCAGCTGCTTTGAAAGAAGCAGAGAGGGAGGAGGAATCGATCGGCAAGGGGGGAGAGGTGCACTTAATTGCTTCTGGCGCAGCTAATACTGAATATAGATCAATTCCAACGGCATTGCATCGCTATATTGGTACTACGCGACAATAAAGGACTTTTGTAACTTTTCTAAAATGATTTTCTGGGTCCCTTTAAGCGCACTTGATAGGAGCACACATTTACCACCACGCATGCCTATTAAAAAACGATGAATTCAATTACAGACAGATTTAATTTGTGGGGACCAGGGTTCTTACAGCGGCCTAGCTCGAACCTCGAGATTCGGCCGCAAGGCTCTCCGCTGAACACCGCCACGGACTGCCAACTTGGCGTAGCGGCAGCGAACAGCAAGGAACACGGGAATTCGCCCACTCCGACGTTTATTGCACTGCAAGAAGGGACGTCGGGCGCGTCGCTCTACACCGCCAAGACCACCTTGGCCAGGACGAGAGAAACCGGCGCGAGGGCGGACAAAGGAAGGCCAAAAAGGAGCAAGTCGTACTTACGACCGCTCCCGATGATCGCTGGTATCCGAAGAGGCTCTCCCTTTGTCCACGGCCCTAGACCAGGCCGGCCGGAACTTCCGGGCAAAACCTGTCCCGTGAGGGGTTCGGCCAGTGCCCCCCGCCGTCATCCTCCCGCCGAGGGGAAAAAGCGCGAGCCAAAGAGAGAGAGGGACCTCCCCCTCTCGCCTCCGCGGCGAGCCGAGAGAGATAGGGAAGATGGCGTACATCCCTCCCCCCTTTGACTGAAGCCCCATGACAGCGAGAGATTCCGGCCAACGATGACCTCACCGTTAGTTTCGCTGCCTGGCACACCTCTCGAGCAAATCCAAGAAAGTCAAATCCAGAACAAGCGCAACGGCGCCAAAGTCCGCGTTGCACCGCACTGCCACCGCATAGTGACAGTTCGCCACAATCCGCCGGTTGACCTGATTTCGTCAGTCTGCACACAAGACTGGCCGCGTGCACTGTCGGCCGGCCCAAGGTCCGCAGGCGGCCCCGCCAGTGAAGTAGGCTGGGCCAGTTGAGGACAGGGCCCGGGCAGCAGGCTGCTTCCTGGCGGGCACTTCCCGCAGTGGTTCGCCCCGCGCCGACGGTGCGCTTGCCTGCCGCACCGCCGGCAGCTTCCGCTGCTTCCGCTGCTCGGGTTCAGCAGTGACTACCTCTGATGACTGGACCCGGGCTGGAGGCCGCGTTCGTAGTGCTGCCTCCCAGGTGGCTAGTTAGCCAAGCGCCAACGATGGCTTTCGCTCGGCGCACCTCGGAGCCTCGGACGAGCGCCTCCGCCAACGTGGAGGAGGGGGCGCGATCAGCTGACCGCGGGAGCCAGCCCGCGGCGCGGCTCACTCGCTGTACGGGCGGCGGGGTGCTGTTTTGGCGTAACAGCTGGGCTCTCGTTCTCCCCGGGGTGGCGGCTGGCCCGGCTGGCTCGCAGCAGGCCTGGCGTGGTGGCGTCGTGGTTGGAGGGTCGCTCGGACCCTGGGCGTGTGGGCTTGAACCCTCCGGAGACGGTGGCCCACCTGGTCAGCGACCTCGCCGATTGCGGGTGTTGTAGCGGTGCGTCGGGAACCTTCCTCCCGCACCTTCTCTCTTGAGCTCGCGACCTCGCGAGCCCGAAGTGGGAGCCACTGGGAGCGTCAGCAGTGTCTTCCTAGAGTGCCTCGATGCGAGCGGAGCGCGCGGGCGCGGCCATCAAGGCACCCTACTCGGAAGTACTCTGAGGTCTTACTCGGAGGTTGCTGCGCGCGCCGGCTACCGGCAGTGCCGGCAGCGCCTAAAGCTGCTTCCCGCGGCGCGCGGGACGTTTCGGCGGCGGCTCTGGGCGGCGGGCTCACACAGCGACCTCGCTGCTGGAGGCGGCTCGGCGAACGGCTTTAGCGGCGTAAACAGGCCCTCGCGATAGCCTCCGTTGCCGATGTCCACGACTAGTCCAACCTTGGACAAAGTCTCTCCCCAGAATGACTGGGACCGTCAGTCCGGGCAAGTGGACGAAACGCATTTCGCCGTATACACGCCGACTCCAATGCACGACGAGGCGTACGTCACCGTTTGACGTAACATCACCACACGCAAGCTGGAGCGGCAACTTCCGCGCGCGCAGCCGAACGGCTTTGTGCTCGAGATGGGAAACGACCTCGTCCCCAATCAGTGAAGCGCTTGCCCCGGTGTCCAGCAGTGCCTTGAATCTCCACCCCACAATTGCGAGGTCGAGAAAGGGCGCAGGCGCGCTGGTCTGTATTCCGACTCTGAATGCGGCGGGCACGGTGATGTTTTCCTCTCCGGCGTGTTGATCAGCCGCCGGCGACTTCACCGGCGGCCCGCTGCGTTTCCCTGCCCACCTGGGCAGATTCACATCATGTGACCAAGTTGGCCGCAGTTCAAACAGCAGCTGCTTGGTGCGCTGTTCGAGGCTGCTCGTAAGTTCCACGGCCAGCTGACCGCATGCAGTTCTCCGGGGGCGAGTTGTGAGCGGGTGCAGGCAACTGCGGCAGCGCCAATCCCGTGTAGGGAAGCCCACTTGGGCGTGCGTTCGCCGGCCGATCACTTGACCGGTTTGTTGTGTGCACTGCGCGCGGGGCTGGCAGGACCTCCGGCTGCATCGCCTCCGCATTGCGCAACCCGTATACGAGTAGGGGTCCAGCGCTCGGTCCCCAAGACCGAGCGTTTCTCGCTGGCTGGGTATCAACGTAGTAGAGCCGTCATCGACTCGTCCGCTGCCCGTAACGCCGCACCAAGCACAGCTTGGTTCCAGTGTTTCCACCGAAGGCGGCAGTGGCCGATACGCGCGTGCAGCCGCAATTGCTGCTTGCACACGGCGAGCTTCGGCCGCCAGCTCTATCAGATCCCTGCAATTGCGGTGCTTCAAGTACAAGGCAAAGGTGGGGTGGCATTGCCCGACGACCCGATCGACCCGCTCCGAGTTCGGGGCACGTGGGTCGGCGTACTCGTAAAGCTCCTCCATCGCACGGACATACTCGATCATCGATTCGTCGGGGGCTGCAATTGGGTGCGCATTTCCAACTCTCTACGCATCCGCGGGAGGTAGTCGACGAGCAGGAATTCTTCCCTGAACATCGGTCGGAAGTCGTCCATCGTGCGCGCCGTATGGCCTATCACTTGATACCACCGGGCGGCATGGTCGACTAGGGCTGCGGGCAGAACTCTGTGCAGCACCTCGCTCCCTCACCTGAGGGACACTCGCTAGGACTGAGTCTCGCCAGAAATAAAGTTATTCTCTCTCTCTCTCTCGCTCTCGCTAATGCCGGTCGCCTGCTCGTAACGGCTCAGAGCCAGCAGGAAAGCGTTGGCGCTCACTTGATCGCTGTGCTCCGTGCGCTGGTGTTTCGAGCGCCGTCGAAAATTGGATGTTGGTCACCCCGAAAGAGCGGCTTACCGGGCGGAGATTCCGCAGTCGTTGTGAAAAAGTCGAGCTAGTAGTGCGCATTTCTGTGTGTATTGCTGGGTCTACGGCTCCGCAACATTTTAAAAAGGTCGCGAGGAGGCTGACGAAAAAATAGTTTTCTTGGTTCTCTTGAAATGAAGCGGAAAGGCGACAGCGATGAACCCGCGCAGTGCGACGGGCAATGTAAACAACGCTGATCGACTTCTGGCCATAAGCGTTCGTTTTGCTGTTTTGTGTGAATGTGGTTTATACGCTGGGATCTTGTTTCTGTGCACACCCGCCATCAACTTCGTGGGGGACCTGCGACAGCCGGCGAAACCTGCACAGGCAACGTGAGCTTCGTCGGGAACAAAAACAGCGCGCCAGCATACACCCCACCAATCTTTCCAGAGTGCTACGCAGTATGACGCACAGTAACGGTTGACACGAAACTGCAGTGATCCCACAGGCAACCACCGCAGCTAAACGAATGGGACATTAATATGCGCATCAATCATCTTGAAGCAGTGACGGTGTCGGTCGTTTTCTTTTTTTTTTTTGTCGCTGAGCTTATGCTTCCTCGGCATTTTACCATTACGTGTTGCTTATGCTTTACCAATCTGTATCGGTTATTCCTCTTCTGTATTATGGTGCTCATCGCTGCTTACCCCTTCCTAGGTGTGCGTGCGGAGGTTCTGCCCGTGCGGCCTCGGCGGCTGCAGATATCGCGGCCAACTCCATACGACTAACATTTCGTTGATTCGGACAGAGCTGGAACACCGGCGTTGATACCGGCGCTAAAATTTGGCAATAGCTGTCCGGTGCTCACAGTTAGGAGTTGACGAACATAGCAACTGCATCGGCATGTTTACGCGAGCCGCGGCACCCGGCCTTGCGCGTGCAGCTTCTCCCGCCTACCTCGCTTAGACTCGCTGAACTCATAATAAAGTGCAGAGATGCGTGAGCCGCGTGTTTACAACAAAACTCACAACCATTCACTGTACCCGCCTCTAACTAAAAGTCGCAGCCCAGGGTCACGTCTGTCATGTGCCCAACGCCATTGCTGGAAACATCGGATGGCTCCGTTGCGTTCGCCAGCTCCTCCCGGATGCAGTAAACATCGTTTGCGGCGCGTAGCTGACCACGTTTTGAGGTTTTCTTATATAAAAAAGAAAACGAGTCAATATATCCCATCTCTAAAACCGTTAAAACGAGCGCGCTGGTTTTTGCAGTCATCGCAGCGTAGCACGGGCGGTACGGGGAAGGGCGCAAGCGATGACAACAACATCCGATAAATGCCTCCAGTGGCCGTAGATGGCGCTAGTTGTACAGGCGATGGTGTCGCCACCATACCAGCGCACGGAGTCTGCATCGGAAGCTGCACCCTGGGAGTGGGTGAGCGCGCCGCCTGCAACACTTGCTGCATGGCGCTTGCGAGAGCGTTCGCGATGGAAGCTGCATCCACAGTCATTCCTTCGCTTACGGGCGCCTGCGCGCTGACTTGCACGAGAGCTGTGCCGTATGGGGCTTCCGAATCCACGTAGGCCCGGAGCATGGGGGTTGAACGCGCGGCGTCACCTGACGTAGAGCGCTCGCAGCGCAAGCTGCACTCGCGGTTGCGTAGGGGCCGTGGAGAAGGCACGCGCGCACACACGCACACGCACGCGCACACGCACCCCCCCCCCCCCCCCCCTCTCCTGAATCCGCTCCTAATTAACACAATGACACACACTGACCCTCTTGAGATGAGGCCTATTTCCATTTGTGCACTAACATTTAGGAGGAGGAAGAGACTGATTGAGCTTGTCAAGAGGGACAATGCACTAAAGTGAGATCTCAGTGCCACAACGAGATGACCTGCCACTGCCTCCTACAAGAGGTGCGATCAAGATTCCACTCATCAGGAGCAGGTCTAGACGATGCAGATTAAAACTGGGATGGCTTGACATCTGCACGTTCGAGCAGACAAGGTTTTGCACAGACAAGGTGCATGGTTTTGCTTTTGACAAGGTTTTGCACAGGTATTATGCCCCAGAAGATGTCTAAGAGAAAGAAAGCACCATCCTGCATAGACATTGCGTAGCTTTGTCTTTATGCGTATGCGCGCTGCAAGTTTAACCCTGTTGTGGAAAGAAGGCATTTCGCAGCAGTGCGTACTCAGCCTCTGCTGCAGGAACTTGGCGTGGTCCTGCACGGTGGCCAGGTCCTTCAGGAGCTCCCCATGGTTCACCCGACGCTGCTCTTCGTTGCTCAGCATCATCGAGCTGGCCATATCTGGGCCCGAGAGGGGAGGAGGGAAAGAAACTGCAATGCGACTGCGAAAACCTTTTTGACACCCAATGCAGCAATACATGCACTTGCTCTTGGGAGAGTTGGTTCACGATTAAAATTCAGCACAAAAAACAGACACACGAAGAACAGGCAGGACTGGTGGCTTCCTCTTTGCCCAGTAAGCCAGACTACTACGAGTGGGGGTGGATTTGAAAGGATTTCAAAGCATGAGAAACAGCGGAAGGGGCAGGGGAAAGGGAAGGCTGCTCAAACTGGGTGTTTTTAATACTAAGGCACAACATAAAACTTCTTTGCCTATTTCTTCCACTATGTTAGAGCTGGCCAATGCCCGCCCAAGGCCAATGCAATGCGATCATTCTGTGCTGGCTTTTGTGCCTATGGCGCTCTCATGCCTTCTTCCCAGAGGGCCGAGGACACAATCAGGCAGTGAACCGCTCCCTTTCTGGCTGCGTAAGCAGGAATTTGGGCTTTCGAGATGCCCACATGCAGGGCATTGATGAAAACCAGGAGGAAAGGTATGAAGCACTTCCTAGGTGCTGTTACCAGCACTGTGTGTTGCAAAGCAGCTGTACAAGCTTTCTTCAAGAATGCTTAGCCCATCAAGCTGCCTCTGCTGCTTTCAAGCTGCAGGCAGGGTGCCACTGTTGCTAACCAGAGGGGGGAACATTGAAAAAAAGAGGAATTTCGCAAAGGAAGTATTGTAGAAGGAAAGCTCACTCGTACGGACTGCCTGAACAATATTGTGGGAACGGAAGGGGGCTGTTGAAACCTAAACTTGGCTATGTACCAGGGTGCATATACTGTTGGTCTAACAGTAATTCAGAAAAATGAAGTTGGGAAAGAAGAACAGGGGGTCCCATTGCAAACTGTTTAGGATTTGCAATATAGTGGAATCTGCACAGTTCTCACATGCAGCAGAGCCAAGAGCCCTTGAAAGATGTTCCAGTAGCAATTTCTTTGAATGTAAAATGTCAAAAGACAAGCAGCTCCCCTCAATGCATCTTTAAGTCGTTCTAAACGCAATTGCATTCATGGGCAGTGTAGAGATGTCGTACCGCAGGTGCAGTGGACAAAAGAGAAAAGAGGTGCAATTAAAGGTGGGTGAGGAGAGAGGAGTACAGATGCTGTCTTGCTCACCTAGCTTTTCACACATTCTACTACCTGTGGCTGAATCCTCCAAGGTGCCAGCTGTCATTTCAAAATGAGGTGGTATGGGTGCGAGAAGTGCATGTTTTCCTTGGTGTGGGTGTGCTGAAGTCATGTGGGAGACTGAAGAAACAGAATGCCCTCGGCAAGGTAAACGACGGCTTGAAGTGAGGCGATGTCTGCCATGCCTTGAGCAGTCGTTTTCCTCAACAGCAGCACTGTTCCTTCAAGCTCCCAAACACCCACCAAGGATCTGTATTTTGCGCGTATAACCCACCCCTGCATATAACCCGCACCCCAACTTCCAGTCCAGGAATAACAAAGTAAATATACCTGCTTATTGCCCGCACACTTTATACAGGGAAGGCTGGACCAAAGCCACTAAAGCAACATGGCACAATTGTTACCGCAAACAAACTTGCCTATATTTTGCATACTGAATACATTTTCTGCACGACCTAAGCCACTATCACTCATTGTCGCTGCTCTTGCTAGGACTGTCGCTTCTGCAGTAGTCATTGTCATACACAATATCACCTTCAGTTCCACCCATGCTGTTTGTAATGAAGCATTTCTTAAAGCTCTTGCGAACCATCACAGCTGGAATCGCCCTCCATGTCTTTACGATTAGAAACAGTGCAACATCACGCCTACGGACGGGGCCCGTCGGCGTCATAGAGTTTCTCACTGTCGGTGTTAAGTCATACAGACCTTCAGCCATCCATTCAGTGTGAAGGCGCTTGACGTGCGCTTTGTATGGTCTATTCAATAAGACATCAAGAGGTGTCGCCACCTACCATCTTTGTATGAATGCGAATACATACAATTATTATGGAGCAAAAGGGTAAAGGTTAGAAAAGGTTTACCTTATATTAAGGATATAAAAATAGACCAGTGTGGCAGCGAAAGCTACTGCCTCATATCAAACAAAACTAAACTTCAGGAGCTCCTCATCATCATAGTATGGAGCAGAGTTTAAATGGTGTTTTTGTGTATTGGTACTTGCACCCTCTACTCTTGACGGCACTTTTCCTTTGCAGAAAACTCAAGCTGACTTGCCCAGTATTTTTTCCTGAGGTGGTTATATTGTTGAGCTGAGTGTGAAAAATGAGCATTATGAGTGGGATAAAGGTGCGCCTTAGTTGCTTTTGCTGCTGTAAGGGCCTCACAGCACAATGCGCATCGCCGTGAAGCTGCACCAAAAAAAAATATGTCGCATTTATTTGCACCTCTACTTTACCCCTGAAATTTTACCGCATTTTCGGTGCGGGTTATCCGCGCAAAAATATGGAATGAGCCCAAAAAGAAAAACATGCATTTCTCACGCCAATACATACTGCCTCGTTTTGAAACGACGGCTGCGACTGCTGTAAAGAGGAGTGAGCTTAATGTTGGTGAGAGGTTCCGCCACTGAAGTGCATTAAAAACAGAGGAGATTTTCCAGTGCTCCAACTGTTGGTGTGGAGAGGGCACCGAATTATGTGCCCAACAAAACCAAGGCCGTAGCAACGAGCCCTGTAGACTAGATCAAGTTACACCTTGTACTGCTCCTCAAACTAAGGAGGGGACGATGCCCGGGTAGACGAAAGACTCACCGAGTTTCTTGCGGATGCCGTTGGTCATGCGGGTGAGCTCCCTTTGGCCGGCTGCGATGAGGGCCTTCTCAAGGGTCAGCTCCTTGAGGTTCTGGGCCAGGAAGTTGTGCACGCCCTGCTGGGAACTCCGCAGCCTCTCCTGCTGCTGCAGCAGGGCTTCTTGGCCCTGGGCCACTGTCTCCAGGGTGTGGTTGGTCAGGGAGCTCACCTTCTGCTGCTCCTGCTCCAGCTGAGACATGGCCTTCACCTTCGCAGTACATAGGAAGGGGGGGGGGGGGGAAGATGGAGCAGCGAGGATCACTTGAGGATTTACAGGGAACGAGGTCCTTGAATTCTGCTTCTACTCATCAGATCAGCCAAGTGTGCCTTAGGGGCAAATATTCTCCCTCTCCGGCATTTAAAACTCTTCCTCTTCCCTTCACCCCACCCCAGGTGAAATAGCATTGCTCTACTACTTTTACTTGCCAGCATGTAAATAGCAGCCACACAGACTGTTCCAAAATTTAAACATATTAGTACATGTGCATTTTTTTTTTTTGCAGAAACTGATTAACAAAAAAGTAGGATAAGGCGAACAGGACGTCTTACTTGGATTCCTGCGCACTTGCAATGGTCAGCAGCCACACTACATAAACCCATTGGGCTAACTGCAGCGATACTTTGATACGCAGTTTCATTGTCTGCAAGACCGAAGCTATGTGCCCTGGCCTTTGCTTGACAGGGTATGCAACACAGTGATGATCATGTCAGCCTCACTGTCTATGCTGCCTGCTTATTGTACCCTGTGGTCAGAGAAGCTCAAGCACGATTCCACAATGCTTGAAGCAAAAGTTTCATTTTTCAAAGCAGCAACCGTGACTGGGGAATGTATGAAGCCGGGTACATTTTCTTCAAAACAGTCACATACACAAGGTAACGACAAAGAAAGTTAAGTAATGAGTCTTAGTTAAGAAAATTGCCACATAATACCTTTCCTTGCAGTAGCAGGTACTTTTTGCAAGGCCACATTAAAATACATAATGCATACAACTGTAGGGCCCCTTTATTTGGTAAAGCAAACGAAAAAAAATCAAATAAAAGAAAGACTGCATGCACATGAAACATGCTTCATTGCATTGGCAATTGTATTAATGAGATAGTTCAGCAAAGAACAAGGCTCTAACTAAGATGGGTTGTTAAAATTAAATATACCTGTCGATCGGTGCTCCAAACCAGCTTGTTGACAGTCATTTCAGTCTTGGCATAGAACTGCTGCTGCCGTGTGTTGTAGCAGACTGCCCTGGCCCGATTGCTGATGAGATGGTACGTGTTCCAAGTGTGCTGGTCCATGCGCTGTGTGCACTGTCGCAAAGACTGGAAAAGCAAGCAGCGCAAACGTCATCCCAAATGTGTTGAGCTGAACGCCATCTACTTTCACAGACCTGGAGTAAAAATCAGCTTTCGTGCCATCGTGCAGTGCACCCAATATTTTCAAGTGACATTTTTTCAAACTGCGAAATCCGCCCCCAATGGTGGAACATGAGCACTTATTACGAGCGGCGAGGTGTCTCAAGTTAAGCAGAATAGACTGTCTGGTTGCATGCTAAAAAGATAAAAATAATAATTTATTACTTTGAAAACCTATGTGCTAGCTAGCCTGCCTAATGGCAGAAGGGTTGGGACTAGTTCCAACTACCTCAGAAAGCTCTGAGATGTACATTTATGCACAAAAGCATTTCCGTATGCCTTCCTCGAAAATGCAGCTTGCATGACTGGAGGAACACCTTCATGCTTAACTACTACCCCTCCACGGCAGAATAGGTTTCCGTTTTTCAGAGCACCTAAAAGGCAGCACATGCACGAACAAAGAATGCCCAGAAATATACACATTTTCTCCGGAAGCAAGCGCAATATTCTTTTGAATATTGATTGATAATCTCTAAGGCTAGGCGGGTACGTTACCATTTCGTCTGTGCAGGGAAATGTCATTCGTCCTTCGACAGCCGACTGACAGTTCAGCAGTCGCACGCTCAGCTTCCCGAGGTCCTCTTCGCTGAGGTCGGAACACGACTTTTGGAGACCGAGGAGAACCTGCAACGCACAGCTCCGGTGACTGTCCAAGTAACGCAATAACGAAGGGGGAAAAAGATGGTTCGAAATTAAACCTAATTTCGAACCTGATATTTGGACTAATTATCGTTAAGTGGTTTTATCTTCTATCTATTAGGCCACGAGCTGGCCTTCAGTGTTCACCGACATCTTGTAAACACTTTTTATCAAGCAGGGACGACGAAATAGTGATAAACATTACAGGTCGTAAAACAGACACGGCCCGTGAAACTGATTGACCAGCGAGAGATATTTTCAACGTTACTCGTGCTTCAAACTAGGCATTCTCATTGACGACTCTTCGTCGGCAATAAACCATACTAGTGGCGCAGGTGGCTGACCTTGTGTTGACAAACATCCAACGTCGACAGCTGAAGACCGTATTTTTTCCCTTCATTGAGAAACTCGTCGTCGGCTGTCTTCATCTCGAACGGCACCACGGCAGCCGTACCGTCCTTGTTGAAGTCCTTTGGAGCATCTTCGACAGTGTTTACTGCCTTAGGCTCGGTCGCGAACCAACCGAAAAAACACTGTCCAGGAACGAAAAGAAAAAGAAGGAATACCTGACCGCGAAAGACCATGCTTCAAGTATTCGGACCACGTTCGGAAACACTTCACGGAAAGGCTGTGACCTGCTATTTCTCGGAGGCTTTAAGCATCCCTAAATCGAGTGTCAAACCGTTGCAGATGGTTAAAGTGATTGAAGCACAGAACAGATTGAAGCGCGTGTCACGTGCGAGGCAGCCTTTTAAACCCTTTAAAAAGCCCGCAAGAAGGCGTTTGTAAAGGGCGATGATGATGATAATGATCAAAATTTGAACTTTACACAAATAATAAAAAATAGTGTCAACTGTGATCACTTAAGCTACAAAACAGATTGATTCGTATTTTGAATGGTCTTTAGCTTGTTTGTTTCTCTGTAATTAATTTTCTAGACATGACTTCACCTGCTAGGCCGGTTGAGCCCGTTTCAAAGAATTTCGCGCGGAAGCCCCAACATCAGCTCTTGCTCAGCTCCACATAAAAGTTTGTACTCTCTCTATGTCGCTCTTTTGAGTTATTTCGTGAGAAAGTAAGTACGAAATCATTGTAGCAATATGTACCTTTTATCAAGCTAGATTCAAATAAAATATTCTCTGACATATGACATGTCCTCTTCTAGGAATATTGGCACCGGACTAAGGCTAATTTCGTCTCCCGTTTGCAAAGTTATTTCTCTCTACGCACACACGGTAGAATGCATGCATAACTTCTCATTTCAGTTGCGAAAGTTCATGCGGGGTAGGTATGTTAAATCGGCCATAAGCCTCTGATGGCTGCATTCCCCCTAAGTGGGTATGCGAAATTTCAGGTTGATGTTGAAATTGCTGCCAAATTACAAGTGGTGAATTGATCGTAAAGTTTGCACGGCAACTGACACCGTGAATGGCCAATCCCCTTGCGTGGGTATGCAATTACCATGGGTGGGTATGTCGAGGTTGCAGACAAATGGGAATTGTGAATCGGCCGTAAGCTTCTAACAGCTGCTGTCATCTACAAGGCCTAACCAGGTGTCATGCAATGTCAAACTTGCATGTCAAGCTGTGGGTACTGGTTGATGATGTTGGACATCAAAACGTAATGTAGCGCCCAAGTCGGTACGCTGCTTGTTTCACCAAATGTGCCGAGCACTCATGCTCACGGATTCAAAATATTTCCACAAGCCAAGATGGCATGCTGTGAAACTTTTGGTTAAAACCCAACGTTGTGGAAAACGAGGAAAGCTGTCAGACAAATTGTGTATATTTACAGGAAGATGAGTGGAATGCACTTGAAAATTTCTCCCCATTGTGACGACAAATAATTTTTTTCAACTGCCACACACATTAGACAGGCAAAATACATTTTCACTTAACAATTCTGCAGCCATCTTTCACGCCTACAAACAAATCAGCATGCTGACGCAACAGCAAAGCAATGCAAAACAGTTTGAGGTTGGGGATAAGGTAGAATTGTCTTTCTGCAAACCCTCACAGGTCTTCTTTGAGCTGGCCACCTCAATGCACTGGCATGCATGTGGAAGAGGGCAGGCAATGCAAGACCTTTCGTTTTTGAAGTCTGAAAGAAAGCACTGAAGCACAAAATAAAAAAAGCAGATACGCAAAAATTTCTGCTACCATACCGCTCCTGGCACAAAATCGCTAAGGGGCAAATTAAGCACAAGCATCTAGGGCATTGTTAGTCAAGATCTCTATTGTAGCTTGTCTTGAGCCCTGCTGTAATAGAATTGGATGCTTTACAAATCAAGCACATGGTAATTAGTGGCTTGAATTACACAGCGAGAGCTACTAATGCTTGCTAAAATATTGAAAAATTAAAATTTTTGTGTTGGGGAAGCCTGCATTAAATGCGCTACTTCCAACTCAAGTTTCCACAATCTATATGGAGACAGACAGGCTTGCCTGGCAATGGCCCGCTTGGCCGAAGGTCAAATGTAGTGCCATGCAAGAACGTGGCTTTGATGCTACCCGTGGCAAGTATATTTCTGATGGATATGCAAAATGAAAACACCCATGCAGAGAAGATTTTGCTACATGTAAAATACCTCCAGGGGTGTCTGAATTAATCAGTAGCTTTTTACTATGGCACGCCTCACAGCCCAGGTGTACCTTCAGTGCATAAAATCTACCCTAATTTTTTTCTGCGATGAAGGCAGGCAAGTGGAAGGCCATACAAACAAAAACAACCACAGCAAGTGTAAACAATGGGGGCATAGAAAAAACAAACAAAAACCTGTGCACTCATGTCTGTATGTTCAACACCTGAAAAACACCACCTTGAACTTTTGTATCAACACTTTGCTTGTTTTTATTTAAAACTAACCCGTCATTTGCTATCTGTTTCGCAGTAGGCAAGTGCTTGAGCTAGGACTAATACAACAGTGCCACAACTTTTCTTCAATGTTGTCAGTGGCAACATGATTCACGAACTCTGACGGTATCCACAAATATTCACACAAAGCCATGTCAATCTTTCTCTACTTTTACAATTGTGGATACTGTTTCCTCGTGCATATGTATGGAATCTAAAGCCAAGATGTGTTAAAAGTGCATTTCTTTTCTGTCTTTGTGTTGGTGCAAAAATGAGACCCAAACCAATAGCAAAATCTGTGTCCAGTACGCCACTGTAAGTGCATCTATTCTTGACCAACAAGAGCACTCCAAAAGAACACTTTCTTCGCATTTTAGAAATAATTTTGAGGTAAGAGACAAATTGAAACAGTGCACAAAAGCCGTGTGCAGTCACAAGCAATAGTTTGCTACACTCTCTATGGTCAATAAAAACCTGAAACTTGCAGTGCAAAATTCGACAGTAATGAATTAAAAAAAAAAAGAAATATGAAGACAAAAACATGTCCATGTAACAAATGTTCTCTTCTCCACGAAAAAAAAAAAAAAAAAAAAAACAGATGTTTGACTTTCTTCTCGCAATCTGTGGATGTATCTTCTTCGGCACACTTGACAGCCCATTCGAACTCCATAAGAGGGAGGTGCACACAACAGAGTTCACACAAGTCTATGCTCCCCGCCACAAAGCACTTTCACAACAAACTCTCCAAGTCACCTGGCTCCGAGAACGATGTGCCTGAAATCCTAACTTTCGCAACAACTGGGGCACCATACAACAACAGGTGCATGGCTTGTAGGTGAGCTGCTTGAATATTCCTAAACTACACGCAACCGCCAACGTATCGTAGCCGTGCAGATGGTGTCATTCCTGTTCCGTTGCCTCGGAACTAGGGCCACCGTCGGTTCGTTGCTTCTTCTTGGCCCGAATGTCGGCAAGCGCTTGTTCGATGGTGCGGACGTCCTTTTTGTTCTGGCTGGGCACTGAAGGGAGACAAGAACAGAACACAACTGGAACTGTGCAGCTTTAAGAGCCGTGATAACCAAGTTAACCAGAAATGAAACAAATACGCAGAATGTCCTCGTATATAGAAGGAAAAAATCAACAGTTTAGAACTCACCCTCACCATTAAAGGGGCACTGACACAAAATTTTGAAGGCGAGATAACTTCGGAGATAGATTGGTGGGAACACATATACATCATCTGCAAAATATCAGCGGCGAATACAGCCTAGAACATATTTAAAATCAATTTTGAAGTGTGCGAAACGCAACCGAGCAGCCAGCACAGGACCACGCGCTATTGTAAATAAACAACATCCATACACGTCACGAGTTTGTGTTTGCCGCTTCCTCACTACCGGCGTTTTCCGCCGGCTCGCCCGGCTCGCCGCTCCAATCGGAGGGCCGGAGGGCGGAGCTTCTGCTTTCGAGAACGAACGACCCGATCGTTGGCGGCGGAGGCGCCGTGATTTCGCCAGCTCGTCGGGCAGCTGGCCGCGACCAAAGTTCTACAGCGATTCCAGGCACTCTGTTTCTATTACTGTTTATTACCATTGGATGCGAAAACGCGCCGGAGGCACGAAAAGCCCACTGAGCTAGCCGCACGGTCGCTGTGCAGGCGGCGGCCACGGCCGCGAAGTGGCCCAGGCCGGCGCAGGTAGCTCGAGTGATAGCTTGTTACCGCTGCACGAAATTGTCCCCAAGTACCGACCATGCTGGCTTACATGAGAAAGGAGCTAATGATGCGATGGCGGGTTGCATTAAAAATTGTCATCTGCACCGCTTACGAGAGCGGCACTCGAATATCCGCCGCAATGCTAAGCCGAACACATCTGTAGGCGGACCTGTAGGCAGACCGGCCGGCTGCTCCTAGCACGCGTCTTGCCACCCACCGTCTCGAGCGTCGCACGTCGTTCTTTAGCCGCGGTAGCATTTACACTCGCAGCGCCTGCGTCACATCCACGGTCGCTTTTTAATTAAGCGCCTCACGAGATCAGTACGTGGGGGCATTCGCAGAAACTGCCGTCGATGCGGATTCGACAGTGCTACGGCGGCTCTGCTCTGTGATATCCCTCCGACGGTCACGTGGTCAGCTTTGTTCACACAAAATCCACAAAATCCATCGTTTCGCGGCACTCGCTGAAACCGAAACTGCGACTGGCCGCATTGAAAATGCCTCTAATTAAACAACCGTCGCACGCTGAAGCAAATGAGGTTTCTACAGGTTATAAGTAGGTCACTAGCTACTTATCGCAACAAAAAAAACAAGATGCAAAATTTTGTGTCAGTGCCCCTTTAAGGTGTTGCAGAATGATCTACAATTTCGGTATTCAGGTATCATGGGGCTTGGCAATGACCCAGAAGTGGCTTGCTGAGCAACTCTCACTCAACAAAAGTGACGCTAAGATTCACAGTCAGGTTTCCATGAAAAGCAATATTGGGAGATTGAATGACCAAATTTCAAGAAATTCGAATGAGTGCAAAATTGAAATGTCGTTCGAGGTCTTGGTGACAAGGTATAATGCCCGCAACTCATGGGCTCATTTAATATTCTAGAAAAGAACATTTCTTAATTTATTTTCTGGATTTCGTATCTTTGCATTTATGTATTACCCCAACCTGAATGTGTGAATTGGTGGACAAAACGGTATGTGCAATTGTGCCCATTTGCTCATTTATTGAAGTATTCTCTACGCACATCAGCTGCCATATGAACAGGGTTTGCACAGGCTTCAAAGGCAAAGGTTCAAGGGTTTTCAAGGACTTTAAAAGGACCAGCAAATACATTTTCAAGGACGCCATCTAATGTTTTATCTGGGATTATTTATACTACACCTTTTTCAAAACAATGCAAATGTTGTCTGTTGCACAATACCTAAGAACATACTCAAGTACAGCGCCAGGTACTCTTTAAAGGAGCTACTACCTGCCGTCTTCCCGTTTGGCTTTTTAGCACAGACTTTCCCATTGACCAAGTTTTTCCACCTGGTTTGCATTTCACGCGATTCGCGCTCGCTCTGTCTTTGTATTGGTCCTGGCTCAGCCACAACCACTGAAAGGTGCATTCTCCAGGTTTGACAAACGTTGACTACCTATGCCCACATCCACCACTTGCCGCGTAAAATCAAATGCAAAAGGTGCATATGAGGCGAAGCAAACAAGCAACGAGTGAGTGTCCACCGGTTACGGCGGAAGGAAGCTGTTAGACAAGCTAGATGGAAGAACCAGGATTCCAATGGATCCTGTCACGACATGGATTGGGTTGAGAAGTTCCTGCTCCCAATGCTGCCTCACACTCAAATAAAATCCGCTGAATAAGTTGCAGGCTGCACACTGCACTGAAACTTGATTATTACATTTTAGTTAAAACTTAACCAATGACAAACACTCCAAATCCTTGTGAAAAGACAGAGTTACTGATTATGACCACGAAAAAATCAAGTTTCCAAGGACCACTAAAAAATTCCACGACTATCAATGCATTGAAAATGACACTTCTAATTTCTAGGGTTTTCAAGGACCTGTGCAAACACTGGTGAATGATTCTGGGGCGGTATTCTCGTAACTGTCCCTTTCGAAAACGTCCCTTTTGCGTCCCTTTCATCGTGACGTACTTCCGGTTAAGCAGTGGGCCTTTTATTCAAATAGCGTAACTGTTCTTGCAAACGCATTTTAAAGAAGTGAAACCGTATCAGAGTATCTTTTATGTGTTTATTGTTCCGCGAGCGAACTGCGACGAAAAATCGTCTGCTCCAAATCGTCTGCTCCGAGTAGCCACGGCTCATAGCTCCGTCGTGCTTGCATGGCGTCACATCCAGGTGTTTGCTTTTAGCCAATCAAGGCTCGCTCAAAAGGGACACTTTTGAAAGGGACACAAAAGGGACAAAACACGGGAATACCGCCCCTGGTAACTTTACGTGATCCCTTTTTCTAGAAAAATGCAGATGCACACATTTGATACAACAAAACAATGAATCGGATGTGATGCACAGAGTGCTATTGACACTAAAACATAAACACACACAAACATACTAGCTGCGCACAAATTAAAAAAAAAGAAAAAAGAAGTGGCATCATTTTAGCTATTTCTTAAGTGTTAGAAGGGTGCTTGCTCAATGCCCTGTAGTAGCTTGCAGAATACCTTGAAGCATGTTGCAAATCAATGCAAATCACTGCACTTACTTCAGATTATACTCATTTTTCCAGTACTGTGGAAGTGGCATTTTACTACTCAATGATTACAGTGGAGATGTCTTATGATCAGTCTTAGCCCTTTCAAAAATTCTATACTTGGAGGTTTAGCAGTGTCAAGTGTCTAGAGGTAAGAAAAAAAAAGGTTCAGTCTCTCTAGAATACTTATTACGCAAATGGCGTCGCGCCCTCATACGGAGACACCATTACTCAATCCTGCTTTTCCCTATAAAAAATAAATATCCTGAGGCAGTTTACAAACAAGGAGGTGAAGTAACAATTTCTGCACATGAAAGAGGTGTTTTTAATCTTTATAAATGATTTATGCCGCAGTAAAAGAGAACTTAGGACGGCAACACACCAGAGCTCCCACAAAACATGGTGGCGTCCATTTTGAAACGATGTTTATAAGTGCGGTTCCGCCATTCCACATCACATGGTGCTACCTTTCACTTCCGTAGGTTTCGAACATCAGGCGCACCGCTCTGCAGCATGAACTCTTTTCATTTTCACGAGGAAAACGACAAAGAAAGTCGCGTCTCCATATGAAGACACGGTGACTGAAAGGGTTAGCTTATCGCAGCCTGTCTGAGATGTAATCCAATATTTGTTTTCACCCATATTCCTATGGCAAGGAGAGTCTCCAGAATCTCTCTGGACTACCCGCAGTGAGTCTGCGACTGATAATGGAAGAGCACGAGAGAACAACCTGATCACAATGACAACTACGCTGGAAACCACTCCTGACTGGAAACTCTCAAGCACGAGACACGACAAGCTTGTCAATTTCAGAATTGGCACCCTAGCCACAAGGGAAGAACGTGCGGGTGTGGAAGCAGTACCAAAGCCAAACTGCTTGTTGGGGGTGGTGATCTTGGCGGCGTCCTTCCCACTTTCCCGTCCAAGCAGCTTCTCGTATTTCTCGTGGTAGTCGGTCTGCGGGGCGCTCTCTTTTCCGCCAGCTTTCGCCTCCTCCGCCAGGGCTGCAGCTGCGAGCTCCTGTGCACAGTTCAGTCAAGAAAGGTTCAGCCAGGAGACCACAGAATGTACCTGAAGTG
Source organism: Haemaphysalis longicornis (assembly GCA_013339765.2). Taxonomy (NCBI): domain Eukaryota; kingdom Metazoa; phylum Arthropoda; class Arachnida; order Ixodida; family Ixodidae; genus Haemaphysalis; species Haemaphysalis longicornis. The sequence continues at coordinate 48,355,781 of CM023453.1, forward strand.
TCCATTCAATGGAAAGCAAAACATTGCTAGCAAACAGGATAAGGAAAGACAACACACAGCGTCAAGTGCTGTCGTTCCCTGTCCAATTAACAATTGTTAGCCCTATTTTACTATTTTGCTTCCTGTTAAATACACAGCAAATAGCCGAAATCGCTCTTTAAAGTGCCCGTTTGGGCGCGTCGGTTAGACGTATTTGTGTGATGTAGTTTTTTCACTAGCTCCACGTAAACCCACATAAATAGAGAGATCAACTCAGCGAGAGAATGGTCAAAATGACGAGTGCATCCAAAAAACCCTGACCCTCTCTTTGGCGGCAGCCTTGGCCTTCTCCGGGTCCCACTCCTCTCCTTTCCTGTAGGCTGCCAGCTCGTCGTCCGAGGGGGCAAACTCCTTCAGAGACAACAATGAAAAGACTTCATGAAGCAAGCAGACGTCCGAACATACGGGCTGCTGTCTGCTCTGTGATAAAGTGGCAAATAACCTTTTTGAAGATCATGACGTAGCGGTCCACATCTTCCACGCCAAACGAGAATGCTGTCAAGCCAGCGATATCTGCAACATCATGGCTGCAAAAGAAGAAGAAGGAAGGAAGGAAGGAATTATCACCCTCAGTTTACTTATTTTCCCTGCAGTAGAGTTTTAACCACCTTTATATCATGCACTATCTGAATCCATCCTGTGCTCCCTGAGTTTTATTATAGATCTCTTCTGCAAGTTACCGGCATTCCCCTACCTCCAGTCCCCATATGTTACATTCAAGAATGTTAAACTCCCTCCCATGATCCCTTAATTCTGGCAATTAGAACAAAAATTGTCACTCCTCTGACTTCAAGTGCACGAAGCTCTTTTTAGCTAACACTTATTCTAGTGTATACGAGTACTTTTACAATGTTCTTCAGTGCGTGCAACTAGCACAGAAGTGAAATAAACAAAATGTTTATTTTTTATTAATTACTCTCAGTATTAACTGCTGTCAACAGTACTGGAACTTAGTTCAGCTCAGAAGAAAAGTTTTTCAGATAAATAGCAGGTAAGTTAAAATAAAAATTTCAGCTCCACACAACTAAACGACTGTTGCCACTGTGCGTAATGCCACAAGTTGTATATTGAAATTACGCAACATCCTCCGTGCCATCTTGCTATTGATGTATATAAGGGTAAAATGTAGCATCCAGCCCTGTCGTCACAATACCACTAAAGACATTTTATTGTCATCTTCAGTACGAGGGTTCGTAGGGCAGATTCCTCGAAGAAGACGCAGTGCATGCCTATCAAATGGCTTTTGACAGCACCCAAGTCGCTGCGTCCAGCTCAAATTGTGCATTTGGAGACCTATCAAAGCGAATTCTCACACTACATAACTCCGAATAATTTTCCCGCCTGTGAACGAGTTCCAACCCTAGACGCTCCACTCCTGCTACCCTGCATCTATTCTGTAAAGCTTCCGAGTACAAAACGGCTGTTCACACAAGGACCTCGGTTTGAAAAGAGGAAGTGATTTGATCGATCTATTAACTGTGGCTGCCTAGTGCTGTTAAACACAGGCTATTATTCTTTACTCAAAACGATGATGACAACAAATTCATTAACCTTGAAAGATGGGGGAGCCTGTGCTGCACTACAATCTTTACCTTTGGAAACTGATCTGCTGGTGGGCAGATTGTATGTAAGTGTTTTATAGAACTTATACTCACATGATGGTGCGGTAAACTTTTGCCATTGGTGAGAACTTCTGCTTCTGCTTCTCTGGGTCTTTAATGAACCTATTAATTCGGTCTTCTACCTAAAACCAACAAACAAAAAGTGGTTGCTACATCCAAGTGGTTGCTGCTTGCTAATCCAAAATGCTTGTTTTGAGTGAGTTGGCCCAACCCAGGAAGTCGGCACACAGGACAAAAGATGCCAATATCGCATAAATCCCCAGGCATTTTTTTTAGGAAGTGTCTAGCGTTCCGTCTAGACGGAACGCTAAAAACTGCTAAAGTTCCGTCCAGACTGAACGCCAAATCAAAACCAGCCGATTAGCCGCCATTTCTCGTCCTGGGATTTGGTGTAGCGGTACCGCCGCTGTCTACGGACGCTGTAGTCCCTGGTTCGATTCTTGAAACTTATTTTCTTTTTCTTTTTTTGCTGTCGGTTTTAGCGTTTTGTAATAGATATACTTCACGCCCGCTTTGCAATTCACGCGATGAGAGCAATCGGTCTTGGTTTTTTACTCAAGCGGCCGAACCGCTCCCGCTCACTGGAGCCAAGGCCGACGTCATCACCAGTTACGCCCAATCTCCTGTAATTATTACCAGTGATTAATAATTAACAGTGACTCTGGCTAGTCAGTGAGCGGAAGCGGTTTGGCCGGTTGGGTAAAAATCAAGACCGACTGCTCTCGCTTAATTATTGTGAAGCGGGCGTCGAATGGCGGCTTTGAGATCCGTCCGGATCTGTATCATCTGTACTTATTAATAATGATTAATAATTATCAGTGATTCTGGCTAGTCAGTGAGCGGTAGCGGTTTGGCCGGTTAGGTAAAAATCAAGAAAGACTGCTCTCAACGCGAGTTGTGTTTCCTCTGGACGGAACTTTAGTGACAGTTGCCGTTCCGTCTGGACGGAACGCTAGACACAGCCTTTTTTTTTATTCCCGTCAGAAACAGGACGACGTTAGTTACACAAGGAGGACAGTGCAGATGCCGCTAATTCATTAATAATCACTTAAGTCAGGGTAGGATTGCGCAATTAAGGCTCCTAGGCTTAGGAGAAGTATGGAGACGGATTGCTATCCCGCTCTTCATACGAATGAATCACGCTGATTTGTTTACATCCCTCTCTTACAAAAGATCTGATGGTTCGCATTACGGACAACGCAGTCAATCATTTTTTTTAACTCACTGCTATCCAGCGCCTTTCAAAACATCAAGGGGAAATTACGCACTCCAACTGCTACATCTTGTTTTATGAATGCGTGACAACAGCAGAGAACTGTTACGAACATTTGTTACGAACTGCCAGATGTACTGAACACACCAACACATCCTACGTCGTAGTTGATGAAAAATTAGGCAAGGAGAACTATACAGTGTTCCTGTGATCGGTTGAGCTGCGTTACTGAACTACGCCGATGCTGCAGTTGCCCGCAGCAAAGCTGACACTGCTTCTTCAAGGTAGGGACTCACCTGATCACGAAATTTTCTCAGTTTCTCCTTTTCTTCAGCTTCGCGTTTCAAGTGCTCATCGCGCTGTTCTGCGCAACAGAGAAAAAAACATCAGCAATTCAGGTTGGTACGCTTTCTAGTGGTCCTGTGACTGTTAACCGTTCACTTACTTTGTAGAAGTTTCTTCTGCTTATCGCCAACAGTTGGCGGTTTGTCCATAGAGTTTAAAATCGAACCTAGGAGATCCGCCATTTTTTGGTTTTCTCCTTCGGTTTCAAGCGTTAGCGCCGTCTTGAGTCGCGCGAAGTCAACTACATCCTGGCATATTTGAACAAGCTGCAATAATTTCTTTTAAACATATACTGATATTTATATTTCTTGTTTTTATATTTTTAATAGACTAAATTCGAAGAAAATTTGATTTACGGGGTTTGCCCGTTTGCCCCGGCTCGTCGTCCATTCGTCCTTCGGGAAAATGGCTGTCCTGAGTGTCCTGCGTGCGGCGAGAGCCGCGATTCCAACTTTAATCCGAAGGCCTCAGCAAACGGGACAACTATGTTCAGGCAATTATGACTTTTATTTATATGACTATCATTCCGCATACCTTTAAAACCGCCAAACGCTTTTTAGGCGGCACGTTTTGTGCTAATGCCGGCTGCTTGGTGGACCCGATAGACCCAAGTTTCGCTGCGTATGATGATACACGGCTGAGAATATGAACGGCAGGCGTTCCACGCTAGCCGTAGTGCTCAGTTTGTTGCGATGTGCCTGAAACGCAGCGTTCCTTGCAAAGGAAGGAAGGTGTGATGACAAAAAAGGCCGTATTAAGGCGACAGTTGAGCTTGCAGGCTTCCTACTCGGGGAGCCTCGCTTGGCCGTCGCTATGCTCAAACCGTATGAAGCGTATTTTGTCTGACCTTTCCTCCAGTAATCAGTGTTGTAACGGAAAATGTTGGAATGGAAATTATGGGGGACCTGGGCCACCTTGGTTGTAATGTGAGTAGTAAGCTGATGATGATCGTAAGGTTTAACGCACCGACGCAACGCAGGCGATGAGGCGCGCCGTAGTGGAGGGCTCCGGATTAATTTTGACCACCTGGGGATCTTTAACGTGCGCCGAAATCTCGTACACACGGGCGTTCTTGCTTTTCGCCTCCATCAGAAAAGCGGCCGCCGCGGCCGGGAATCGAACCCGCGACCTCGTGCTCAGCAGCGCAACGCCTTAGCCACTGAACCACCGCGGCGGGTTGAGTAGTAAGCTGTCAAGCGGCCTTTCAGTGTTCTGGCAAGTGTACCATCGGATATCAAAGCACCCTTTCCTTGCTCAGCCGAGCAAGCATTCAAACGCCGTAGAGCCCCAGCCTGAAAATTGTGATGACGACGGGAGTACTGGTTGACTTGACCGGAGAACGCATGCCTTCATTAGTTCTACTTGTAGTGTAATTAGTTTGCATAACTAATTTAGTTTCAAACGGATAGCCTGCCGTCAATTCACCTGCTTGTCTCAGTTGTAGTAGGGGCCCATCACACTCTGTGGAAACCGTATGGCCTTTCGCAAAACCTCGCTTGCTGGCAGCCAAAAGCCTAGTTTCGCCTTTAGTCAAACCTCTGGAGTTGCAGAAGCGTGGTGTAACTTTCAGAATTGGTTCGTTTAGTGAAAAGGTATTCTGTGCTTAGGCACATGGCATTTTGTTCCACAACTTTACCTCCATTAGTAGAGGCAGTACAATCAGCAGCAGCAAATATTCAACCCACTTCGTGAGTGCAACAGCCTAATATTAGCTTTTCTGTGGCGAATTACCTGTGCCCGCGTCACAGGCATTCACTAAATTTCCAGCTGGCCTAGGTGGTATTGCGAGCTTTCTGAATCACAGTGCTTGTCATGTCATGTGAGTGTGACGGATGGCCGTGCTCGCGCGACACTTCCAGTGAGGCAAGCCCACCACATGAACATCACGCCTTCGAGGTTTGCCTACAACCTGGCGAAGGATCACCTGCACTTCTACCTCCTGCTGGGCATCATCCCGCTGAGCCTCCTGGTTATGTACGTCAACATCTTCATCGGACCGCCAAAGCTCGCTGAGATACCGGAAGGCTATGAACCGGAGTACTGGGAGTACTATGATGTGAGTCGGCTGCCTATTATCAATACACTGCCTTCTCGCTGACATGCGCAGTTAGTGATTCTGAGTGTCGTGGCTACCACGGTACCAGCAGATAACAAGTATCGTGAACTACTGCCAAGAATTATGTGCAAGAAGAGTCGACTTTAAGAAGGTCTTTAAAAGCAAACTTTGTTTCTCTCTTAATGCCTGTTTCTCTCTTCATAGTTGGCGTGAAGTGCTGCTTAAATGATTGGTGTATTGCAGTGTGGTGGAGCCCTAAAGTGAGTTTAAGTTGCCAGTTTCTTAGTTACCTACTCAAGTTTACTTGCAGACTTTGTGCAAAAATGTCTTTACGCTGATATTTATGAGTTATGGCAGTACACAGTGCCTTAACAGCAAGCTTTTCCTTGTATGTGGGAACAGAGGGACATGAAACGACACAAAAAGACTTCGTTCTTTTCCGACCAGGGCTCTGTCTAGAGCGTACAGCATCGTCCAATAATACTGTGTGGAAGGATGAAAAGCATGCCATTTTTTCTTGTTGAGTCTTTTGTCAAGAAAGAATTGCAACATTTCCTACAAGTTGTCTTTTCCCCAGTGACAGCTGGGGAAGTTATTCTTGGGAGCGGGTGATTTTAGATGCAGAGCATCTGATTCACTCGCCTTGTCCTTCCGGCGTCGTCGTCGTTGTCGGCATTGTCCACCCCTCCCCCATTCTCCTCGCCGCGCCAGCTGCGCTCTCCGCCGCTCACCCCCTCTCCTCTCCGATAGCGAACACTCTCTCGTGAGGGGCGTTGGATTGGACTCGATTGGATTGGATTGGATTAAAGTGGATTGTGTTGCGTCATAGCCGCGGCACGTTGCGTCATAGCCGCGGCAGACGCGCTGGGGCCGGCGCATGTGCAGTACTCTCTCCCGCGGTTTCCTCTCCTTCGGGCGCGCTGCAGCGTGGGCGAAGCAACATCCACGCTTGGCTCAAACACCTAGAGTCCACGCCGCTTTACAAGTACACCAACGTCGTCATCGACTGGGACCGGCTTACGCAGTCCCCTCAACGTTATGCGCGCTATAAAACGCGGTCCCTTCGCCGCTCCGCCTATGCGTCGCATCTACACAGGGGTTCCCGCGAGGGGAGGTGGGAGTTTTTTTGATCTGTGCTGTGCTTGTGAGCCATATTCCCGTACACTTTGCCTGAGTCACACTCATGCACACGAGTCACATACACGAGTCACACTCGTGCAAATGCAAGGTATCTAAGTTTAGTGGGAAATAGACGTGGCTGTTGTGTGACTTGGGATGTTATCCTTTTTCATTGGTCAGTGTTTGTCTGATCGGCACTCACCTTGGTGCCTCACTGAAAGTATTGTGTGGCTAAGCCGGAGAACTAACTGATGTAGGCGAAAAACGAAAATGCCCATGTGTCAAGATTTCGGCATGCATTCAAGATGCTCAGGTGGTTTAAATAAATCTGTAGCCCTCCACTACAGTGTGCCTCATAGTAGCCAAGGTGTATCTTTGATGGGTAAACAAACACCCAAATTCCAATTTCTCATTATCTACCATAGTTGCGACATGTGCAGCTACGGCTAGTTTGAGAACATTGGGTCGGCCGTAATGTTAGCTGGTCTGTTCTATTGCATCTCTAGCAGTGAGCTTTTCCACTCCTTTTCTTATTCTTCTCGTTTCATTTCCCTTGCCAGCACCCAATCAAGCAGTTCATTGCGAAGTGGTTCAAGGAAAACCCCCAGCAGAGCTACGAGAAGAAAATGCATGCTTTGCAGACTGAGCTGGAAAAATCTCGGCTTAGGTGAGTGAGAGTGTGAAACCTGGACTCTTCTTGTCGGGGGGCTCGTGCGGTTGGATATGAACTTCGCCTTATCCACTTTCTAAGATCCCTCCTTACTATTCAGTCACCACATTCTGTAGTGGACAGCTTGTTGCTTTTTCCTTCGATTCTTTTTCTCGGAACGTAAGAACGTATAGGAAAACACATCAATGTCATTCATGCAGCTAGATCATATGCGAAAGGAAAGGGGTGTGACAACTTAATGCGCCAATTTCCGCGCGTTGGGGCTGTTTATATAAAGCACAACTAGGATTGTACAAAGTTCGATCTAGAAATCGTGGCAACAGTCTTAAAAATTTCATGACACTTCAAAATGATAAGTGCACACAACACAGCCATTTTGTCAGCCAGAAGCCTGAGACAAAATTGAAAGAGGTTCCAGTCAAGACAGCCAACTCGTGCAGAATTTGTGAGAAAAAGAGGACAATAATTAATGAAGCCTGACTCGTGCATGCAAACGGGCAGTCTTTTCTTTCCTACGAGGCCACAAGTGGTGTCCCTCAGTAATCTGTTCTGGGGTTACTTCTTTTTTCAATTTTCATGAATGATGTTAGTCTAACCAAGATGTTTAGCTTATGATGCCTGATGAATGTAAAGAATTATCTTCAAATTTTTTACTTGTTGTTCTTCTCTCACTTGCGGTACGATTATAAGGTAACTGGTACTCTCAACACTGGCAGTACGAAAACAAACAAACAAAAAGAAACTGGCTATCTTGCACATGTTTTGTGCGCACTTGTAGTTGTTACAAGTACGCACAATAATAATTGATCACTAATAATTGTTCTATTTCTGCCCATTTTAACTCTAAAATTAAATTTTCGTCAAGAACGAAACAGGGCAGCAGTGGCAACACCAAAACATGGCGGGCGAACGTACACACACTTTCAACTGCCTTTGAGAATTATCATGTAGATCGGCAGAACTCCTTCCAGTTCGAATGGCATTTGAAATTTCGAACGCCATTCGACTCAATGTCCTTTTAAACGCTTGTGTGGCACGGGTATTGCTCTTTTCTTTTCTTTTTTTTACATATATGGGGATGAGGGTCCTCAGACTGCCATAGGGCTGTGCGTGGCGAGTCGAAGAGTGATAACTGAACAGTCCCAGTGTTATGATGGAGTCAGTATTTTCGCAGCAGCTGGCTTCAAGAAGCCAAATGCTACAGCTCGTACGTGTGTGGCGAGTATAAAATATAAGGCATCTTACTCCAGAACAGTGGGTCTTGGTGAAGAGAAGTGAAGGTGTGACGACATGCATGGTCTGACGTACTACTTTGGTGCCTAAGCCTGCCCTAACACCAGTTTTGTGGTTGCCTTTTGATGTATTTCATTGGCGCACTGTGTGTGCATTCTTCTCGGAAGTCAGCAGGATGCTATGCAGCAATGCTGGCGTGCAACGCACTCAAAATTTTCTGGGAGAAAAAAAAAAAAAAAAGAGTACTTTTCCAAACCCTGTGAAAGGCCCTCGGGAAACACTGAGCTATGGATCCCCTTTTTGAAAAATGCTTCTCTAGAAGCCCACGATATATTAGTTTTAATTATCAGCCGCTTGAATCCAGCACTGACTCTGCTCTTGTTGGCATTGTTGCAGGGAAGCGCAGGACAAGGTTCAAGATTTGATCAAGAAGCGTGGCGACTACCAGGCCTGGTACTATGTGCCATACGACAGCAAGTACACCAAGTACTACCAGCACAAGGTGAAGGAGCTGGACCATTACGGCAAGACAATCTAATCGCACAAGCATTCTCGGTTGCGCTGACCTATGGATGGCTTGGATTTTGTACAGTAGGCAGAAAAATAATAAAACCTTTATGTTGCCAGAAACTTGCGTGTTCCTTTAGTGCACGAACATTAAGTGCCTGAAGTTGAGTGGGATTTTCTCACCACTGTTTGACTGTGTAGAACGAGTACTGGGCAATGTGCGCCCACAAAGTTAGCCCTAGGAGCAGTTGTGTTGAGTTGGCAGTCCTGCATTTACGATTGGTTGAAGTGAACTGCAGTTGTGTGAATTTTTCAAAGTGAAGCTTTGGTGCTCTCACTGATGGCGTTAACGCGAAAATGCCCTGCAGGAAAGCCAACTTTCCCTGACGATGATGAATATCGTGGGTGAAATGAAAAAAAAAAAAATGCTTCAGTGGCCGTAATTGAACCTGGGTCCCTCGTGTTACGAAGCCGGCTTCTATCTGATTGCTCCATTTTGACATGGTCGAAATTGAGCCCAAACTCAGACGACAACCAAAGAATCCATCGCAAGAAGACAGCTTCTTGTTCAACCATTGTCGTTGTCAGAAGGAGGGGTGCATGATTTTTTTTTTCCACATCTGCAAAGTGTGGTTTTAGGCGAGGATGTAAGCATTGTTGCCTCTCCACTGCTGTCTTGTAAACATGCGAACATGTATTAACACAGCTCAGTAACTAGTCTCTGCCCCTAAAACATAGTTCTGGCATTACTGTAAGATGTAATTATCTTCTAACTGGCAATATATGGCCAGAATGAACAGCTTATGTGGCTACGAATTACGTGCGCACCACCGGAGTGAGTTTGAACAGAACTACCGTAGTCTGTGGCTCAAAACCAGCCTGTCGATGGTGGACTGACATTTGTCACGGCTGTGAAACAATTGCGTACGTTCAAGCAAAATAAGACGTTATGTAGTGGAGTGCAAGGAAGAGCCCTATAAGGCGACTTGCCTAACTAGGGGTGTCGGGCAGCTTCAACTCGTCTGGAGGTGATGGAGATGCGTGCAGTATTAGCCATCAGCTAAATGTGTCGTGTGCCGAGAAGCACACCAATGAAATGAACAAGGTGGATCCAGGTGGCATTCAAGGTGACAGCACTATGGGATAGTGTGAAAGACTCTCTGCCGTTCCTGTCTTTGTTCACTCCTGCCCACTTCATGCACATTCCACTCGATGACCAGTGCAATTGTTTTAAAACAGTGGGGTGCAGTGTGTTAGCTCTGAGGCAAGCTACAGGGGGGACTAATTTAGATTACTTCGAGTTCTTATTTCACCAGCAATTGATGGTGTCTTTAGTTCATAATTTGCTGATAGATCTTTCACGGGACTTTGAAATAGACGGTATTCTAGAAACGGGACTTGGAGTAGGGTAAGGCATGGACTTGCTTAAGGACGAATTTGAGAACTTGGGGGCAACGAATAGACTTGCACAGTGCAGGACAGGAGTGGTTGCAGATCTAGGGCTTCTGCAGTGGGCTTTGACAGGGTAACGATGATATTCCAAGATGCACTGAACTAAAAAATTTCAGTCGGACCGAGTTTGAAGAGTACCAACTGTTGGAAAAATGCAGGAAATGGTATATAACGACAAGTCCAACGTTACTAGAATTATTCTAGTAACGTTGGACAAGTCTTCTGTACAACACAGGACATACAGTTTTTGACAGAATAGCTGTTTCAGCTTGAGCTTGGTCCGGTGGCGTTAGCAAAAAATAAAACCACCTCTAAAAGGTGCACTACTGCAGATAGAATATTATAACAGTGAAACCGGCTTTCATGCCTGCTCAAATGTGCGAGCACAAGGGCATATGCGCATGTGCACCCCTTACTATACCAATTTAAAGGTGATAGTTTTTCTTGGGCTACTAAAACACACACACAAAATAAAACTGGTGCAGCTTGCACTAGGGGTGCAAGGCAGAGCTAGAGGGCAACGTAGCTTCCTCCCCCTAGGATTCACTGTCACAGTGGGGGACCGACCAGAACGGCCTTTTAAAATACAGCTAAAATTGGCCTCACCCCTCAACACTTGGCCCAGCCTAGCAAGAACATAGCACAACCTAACAAAACTTAGCAAAACTTGACAAAATTGGAAGAAGCTAAATCAACTCCCAGCTCCTGTTTCTCCAGCCTTGCACCACCAGTGAAAGCTGCACCATTTTTTTTTATTTTGTCTTCATTTTTAAAACTTCTGAGGCATCGTGGGTGGCAGTTTATACATATTTTTTGCGAAGGATAGGGTGCAACCCTCCTTGTGTGAACACAATTAAGGGTATTCTCTTTTTGTATGAATGTAGAATCTTTACAAGGCATTTTAAGAGTATTTATGTGCATAAAGTATCCTGTATTGCCTTTGATGTAGTACTGTCAAGTGCCCTACAGGTAAATGAATGACAATGTGTTTGCAGGGCACGTGAAACATTCTTAGGCTACCTGCCCAGCGACTCATAGTAGATGTCGCTTCCCTGGATCAGCTTTGAATGACAGACCTCTTAATTGTCAAGCCATCTGTTGGGCCACAGATGAAGAGTGTTTTGTGTGTGCAAAGAGTTGGAAATGATGGCTCCATGTTGCTGTGGGCCATTAACTGCATGCTGGTGGGACAAAATTGGATTGAAGTTGATCGTGAAGTGAGCACGCTATCTGCTATGCCGTGGAAGTGTTCAACATGGGTATGTCCTCATTGGAAGAAAAAATGCAATAGTGCTTGTAAATGCAGTGAGAAAGCATGTGCCAATAAGAAAGAACCATGAGATCACCAGGCTGCATCAACCGTGATCTGTCATTTGTAAGAGTGTGTGCTATAAAAAAATCATAGCCCCTTCTCCAGAGAAAGATGGTTAAAATGCAAAGCGGCTTAGACCATGTTGGAATGCCGCAGTCGCACAGACTTAGGCTTCACAAAGCAAGGGACCCCCGGGTTCGATTCCGACCCTGGGAAATGTTTTTTTCTTGAGTAGTAGTAGTAGTAGTAAACTTTATTTGGTGAAAAGGGTTGAGGGAAGAGGGGGATAGATCAAGGGTGGGATCCAAATTCCAGGACCCCAGAAGCTATTTGGCCATCCCTGGCCCTACTAAGCAGCGCAAGCTGCTGTGCAGGGTCCGGGCTAAACAGGGCTTCCTCCCAGGACTCTAATGAGGTTTGGTGGCTATTTTTGTCCCAAGTAATTGGGCAATTCCGGACTGTATGGAATAAATTGGCCTTCTGGTGACACTGCTTACAGTCCTCATTATACTTTTCTGGGAACATAAGTGATAGTCTGGACTTATGCAAGTAGGTGTTCGTCTGTATAAGATTTCTCACTTCTTCAGCAGTTAGGCTGGGGTATGGCGTATACGTAGGCATTGATCTTCGGTGAAGCCTATAGGATGTTAATTTGTCTGTGCCTTGACAGTAAGCAAGGAGGGCGTACGAATGTTCCAGGTCTCTGCGGTGTATGGTAGTCCTTGCAAGACAATCGGCTGCCTCGTTACCTCACCCTTGTCCAGCAGAAACACCAGCCGCCGAGCAAAACGTTGCACTAAACAATAATCCTATATGACATGCTCATAATCCTGTAAAACTATTTGATGGGCGGGAGTCCAGACAAGTGTGTGCTTCTGTTTTAGAATTTTTGGGAGAAGTCTTTCAGCATTCCTTCCGCTTTTCGTCCAGATAGTAATGTCGTCGGCATATATGACTTTTCCAATTTCTTCACGTTCTTCCAGTTTCTTAGCAATTTTGATCATTGTTAAGTTGAACAGAAGAGGCGAGATAATTGATCCCTGGGGCGTGCCTCGGATCGAGTGTTGCCTATGCCGATTGTTGCTGCTCTGTCTGATAGGAAGTTTCTAATGTAATTGTATGTTCTTTCCCCGCACTGTGTCTCCTCGGCGGCCTTAAGGATAGACTCGTGCGATACATTGTCGAAGGCGCCTTTGAGGTCCAGTGCGAGGATGATTTGATCTTGGTCGTTATCGTTGTCTATGATATCGTGTTTTAACTGTAGAAAGGCGTCCTGGGCGGACAGTCCTTGCCTGAAACCGATCATGCAGTCCGGAAAAAGTTGGTGTTCTTCTATGCACTTTTGAAGTCTTGTCGTAATTATTCTTTCGTAGATTTTGCCGACACATGAGGTAAGAGAAATTGGTCTTAGATTTTTTATTTCAAGGGGTTTCCCCGGCTTGGGTATAGTTGTTATCGTGGAGTGTTTCCATTGAGGGTGTAGTCGATCCTCGAGCCACAAATCGTTTATGTATTTGGCCAGGGCCTCCATCTGAGCATCGTTTAAGTTTCTTAGCATATTGTTTGTTATTCCATCTGCACCAGGGGCGCTTTTCTTATTGCTGGCCAATATAGCCTGCTGTAGCTCTTCCTTTGAGATTTCTCTATCAAGTAAGCCATTGGGGGCTACCTTGATAGTTCCTGCGTACCGGCGGGATGTTTCGATCCAGTTCAAATCGCTCTTTAATAGCCAAAATCAATTCGTTGTTGAAGTTGTGAGCCACCTTTGATGAGTTGTGAAACTCATTCATGATGAGCTGTCAAACCTTTGAAGTTGTGAGCCACTTTGATGAGTTGGTGACTCGTCTCTCTCCTTCTTGTTTCGGGGTTCAACATGCCCTTGATAATAGCCCATGTTTTGGAGTTGTTCAGTTTGCCTTTAAGCGATTCGCAAAAATCGTTCGTTTTGGTTTGCGAGCTTGCTGGCATGATCTCTGGCCCGTTTGTCTAAGTTTCTGATGCGAAGCTTGAGCTTCTTATTGTGTCTTTTCTTCTTCCATCGTTTGTGGTGCATTATCATGACCGTTCGTGATGATGATGATCTTTGCTTATCATCTTGTGTGAACCCATCGTGTAAAGTTGACGTTTTTTCAGTGCGTGTTGGCACAACATCGAACACCACCAGTGAGACATAGAAAGCTTCGCTTTAAAAATTCGAAGATTAAAATTTTCGGGGTTTCACAAGCTGAAGCTACGCCTGGCAAATGAGGCACACAGTAGTGGAGGTCTCTGGGCTAATTTTGGCCACCTGGGGTATTTAAAGGAGTTCCGACACCGAATTTCAAAGCTGAGATAACTACGTAAAAGCTTCCTTTGTATACAGAGATATCTCTTGGGACGTTTCATTGTAAGCGTTCAGTATAACACATTTTAAATCAATTGTAATCCTTCTATGCACCGGAAATCACAGAATGGATACCCTTTCAGCATTGGCATCAGCATGACGCAATGTGTGCCTCGCCCCAACACTGCTGACGTCAGGGATCCCATGATGTAGCAAACATGCTAGCTATTATTGGTATGCGCGGCTTCACCTTCTGCATCGTATCACACTTTTGGACTGATGTCATGCTGTCAGGGCGTGTGCGACCCCAACCGGTCAGGATGCACGCGCATGCACTTCCAGACCGGCCATAGTGCGACGAGAAAAGTGATGTCATGCTCTCCTGTCATGGCTCTCCTGTCATGGCAGCCGCCTCAGTGGTAATTTGGTCGAAACCAAAACAGACACAAATAAATGAGGCTGTAAATAATTATTTACATGCTCCAAACATCCAAGCGAAGCTCGCTAACTCGGACGTATACTGCTGCAGCTTGAGGAAGCAATGCGGAGTGACCACCAAGAAATGCAACTCCAGGCCGTCCAGCAGGTAATCGAGGCGCTGGCTAGGCAGGGACCTAGCGAACCGGCAAAGGCGAGCGAGGATCCTCGCAGAGCACGCACCAAGACAACGACGTAGGCCACGTCCGAAGCACGCGTCCGCGCTTTACTGCAGCCACAATCAACATGTCTCCAATCCAATTGCGTTGCAGTCAACCATCTAATGTGTCATTCTGTGATTACTGGACTGGTAAACACCAATCGCAGCAAAAAAAAAAAAAACCGACAATTTTGTATCAGTACTTTTTATATGCACCCAAATTTCGACCCACGGGTATTTTTACTTTTCACCTCCATCAGAAAAGCTGCCACCGTGGCTGGGTATTGAATCCACGTCCTTGGGCTCAGCAGCACAACTCAGCAAGAATGGTCTGTGTTGCATATGTTAACATGTCCTCCAAGTTTGCCTAGCCGAGACTTGCCCAAAATTATTCATGTAGAAGAAAAGTGGCAATAGCATTTTGTGCTGTGGGAAAATGGTGGAACATCTAAAAAAATGCCAACACTAAGCAGAGGCTCTTACCTTCGTAAATTGTTTTGTTCTTAACTGAAACCTCAGTTCACCTAAGATCTGGCCGTAACAAATTTTTTTAAAAAAGGTTCTACGAATCACAACACAGTTACGAAAACTAGAGCATGTACAGTCGTCAAAAGTGCTAACAATAACGAAGAAGCGGGCGCCAGCCTATGCACGTAGCGGCACATTACGATAGCCATGAACGCATCTTCGGCGGTTGATAATCGGTGCTCCTTAGGCTGACTTTCTGCACACCGCAGCTCCAGCGCATGCGCACAGCTTTGCTTATTACCCAGGGCGCTATAGCAAGCTGCCGCTCTGTGCATACGGTGGCACCTCGTTCTTTGTGGTTGTCAACATTTTTGATGACTGTACACTGCTGTGTTTACAGCGGTAAACAGAGTCACTACATGGTGCAGGAAGTGCACAGACAATGCTGGTGGAAATGAAGTTTATTGCCTTTGGTAATTTAAGCAGTAGTAAGAATTCATGCATTTCAAATCTTGCTAACAAAAATGGGTATATGCAATACATGCAGCCTTTACCTTTAGACGATGGCACGTATGTACCAATCTGTACGTAACAATTTTCTTTCAAATGTCAATGATTCAGGTTAGGCTTTTTTCTGCATTGGAAATGGTTTGTTTCCATCACAAATTCTGCACTACCAATCAACTTGCAAACTCGCATATCAGAAATAAATATTGCCAGGAATGCACATCAACAACCAATTCCCCCTCCACATAAAAATAAAAACAACAGAACAATTCGCAACGATGACATCGATTTGCAACAGCAAGACAATGGTTTTTTTTTTTTATTACTAACAGTATCTTTATGTCAAAAAGAATTTTAAACAAATTACGAAGACTAACACCACAACACAGCAGTGCTCTGGCTGTCATTCAAACACTACATCAATTCGAAAAGCAGTTGAACACTTCTCATAGAGAAAATAGAACCTGCAAGAGAAACCAGCGATACAGGGAAAAGGGGAAAAAAAAAAAAAAAAGCAGCAGCTTCAGAGAGCCTAGGCTTTTTTTAAGAAGCACTGTGGTAAAGGGAGGGGGAACGTTTTGCACTAAAGATTTCTCCATGCCACATGGCAACAATATGTAAACTTGCCACAATTGCGTAACACATGAATAAGGGTAGCAATACTACAAGCAACAAGTATAGGTGCAGCCTATCTGGAATGTGCTTTTTAACTAGACAACATGTTTCAACAGCACAATCTGGATGGCAACATTGAAGACAATGCATTTTCTTTTTTTCTTTTGTTTGAGGTGGGGGTAATGGGACAAGAGCTGTGGCAGTTATCCCTGCAACTTGCAGGCTGTATGGTGCTTGTTCCACCCAAAATGTCCACACATCATATGTCCTTTAAAAGCAGTAGCAGCAAGTGGGATTCTAATATCAGTCACTAAAAGAAGGGTGTAGACAAGCACTCTATCACAAGATTAAAGCCTCTCTCGTAGCATGGTGCCAACGTGTAGAAATGAAGTCATTGTGTCTACGCTTGTGGACAAAGCATTAACATCTAATTCAGCATCGACACAGTGCTCATCTGCTACGATACAATGAAAAACGCAATAGAAAAGATCGTAACTGACATACAATCCAGCAACGCGATGAATTGTGCACTTTTTTTTTTTTTGCTAAACAAACGACAGCTGTCCGTTATGCGGCATTTTTCTTCCTGTCATAACAAAACACCTGGAATGATGACAGCAAATACGTCGAGGCCACCATTTTGCGGTAGCAGCAGTAGCCTCGCGCTGAATGTGCTCCCTTATTTGGACTTCTGCCTGGACTAGCACAGCTGCCAGCTGCATCTCAAAAACGGCCAGCCAGCACGCAAAAAAATACTTCTCACAACAGCAGGTATGGCGGTCGCAACAGTTGGGAGGGGACACCGAAAGACAACTACCTGCGTTTGCACATTCATCAAGCGAACTTGTCAGAGCAGGGGGGAGGGGGGGAGGGGAAGCAATGAAGAAAGAATGTACACAACAAAACAGGCATAATTAAATACTGACAAGTTTGCACCTCGCATATTTACAAAAAGAAAAAAGTATTTACAACTCAAAAAATAAGTGTCAATAGCCGATTCAACAAAAGAAAAAGCATGAAAACAACAAACAAAAAAGACTGAAGTTTGCGAATTTACGTCAAATGTGTTTAACATCTGACCCAAATGCAACCTTGGAAATTTCATAGAAGTTCTTATCACAGGATAGATTTTTTACCATACGCAATAAGAAGTTGTCGAAATTGTGAACAAATTTTCTCGTCTGGGCATTGATTTCAGTCTGCCCAGCGAAAACTAATTGAAGTGACGGAGACCTCTAACAGCGGAGGGAAAATAAGCGAAAAGAAGGGAGGTGGCGTGGCAATGTGGGGAAGGAAATGCAAATGGAGAGGCTATCATTTGTTCGAGACACCCCGAGTGTGAGCACACGTGTCAGAGAAAGTAGCGAGGTGCCACAACGAGCTCCTCGCAAGCAGCCGCCGCCGCTTCACGTCGCGGGACTCAGATGTAGTACAGTCGGACCTTGGATGTGCTCACAAGGAGGTTGTCATCGAAAAACTTCGTCTCTATTACAACATTCCCACTGGAAGAGAGAGAGAGAGAGGGGGGGGCAATGAGCTTGTGAGTGAGAGAGCTCTTCCTCACAGCAGCTGTACTTTGCAAAAACCTACAGGGTTCGCACAGGCTTCAAAAGCAAAAATTCAAGGGTTTTCAAGGACTTTCAAGGACCAGAAAACACATTTTCAAGGTCCCCATCTAATGTTTTATCAGGGATTATTTATAACTTTTCCAACACAATGCAAAAGTTTTTTATTGCGCAATACCTAAGCACATTAGTGCACATTTAGATAGGTGCTAACGGGTTCGTAAATGCTCCCCCAGCTTTATTTTTTTTTTCATGGCTGGTATTTAGAGGTTTTTCTTTTTTCTTTGTGTTTTGCTGAGGCTGTTTGATTTCAAAACTTCGTTAATGTTGCCTGCATCTCCTGCTTTGTGAGCAAGAGTATCAGCTGAAATTAAATCGAGCAAGTGTTGCCTCAAGGTAAGATGAACTATGTACACGTCCACCATTTGCACGTAAAAGCAAACATAGATGGAGCGTAAGAGGGACAGCACACATGCAATGAGCAAGCGTCCACAGACTAGATGGAAGATAGAGAACACAAGCTGGCTTTCACTGGATTGTATCGTGATATGGATTGGATTGACAAGTGCCTGCTCCCAATGTTGCCTTGTAATAATGAAAATCCACCAAACTTGTAATTTCACGCAATACACTGAAACTTGATTGTTACAATGTTTCTTTACATTTGTTAGCACCTAAAATTCATGACAAACACTTTAAATTCTGGTGAAAAGACAGGGCCATTGATTCTCTCCAAAAAAATCAAGGGTTTTCAAGGACCACTTAAAAATTCCAGGACTTTCCAGGCCTTGAAATTGACACTTCTAAATTCAAGGGTTCTCAAGGACCTGTGCGAACCGTGACCTACAACCATGCAACAACTCAGCAGCAAATACTTTTCCATCAACCATATTGAATAGATCTAGGTAGAGCCCATGGAGGTATCGTATGTTAAGCAGCTGGGCTTGTGCACACAGAATCTTAATTAGTGCGGAAAGTTGGTACTGGAGTAACTGGGACACGTTTTTAAGCACGAAAAAGATGAGAACTTAGAGAAGAATACGCGCGGGACAACAAACGCTAGGGTTTGTCCCATTTGTCTATGCTAGCGTTTGTCCCATCCGTATTCATCTCTAAGTTCCCATCTTTTTTTGCGCTTGAAAACATGTCCCAGTTACCCCACTAATTAACGTAGTTTCTAGCACAATGGGCCCCGTCCTTCCTCCTCTATTGCGTGTAAATCCCTCCTTTACTTCAGCTACTTTAGTCAATCTCATCGGTAGCGTTTGTCCCGTCCGTAGTCTTCTGTAAGTTCCCATCTTTTTTTGTGCTAGAAAACATGTTCCAGTTATTAGAGAAACTGATTTCTGCTAACGAAAATTCTCCAACTTTGAACAGAGATAATATACTCTTTTACTTCCTCATCTGTGGCCGACTCATCATGAACTTGCAAGTAATCCTTCTCTGGCCGTCAGTGTACTCCAAATCTTGCATGCAAGATATTCTGTCCAATGGTAATAAAAGTTCTTCACCAACTAATCATCGTTCTCATTGTTAGCCGCACACTCTAGAGACAACGTTTTAGGCATCCTGTTATAAACGCGACCGCTGGGTGAATGCTGTGGTGTGCTATGTTGAAACATACTCACTTCAATACGTTGGCAGGCATCATCTGAGATTCGGGCGCTGCCTCTATTAATGACTGCCACGTATTGGTGGAATTGGGGATGACGAAGCCAAACTCAAAGAACCACTCTGCAACATGAAAGGCAGGGAAGGATTTGAGACGGCAAGTGAAGAGGCTGCCTCGCTCAAATTTTGCACAGTTGAGGCAGGAAGTTGGGCTAGCTATTATCCAGCATAGTAAGACGTGATTATTAGACATGCATAAATGTTTGCATAATGAGTGTAATAAAAGCAGTTCAACTCTAGCGTGGTCTTATGTTTATTCTTTGTGTCCATGCTCTGTGATAATAATATAATCATGCCTGATTTGCACCACCATTACCTGGAATTTGTATAGAAAAATGATCTTGCCTGAGGTAGCGCCTTGTTAGCACGCAGTTACATTCAGGTTGGAAATTCTGCCGTGTATTCTGCTCTTTATTAAGTTTGGTTCGCCCAGAAAATTTACTAATATTACCTACTGGGAGATTTGATGGGGTGTTAATGAGCAGCGAGAACAGCAGTGGCATTATCATCAAAGGTGTAATTAATGCATATCTCTCAAACAATGCAGGCAATTAGTGTCAGCAAACAATGAAATATCACATAAAAATAGATGGAAGAAGCAACCTTATATTTCCGTATCAAGCAGACTCTTATCAAGCTCCAAGCTCTGATTCCGACTAACCATGCAACACAACCATAGATATCAGCATACAAGCATTGTCTGAGCACATTTGCGATCAGCTGTATGCGTTTGTGATAAAACTGCAGGCTGCTCATTTGACATCTTTTTAAGTTGATCGGGCAAATAAATTGTACTGCTGTGTTCTAGGTAATCGATAAAATGGGATCACTTGCTCATGTGCCTCCCCCCCCCTTCTTTCCCGAAACCAATTTTACCGTTTCAAACCGCACATTTTAGTTCAATCCTAACGCAAAAGGCTTATTCAGCAAGCAGTTTTTGACGTGCTAAAAAAAAAAAAAAAAACAAGCACAATCAGCCTTCATACCGTCATACTGCCATAATACCGAAATTTTGTTTGTCCTTAAAACGCGACTACTTCTCTTTTAGCACAATTTATGCTTGTTGCAGCCACTAATGACGGAAATGCCACAAATAGTTTGCTGCAGCACAAACGTAGGCGCCACGCGAAGATAATCGTCGAAACAAGTGCTGAACATGCAGGTTGGCCCACCTTCCAGGCACCGCCCTTTGAAGAGAACCTTTTGTTCCAGTCGGAACTTCTCCATCGACTCCACGGAGGAGAAATTGATCTCCCTCGACACAGCTCGACATTTCAGTATCTTCTTAGGAACCCTGGCTGCAGGAATATAGAGCAAAGCGAAAGAACAGCGGGACATTATAGGAGCTAGCGAAACCAACTAGAAACTTCTAAGCGCACTAAACGTGCGTGATCGCCTAACGATGAAAGAAAAGATGCAATAGCACACTTACCTTCATGCTCAACGTCTGGTTTAGACCTGCAAGTACAAAGTACACGTAAATTAAAGCTACTGCGAAACAAAGCACGTCTTGTAGCACGTGAATTTTTCACTGCCGGCGCTTACAGGTCGTCGGTCCCTTGCCAAAGCATCTTGCCCGTGTCGGCATCTCTCAAATTCATCCAATTCCTGGAACGGCGCTACAGTTAAGGAAACAACTGCGAGGAGCAAGAAAAGCGCAGTCTGCGACTGCGAAGGACGATAATCAAAGCACAATGGCCAGGAATTCAAAGCGAGGCCACCAAAACGGCAATAATCAATGACGGCCTCGCGTGCGCACAGGATAAACGTGCGACTCGCATGCGTTGCAAAACCGTCGAAAAAGGATACAGCTTAAATCCATTTAGTATGTCTTCGCCTTTCGAAGGCATTTAAGATCACCGTCGTCTACGAAAATCAATCGCCGCAGAAATTACTCCACAGATAGACGGGATTTCGATGCCACCGGCGGAACTTCAGCCTTCGGCTGGGTAGAAAAGCTGCCGAGCCGATGTTTACAAGGCTAGCTACGAGCCCAGTGGTTCGACGCTTGCAAAGTTTTGAGTGCTAAAAGCAGTACGCAAATAACTATTGGCAAATAATTAACTTGATACAAAAATAATTGTGCTGGCGTTAATTACGTCATACGTTGTTGTTTTAAATTCCAAGACTAATTTCTGGTTTGAGGGTGCGGGCAGTCAACCAACCATGCGATACGCCGATACGCAAACCAGCTGTTGAACTAAATACATAGGGGAAAAAAAAAAGTTTCGATCGCATCATCCTCTCCAAAAGAAGGATGACGTTATTTACAAATAAACATCGCATCCTTAGGAACACCTCAACGTAGCGCGGTTGGTTACTGTTCATCCTCGACTGTGTATAGTACTGCTGGTGTGATCATCGAAACTAGGTATGCCAACACCGTGAGCGTCCGCAACTTTCTAGATTACATTGGTCGATTTTTCCTCGTGCTGCTGTGTACGGCATACTGAATCGTTTAAGCAAGCCGTACGGTTTTGTTGGAGTGGTTTTGGAGATAACTATTCTCTCTTATTTTTCACAGATTTCATTAAAAAATGGAGATGAAGACGCCTCTTCGCCGAAAATTCACCCACTCGTCAACCAACTAGCTAACCAGCACTTAGCTGATAGAGATCAAAATAATTATTCAGCAAGTGACTGTACGGTGCGTAGTTTTGTTCAAAATGTCCGTCCGTAACTTAGTGGAAGCCGAATGCGGCGCCCCAAACCCACTTGTGAAACTCTCCAGTCATGCGATCCAGGACACTGCGCGGCAGCAAGTGAGTTTTCTCTCGACTTCACTGGAATAAATTTTCTGCTTTCCGGTGCTAAACTGTTCCACGTGCTTAATTTATTTCCCTGTCTATCACCAGGAGGGATATCTAAGGCAAAGGCATGGACAAGCTGGAAGGGTAAGTTTAATATCCCGCTGCAATTATGCTTCCTTTTTCATTTCAGTGGCTCTGAAAATGTGTATGTAATTGTTGCTGTGTCGATTGCAGTAAGGAGACTTCGTGGCGCTACCTTTTTTAGTTTAGTTTTAACCTGTGGAGTGTTAGTCTCTATCTTGAATGTTTGGTTGACTCCCGTAAAAAGTTAAAAATGAACTCAAGTCTATGCATCTAAATTTTTCGCCTAAAGTGAAATCACATCAGTACTTGCCCGCCTAAAGATACCTTGAGGACAACACAACACAAGCTTGTTTCATTTGAAACAACTGGCCTTTGAAAACACGCTCAACTTCAATCCGGCATCAATAAGATATAAAAATATAGTATTGCATATCCTGGAAGACGGAAAAAAGCTCCCAATTTTCTGCAAGACAAATTTAACAGAGAATATTGGTGGGTTAGTAAAAACAAGGTAATTTGCTAGTTGCGTGCTAGCAGTCGAGTAATGCAGTGAAGCGGACCCAGAGGCCACCAGTACAATTGCTCGCTCATATTTATTCCGATAACGCCAGCTAGTCCCTGTGATGTCATGGGGGCCAGTGCAGTGTTAGTGCGTTGCTGCTATTCCACCTGTTTTACTTATCATCCTGCTTAGTCGTTTAATGTTTTCGTTCAATTTGAAATGACTGAAGTGGTAACCTTTTGAATGAATCAAACTTGTATTTTCTACTAATGGTCTCATTAGGCTGTACCTCATGTTTAAAGAAGCACTGACACGAAAATTTTATGTTACACTTTTATTTCTTCTATCGATGCTTAATGGCCTGGCGAACCTGAAACGTCACCGGCGCTCGCTTGAGAGGGTGTTGCACCCGCTCGCTGCTCGTGGGGCCACGCGCATGAAGTGACGTCACGAGCTTTTGACAAGCACTGCCGCGTCATTTCTTTTGGCTCTCCCTGGATGATGTCATGCTGATGTCCATTTGCTGAGTGCCGCTCTTGGCGCTGCTCCGTCGGCACGATAAATGAGATCCAATTAAACTATGTTCTTCGCGTCACAGGCCGCTCATATTTCACCCAGGGTATTCTGTTGAGTGAAGGTAGCGAACTGTGCAATAATTTTAACGCCGAAAATTGGTGTCAGTGCTCCTTTAAAAGGTCTATGCCTCATGTCTATTTTTTTACTTCCAAGTTTGGGTACAGTACATTGCTTAATTTGTTCGAGCCAAAACAAATAGTTATATTGAAAATATGCATGCACTTAATTCCTCCTGTCCTTGTGGAGTGGCTACCAAATCCTCTTAGGGCAAAAAAGTCCGACAGAGCAAGCAAGTCTGATCAGACCAGTGAGACGCAAATGGTCCTGACTGAATGTGGTGTTTCTCACCGGAGTAAGATGGAATGCTTTATAGTGAAGCAAGGTAATCCATGACTAGTGAGACATGAATAACCTACCAAAAACATTAAAAAAATAACTTGGTTCAGATTGGCTATTGGAAGTAGTAGTAGCCACTTTTTAACATTGGGTTTAGGGTAGGGGGGTGGCGGAGGACAAAAGGGCACCTGCAACGACCAGGGCTCTGTGGCCGTGACGGTTTCTTGGGTTGCCAGGTTAGAGCTCCCCATTGGCTGCTCCCAGTGGGAGGGGGAGGGGAAAGTAGGGAAGGGGTTGTGTGGCCACTCACAGACGGAGTGGAAGAGTGTATCCAGCGTGCCACATGAGGGGCAGTGAGGGGAGGCGAATTGGTGTGGGTGGGTGCGCACAAGGAGAGTGCGGTGTGGGAAAGTGTGGGTTTGTAAGAGCCGCCACGTGTGCTGCCGGCGGAGTAAGGTGAAACGTGCGGGGGAGGTAGGTTCCTGCGGAGGAGGCAGGTAATGTTGAGTTATGTCCCTGTACGTGAGAAGGATCGAGTGGGACATTTCGGGGATGCCGTGTGTAGGCGTAAAAGAACGGGAGCCCGAAAATATGAAAGCTCAGGCGTGTTCGTGTGCTGTCTCATTACAACCTACGCCGATGTGGGCCGGAGTCCACAGCAGCATCATGGGGTGAGCAGGGGGATTCTGAAGAAGGATTTTGAGGGCAGCTATGGAAACTGACGCCCTTTGTGTAATTTTGTATCGCAGTTTGGGAGTCTGATAAAGTGATATGGGGTCAGGCACTTGAGTAAGGGCAATGACAGCCTCCTCTGCAGTTACTGGAGAGGTTGTGGAGAGTGTAGCTTAGACTCGAGGGAATGTTGGAAAAGTGCCTACTACAGCAAGTGCGAAGGCAGGGTGGGTGGGGTAGGCTGCTGCGTCTACGTAGAACGTGTTCTCAGAGGGAGTGTAGCGGGAGAGGTGTGCTTGGGCTCGGTCTAGATGGCGTCCACGGTGGTAGGTTGGATGCATATTTTGCGGGATTGGCTTAATGCGGAGACGTGCGCGGAGAATCCGGGGGATGTGAGCTTCTTGCACAAAATTTTGAAATTCAGGAGGTTTTTATGGGAGTGGCGTGTACGTGTGGTAAACGCTTAATTTTTAGAAGGTATTTCATGCATGGTACAATGTGACGTCATGGTACAGTACCACAGATGCGCATTGTTACCTCCCCCCCCCCCCAAAAAGAGGAGTACTCTACTCTATCTCGTGAGCCAACCCCCATTCTCATGACAATGCAGCCTAATGTGTGTGTCTTCATTTTCTTTCCAGGCTGGAACATCAACAGAGGTGCGTAAATTTACATCTTCACAAACATCATGACATAACTTTATAATTAGTAGGGCTGTTTGGAGAACAGTCTTAGACTCACCTAAGGCCCACGATAAGCTATCCAACATTTGTTTTTTTTATTTGCATTCCTATGGCATGGCAAATACTTGGGCTACCCGTGGACTATCCATGGTGAGTCCAAGACTGTAAATCAAATCAAAGAGTCCCACTATACTTGGCTGCATGTTCACATTTTGTGCTGTTCAAGTACTACACTTTACCCTGGTGGCATACTCAAAATTATTGCATTCACGAATAAATTCAATTCTTGGAATTTTCAGCCTTTTGCACTAGCCCTTAACCTTTTCAGTGCCAGGTTGGTGTTGGTTGGCCTGTGTTGGTTTCCTCTCCATTGAAGCTGTTTTTGAAACAGGAGGGGCAAATGCACGGGTAATTCAGTAAAATGGCTGAACCAAAATTCCAAGGCTTACTTGTACACCATTGACACTGAAAGGGTTCCATCAGTCACTTATACTTATGTTCCTAATATGTACCACATGTCAACTAATTTTAGAGACACACCATGCGCTCTTCGGCCAATATCTCATTGCACCATTAACTTGCACACAATTGTTATAATATCATTGTCATAATATTCTGTCAGGATTATGAAAGAAAGCAAGCATACCCTACCCACAAAACCTCCTTCATTGAATTTGTAAAATCAGCACTCCCGCGCACGCTTATACTTGCCTAGACTAATTATAGTTTGTCTAGACCTTCAGCAACCACCTAAGTTGGTTTCAAACGAAAGTCAT
Organism: Haemaphysalis longicornis; assembly: GCA_013339765.2. Lineage (NCBI taxonomy): Eukaryota > Metazoa > Arthropoda > Arachnida > Ixodida > Ixodidae > Haemaphysalis > Haemaphysalis longicornis. Next base: position 48,381,514 of record CM023453.1, read on the forward strand.
TTTAGCATTGATTCACTGTCGAAAGATGCCTCAATTTCTGAGAAATCGTTAATCAAACGCTGATCGAACGTGATGCAAACAGCGACTGCAGCCCTGTTTTCGTCACGCTAAACTGGAAGCAAGCGAGGCAGCGGTGATGTATAGAAGTATAGAAGCAACCGAATACAACGCTACCACATACTAACAAGGTTGGTCAGTTTTGGTCAAATCTGTCATCCTTTCCCAAACTCCCACGTCTTTTGCAACTCAAGACCACTGATGTTCCTTCATAGGACCCGTGATCAGTAATGACGCATTGTTGACAAAAAACATATAGTCCTTTTGAGGTCGTGCGAATGTTGATGCCGAACCAGCCGCTCCTGCATAGCTCGCACGCTTCCTTGAAAAACGGTACCGCCGACCCAAGTATGGAAGAGTGGCGCCATCCAGTGGCAGCCAGGAAAGGTGTCGCACACGCCAGACGTTTTAACCATAGTTTTATACTAATGTATGCTAGAGGGAAATGTGTCGATGCAGTCACACGCCAGTCGTGGGTGCTGTCATAGCAGCTGAGCGATGTTCCTCACCTACTTGGCTAGCCACATGGCTTTTTTTTTTTTTTTTGCCCTTGATAGCCCAAATCCACGACAAATGTAACATTTCTTTCTTGTTCATCCAGGATAAAAAATAATTCCTTGGCAAATAAATCTTTCTGGAAGCTCCATTTTTATAATTCACCACATTTAAATAATCTTTTACAATAAAATTGTTGCTCTTTTGCAGCCTGAGGCAACTTTTCAGCCTGTTCAGTGAGCCATGCCAAGGACAAGTAGAACTTGCGTCCCCGGTACATGACGGAACGCTAGCTGAAGCACGGCTCACCTAGACAGTGGCTGCCAGATTTCCCTCTGGCATATATTAGTATGAAACTCTATTGTTTTAACCACTTCCAGTGCAAGTTGCGCGGTATAGCCAGTGGCGGCGGAACCTGTCCTCACATTTTCACTATTTTCTGCCTTATTTTAAAAAACGCTATGCATAAGAAAGGTATGTTTGTGTTCTCGGTGAGCTAATCTATCGATCTGGAACAACTTGTATTCAGTGTCCCTTCGAGCAACCATCTAATGATCATTGCAAAGTTGATTGATTGGTTGATTGTAGGGCTTGACGCACCAGTGCAACGCAGACGATGAGGCGCGCCGTAGTGGAGGGCTCCGGATTAATTTTGACCACCTGGGGATCTTTAACGTGCGCCGAAATCTCGTACACACAGGCGCTTTTGCTTTTCGCCTCCATCAGAAAAGCGGCCACCGTGGCCGGGAATCGAACCTGTGTCCTCGTGCTCAGCAGCACAATGCCTTAGCCACTGAGCCACCGTGGCGGGTTCATTGCAAAGTTACTATGAGGCATTCGTCTCGCTGCACCTCTACTCCAACTTCTTAAAGGCTGTCTCTCTTTTTTTGTCCCAAATGCAGCTGGTGGATGAATTCCTGGCCGAGAGGCAGGGGCCGGAAAGAATGGCCCCGCAGACCTTCCGCATGGCTGGGCTGCTCCAGGAGATGCAGGACATTGAGAAGATGTACCAGCCGCCACCGTCAGGTACAGTTAAACCTCGATGTAACGAACCACGGAACTTTTTGTAACGTCAGGTGTATGCACACCATGTATTTTCAACCTCTGTGTAACGAAGTCCCGTTTGCCCAGATTTCAATGTAACGAAGTTTCATGGAGATTCAGGCACGAAATTTCAGTTGTAGAAGTAGTTTTTGGGAGACGCAAGCTCCGAAACAGGGTCTCAATAAAACGCGAACGGCGAACAAGGGCCGCCCAATGCCGCGGATGCAGCGAGCCACGGAGTCCGTGAGCGAGCTCCTTGCCTACAAATTGCGTGGCGCGCATACCCGGCTGGCGCACTGTTTCTGTTTCTGTCGGAACTTAATCGTCTACTCGGGCATCAGCGTGAACCGCATGAAGCATTTTCTTCCCTGCAAAAACTGCGCCCCGCAAGCCACAGGCGCGCTGACACAGCCGCGGAGACTATATCCGGCGTGATGCGGGTAGCTCCGGTGAGCGCTTCTAAGCACTCGCTGAAACGCAACTCGAGGGGCAAATAAGAGGGGCATGCGAGAAAAAGAGCGGATAACAGCAGGCGAACTTTTCACTGTAAAACGTCATACGCGCCGCTTACGAAAGCGCCTATCAAATATCCTCCGTGGTGGTAAGCCCAATCGTCTCTAGCGGGGCCGCCGTCGCCGCATGCCGCCGCTTTGCCCTATGTTCGAGTTCGCTCATGCTTATGGGTTCCATCGTTCCAGCAAGCATTTATAAATCTTTGAGCCTTGCGCGTGCGTTTTTTTTCACGCCCGCGTCCACGATTGCGCGGCGGCGGCGGCTTGTGCCTTGGCCAGAAAGCGACTCGCGCTGTGCGCGGCAGTGGGAGGAGCCTGACCAGTTTCACCAATGGGGAGGCGCGCACCCTATGCGGGAGCTTCAAAGCGTTCGTGGATGCCGGCTGGCCTCGCCAGGGACGATTAGGCTTACAAGTTACCACTGCAGAGGATATTTGATGGGCGCTTTCGTAAGCGGCGTGTATGACGTTTTACAGTGAAAATTTCGCCCGCATTATCCGCTTTTTTTCTTGTTTGCCCCTCGAGTTGCGTTTCAGTGAGCGGCTAGACGCGGTCGCTGGAGCTGCCTGCATCACGCCGGTGGTCTCCGCGGCTGCGTCAGTGCGCCTGTGGCTTGCGGGGCGCATTTTTGCGGGGAGAAAATGCTCCATGCGATTCACGCTGATGCCCACGTAGACGATTAAGCTCCGACAGAAACAGAAACAGTGCGCCAGCCGTGTATGCGCGCCACGTTTTCGTTTGCAGGAAACGCTTCACGCGATGAACACTTCATTATAACCGCGAATTTCAATGTAGCGAAATTTCAATGTAACAAAGTAAATTACGAATTTGGGGACTTCGTTACATCGAGGTTTAACTGTAGTATGCGAATGCCACTGCCTGTCGTTTGCTCGCATGCTAGGCAGAGTGGCTTTGTAGTGGAATGCCGCCTCGTTTTTCTTCGTGCAGTGCCGGGCATTGCGGATGCACGTGTGTCCAAGGCTTGGGCCAGCGAGTTCCTGCCTGAGGTGAGGGAAGAGCCGGCCCTGGTCGGAGTTGCCTGGTCCCAGGAGTTCGCGGCTGTGCCGGGAGGGGCGGCGTCATTGTCTTCTCAGGTGGCTCCCGTCAAGTGGGCTGAGGAGTACCTCTTGGAGAGTGAGCAGCACAAGGGGTGAGTTGGAAGATACCAGGCAGTCAGAAATTAATCTGGAGCCCTCCACTGCGGCACACCTCATAGTCCAGGTGTAGCCTCGGTGTGGTAAACCCGCACAATTTGAAATTTCTTTGGCGCGAGAGGTGAGCCTGGGAGGCTGCAGTTTCTCTGGACGCCTTCTCAGTTAACGTGGCAAATTGGGCAAGTTGGTACGTCGACACAGGCAGTGCAAAAAAAAAAAAAAAAAAGACGTAATGCGCAGTCTTTGCCGTTTTGTCTCCGTCCCTGTCTTTTTTTTTTTCTCTGCTATCTCTGCCTTATCAGTGACTTGCCTCATAGGATTGGTTGAAACCTGGGGAAAACATAAGTGAACGTTAGGTTTCTTTTCACCTAGTTTATTCTCGGTGTATTATTTTACTATTCGATGTGTCCACAACACAAAGCGTCAAACTGACCCACCCTTAGTGATGCATTCACTGTACCTGTTTTCGGCAACTATCAGCTTTTCCAGGTAGGTTCATGTTCGTAATGATACAATGGCTTGTACTAATGAGATTGTGAGAGCATTGAATAAACAGGAGGAGAATTAGGCCACAAGATAGTGGTCGCATCGCACAGTTGCTGTTGCGGGCTTTTTTTCGAAGCCTGATGCATGCTGGTTGAGTTAAGTCCTTCTTGGCAGGTCACATATCTGAAGGTAAATGCAGTACAGTAAAGCCCGCTTATATCGAACAGCACGAGCATAGTAAAATAGTTCAATATAGCAAAAATTCGATATAGAAAGTGAAGCAAAAAAAAAGACTTAGGTATATAAGAGCAATCTTGCCGACGGAGTCACGAGCTAACGCTGAGCTCTTACCGCCCTTCAGTTCACTATTGATACGACACTTTCTCAGAAAGAAAACATTAATTTATTGGGGTGGAAGAACTGCGTGAGTGTAGCCTGCTTGGAGCACAACGCGTTGCTGGTGACTGCTTGCTCCACGGTATCTAAACAGTCGACAAGCACAAGACTGCTGCCCTCAGTGGCACTGCAGTTTTGCCGTAGCAGGGCCACGGCAGCGACGGCTTCACTTGTGCTCGGAAGTGGTACGGAGTCCTCGGCGTCTTCGACAGAGCAGAGACAAGCATGGATACCAGCGAATAACGGCGAACCCAGCGAACCAAGCAAGTGTGGGCAGCGAGTGGCGTGGACTTGAAATTCGGTGACACCGCAGCCCGCAGCGACCAATGTGGCGCTTTCGGCTCCAACGGCATGCATGCGTGGAGCTGGTCCACTCTGCCACGGACGGTTTGGACGCGCCCGAGCTCGGGCGGACACCCGCGCCACCGCTGCGCGCTGATGTATTGCGCATGCCTAAGGAGAGCGAAAAATCCCGCGCAGGAGAGTTCGATATATCCATTGTGAGCAAAATCACGTTCGATATAAAAAGTTTTAAATGCATGTAATTTTTATCAGAATTATACAAGGGTTCGATATAGGCAATAATTTGATATATCCGTGTTCGATATAAGCGGGCTTTACTGCACTGGAAAATAAAATTGGTGTCATTGTTCTTTAAAAAAAAAGCTGTAATGAAGTGCAGTCACTTTTTCATGGTATTTTCTGTTTTGTTTTCAGCAGAGCATAACCCTCAGTGATTATCATCACAAAATGCACGGGCAAGGCTGGTTCGCATTATTAATATAATTTCATCTCGCCATTTTTTCTTTACCAACTCTCGCATTATTTCCAAGGTGCTCGGCAATGCCCACTGGTTTTCTGCCAGCTTATGCAGATGAATACCCTTGATACCCTGAAGCCGTGATGCTTTTAAGTGCAGAGCACTTTAGGGGCTTGCCTTGTCATCGTAGCTTGCCTGCTGTACCCAAGTAGAGCCACTCGGCGTTCTATCGTCGTGGCAACCCACAGAGGCTTCAAAAGCCATGCGGTTTATGTAGTCATAGTCATAGGTACATTTGAGGCAAAATATACGTAATTAACCACCACCACCCGCTTTCATTTAGTTAGGAACACTGGTTGGGTTGGTTGGCAGTGCAACGCCGGCTAGTGCGGGAGGAAAAGCAAGCACAAAAAGAACAGAACTCCCGCTGGTGCAGTTTCAGGCAAGGGGGCGCGCGAGCACTGCGAAGGCGAGAAATTTGAAATGTGTTGGAAAAACCTCCATTGAATTCATCAGGAGAGGAATGAGACAGGGCAGCGAAGAGTGTGACAGGTGGTAAGAGTGAGCGGCTAACGGCGCCACAGCCCATTATGGCGAATCACTGCTCTGCACTTTCAACAGCTTTCACATTGAGTGGAGCGGCTTTAATTTTTTAGTTTGCACGTAATCTCAGTTGGAACTCCCATTGAACCATGCTTTGAAGATGTTGTCCATGATGCTCTGCTCACCTGCATTTGAATTAAGCATCATCATTAAGCAGGAGTGATGCCCTTGAACAGAGGATATCATAAGGAATGTCGTTATTCTGTGTGACATTACCATGCGGAATATGCAAAGGTTAGCAGTAAGGAGTTGAGATGTTTAAAAGGGTTTTGTGCTAACCCAAAGATATGAAAATGGTGCAAGAGGGATGACTCAGAAATGTATTTTTTTTACAAACCTTTTTTGTAAATGTGAAATTGGTTGAACATGTGCAGTGCGCAAGCATCAGCTGACAGAAAGCAGCCAAGGCCTGGCTCAAGTGGCTGATGAGCTTCTGAAGGGAATCAACGATGAAGCTATGATGGAAACAGAGGTATGTACTACGTCGATTTTCCTGCTCTTGCCACTTGGGCACAGGTGTTGAGTCAACATTGCTTTTAAAGCCAGCTTAATTCAACAAAGTTGTGAACAAAGTTTGCAAGGTCATGGGATGTGTGGCTGTGTTAGAAAAAACCACAAAGACTACGTACAACTTTGTTTCACTTGACAGAGTGCTGCATCAGGATAACAAAAGACTACTCGTAACTCGGATGGTTAGAAAAAGAGTAGAAAGAGTCGCTTCCATTGGCTTTCCGGATCCTTCCCAGTGATGTCACAAATACCAGCCTTTGCGATTGGCTGGCACTGATATAAATGTAGAACGAAAACAAATTAAAGATAAAGAGAATCGGAAGCTTTTGAAATTGACTGATTGTAGGTTTAAACCGAAATCTAGCACTTTCCTGCTGTATCCTTGAGGCAGTTAACAAATTGGTCAAGAGCTTCATCGTACAAAGCAAGAACGAGGCCGATAGCAGTGCTGTTACCCAGGAAGCAAGCCCTACCATGTCCTAATAATAAGTGGGCAATGGCCTTAGTTCTGTTGTGAAGTCGGCCTACTGACTGGAAACTCTTGGCTGTTCTCTAAATTTCCAAATTCCGTCACAAATTGCGGCGAGGAAGTATAGGTATTTCAAAGTCTGCCCCATTACTTAGCGATGGCAGCGCTGTTTTTTGTTGGAACAAGAATAAAGTGAACCTTATAAATTACTTGAATGTTTTCTTCGTAGTCTCCTTTAAGCTGTGCGCCCCAAACATTGCAAGCAAACTATGCGTCAAAGTGCCTGCCTTTGAGAAGCCTCTTCACGTGGCCATTCTGCTTGATTTGACTTACTTGAAAATTGTTAGCGAATGACCAGTACCCTGGTGATAACCCGTAACCAAAACTCGCGCAATTTTTTTGTGGAGTTGTAGCGAAGGGGTGCAGCTGATTGGCTGGGCTTCGTGACGGAAGAGCTACATTGAGGCTGTGCTTGGCGCCTCCCCCGTGCGCTAGTTTATGCAGTTTGTGAAGAAACTAAGAAGCGGCGACACAGGCTTAGACGCACGGGCTGCGGGCTGGGCCGAAGACTTTACTCGGGAATACGGTTGGCCGCAGCACCAGCACCAGCAACAGGCCTCGGGGCTGAAGGTAATGACCTGAAACCATGTTAATGCGCTGGGCTGGGATGCGGTACGTTGCTTGATACTACTGTGGTCCTGGATGTGCAGAGCTTTGTGCTGCTCCCCCCCCCCCCCCAAACGCTGCCCCGCTTTATGAATTCAAGCATTGCTCGTGATCGTGAGTGGTGATAGCTTTCTTGCAATGACAAGCAGTTAACAATGGAGCCTTCTTAATTGTAACGGAAGCATGATGTCGTGTTCTACAGCCGACTTTTGTAAAAAGGGCCCTGAAGACAAAATGCACCTTTGTTCAGTTTAAAAGAAACTAGACTTTGGTAACTCACTTAGCAACATTGCAGCCACGAAATATGCTAGAAATATTGCAAGAAATTCAATATTTCTTGCAAAAATGCAAGAAATATTGAGAAACTTTCGAATTTCGTGCTACAGTGACGTAATACGAGCAGGAGGGTCCTGTAATATGGACGGGCACTGAAAACATGGTTGTCAGTGTGTTAATGCATGTTAGTATTCAAGTGATACGATAAAACAAAACTGGAGGCCCCATTACAATTGCCCGGTCATGTATCTTGCCAGTGGATTGTACAAACAATATTCCTTGACATCATAGCAAAATCATTTGAAAATGGCTGGGAAGTCACCATTATTTGCTTGAAGTTTACAATAAAATTGGTAGCATTGTTATTGGGGAAAAGCAGTCTTCTTAATGAACTAAGCTCGTATTTTGTCTTCTTGGCCCCGTCAACTCAGCCTACGTCAATTCAGTTTTCTTGCTTAATTTTACCAATTTCAGGGGTTCCGTTAAGTTATAAAGCTACACATTCCCACTTCAGTAATTTCATTTTATTCTTAAATTGACCAAATTTTGCCAGTCCCGCCAGTGTCGAAGTAAAGAGTACGTATATATTTTTATTACCTGCAAGATTTGAGGGGACGCTAAAGACAGACATTCTGTTTATGATAGAGGGACATTTTTGTGAAAGGCTGGAGAAATACATTCTTTTTATTTGCACGTCTGTCTGTCCGGTGGGATGAATACTTTGCAGCTGTAGTTTGTTCAGCGATGCTTGGACTACAAGGAAGTTGTGGTGGGCAAACATGCTTAGTATTGTGGTTTACGATTGTTGTGTCTGCTTTTGTGACTTGTTCTGTCTCAGGATACAACAGCCGAGCAAGCAATGGCAAGCCAGTGGGCCGAAGGGTTTGTGTCGGAGAACAGGGAAAAGGGAAACGACACTGACTTCTGGGAAAATCTACAAAAGGAGTGGGACCACGTGACCAGGTAGAGAGCATTAGGTTATAAAGTAAATATTTTGAGCAATAAGGCTATCGTTTAGTGATACCCCTTCTCGCCCTTGTCTCCAAAAATAGTGATTGTTTCGACATGCTTGGGGCAGTGTGATAGTAGGGCATGCTACATGTTGTGCAATGGTTCACAATTACGTTATAGAATAATGTAACACTTCTTTGCATGTACTATTTAAAATTGCCTGACATGCCATGTGTTGTTGAATGCTCTGCAATTATATATTTAAATAAATAGAATACTCTTTCACTTCTACTATTTAAATCTCCTCTTTGGAAGAAATGATCATTCATTCTGTAGAGCTACCTACATTTTTGAACGTATGTGGAACATGAGCTGCACACTGCGCAGACTGAGTAGTCCTAGTGATTTTTTTTTTTGCACACTGGGGTTTATAAACAGGCTTGCCTCTGTCTCCCTCAGTAGCATACAATCTGGATTTTTTCGATTTCAGCATTCCTGGTGACTAGGATGACCTTTTCCCCCATGTTCTGAAGCACTTACCTAAATGAAAACACTTGCTGTCTTTTTTTATTAAATTAGGAGAAAAGGGGAGGCTGTATATTTAATGTGGACTTTTTTTGCAACAGTGATTAGAGATTATTTTGAGGTTTAGATGTTTCACAAACTGCTGCTTGTAATTTGGGCAACCTCAAAAAACCGTGTCCCTTAAACCACTTCCATTGCAACCATATTTCAGAATTTCTTGTGCCAGGGAGGAAATGCATACTGCATTTTAAAAATAGTTAGTAGTGTAAGCAGTGCGTGGGAAAAAAGATTCGGGCATTGCAAGGTAGGAGTGGTTGGAAGATGCCTTCACACTGCAGTAGACATAAATAGGCTGACGGTGATGATGGGTGGTCGTTAGTTGGAGGTCATGTTATTTTCTGAAAATAAGCTCGAAGGTAAAAAAAGAAACACCGTTTGCGATCACCTTTCAGTGTCGTGCAGTGCCGAAGTGTGCTATAATTTGTGTTCATTCTTGCATGATAATGTATCTGAATGTATCTGGCTCTATGGAGTAGCAAGTTTTTGTAGCTCTTAATTGCGTTTGCATGTGCAACAAAAATTTTATATTTTGGAAATTTCATAGGGAGACACCGGCGTCCCACCCTTGGCTGTCAGAATTTGACAATCTTTCCGAGCCATATCGGGTAAGTGCTTGCCTGTTCTCCAGTTGTCCACTTTTATCCCTGTGCTTTTCTCCCGTCTGCATTTCTCTCTTGCTTTTTCTTTCTTTCGTCGTGATCAGGAATACAAGTTTGCCGATGTCAATCCTTTGGAGAATGTGGAGCATCCCTTTGAAGAAGGCCTGAAGAAGCTTCAAGAAAATGACATTCCCAGTGCAGTGCTCCTCTTTGAAGCTGCTGTCCAGAAAAATCCTCAGCATGTTGAGGTAATGCTGCCTTGTGTGAGCGTTTGTGACTCTGCTGTTTTGTGGCGTCAAGTGCCAACCTGCATAACCTGATGATGGCATTCCACTGGTGAAACGACTGAAATAGTGTTGTCATGTCTATTATACGCAATGCAGGCATGGCAGTACTTGGGCACAACACAAGCGGAAAACGAACAAGATCCAGCAGCCATTGCAGCCTTGAGAAAGTAAGGGTATTTTAGTTTTTCTTTCAAGGTGCCAAATACATTGGGAAAATGCCACAGCAGCTGTATTGTCTGATGATGGTGAAAGAACACACGATGTTAGATGCACACTCAAAGAATCCCAAGTTGGATGCACCAATCCAAGAATTCCACTGTGTCACACCATGTGGCCCATGTGTAGCTTCAGTGGGTTAGAGCTTAAATGTAGACTGGCCTCCGAGGGGGACCCATGCCACACACGGCAACGAGGGGTGTGTGACAAACGTTGCATCAGCAATGAAGAATTCTGCAATAGCGGGGGGGGGGAAGGGCCTGAGAGGTGGAAGGGGAGGGAGGAATAGGAGAGGTACATTACGCAGGAGGCCCATTGCTTTGCTAAGACATTTGCAGTGAAGCAGGCAGATATCATTTCACTACGGCATTACTCACACATGTAAAGCACGCAGTGCTGGAGCCTCTGCTGCTTAGAAAAGCACAGGTGTGACTAGCAGCTTTGGCCCGCACAGCCAGTAGCGGTGGCAGCAGGACCGCATTCCATCTGCAGGTGCTTGGAGCTGAGCCCGCAGAACCTGACTGCCCTGATGGCCATTGGGGTGAGCTACACCAACGAGTCCCTGCAGCTGCAGGCGTGCGACTCCCTGCTGCAGTGGCTCAAGTGCAACCCCCGCTACCAGGCCCTGCTGTCGTCGGCTGACATTCCGGCCACGGAGCCGGCCTTCCCCGTCTCTTCCATCATGTCCAGGTCTGGGCAAGGGGCTGTTGTATGCTGCACTTCCTTCTCGGGTCCTTGGCAGGGTATTTCTTTAAGTGCAGAGCACTTTAGGGTCCCGCCTTGTCACGCTGTCATTCACTGTCACGCTGCCTAGCCACCACTGCAATCAGGCGGCATAGTGACGTAACAGACACAAACAGAGCCACATGGTGTAGCAATGTAACGGACCCAAACAGAGGCTTCGAAAAAAAAAAGTGGTTTGAATAGTCATGACAGTTCGAAACTCATGAACTGCTGGCGCTTGTCATATATCTCCCTGTTGTTCAGCGCAAAGAAAACTGCAGCTACATTTGAGGCAAAATCTGTACAAATGACCGGCAGCCCCCGCGTCCATTTAGTTAGGAACGCCCATTGGATTGAATTTTACGATAGTAAGCGAAAAAAGTGGCCGCCAAAAACAATGCGTTCCAAACTGTGCAGTAAGGCTCCGGCACGTGCGAGATAAAAGCAAGCATAAAAAAAACAGAACTCCTGCTCGTGCTGTTCCAGACAGAGAGCGCACTAGCACTGCGAAGGCGGGAAATTTGAATTGCACTTGGACTGACCTCCAGTCAGTTCATCAAGAGAGGAGTGAGACAGGGAGGTGAAGAGCGTGGGGGGTGGCAGCAATGAGCGAATAAGGCACCACAGCCCCTCCGGCGGATTAATCATTTCTCTGCACTTCCAACCGCTTCCACATTGAGTAGAACTGCGTTAATTTTTTTTCCTGGGAATGCAAAGTTTATTTGTGAAAATAATGCCTGTTAAAAATGTTTTTGGCAATAAAGAAGAGCATTTCTGCTTGGAGACGTGAGGTGCGTTAATGCTTAGCATATTGTTCTAGCCAGGTCGAGATTGTGTAGAAAGCAATGTCTCTCCAAAAGGTCGCTTGATGTGAACCGCCGGTGAAGAGTAGCGATGGTTTACAAGCTGCGAGAGGGAAGTGGTAGTATGATAACCAGAAAAGTATGGGACAATCTGATTCAGATTTGGTTTAGGTGCACAAGCTAGCCTCATCTGGTTCATTTGTGCCATAAACTGGGTGCAAATGTGCTTTGCTTGTTCTCTTTATCATGTGTGCATTCTGCTCATAGAACATGGTCGTAGGCTTTGCAGTTCACACACAGATTTGTTAGGGTTTGACCCACATGGTGCCTGGCTCACTGGCGTCCTCAACAGAGCTGTGCTGCATGGTTGAAGAAGTGCTTGCTTGAAGATGGCCCCCACTTTGTTTTTTCTGTTAGTCTTCTGTCCTTCTGTTCTGTTAGGGTGACAATGAAGTTGTAAGGGCAATACGATTGTTGGGAAGAAATTGTCCTGAGATGTGGTAGAACGTGATGCTGCAACAGGTGGCGGCTATTGTAGCCACTGGTGTTCTGTGCAGTGAGCAGCACGGGCGAACCAGAGATCTGTTCATTGCGGCGGCTCGGCTCTCGCCCAACGATCCTGACCCGGACGTCCAGTGTGGCTTGGGCGTGCTCTTCAATCTGTCGGGCGAGTACGACAAGGCGGCCGACTGCTTCCGGGCAGCGCTCACTGTGCGGCCAAACGTTAGTGGCTCTCATTTTCTAGTATCTCGTTCGCTTTTATGGATATGCAATGGGACATGTAGAAAATCAGTGGTCAATTTCTCATTTGTTACTTTGATGGTTGGTTTTTAGGGGTGTGCGAATATTCAGAATTTCAAATACAAATCAAATATCTTCCTTATTCAAAGTGTATTTTATTCAAGAAATGCATATTCAAAAGTTCCCAAATATTCGGCTGTGCCCTAGTAATCTGGAAAGGAGGCTAATATTAGCACAATTAACAAATTATATGCGTGCCACGCATTCTTATAGAGGCCCAACTACATGGTCCCGTAATGAACGATGTACTCACGAGTCACGTAAGTGTGCGTGGAAGTACGCGCTGTCGTGCACGCTACGCTGGCAAGGGCGAGCGACCCCATGGCAGCGGCCATGACCGCGCCGGCTGCTGTGCGACCTAGGCCTAATGCAGCTCAACCTTCTTCAACCTAAGCTTGCATTTTATTTCTGACCTATTAAATTGCATTTGAATGAAAAATGATACAACCAGGACCCCCCCCCTTTTTTTTTGCTTGCCAACCAATTTTCGACAAGGGCATGCTTATCACAGGGCAACCATGATAACAATGTTTGTGCGAGCAAAGTAGACACAACTGCATGGCCCACCGCCACCTCAAAATAATAACGAAAATGGAGCCGACATTTATCCTTTTGCGCAGAACGAAGGCACCTACCGCATGCGCGGTGTTACACACTACACCAACTCCAAGGCCAAGGTGCATGTGCCTTGGCGTATGCATGCACGCGCGTATGCATGGAGGCACCAACAAATAAGATGCAGATGTGTTATCTGCGAGCCGCGAAGGTCGCATGCAGCCGTTGTTGGGGGAGGGGGCGGGCTATGCAGGGCCTTGCGAATGCTTGAGGGAATAACTTGAAAGTCTTGTAGATTGCAAGAGTCCCTGCTTTCCCAAAGAGATAAGAGCAGCTAATGTAGTACCATGCACTATGTCCCCTTGCTACTAGTAGAAGGATGGCACTTTCTAATAGCCTCTCATTGAGCATTTTTTGTTTATTTTTTCGAGTTTTGGCCTCTTCAATAAACAAAACATTTATTTTCCAAAACTGTCAATTTTTTTATTGTGTGAAATGCTTCAGTAACATGTTCAAAAGAAACATTTTCAAAAACATTTTATGGCAGATAATAATGTTTTATGGTCATTCCTCTCCCAGTCACAAATCCAGTCACAAGCGAACTGAATCTAAAGAACATTCCTTGAGCGGTATCGCTGTGCCATCTAGGAAGGCGGTCGATAATATAACAAAAAATGCATTTAGCCGATAGTGGCAGCCTCAATCAACGTATACTGACTTTCGTTTTAGGTACCTGCTCACAATACGTAAATGCTGACGTCGCGAAACATACAATGCAGTGGGAGAATTGAAACTTTAGCATAAATTGTCTAACTTGCCAGGGAACAAAGCATTGTTTGCTACTCGACAAGCACTGGAGCTATAGAACACTAAATGTTTGGAATAAAATAAGCTTCCATTTTGTGCTCATGGCCCCTTTAGAGAAATTGAAAAAAAGCCGGCAGTTAGACAAACTGCTGGCTTCACTGAAGTTTGAAAAAAAAATATTGTTTGCAATTCTTGAACTAGCGTGAACTGCACACACAGATTGAGCGAAACACGTCTGCTTGGTGTTTCCAGAGGAACGAGATTTGTAACAGAAAATGTTTGTACAAACCACAGACATAACTACAACTCTCCTGGGTCCCTTTAGGGGATAATTTTTGCATTAAGAATGTGCAGGGCAGGTGAAACACTTCTTGTACTCTCCGTCCCATGGATTCAATGGAGAATAAAATGCCTGGATTCAATGGAGAATAAATAATAGAATGGGGCAGCATTCTTTTACAAGTTACTTCTTTTTACTTTGTACATGCATAAACTTGGTATTTAAACATTGAAATAACTTTACTTAAATGCATTTAAAGACCTGTCCCTCTGTGAAAAAAATTAAAAAGAAAGTGTGTGTTCATCTATTCAGTTGTGACAGCAGAAGGTGGTTGAACAAACCGTGTAGATAGAGCCCCTGCTGTGAGCAAAGCTGTGGACACATCTTCTACAGAGTGTACCTTGAATTAGTAATTTACTTGTTCATGCCACTTACAGTGCTTCGCAGGCTGCACGCATACTGCACAGTTTGCCTTGTCTGTCACCAACGTAAAAACTTGCTGAGAAGGTTATCTCCATCTGTGCACCCAGGACAGTCTCTTGTGGAACAAGCTCGGTGCCACACTTGCCAACGGCAGCAGATCAGAGGAGGCCGTCGACGCTTATCGGCAAGCTCTCCAGCTGTCACCTGGCTTCATCCGCTCCCGATTCAACCTGGGCATTAGCTGCATCAACCTGGGATCATACAGGTCCGTGAAACCCGCTTCATGCTTCGTTGAATTGAACAGTCCCGCGTGATGCCTAAACACGATGGTTTTGTGCCATACCAAGTTCTTTGTCGTGCCCTACTGGGTGCGGTATTGATACTTGTCTGTATCTCCACAGACCTCTATTGATCTTTACTGTAAAAAATAAACACGTAGAAGAGATATTTGTGGGCCCACTTCCTATTCGCAGTGTCAGCCAGAACTATTATTGACCACTTGGAACCTCTTACTTGAGTAGCCATTTATGGTTTCATCAATCCTTGCCTTATCCTCCACCTGTAGGTATGCACTACTTTGTGCACTTGCTTTTATGCGAGCATTATCCAAAACTGAAACCAGAAAAAAGAAATAGAAAAAAAAATTAAGACAGAGTAAATCCTGGGCTGCACTACAGCCCCATAAATCCATTGGCCAAAGAAGCGGTGAAGTATACGGCATATAGCATGAAGTTACGGGTTCAAATCCCCGCTGCAAGAACTGTGGATGGGCTTTTGATGTGCACTCTTTGCTCATGTTAGTCTCTAATGGGTGCCAAACCTAGCTGGCAGAAAGCACGCTTGCTGCATCAGTAAGTGTGCATTGCTGATTGCATTGCTGTGCATTGCAAGAGGATTTGCGGTTGACCACTCAGACAAATTGCACCATTGAAAGTTGGGCGAGTTGGTGATACATTCCGGAAATAAGCCTGGAAAAGACGACACGTAGAAAAGAACACACAGGACAGCGCGCCGTTCATGCTTATTCCCGTCATGCTTAGTGTCGTCTTTTTCACGCTTATTCCCAGACAAATTGCGTCGCGTCACTGTACCTGTGTAAAACTGGCATCAATAGTTGTGCAATGTGCGAGAGGTGCAAAACTTCCTTACAAGGTCTTTGTACAGCCCAGCAGTGCTTGCCTTTGCTTGGTGGCACACTTGCTTCGTGATTGGGAGCGCTCTGGTTCGATACCTAACATCAGAGTGATGCTACCTTGTACACCCACCAGCATAGCGCTAACTTGCGTTGAGAAATGCTTGTTCATTAGTCGTACCATGTGTGCTTATTGAAGTATTCCAAATAGGCTCAAGTAGCTCTATGACTGCAGTCATAGCGAAGGGGCAGCTTTGAAACCTGCGATTTCAACTAGTTTCTTAACCTTATTGAAAATGCGGGCAACTGCAAAAGTTATTCCATTTACTACCAAAAAACCCAATTGACTGAAATTAGTTTTATTTAAAGGAGGAAAAAAGTACCTCACACTAAGTGTATTGGAAGAATGAAGTCAGGCCTTCAATTTTTTGCAGTGAAGGGGAAAAAGTGCCAAAATTTTGGGAATTTAAATGAAACCCAATGTTGTCCTGCCCTAGTAACAAGTACAGTAACCCCTCATTATAACGAAACCGCTTTACTCGAAATATCGCTTTATTCGAAATTTCTTATGGTCCCAACCCAAACGCATGCATTTTTTGCTGCATTACTCGAAGCGCTCAAACAGGTTGACCCACTTAGAGCGAAGTGGAGAATGAAGGTGTCGCCGAGCAGCGGCGACCCAGTGGCCAGTCAGGCTGTCATAATGGCGGATCAATGCAAGCTGCTGTCTCCCCGGTGATTTTCTCGAGCCACTCATGCTCGATCAGCGCTATCTGGCTATAAACAAACGGCCCAAATCCGTGGTGTGGTAATTGAATTTTGTTCCTAGACATTGGTCAATGGCGTGGACGCAACGTTATGTGAACATGTGCACTGACACTCGAACCATAGAAAGAGCAGTGCCATCGACAACGCGGCACCGAAAAACTCTTGTTTTGCGAGCTTTAAGGCTTCACACATCGGGAAAACAATTTCCAGTGACGCGAAGAATCGGCCAGTGTTTTTCCTAATTAACAATTGTCCCAGCCATGGGAAGATCGACAACCCCAAGAAGCTCGCTTTACTGCAACCTATGGATCAGGGTATCATCGAAACCACCCGGAAGCTGCTCCGCAACGCCCTTATGCAGCGCATGCGCACAGCGTATGATGCCAGTAAGAGGTACAACATTGATTTGCTCAGTGCGATCCATTTTCTCAACTTTTCATGGAAGGAACTCGCACCTTCAAAGGTCGCCTACTGCTTTGCGCACGCCGGCTTTTTCCGCACCGTTGTCAGCGACCCTGACGATGACCACCCTGACGATGACCGGACTGGCAGCGATCTACACGAGGCTGTTCATAAAATTGCTCGCCAAGAGGTAGAAGGTGACTTCGAGACGTTTGCGTTGGCGGACTCTGCAGCTCTGGAGATAATTTACACTTGGTGGCCCCGACGAGGATGAAGAGCCACGTGAAGTGGCAACTATGGTGCATACGCGGGAGTTCCAATGCGTCCTGTGAAATAAAGTTGAATGCATGGGCGGTGACCTTAACCTCATGCAATGCTTGGTCAAATTGGAGCAGGGGTTGCTCGCGCCCGGCAAGAACATTAAGCAGCCGAAACTCACCCTCATTTTTCACCTGAACAAAAATTTTGCTTCACTAAATGCATTGCGTGTTGGTTCCTCGCAGCTGTGGCACAATTAAAGATCAACTTTTTAGTTTTTCTCGATTGGTTGCTTATATCGAAATACCGCTTATAACGAAATTTTTCGCCGTCCCGTCGCCTTCATTATAACGAGGGATTACTCTATGTCAACTTAGAATTGTGGCATTTTTTAAGATCTTAGATTTGTTCAATTTTTACGGTTCCATAGGCCAAAACTGGCCCATTTGTCCCTCCTAGATGAACTGAAGACCCTTACAGGACAATCTGCACGGTGTTTGTTTCTTCACAGGGAGGCTGCAGAACACTTCCTGACGGCACTGAACATGCAGTCAGCGGGAAGAGGCCCGGCTGGGATGCAGTCTGTCAACAGCGCAGTCTCCGAGAACATCTGGTCGACGCTTCGCATGGTGCTCACACTCCTCAACCGACCGGACTTGTACAAAGTGGCCGACCGAAGAGACTTGGCACACCTGAACAGAGAGTTTGGGCTGGACTCCTGACCTGCTGTGTAGTGCGAGTGCTTCCACCGTGGACGAGATCCTCCCTTCCAGACTTGTGTCTGAACTTTTAAATCTCTGCAGGGTGCAGTGACATTTTTGGCATCTGTGCAGCCGTTTATTTCAAACAGTATGGCAGTGGGAACAGGAAATCATCCAGCGGGGATTGCGCACTGTGTAAAGAAGTGTTAGAAGAAAAGGCATGTGCTGTATTCCAGTAGAGCAAAGTAGTGGAACGTCTGTGCAGCTTTTAGCCGTTTACCGTACTTGAAATTCTCACCTGGGGTGCTATTCTCAGCTTGTGAAAATTTGGCTGGAAATCTTTTCTTTTTTATTGGCTTTCATCAGTTTCGTCATGTGCTTCTGGTAGTCAGCTAGTCACGTTTGACAGTTGGGAGTAAGTGACAAACCCTGCAGCCGTAGGAAAAAAGCTTTAGGTCAAGAAGGCGAATTCTTAGAAAATTTTGCAAACTGATAATATCAACTCCCTGCTGTGTTTTGAATTGCAGTAATACAGTGTAAACCATTTATAACGTAACCGCTCATAGTGCGGGACCGGATATAACACGAGTTTTTGTGACCGCCGGTTTGCCTATAGCAAAAGCCCTTTCCCTTTTCGAATGTCTGAAGATAGCGAGCCGCGATGCCGGAGGTGTCCACTGCCTGTAAGTTGTGCTGATATGCCTTCCGGCATCACGTGGGGTGAAAAGAAAAATCCTGCTTACGTTTTTATCACTGTGTATATAGATGCTAAGAAACGCACCCGTGCTCCCTCAAAACACAAATACAAAGAAAGTTAAAGCCATGCTCGCAGATTGAAAGGCCGTACAGCAGGTTGTAAGGCCCTGCAGCAGCGGCTGATGTACAGGATGAAACGGGATCATGACAATATGAGCCAGAAAGCACAAATAGTGCAATTTCTTTCCATGCAAGTCAAATGGATGCATGGCTTAATTACAGCAACAAAGTTGGGAAATGTGGCTTACCAAATACTATACCAATAATGAGCCATTATTGAACCTTCACGAACAGTATTTGTTTGTATAGCGTGTTTTCGTGTTCGCATTTAAGTTGTCCATGACTACGTGGAAACAAAGAAAGACGAAATAAAGACCGCGCCTCTGTTTTCAAGAGGCCTTCATTTCAGTGATGATAAAGAATGAATAAAAGGTAGGTGACAATGTGGTTGGATTTGTGCATGTTTTGTTTATAGTGCGGTACTGGACAGCACGGATTTTTGCGGCTCCCGTGAAATACGTTGCAAGCGTTCTACACTGTTTGTGTTTCTGGCATGGATAAATTGCTAGTAAATCGTATACCTTCAAATCCAGTTTTGTTATTGGAAAAGTTTCCTGTTCATTTCTTTTCAGTTTGCTACGTGATTCTTGTAGGTTTAGTAGGACATTAAGTGAAGTAGGTCAGAGCAACAAGAAACAAGGCATCAACCAGCCGCAGCACTGAAAACTGAAATTTTCTGCTAATTGTTTGCTTGCAAGCGAGTAACCATCAGCTAAAAAAAAAAGGTAATGGAAGGTTCGTTCTCTCTCCCTCGTGAACTCTGAAGGCTTGGCCTGATGTGTACAATTTGCTTGGGCTATAGAAGCTGGCAACATGGTGTTCATCTTTCTCATATGCCCCTTGCACACCATTCCAGCCATGCTGCACGTTTTGATTATCTCAGTGGCACACTTTTTCATTTTAGAAGTAGCATTGGCTGCCTGTCACTCCTGCTGTTTGCCAGCATCGGCAGGTTGCCACCATCTCAGCACTGCATTTACTTTACACTATTTTACGCTGCTCTGTCGAGCAACAGGGGTGTCAGGCTCCGAAGCACTGTCACTTCCCGAACAATGCTGGCAGCTAAGCAAAGGCAAAGAGGGGAACAGCGCAACACAGACGAAACACAAGAAGAAAGTGGCAACCACGAGTGCCGACTTACAACTGAAATTTTTATTTTTGGGCATGTCGCATATATACGCTGACAGTCAAAACATACAAGAAAGCAGAAATAACATGACTGAAATAACCAAAGCAATCGTCACGCTGCTTCTTGTGTTTCCTCTGTGTTGCGCTGTTCCCCTCTTTGTAATTATGGACCAACTCGCCCAAGCCTTAACCATTGTAAGCAAAGGCAGCGCCACCAGCTCGGCTTGGCGTCACCTCCCTCCACACGTACCCAGTTATTCTGTTCTACCATCGTCCTGTGTCCATGGATCGGCAGTGCAAATTTGTGCCAACATGGAATGTCTATTGCTCATGCAACAGGTGGTGGTTTCATCGACAGTGGTACCCTTAAACTTTTTTCGTTACTTTTCTCATTTGAGCCCAGACCCTTATGCCAGCAGCACCTACATGTTTCTGTACCGGTTGTGGTAAGTTTATAGCACTTCTTCAGTTGATGCAATGCTCCATGCACCTTAGTGCTTCCCCGAGAAGCACTGCAGTCAAGCCCAACTTTCACGGCTTTCTTTTTCTTTTCCCCCCAAGAACTCTACATTGTTTCTGTGTAGCTTCCTGCCCCCTCCCAGCTTTGCTAGAGATATTTGAAGCATGGTGTTCATTCCTCAAAGGGGAAAATTCAGTACGAGAAGATTAGCAACCTGAAATGGAAAAGTAGAGAATGTTGAAAGTCGGCAGACCTTTGCCCATGCTCCTGAGCAATGCTGGAGGTATGAGAGGGGATTTGGAGGGGTATGTATGCAGTCTTGTACAGTCTTGTCTTCCAGCACAAACTGAAGCCATAGCTACCACCATTATCAGCCTTTCCTGCAGCAATGACTCAAATTCCTTCTCTCGTCAATCCAGCAAGCGTTCTGCTTCCCTCCACTATGCTCGTTGAATGTCATCCATCTTCTCTAACACATGACGTGCACTACTCCAATCCTTTTTTTTTCTCTTTTTAGCCAAAGTGTCCTCTATTCTAACTCGTTTTTTTAATCAAAGATGCATGTTTTGAGCCCTCTATGGTGACGATTACCTTTCCATGACTCTCTGCGTTGATGCAAGTTTTCCCTATATAAGTATTTGAAACGGCATGAAGTTTCTGCCACAAAGGCGTGGACGAATTGTGTTTTTTTTTCTTCTTGTTTTTCTAGTGGAAAGTTTGGGCTCCTCTTCTATTACCAGGGATTGCGTTCAAAGTGCTGTATAGCCGTTGCTGACCCTTTTCCATATTGCTTTCTCAAGGCCTACGTTTCAAATGAGCAACTGTTGAAGTTTTTACTTGGTATTTCCTCTTGTATTTCGTAACAAATCTTGACAGATCGTTCACAGCTTGGCTGCTGGATACTATTCTTGATTATATTTTTTTATTCTGTAGTAAGCATACAAGAGGTTTCACTATAGTCCCATATTACACGCAGTTGTTGTGGTTCCGTCTGTCTTTGAAGGCAACCAGATGGGTAGAGCTGCCGAGGCTTTTTCGGAAGAGCTCGAGCATGCGGTTCTAGGAGTGAACACCTGATTTCTCGAAGATAACCAATAAACTTGTGCAATCTTCTGTCATTGTTTCACCTAGCATCATCGCCTCTTGGCACCAGTGGGACACTTTTCCCACAGAAGCGCTCCAAACCACTTTGCACCCAAAAGTGTGCAAGAGGTTCACATCAACAGTTCTTATGCTGCGAGTGTTCAGAACAGACCAAAACACCAATTTTGGGCCCTGCCTGTGCATTCTGAATAACCTTTTGCAGGTCATCTACAGATTTTCTGAGCAAGGTGATGTTAACAAACTTCGGGTTGGTTGGATATTCCCAACTAACTTGTATGCTTCTCTTTGCGAAGATAATTTTATCGTCGCCTTCATAAGCAGCCCAGCAGTGCTTCCATCATTGAGAGACTACCCCGACGAAGGGTGGGACCAACAAAAAGCATCTGACACGAACATCAAAAGTTGTCGTTTTCGAATCGGCGGAAATACGGCAAACCCTAAAATTGACTTTGCCACAAGAGGCAACAATGTGGTATTTTTGTGGCAAGTCTGAGGCACAAAGAATGGGTGGGGAAATCCTTTGCAAGTGGCTATGAATCTATGCATGCCCAAATCAAAAGATGTTCACTGTTGCAACAACGTTCGTGCAATGTCGGTATCAACGTAATGTTGTTATAATGAAATCTGGGGCTTTGGCATGCGATTCCTTCTGTCGAGCAGTTTTTTTTTTAACACGCTAAACCCGAACTGGAACTGAACCGAAAAAAGAAATAACGGTTACCGGTTCATGGCGACACGGTTCGACCCTCCGTTGTTGATATTGCAGTCAATGCAATTCAGGCCTTTTTTTCTTTCACGTACCATCAACTTCGTACCCGCTTGCGCACTTTCCCCTCCAGACAACTGAACACTATCACGCTCTATGTAACAACAGGGGAAATGCATAAGCACCAATGTAGCAATGGTCTGCTGCTGCTGGAAGTGCGAGCATAGTGCAAGCTGACCAAACGAAATGTCATTCTCAGCAGCTTGCAGAAGATATATACAATGACTTTGCCCTTGCCTAGCTGCGACTTTATTGGAGCAATCAGGCTGCAGGAGTGCTCCACTGCGCAACAGCGAAAGCGGGCCCACACCCGATGAGTGCAAACTTTTTGCATTTCATAATTTGTTTAAAAGTTTCGACACCTGGAAATTGTTAATACTTGACAAGTGTGACCACAGGAGTTGCTCAGTGGCTAAGCCGTTTGCTGCTGATGCAGTTTTGTCTCTTTCAGATCTGCTTTTTTTCGAAGGTGCACTTGTACCGACTGCCCAACTCACTACATTACTTCTACTGCTACTCGTTCCAGAGGGGAGTACTGCACGCTGTCGACGAATTAAAGCGCGTCTACCCAAAAAAGTCCCATCTCATGCTTCGCGCGTCAAATTTCCCTTTCATTTTGTAACAGCATAATCTGTTATAAGATTCCGCAATGTAGCACACGGAACGATAGCCGGGGGTCAGGCGGTATGATGACATACTGATTGTAATGCACACATCCGGTATAGCTATTGCAAAAGGAATTGCAGTGGTCAGAGCAATAATGCAGTGAGCCACGGAGAAAGAAATTCTTGCTTCGTGGACTGAGCGTTAACTAAAGCTTACTTTTAACAAAAGTGTAGCTAACACATTTGATAAGGAGTTAACAAATTATTCAGGGTGACCAAATAATCTAATTCATTGGTAGTATTTATGTGCCTGTTGTAGGATTTTTCTGTTTTGTTACAAATATAAAAAATGTGCGCCATTGGTATTGAGCGCTGGTATTTGAACGCGTCTGTATGCAGGCCTCAATATAAGGCTTCAAGGTTAACGTGATGGGCGATTCCATAGCGACGATTTCGATTTCAACAAAAAAGTAAAGGGCAGCTAGAAACTATATCCCGCCGTCATATCTCTTGGCGGTGGCTTTATGAATAGTCGCTAGGAAAACTGGGCGAGAAAGTAGGTGGTAAATCGTCACCACTTCATATTTTTTTCTAATATCTCATAATTGTTTAAAGTTTGCTTTGCAATTGCACCACTTCCCTTACGGAACAGCAGCATTCTGAATTTTTGTTTGCATTTTGATTTGACTGTCGTTTTAAACTACTAGATGTTTTTTTCTAATTTCAGTGATAATTCAACTCATCGAACCGGTTTGCAAACCGGTTCAAGCTCCCGACCGGTTCGCGAACCGGTTCTGTACATGATTTTGTCGAACTGCAACTGAACCGGAATGAAATGATTTTGCCTGAACCAGAACCGTAACCGAACCGGTATTTTTTTCGGTTGGACAAACTGGTTTTAACACATGTAATTTTCACTACCTGCATGCCTTCATTTATTTCAAATAAATAAACTATATCATTTGGTTTTTGATAGTAACGGAAAAGTAACAACGCTACTTTTTTACAATAACTGTAACTGTAACATGTAACTTTTGCAAACGGTGTAATTGTAACTGTAACAGGATTACTGTTTTGGCTTAGGCAACGGTAACTGTAACACTCTTACTTTTTGCTGGTAACATGTCCATAAATGCGGGTGCCTCCAGTGAGGAGTAGGATGTGAGCTATACGGCATTTTAGCCCACTCTTCCTGCCCGAAGCACGCTCTTAGTGCTGCATTCCGCGTGAGTTGAGAGCAACAACAACAACAAAAAAAACTCCCCCCACCTCCCCGAAGGGAATCGTGCGGAAATGCGAATGCATTGGGTGCACCGATGAGTGCGCTGCGGCAAGCAGTAACGGAGAGAGGCGTGCGCTCCACTGCATTTATATACATTTTCCGAGCGCAGCGAGCGGAGAGAGGGTACGCGGAGAGGAGAGAGAGACCCGCGCAACACGCCCGCCCCGCGCGCGAGCTCTCTCTCCCGCCGAGCTCCGCGATGCGAGCGCCCTCACACGCCCGAGCGCGCTCCTCCTCTCCCCTTGCCCTCCGCTACTCCCGCCCGAGCTACCACCAGCTCCGGTTGCTAGGCGCGCCACAGCTGTTGCTAGGGGCGAGGAGGAGCGCGGAGAGATAACACCTGCGGGCGCGCGCCGACGGAGCACGACAACCCCCGACTAAGAAATGCATTCGCATTTACGACGACGACGACGACGAAGGCAGAACTACGAGGCGCGCGCTCACGTGCGCTCGCGCTGGAGGAAACGACGACGAAGGCAGAACTACGAGGCGCGCTCTCACGTGCACTCGCGCTGGAGGAATGCAGGCGCACGCCGGCCAACGGAGCAAGACAACCCCCGGCTAATAATGCATTCGCATTTAAAAACTGGTACTGTTTTAACCGGTCCCCTTTCCGTACACGTTGCGGCGGCTAACCGCCGCTGCATCACGCCAAAAATGGCCGTCTCGATATTGCAACTGCTGCTTGAAAAATCGCGGAACGATCCTTTTTACTATGTAACGATTCGATGACGTATTCGAAATTGATGCGATTCCGGAACGGCCCCCGCCTGGCACCCCAAAACCAGCTCTCCGCATGCGTCAAAACTGGTAGATATTTTCCGCCGCGACACGCGACAAACAAGGGGGCGGCAGCGAATAACAGCACGAGGCGCGGAAGCGTCATTCATGATGTTTCGCGCGGGTTTCTAGGAAAAAGGGGAGCCTCTATTCCGTGTGTCCCCCGCTCCTGGATTTCGCGAGGTGGCTTTCTTCTGCGCCGCAGCCATGAGCAGCTCAAGGGCGGCCCGCATCACCGAAAGCGATCTGCTGACATCTGGTACGAGCAGAACCAAATATATAGGATCAAAAAACATATTTGCTCATTTATTCTTTCCTCACAGTTGGAAGAGATTTCGCTTGCCTTGTAACTGCAAAAGACCGCGCTGCATACAGTAAAAATAAGAGCAACATCTCTGAGAAGCGTCGGCATTGCAGAGTTTTTTTTTTCTCCGTGCAGTCAGCGAAGGCTTCCTTTTATCGTGGTTGATTCGGTGAAAAGACAACCACCGAAACCATATTATTGCCACATTGAATGAGAAAAGCATTTGCAAAAATCCAGATAATTGGTCAATAATGCCTAGCATTCTTACGCCGCTAGTATTCATTGAGTTTTTTAGAGCCAGATTTGGCTATGAGTAAGCGGCCGCCGCTGAAAACGTAAGTCACCATTTCATTTTTTCGCGGTGTCGGTAGTGCTCGCGCTCGTTCCCGCCAAAACTTCAGCTGTCGTTTATAACTGGCGCTCACGAGTGCTTCCAATGGTGTGACGCCAGATCTAGCTATCCTTTTTCCGGCTTTGTGTTTTTCCGAACAAGCAGCCGTGCTCCCACTGCAGGTTCACGACGTTCAGCATGCGTTGAAGCAGACTCGTGTGCAGTATAAGAGTTGCGGATGTATTAAGCTGGCTTAATTAAACTCTACTTATTAATTAAGCTTTCGTTTCATTATTTTCTTGAGCAACGTAAGGTATTGTCGAGCGACAAAGTAATACACTACCGCTGGGCTTCTCCGTCGGTTCCGTTCGCGTCTGTATTCCGCGTCGACGGGGCAGAAGTGAGCGCAAGGCAACAAAAATTTCACGGAACCGCTGGCGTGTCGCTTTGTCTATTGGGCTTTTTATATTACTTTGCGCTACTGCAATAATGAGTGAAGCCCATTTCGGTGAAATTCCGGACTGTTTTCTCAAGAACGAGCCAAGTAACTGCTACCGTAAAACGCAGTATATTGAGAACATGAATAGTGCAGTACGTTTTTATGTTTTCATAGCGAGTGTTAACAAGCTAGAACTTTAGGCTGAATATTTTCACACGGATATGTGGTAAGGCTTGTATAGTGCTGTATTAGTAAGCAGCGTGAATTTAGCATTATAGTGAACTATTTTTTTACTTTTACAGGCGCTACGACGCACAGTTGTTTCCCGTGGACAAGTGGCGGATGCAGCAGTGACACGCTTTCCAAGCTGGGCTATTCTACAATGAGTGCTGTTCAAAAACATATGTGTCTTGCAGGTCGGCAATTACCGGGAATGAGGGTCCTGTTTTCATTACCTGAATGCTTCTGTTTTTGTAGGCATCTCAAGCAGTTAAACGAAGATAATCGGTTCGCGCTTCATGAGCAGCGCTTTTGTAAAATTTTTTCTCGACTGTTATTTGTGTTTGCTTCATGTTTGTGTTCGTATTCTTGCCACTGTTAAGCGAGGTTTCTCGTATATTTGATGTGCATCAAAAAAGCTACACAGAGAGACCCGGTGGTGTTGTGTTGCTCCATTGTTTTTTGGCAAGTCAAGTATGTATATTGCTTCGCAAAGTTCATGCAGTTTGCTTATTGTGCCTCGCGGTCCCATTTCTGTTTTATACATGCCATTGTACAGGAAATTATTTAACGAGTGCGCATTAAATAAATAATGCGCACCCGTTTAATAATTTCCTGTATATAGCTGGCATGTATAAAGCAGAAATCGGGCCGCGAGGCAACTCATAAAATAGGCATTGGTCATAAGGACTGGCCACAAAGCCAATAATGTGCATGAAAATAGCGTGGGGTCCACACACTGGCATTATCATGGCAAGGTACTTTGCCAAGCGTTGTCCAATATTGGCCTTCCAGGGCTTGGCCAATTGTTGGCTTGTCACCTTTCCCAAACACCAGCCAATATTGGCGGCCGAGGTATTGCCAAGCTCGGACACATGGCCACTGATGTTTTGCCATGCTTGGGCTTGGCAATTTCTGCTGCTTGGGAAATTTCTGCCCCAATTTCCTACTTTGTAAAAAAAAAAAAAACGGTGATTTTTGTTTTCTCTTTCGTTTTGGAGGCTTCAACTAGCATAGCATTCTCTACACGAAACATTGTTTGCACCAGCGTCCTCCAAAATCGAAGAAGCATTGGTGGAGCACATCGACTGCCGAAAGCGCTTCATTATAAGCGTCGGACGGCTCTCACTCGCGACATCATCGGGAACATTGGCGAGCTCTTCCCATAGTTCACCAATGCTGCTGTCTTGGCCAGGACTCGCTGACTGGGCGGGTTCCGTCGTGAGTCCCGCGCGTCGGAAACAGTTACGGAAAGTATTGGGCGGCACGCCGCTCCGTGCGAGGCGCAGTGACTCAGTCGCGGCTCTTGCTCCGTGGTCGCGGCCAATCCACATCTCAATCGCCGCTTCGAGACCATGCATTTCGGCGGCCATTCTAGGCGCACAGAGTTCGATATATCCGATGTGAACTTCGTTATAAGGAATATGTTTCCCATGTATTTCCGTAACTGAAATATTTTTGTTCGATATATAGCATAATTCGCTCTATCCGGGTTCGTTATAGCCGGGTTTGACTGTAGAAATGCACCTGCACTTGTTTCTATATGCAACACAAAAGAAAAGGAAAAGATGGGAATTAACAAAATGGAACCTCTTGCCGCAGGCGCAGAGCCACTTTGTAGTGTCCGTAGCTCGTGCCGAGAACGAAGTTGACGTAGGCCGACTTATAACAAATACAATTATTGGTTGATTATTGGTATAAAAGCAATTCTGCCCATGGACGATTCTATTTCTCCCCGGGGAAAAAAAATCAGTACATAATATATATCCGCACACTTTTATAATGTTTATTGTGTGCATGTACGTGTTCTGATATAAATCCTCCTAAGTGGGCTTGATAGGTGCAGGTCAGTAAATTTCACTTCTCCTCCTTCAGGAACGCGCCGCCGCGTCTCGTGAGGGACAAGGCAAACTCCCGAGTCCAAAATATATGTACACTTTACGTATAAAATTATATACAGGACATTGGCAGGACAACTGAAACAGCCCACTATGGGGCCTTGAAAATGCTTGCCAAGGTTTAACCGGCGCCGCGGGGCTCTCTCCGCGACCTATAGCAAGTTTGACAGCAAAAAGATCACCATCCTCTCGCCTGGCTGAAAATATATACCCTAAGTGAGGGAAGGGGAAATGTACAAGAGAAACAAGAAACAGCAAGTAATACATTGCGCACCAGACGAGCAAGCGACATTCGAGAATGTATGCGCAGGTGGTACGCCCCCGAAAACTGAAAGGGAGCAGTGCCATTTGTCGCCGTGGATGTGGCCCCGCTCACTTCCGCGCGCACCCTGCGTCCAGGCAGCTTAATTGTCAGCGGGCCCTTTGGCGGGTGACTACGGCCCCGCATTTGCGTCGTGGGGCGCACAGGCAGTACAACGACTTCAGCGGTCAAACCTTCAAAGGTCCTCAGCTGCCGTATCCCAGAGGATGCCCTCAACGAGACTGTCTACGTCGGTATCATCAAGAACAACTTCAGCGAAGATGGATGCATGGCTTACGTCTTGAATGCCCAGAAGCGTGCATACAAGCGAAAATGCAACTACTGCAAGGATCGACCCACTGGACGAAACTGCTTGCATTGCATGTGATGCATGTCTGTGTTGGCATTGTACGGTCCCTGCTGGGATTTAAAAGGAAAGTGCTCAAGCCGGCAGCTGGTTCTGCAAGAAATGTTTAGAGCACTACTACCTACATGTTATGCATTACATTTGCTTTTCTATTCACTGCGTGCCCACCTATGCATTAGCCGTAAAAAGTACACGCAAAGAATAAAGCTTCGGGTGTTCTTAATGCCTCGATCAAAAATGTGTGCGAACCATTTCTTTCAATAGAAGATTTTAGCTTTTGGCTTCAATGGCCATTATAAAAAGTTACCGTTTGCCCCACATTAAAACTGGTCGCAAAGACCACCTGGCCCATATATGTTACCCCTTTCATAAAATACAATTATTCATTCTTCAGCTATATTTATCAATTAAAATTTCCCGATATTTTTTTTCCGGGAACAAATAAGAGTCCCACAGAATTCCTTTTCCAAGCTTAATCAACTATGAATTGTATTGGTTAAAAGGCTCTTGGCCCATGGCAACTTTGTTCTTGGCACGAGCTACGGACGCTACAGACTGGTACTGTGCCTGCGGCAAAAGCGTCTGTAACGTGAATACACCCTGCAGAAAAGCTAGGGTGTCTAGAAAAGCCAATTTTCTCTGACGATGATGAAGATTGTGGATGAAGTGTAGCAAAACTAAAACGCTTCCTGCGAAGCTCGGCGACAGTTCCGTTATGCCCCCTCTGCTAAGGTTTGTGTGCAGCAGAGAGAGAGAGAGAGAGAGAGAGAAAAAACATTTATTGCCCAGTCACCGACCTAAGTCCAGGTCAGCTAAACGACGGATCCTGAGGCGTCACTGTCTTCATAGTAGTCCAGAATGTCCTTGGAGATCTTCTGGATATGAAGGCAGAGAGCCTCCTGGGCGGCCCGAACGTCTGTTCCGGGCGGGGGAGCCAGCCAATGTCCCACGAGGTGACGCGGGAGAGGGAGGGGGGAAGCTTCGGGGGGTGGCAGTCCCAGTAGGAGTGGGAATAGAGGGGTATGCGCCGCAAGAAGGGCAGGTTGGGGGAACCGGAGCACTTGCGAATGCGATGTAGAATGTGGTGAGAGGGGAAGGGAGCGGGTATACGCCTCGAGATTCGCGATCGCTGCGCCGCCTGCCGCCGCTTCTCCACGGCGTTTGCGGGATTAGCGCTGCGTGGCTGATAGGTGGTCATGCAGTGTTTTGGTTCTCTTTCGCTTCTCTTTGCCTTTCCGCGCACTAAACAACTTGTTAAGGTGACGTCTGTAAGCTAACTGCACGTTTAGGGCGCTAAAAAAAACAGCGGCGTCTTGGTAGAGCGCTCGAACGCCAACAAGAGCTACCGGGGAGGCGGTTCTGCGCGCTTCTTGGCCGCTCTTGCGGGCGTCGGCGACGGCAGCGGCATATCACCGCTGTCACCTTCAAACACGTCAGCACAAGTGAATTCTATTTATTGTCACCTCGTTTAGACCTGATATTGGCACCGTAAGAGGTTGGTTCGTTTTGCAGCGCAGACAACAAATGCCGCTTTATTTGCTTCGAATGTACGTCGTAGAAAAATATGTAAAAACTTGTACTTTTATGGGAATATAAGCCACGCGAAAATGTTAAGTACACTCAAAGGCTGTGCATTGTCAGATATGTGCCCACTCATGCCTTATAGTAAGAACCAAGGTATATGTTAATGAACCACGGGAAAATGAAGGGTTTCTGCAAGTCAGGAGCAATAAATAGAATAGTCGTACGGGAATAAAAAAAAAAACCCGAGTGCAGCTTCTGAAATGCTAAAGACGTTTGTTTGAGCAAGGTAGTATTCACCAGACCAACTAGATGCGAAATGCACTGATATTTCGCTAGACATGGGGGGGGGGGGGGGGGTGAGGAGGGGGACGCTCAACTGTCGTTGTTTACAAATGCGGAGCGTAATCAACAAATGAACGTTTTATTAATCACACACACAAGCTGCGTGTTCACTTTTCGTTTGTTTTTCGCCTTCAACGAAGGGCTGATCATTCGGCGGACGCATTTTTTGAAGAATACAGGGTAAGCAGTTCACAAGAAATACGAGGTGTCGTTGAAAGAGTTGATTGATTGATTGATTGCAGGGTTTAACGCGCCGACGCAACGGAGACGATGAGGCACGCCGTAGTGGAGGGCTCCGGATTAATTTTGACCACCTGGAGATCTCGTACACACGGGCTCGTTGGAAGAGTGTCGTATCTGATAAGGGTCTCTGATTTCGGTTTATGCTAGATTCTGCAGTCTCCCAGTGTCATACGACGATGTTCCGAAGAAGAGTTTGGTCGCGGACGCGGATTACTCTATAAGCCCGTCTTCGCGCTTCTCGTGGAGGATAAATGTAACAGATGAATCTTAGCGAGCGCTCACCTCGGGACAAGACAACCCAGCATTAAATTTGCCGTCGTGTGCTGACTCCGGAGTGTAATTTTGCATTATCCATCGTACTTCTTTGGTACAATGTTTGCGAAATTTACGCCGCATTGGCTTGTTCAGGGTACTGACCAATATCTGATATGTGATATTGGCAGGCGTAACTTGCGTGCTGTCAGGTATGAGTGCTCCGCTGGATTTTGTAGTGCACAAAGTCGATTTACATCATAGTGTGTATGGCCGCAACATGACCATCGGAGGAAACACTGCTTACGGAGACACTGCCACTAAATTTCAGGGCAGCGGAATTGCAATCAGCTGCATGCAAATGCTGGCTTCGGGACGCCGGCCTGTGACACACGCCCGGCGCTCATATAGATCTTTCTAAGATCGCGTCATAAACGTTTATACTCTCGTGAACACACCAGGCTTGCAAACAGAGTGCCTGCTCCACGTTATTCGGTATTTCGAACGCGGACAAACGGTAAATCGCTGTCTTGAACGAGCCCCAAAAGCAACGGCGACAGGGGGGAGCGGGCCGGGGACTCCCGCGCCTGCTTTCGAAACGGGCCGCTAGGGGGATTTTAGTGGCGCCCCTACAGGCCGCGCTCGAGGCGTATGAGCCTGGCGGAGAAGAACGGTTTGGGCGCGAGTGAGACGCGGGTCTGGAGAAGGGTAGACTTGGCGGGCGAGGCGATAGGAAAGTAAAGTGAATTTACGGGTCTCACGATCACGAAGACGAGTGGAAGGAGGATGGTATGAGGTTGGCCAGAGCATAGATGGACCCGGGGATAGATCTCGGGAAAGCGCGTTTACTCTTGCGTTGCCGTCCATGTTAGCGTGGCCAGGTACCCATACCAGGACAAAGAGGTGAGAAGGATGCCTGTTGAGAGTGTCAGTCACTAAGTTTGAAGAAAAGGGGTTGACGGTATAGCGTAAATAATTTCGGATGGCGGATTGCGAATCTGTGAAGATATAAGTGGGGTGTTCGGTGGAGGTTGTGAGAGCAGCATGCTCTATGGCAAGAGCGATGCAGTGCTCTTCTAGGGAGGTGGCATCTGGCGGGAAGAAAAAAGGCGTTTGTGCGGATACCAACGACGAGTGGCGTAAAAAAGGCTGCGGTTCCTATTTGCGTAGAGGGAAAATGACTGGAGTCTGTAAAATATACCGCCGATCCTTGCTTTTCTAGAAAGGAGACACGTTTGGTGAGGGCTTTACAGCGTAGAAAAGCGGCGGGTGGCATGCCTGGAGGGGTTCATATTCTTAGGCAGGGGTTCTATGCGGATACGAGGGAACGTGGCCCAAGGAGGGGAAGTTGGGGGATTGGAGGAAGCGAAGAAGTAGGGTAGGCCATCGTCTGCAACAGTGCCCGACCCTGGTGAGATGTCTGAAGGCGCTGAAGTTGGGCTTGTTTGTGTATCTGAATACGTTTTTCTATAGTGTTAAATTTCCGGTCGCGATAAGATTGTTAGTAGGAGCGTAGTGGGGCACGCCGAGGGCTATGCGGTAGAGCTTACGGAGAGCTGCCTCTAGTTTGGTTAGTTGGGTGGGCGTGGATGCAGGTATGGACTGTGTACAGTATGCGGGACATGGTAAAAGCATCTATAATACGTAGGAGGTGTTGTTAGTGCGATTTGTGACGCGGTGCAGCAGATGAATCATTTGCTCGATCTGAGAGTGTAAGTTCGAAGTGTAGGGTAGGAACTACCGGAGTAGTGATAAGCAAGACCTAGAATTTTTAGTGAGTCTGTTTTGGGAATTGGGGTGTTATCAATGGAGATGTTGATGAGGTCACGATCAGGGGCTCTGCCTTTCTTGTTCGTTATGAGAGCCGATTTGGAAGGGGAGATAGCGAGACCTAAGGTGCGAACATGGCTGTTTATTACGACACATGCTTCTTGGAGGGTTTCTTCGAGTTGGGCTGGGCTACCATGGGAGGACCAGAGGGTAATATCGGCATAGATGGAGTAGGAGAGGGGGGAGATAGAGTCCAGGAGGGGAGGCAGTTGGGCTAGTGCCAGGTTGAAAAGGGTTGGAGACAGGATTGAGTCCTGTGGGGTGCCAGAGGTTAAATGGTGGCGCAGGCGTGCGACAGCGCGACGTAAATAGGCCTAACGTCATGTTGTGAGGTGGACATCTGTTTCCCATTTTCCGGCTAGTAATTTAGTGGCCCTATCGATCCAAGGCTAAAACATCACTATATATTTTCTAATTGCTAGGTAACAGCCAGCCAATTATTTCGGTTGAACTACTTTTAGCTGTGCAGCGAAATGGCGTGGTTTGGCTCTGTAGCCTTGACTGCATTGCCATAGAAAGTTGTCCCCGAGTATAGGTATACTCTGCACCGGGTCAGCTGTAAAGCAGGCACATGTTTTAGAATTGATGCCATGTGCGGGCACGCCAGCCGAAATGCTACCCCAAATTATCAGGCAAACAATGGCCGTACAGCTGTATGGCATTCAAGTCCGCATAGACTGGACTCCTGGTCATGATTTGGTGGCACCGGGGAATCAGGCAGCCGACAAAACTGCGCAAGAGGGTTGCTCTTTTCTCTCCTCCGCTGAGCCCACCGTCACCCAGCCTTCAGACCTTCCTGAATGCTTGGACACGACCGAAAGTACCAGCGTATCCCCACCATCCGCATACACCGGTACAAACTGGATGATGCCACTCTCCTGGCGACGAGAAAAGACCACCTCCGGCACCGCACACGTGTTCTCATTCCACCGTGTGCTCCCAACCTCCCCCGGGTCTTACCCGTGCCGAGGAGGTTGCGCTCAGAAGAATTCGGGTGGGGACAGCCGCCGTAAACCCCCCACTGGCCTCAATACCGAGGTTCCTTTACAAACCCTGGTTGCCCAGTTTGCCACCGCAGCGACGCGATCGCCGACCTTCACCACTTGCTGTGGTCCTGCCTCGCCTTGAGGCCGACGAACTGCGGCACCTTGCGGCGACGGGCCTCCGCGTAGACGACGTCTCCGCATACGCCGCATGGATACATGGGCGTCACCATCGTTCGCTCCTTGACTTCATCCGCGAAGCGAACATTTTCATTTCCATCTAATCACCATCAACTCATACCCCCACATATATATATATATATATTATGCTGTTAAAAAATAAACTTATAAAAAAAAAAAAAAACACGAAAAGAATCTCCAACTAAAGCAACTTACGCAGAGGGATCACGTTTCCAATCAACCTTCCCTTACAAGAATCCAAGAAATATTAAGAAATTCTATGCAGGTGCATCATTTTCACAGGAAACAATTCACAAATGGTACTACCCCCACATCAACCCGAAATGTCCATACTGTCAGCAAGCCGTCAAGGCTGATTTGCCCCACCTGGTCTGGATATGCCCCAAATTCTCTCGATACCGGAATTTCTCTTCCCCAAACCCAGATCCCTCAACCCAAATCGATCCCCTCACATTTGATGAACACACCATTATCCTCATCATACGGTTCACCACGAAGAGCGGTCTAGCACGAGTTATATAGCGATGGCCTACACCAGTGAATGGACCATTCAATGCTGTACAATTGTCCTGTGAAAAACTGATGCCGTCTCCCGAAGACCACGAACTCATACGAGCCCCCTTCAACCCTGCATCCTTCTCTCCCAACTCCCCCACAGGGCCTCCGGCCTTCCCTTTTTGAATAAAAGATTCAGCAACAACAACAACCGTTGGTCATTAAGGTAACAGAGTGGATCCCTAGAGAAGACAAGCGGGGCAGGGGGCGGCAGAGAGTTAGATGGGCTGGTGAGATTAAGAAGTTAGCGGGGATAAATTGGTCGCAGTTACCACAGGACCGGGATAATTGGACATTAATGGGAGCCTTTGCCCTGCAGTGGGCCTAGATAAGCTGGCGATGATCCTAAAATGGACCACTGCAATAAGGCTGTGTAGATTACATAGGGCACAACTGTACTTTGGTTCCATCAGCCGTAAACTTTTTTTTTCTGCTTGACCTTCCATCAAACATTAATTTTCATTTTGGGTTCCGTCAGATGCACTCTAGATACTGCATAATTCGCAAACTTACAGTGGCTGCTCAACCTTCATAATATTGCAGATTCTAAATGCGCAAGTGAGTCAGCGTCGTCTGGTAGGAGAATAAAAGGTTTATTGGGCAATGACTCAGCCTCTTAAAGTTAAAGCAAGTACACACCCAAACTTTCCGCTTATAAACAGGTGCTAGCACACACACACATCTCGGAATGGGAAGGGATTGGAACAAATGTGTTGTGCTTATACGCAAAGCTGCAGCTAGGTGGCTAAGTGCAACACACGAAAGGGCAACAAAGTGGCCCTCCCCCCCAAGTAATGCCCTCAAAGGGTTGAACACAGGGTAACACAAAGCTGTACATTTACAGCAAGCATAAGGTAATTTGGCTTTCAGCTTGTGGGTAGGTTCAAGTGATGGCCCACGAACAAAAACTTTGCTTTGGCTATGGTTACTTTGCTTTGCAGCACCCTCTTTTCCCCTAGCGTACAGTTAGCTCTCCAGCTTTCACACTGATTCAGCAACTTTACTCCATGCGCATGTTAGCTCACACAACTTGTTTCTTGATTAAAACCAAGATCGAATACTACCTAGAGCATTATTGGCCTCGAGGACATACCGTGGCGCCACCTAGGAGTGACGTCACTTGTAGGACGCCGAATCGTGTTGTCGTCTGCTACAAACACATTTCCCCTGCGTATGCGGAAGCGTGTTTTTTTTGTTGCGGCCACCGTCTCGTCCGCTCCTAGTGGATTTGATGAAAATTACAAAAAAATTGTCTGTAAACCAAATAATTCGAACAAGCAATCAGCGACTCGCTTGTTCCCGGCGACACCGCCGCGTTTAGGTAAGTTGCTACCATCGCGACCCACAGCTCTTACATACGCAGCTAGCTAAAGCCAAGGACGATGCAACTCATGTCGAGAAAAGTACGCTGTAAATTCATTACGAAATACTTGTGACGGGACATGTGTGTGCAAGCAAACACCTTGTAACAGCGACGGAAACGCGTCGCTCACTTATGATCTCACCGCGCGAACTGCTCGTATTGCCTGGTAAATGAATGACGCG
This sequence comes from Haemaphysalis longicornis, assembly GCA_013339765.2. Taxonomy (NCBI): domain Eukaryota; kingdom Metazoa; phylum Arthropoda; class Arachnida; order Ixodida; family Ixodidae; genus Haemaphysalis; species Haemaphysalis longicornis. The sequence continues at coordinate 48,417,508 of CM023453.1, forward strand.
AGAACGGTGATCGGATTGCTTCGCCGCACATGCTTAAAAGTATTGTTATGGTCTGCAGTTTGGCTTAATCAGTGCCTATTTCCCCTACGATGTTTTTATAGTCATGCTCGAATTTGATTAACGATCACTGCCGTAGCCTGTACTCTGCACGGCTGATGTTTACTTTTCGCGACTTGTCCGCAATGTATGAACGGTATGAACGCGAGTTTTTAACGCCTTCGAGCGGGTTCGGACAAGATTATATTTAGTTTTCATTAGGTGCTCGGCGTAGTAATTTATAATTGCAGCGTGTTTTGTATGTTACAGTAAGCCGGCATTTCTCAAGCATCAATTTCGAAACTCACGACTTCTCACAGAAGGCGAGGCTGCGTACGAGGCGAAACACGTCGTTAATGATCTCGGGTAATGGGGATATTTAGAATAGGAGAACCGAGCGTTGGGGCCCCCAAGAAGTTAGAGGAACCCAAACGCAACACGCGCGTGCGCTACGGGAGGGCTTCGCCAACAACTCGCAGCGGCTTCGGATGCACGTAATCGGATGTTGGGAACTTTTGGCTTGGCGTCGCAGCAGATATTTCATTGCCGTTAGAGTTGCGAGTGACAGTCCCTAACAGAACGTTTCACCGCGCTGGAACTCTGTAAGCGCGGTGATTTCTGTTGAAGCGATCGACGATCAAGATACCTGCACGGCCTCGGCCGATTCTTTCGCGCAAGCATAGCCATCTTTCGGCCGCTCGCCGCACCGTGCGTGAACGGGCCGGCGCTGCCGGGACCGACCTCCGCGGCCGGTCGGCGTAAATCGCGGCAGATATTTGAGCATCGCTTTGAAAACCACAGCTGATGACACTGCCTATCAGAATTTTTATCACACTAACATCCACTTTCACCAATCTGGAACTTCTTTCCTACGACTTGTGTGATTTTAAAAAGCGGCGACAAGTTGTTGCTGCCGCGACCTACGTCGGTTCGAGCCCCACCGTCGGCTGTGCGGGCAGGCACGGCGGGTGCGTGTGCTTGTGCGAGCAGTTAACGCTTCACGATTTCCTGCTTTATACATTTTTTGCAAACAGGGGAAATCTAGAAACTTCACTCGGCGATCGTCGTAGTCCACATTGTAGATCGGGGAAACAGGCTGCTGCTTACGCTTCGGTCGCATGCGTAATACACCACCACGCTCATGGTGTTTGCGGATAATCTACCACAGTTGATACGGTTATACAGTCACATTAGGTCGAACTGCGCTTGACGCACTGAGAATTAACTTCAAACGAAGGAAAATAACATGAAATACTTTTAGAACGCGCTTCCTAAGCGAAGTGTCCCGCGCTGCAAGCCAACTACGCAGCAAGATAGGAACGGTGATCCTACAGTGACGTCAAAACGATCGCAGCGCCGGCCTCTCCAGTGGTGGGCCTCGCGGCCAATATAAAATCCTTAAAGTACACACCTAAAGCAAAAGAAAAAGAATGAAAATGGGTAAGATTGGCAACATGTAAAAGTAATTCGTTTCATCTATGCCTACAAATTCATCTTGGTGCTTTCAAACAGCTCGTGACAGTGACAAGTAGATGAGTCTACTGTATCGACTGATGCTGAAAAATGTGCTGCAAACAGACCGTAAGGTGGACCTCCAAAACACCCTGAAACAACCACTTCTCAAAAAGAGAGCCTTTGCAGTGAGAACCTCCATATTCAAGCTTAAAAGCAGAATCACAGCATTTCCCTTTCGCACACGAACTGGTAACTTGCCCTACGCAGACAATATATTCATAAAACGTTTCAAAAAGCACATTTAGAACAATAGCACAATGACTAGTGGTATGCCAGGACACCAACTAGCCCCAATCCAATTCGCTTCTCAACAAGCAACTGACGCGAAGGAAAAACTTGATGAACATCACAAGTGTAAATAAACCCAGTCCTGAGTGAATTGCCTTGACAGGATGGTGTTCAAAAGTGCGTAGAAAAGGAATGTACTCTTAATACGTCAAGATATTCTTGAACAAGAACTCCAAACACAGCATATTAAATAAAAATTCCACACAGAGTTTGAAGTAACAAAGAAAAAAACTGCTCCGAAATGAGCCCACACACACAAAAAAAGGTCAAACCACAACATGTGTCAAGGTGCTTCCGAAGGGCCCCAGATAACTGTGTTTGCGCGACTCATTGCCTTTCACACATGTATTAACGTGCCAGAGCACCTTGCTGGGCTTAAATGCCGTTAAATATGCATACGTAGCTATTTTTGTAGCGGTTGCTGTCTGAAAGGGCATTGTGGCCACTCTAAAGTGTGCCAGGGATCTAAAACAAGCCCTCTCACATCGAGGGGAACAGAAGAGGCAAAAAAAGCCTTGACTAATGCACAGGTACACACGTCTCCACAGAATGTAAGTACCGAGTTCAACATCTGCAGGAAGGAATGCCTTGAGAATGGCTGCGCCAATGTGGCACACACCAAGCTGCTAATGTTACAAACACACACAAACTCAGTGAAAAACTCGGTAACTCAGAAGCAAAAAGAAGTGCACGCAACCAACAACAAAAGCAAATGAAAATAGTGAACATTAAAGTAAAAGTGGTTGACCAAACCAGACGGTTGAAAACATTGCTGCCTTGCTTGAGGAAACAACAAAAAAACACAGCTGCACTAAGAAAAGGGCAGCAATGCATAAGAATAATGCATGACAGCAGAGCCACTTTTTACAAGCATCAAAAATGAACAAGCTTAGCACACTGTTCTTTTTATCTTCAAGCTGGTGAACAGTTTAGCTTGATTCACAGTAAAACGCCTGCAAAAAGCAGCGCAGGTAGTTTTCGCAGCAGGAGCTGGGTCGCAGCACATTAACAATGACTAGAAGAAAACAAAACGAACCTGAACAGGAGTAAGTGATAACAAGAGTCAGTTGGCAGACCATTTGAAAATGCTCCTCAAATCTCTCACAACAGAAGCTGGAAAAAAAAAAAAAAAAAAAAAAAGATGCAAGAATGAGTGTTGTGGGCCCGCCTGCAAATAAACAGTTTAAATCAACACTGACCGTTTCTCAAACTTTTCGGTGAGAACTGAGCGAACTAATCGTAAAACAAAACGTCTGTCAAGTTCATCCGTATGCGTAGTAGCGTAAGCAACACGAGCTGCTTACTACCAACACATTAACACGGGCTCACACACACATTCTTGCACGGCCACTAGCTTCTGCAAAACAAACCTCACATCTTTCACAGCCAAACACGAGGAATACATCATTCCCTCCACATGTAAGTTTTGTTTTAAGCAGCAACAGTTCTAAGGTAACATTTCAGGGTGGGGGAAGGGAGTGAAGAAAAAAAAAAACGCAACCACGTCGAGTCTAGCCACTGAAGATTGGGTCGCTCTTTGCCCTCGGATGAGTGAAGTGCGTGCCGGGAAAACAGGGCGACTAGCACACTACGGCTGCGAGTAGGGAGGCAGGCCGGCGTCGCCCCCTGCGGAGTAGTGGCTGGGGCTACCCGTGTCCAGTCCAGTCTTGGGCACGCTCTGCGTTGTGGTCTGGTCAATGTCGTCGTACTGGCCCCGCCCAGTGCTCACACCTGAAATGCATTAAAGAAACGGGGGCGCTCCGTCAATCTGCCAATGCATTCGTAAAGGCTCCCACCACCCTATTTCTGAGAGAAAAGGAGAAAGGGGAGCAGTAGTGAAGTTTACATCGTTGAATTTAAGGTAAGAAGTTGGGCTAGTTGGCTACGTGGTAACGAAGGCATCTTTCTAGTGCTTAACGAGCACAGGACAGGAGTAAACAGGACAAATGCAAATGCCCTGTTCACTCCTTTCCTGTGCAAAGTCTAACAGTGCTAGAGAGATGTTCTCGGCTATTATGCCACTGCTTCACTGTTTTGATTTTTACTTCTAATCTTTCTCCCTTCTACTTTTTAGTATTTCCACATTTTCCCGTCAGCCCAGGAAAGCTGATGCTCCATTTATTTTAACTCCAGTCCAGGGAGTAAAAATTGCTAATTCCGAGGCCTGTAACTGTATGAAGTCGATACCTGGCCTATTTCATTCCTTGATGGGTGGCATGATCCCAAGCCACTCCAAAAACTCTATTCAACAAAACGTTTCATGCCAATGAACCTTAGAAAACTGACCAAAAAGGAAAACAAGCTGCTGTTATAAAAAGCAACAGCCACACCTATTTCACGATAGTATATGTAAGGCCAGACTTCAATTAACACACGCCAAGATGAATCAGATTTGGCCTTCTCCGAAGACACCTCACGATCCCAACTTGCTCCAATAGCAGGCCATTTGTAATGGTCTAAGCAACAAGGCCCATGGCTCCACACACAGGAATGGCAACTAGCTCTTGCAGCATCCCTCAGAGCGGGAAAATGATGTTTAGGAGCAAGTGGGGGCCACCATCATGAAAGGTCAACCTGACCATTTCATTCAAATGCCATTGGCATTTCAGAAGCGATCCACTTCTTTCAATGAGCTCCTCTTCGTCCTCACCTGTTACGATACCACTACACTTCAGTTCAGCCAAATCTTAAGCTGAACCCCCCCCATCATTCATTAAAGTTCAAGCTCTTCCCCAGAGCCCCTACTCAGTAGGTTAGAAAATTTTAGCGCCGGTGCACTGCGAAATCGTCTTGCAAGAAGGCACCCGACAGTCAAACGAGAGCGTGCTCACCGCCAGCGAAGTTGGGGATGCCCAGGTCAGCATAGCGGCCTCCCCTCTCGTTGAAGATGCGCAGGAGAAACACGCTGGACACGGGCCGGAAGAGCAGGTTCACGATGGCAATGCTGAGCATTTCGGGCCATTGAGGAGAACGTGCGCACGATGTAAAAAAAAAAAGCTGTGGCGCTATCTATTCTTTAACACTGCAGCGTCAACCTAGACGCTTTCTCCACTGCACTCCATCTCAAGAGGCACGTTTGCATGGGGAAAAAGATGGGGTGGGGAAACTGCAGCCAAGCACACAGAACAAATCGCAAACAGGTATTAATTATTAAGGATAGTTTAATTCGGATGCTATTTTTTTTAATCTGGGTGCCTGACATCATGGCAGCTTAGCTGTTACAAAAGATGTCCCCCTTGTACAAATATTGCTTCATTAACGAAGTCTGTCAGGGCCTCAACACAGCGACAAAGCTTGAATGGCCCCTTTCGCTCTATGTGTGTGCCACACCCATACCTTCCTCCCCTGAAGCAACAAATACTAGAGTATTGGCCTTCACAGGTGGCTATCATCCACGCAACAGGTCTCCACCATTGAAAAATTGTCGCAAGGCACACTGTCCTCGGATTGAGCTGCAAGCATAAGACGTGTGTAAGATTAGCTATTGCAATGCTGCTAAACGAAGCAGAATTCAGGTATGAAATGCTGGGAAAGACGTAAGACCTCAGATTAGTACAGTAAAACATCGTTACAAGAGACACTTGGTTGTAAGAGACATTTGAATGAAGACTGTTTGGTTGATTTTCGTATGTTTGACATGTTAGCAACATTGCACCTTGCTTACAAAAGACATGTTTCTTGGGTCCCTTGAGTGCCTCTTGTTATGAGGTTTTACTGTAAGTGTTACAGAACAGGCACCAGGTGGCAGGTGTCATTTCAGCATCGATTTCGGTTAGACACTTTGCTTTTAAGTAAACAAGCAAAGTAAAAAAATTTATGAAGCTGGACACCGGTGCAACTGCATTTTCTTACTGCCAGCAAAGGTATCTGCAACAAATGGAAACGAAAATGGGATATTCTTGGATGCTCATGCCACGCCCGGTAGTGGGGGTGGAGGAGGAGGAACGCCACAATCGTGCTTCACTGCAGTGCGCAGATGCTGAGGTCCAAGTGTTTCCAAAAACAGAAAAGAAGAATACGAGACACTCCGTACCGTTGTTTATGAGATGGTTCAGCGCTAAAACTTAACTGATCGATTCGATTTGTGTTACTTCTAACTGTTTCTCTGAAAAGTCTTCACAGAGTTCACAAAAAATAGCCACCTCCCAGTTCATAGATATTTCAGGCTTACTGCCATAGTGATAACCCACAGCATGATTTGGGGCCCCATCAGGTTTTACCATCACATCTCTCCAAGATGGTAGCATGAGGACCAGTGATTGTTTTCAAGCCCGTTCCTTCTTTTTTTTTTTCCCCTGATCTGATAGATGCATCACATTGTCTACTCTGCACATCTAGGCAAGCAGGACAATACAGCCTGAATTGTTCCTTCCTTTGTAACAGTCACAATATCGACTGCACTATTTTAACATACAGTTTTAAATTACGAGAGTAAGAAACATTCTTACTCAAGGTTCCCAGCTTGAACAGCCCTTTAGCACACTACTAAACAGTGCCACAGTAATGAAAATTCAACACAAAACACAACATTACGCAACTTGTTCGGCACGCATTAGCAAATCGAGCACACACATCAATATATTTTTTTTTAACCGCAGAAAAAGGATACCCAGCACAGAATGTAAATTGGCTGGGGAAGTGCATTCCGAGTGTCACTATGTCCATTAAGATTGTACCCAGGTTTATGGCTAGTGCCTGAAAAAAAAGAAATGATGGAACAAACACTTAGTGGCATAACAGTACAGCCATACTGGAGCATCTGGCACACAAGCCGCTATATTTCTTTACAGGGGTCATGAGGACAAAACAAGTCTGGCTCATTAAAAAGACTTTTGTCCCGATAACGAAGATACTAATTTCATCGCAAACTGCTAAGAAATAAATGCAGATATTAAAGACATACAAAGCAGTGGCGCCTCCCCAGCCACTTTCTGGAGATTTCTCGATGACGTCACAGAATCTTGTTTGTGCGATTGATTGACTGATTGATTGTAGGGTTTATTTAATGTGCTGACGCAACGCAGGCGATGAGGTGCGCCGTAGTGGAGGGCTCCGGATTAATTTTGACCACCTGGGGATCTTCAACGTGCGCCGAAATCTCGTACACACGGGCGTTTTTGCTTTTCGCCTCCATCAGAAAAGCGGCAGCCGCGACCGGGAATCGAACCCGTGTCCTCGTGCTCAGCAGCACAATGCCGTCGCCACTGCGGCGGGTTCCGTTTGTGCGATTGGCAGCCCCCGACATAAGTCACTGGCAAGAAACATGACTGAGCAACTGTATTGGGGCCTCTAGATCCATTTTAGTGTACCACTTGAATGCTTGCTTACAATACATCACTACTGCCCTCATTGTGTCACTGCAGTGCAAAATCTGAAAGTGTTTTAATATTTTCCATGTTTTTTCAGCTCAAAGTGCGTCTCGTGGCTGGAATGGAGTTGAGTGAGTTACGAAAGACCAGCTCTTTCGAAATGACCGAAGTTGTGTTTTGTTTTTAAGGCCCCTTTAAAGATTCCAGTCCGAGTGCCAAACTCAAAGCAGGTGTTCATCGTGACACTTACAAATGAAAGCTGTCATGATTTAATGTGCAAAATATAAGAAGAGTGTATCAAAATTTTTGACAAATTTCAGGATGCCGTGATAAACAGCCATCAGTGGCCATCTATTCAACAATGCACAGACATGCTTGGTTCACATTAGATGTTATCTCTTTTTCGACTCTATGTTGTGCCTTTTTTCCACAAGCAGGATGGAACTTTCATACATGCATATTTGTTTATGTTGAAGACATGAGATCGTTTCAACTCTTGAAGGGGAAAAAAAAAAAAAAAACTCCGAAACATTAACTGAATTAAAAGCATAATATGTGAGGGGGGCTGTCATAGAAAAGGATAGTTATCGGTAAATTTAGAAGCACTTCCACTTAAACAGGGCGGCTAGCTTTTTATTAAAATACTTGCACTGCTTTCAATAATTTGATCGACCAATTTCAAAGCACAAAGAAAAAAAAAAGAGAAAGCTACATTTGTATTAGCACGGAGTAGCCCAATAATGCTCATGATCACTGATCAGACACTACTCATTGGCTGGAATGTTTCGGCCATGTTTGCCTACACGAACAGCTTCACACAAGACGCACAGCTTGCTTCAAACTGTAAGGAAATGAGCTTACCACAACAAGCGTGTCACACCTTCAGATTATGATGACGCTTAAGCACTTATGACATTGCGATTGCAAAAGCATGTGTCCATTTGCTGAATGTGCCCACTCACTATCATCACCGTTATCCTTTTTCCTCTTCTTCTTTTTCTCCCAGTTACTGTGACTCAGCACTTACCCACATTGGTATGTGCACTTGGTGTATTAAACGGATCCTTACCCACTTGTAATCCCACTGAGACTGCATGACATGGGTCTACTAAAGGGAGTAGACAGCCACAATCAATATGCACAGACAGATTATCCACAAGTCATCTCACCCGACAAAATCTGGGAAGTTTTATTAGAGTTTCGTACCTAGCTTTCTTGTCATATTCTCCAACTTAAACTATTCGGGTTTTTCTGCAGCCCAGAAAAGAAAAAAAAGTCTTTATACTTGCCATAAATACAGGCTCTTCGGAGTCCTTGTGATGAATCGCCCAAATCAGTGTCAATAAATAAATGAGGTTGTAGTAGAGATAAGCTTGCGGCGCCCATCCCTCTTGCAGGGGCCTAGAAGATTAAACCACATAAGTACCAGCACGATAGCGCACACAGCAGTGCCTACACGCGCAGCACACCGCTTTAAGTACTCACCATACTGTTAGGAGCATGTGGATAAGGAATATGGCCTGAAACGAGAATTGCGAGTTAGACTACAACCAGTACTGCTCTCTCCGCTATTTACCGCACAGTTTCAGAAACCTCTCCACAGTTTGAACCCGCTCACAGGCACTACATGCTTGCAAAGCCTCCTTGAAAAAATAAGCACGGCATTCCAACAAGCTTCATCAACAAGCTTGTAAGCTTGTACAAGACCAGGGTTCACGAAGATTATTAAGGAGAAATCGCCTATCCGTTTTAGAGCATCAACAACTACGCAGCCGCGTTTCGGCTGCAGTAATTTGTTAACAACGATTATGTTTTAGAGTTCAGGGTACTTGCGCATCTGCGTAGTTTCAAGCACGGTCCCCAAAAGGTAGGCGGGGGCTTACCTTGAGCTGCGGGTTTTGGATTGAAATCATCTTTGTACAGGGGTACTTCGACCAAGCAAACTTCTATACTAATTCGCCCTACGCGCAGAGTATAATCTAAGGAAAAAGACTTAGATTAAGATAACGCTATCGCATGGCGTAAATATTTTTTTCACTGTGAAAGGAGCGCAGCCCGCCTGTTGCCCAGCGTCATCAACGTCGCTCGAAATAAAACGCCAGGGAGGGCGCTAGCAGCGCAAGTTTCAATTTCCATCATTTTACGTTCAAACATGTTTAGTTAAAAAAAATAAAATCCACCGCTTATGTCGTGAATAGGTAGCTTGTTTTTGTGCTAGCTTTCGAAAGTGCAAAATCTAGATAAAATTTTGTCACGGTCGTGAAGAAGATTGGTTTCGAACATTTTCAGCCAAAACAAGCCAAGGCCAGCTGCATAGGCAGCGTGATGGCAGCGTGCGTGGTTAGTGGGTCCTAGCGAAACCCTTGCTTGTTGCAATCAACCTGGATATTTGACTTCAGATCACTGCTCAAGGTAGGCTTCAACAGTCCACAATTGTGGTTTTAATGACGCTCGCAGTAAAACGTTTCATAATTCTGTTTAGCGCCTGGTTCTCTGGCTCGCTTGTGTGTGCCAGTGCAATTCATAGGTTTGGGCTGTGGGGCTGCCAAGACCTTGCTTTATTTTACCTCACATTGCAGTTCCAACCACGCTTCGATGATGGCTCTAGCCCGCGCCTTAGCACGGGCCGCGTCCCGGCTGAACCTGCTTGCAAAGGCTCCTGAGCTTCACACCGCACCACAAAGTGAGTCGTGCTTTAATTTTAGTTCTTGTTTTCTGCTCAGCTTTTTACTCAGCCTTCATACTCAGGAGACGTTCGTAATCATAAAATGTTAGTGCAAGCAGCATTTGGAACAGCGTTGAGAACTCTGTGTATTCGTGCTTGACTCGGCGAAAGACTCGTCTGAGGTAGCCGGCAAAGAATTTGACCGTCCTGCGGTAGTTCACAATAACAGCAAGGTTTTGCGCGGCTGTGTAAAGTTTTTTTGTTGTTTCTTTTCAGGAAGCCTAGCATATATTGCTAATCAAAATATCAATGTTCTGACCACAAACCTGCTTGGAAAAGGCGCAGCAGAGCACTCTCCCGCAACGTCCAGCATCGACCAGAGGATTGTGTACGTGCCACCAAGTGCCAGAGAGCCAGTCGTCCTCCCCACTTTGAGGACTCCATGGGACTACACCCTCCCCTCTCTCGTGAAGCCAGTCATCGGCATCAAGGAAATCGTTGTTCCGTCGACGGACGCCAACTCTAACGGGCTTGAAAAAACGGATCCAAGCCCAGGCAGGTGGTGTCAGCGAAAAGCGCGCCGTGAACATGCTGATCATTCGGCGTAAAAAAATGAAAAAGCACAAGCTTCGGAAACTGCGCAAGAAGATGTACTTCCTCTGGGCCAAACGGAGGTTTCGTCGTGAGAAGGCCAAAGAGCAAGCCTTTCGCGCGGAACTGCTCTCTCAGATCCACGAGGCGCAGGCCTTTGACGCGGAGAAGTTTGTCAAGGGAGTCTTCGACTCTATTCGCAACAGACCCAGGCCAGAGACTCGCGAAGAGAGACGGGAAAGGATGCTCGACCTGATGCGCAAGCACAGGAGCAACGTGCAGTATATCAAGCCGAAGTTTGACTGATAGCGTGTCACTGCAGAGAACGTTTGGTGTAGTGGTTTTCTGTATTGCAGGAAGCGTTTGGATGGAACGATAAATAAAATTAGTCTGCCTATTGTCGAGGAGTGCTTTCCTGTCTGCAATCTTGCGCAAGCTTGGTATAGTTTAGCTTCACAGTTGCTTCTCAGCTTGAAGTCTTATCAGTTGACCAGTGGCCTGTGGAGGTGTCTGAAAAACAACTCGAAACGGAGAGGGTTCTAATTTCTGAGACAGCCATTTGTGTTGTGTTTGAAGTCTGTGAGCAAGTGCCTTTACTTACAACCCTGTAACGTGCAGCTGCGGTGTTGTTGCCCTGCATTAGTTCGGTGCTTACTAGGTTGCAACTGCTACTAAGGACAATAATTGGCCAGCTTGCCCAGTTCTCCATCAATTTGTGGCTCTTCTGCCGCTTTACTTTCTTTTGGACGCTGTGAGAAAAAGGAGGCACCGAAGATCTCCGTTTTTCAACTCTGAGATTTATGTTCTGGAAATTTTTATTTCTTCAGGTTTCTATTCAATAACTTTCATAACTTTACCTGACGCTGCAATTGCAGCCCAGCGCGACTGTATTTCACTTCTGCAGTACCTGCAGAGGGGGATTGGCCACAGCTTGGTAAATCTGCTAACCAGATTGTCGCAATGTATTAATTATTTCAATTACTAGTACCTTCAGCTAAAGTTTGCAACAACCCATGTGGCTGCTCAATTTTGTTCACTAAATAGTTTTGCAGCCAAGTAACAAGTGGTAAAAAGTTGCACTGCCAGTTGCAGACACATTTATAATCGGAACACCGTTTTTGCAATAGAGAGAAGTGAAGGAAGTGAAAGGAAGAATAGTTTTTATTTGTTTTTGTGGTTTTTACACAGTGAACACGCACGAGAAATCAGTGATAATCTGGCATGGGGGGAGAGGTTAACAGATGAGATCAAACGAAGTCATTGCGGTGCGGGAAAAACAATAACAGCGAGTCAAAAAAAAAAAGTGTCTACATGCCACTATGCATGGCAACACACACAAGGAGAAAAAAAAAAGCATCTTTCAACTATCACACTTTCCCCTACCCCACAGTCGAACAGAACAAGGGGGCTTGGTGGGAGGGGGGAAAAAAACGTTCACAGAACTTACGACAAGTTACTAGCCCAGCCTCTGAGCCAGCACGCCTGCTGGGCTCAACAGCCATTCAACGTTTTGTCTCGCTTCCTCTCAACGCTACTCCTTCCAACAACCTGACTGCTTCTCTTGAACCGTGACCCAATCTTTCTTCACTCGCCCTCAAGGCTTCGCAGCTAGTCCGGTGAAGAAGGTGAACCCAGAAGCAAGAAAAGAAGTTGCAACTTTTGCAAAAATATTCAGTCGTCAAAAATACCAAGGAACTGGCAGTAAATATATATATATTATATATATATTTATATATTATATATATGTAAAAAATCGTTAACACGAGGCCCTTAACAAACTCTACAAGTGACTCCCTAGGTAGAAATTACAAAACAGCTATGGACACCACAAATGTATCGAGCAGAAAGGAGGAGACAACGGGGAGGGAGGGGGATGGGCGCAACTGTAGAAAAATTGTTTTGACGCGCAAAAATAAGAAATCTTCGAATCTCCCCTCGCGAGGGGCTCAGGTAATTCACCGCTGCGGTGACGTACGGGGCTGCAGCAGTCGCGGCCGCGTATCGGCCGCCGCGCGGCTTACGGACAGCGCTAAGAACGAGAAGAGAGGAACAGAAGACGGCGACACCTTGTGCTATCACGATTATTCACATCTTGCGATGAAGGTCTGAGCACGAATATATATGTGTGTATATAGGCATGGTACTAGAGAGAGTGACAGAAAGATGGCAAGAGAGAGAGAGAGAGAACAGCACTGCGCTATGTTGCCGTGTGATTCCAAGGTGCATTTAGACTATCGGTCTTATCTGGTTTGCCCAGCTTTTTTGTTTACCTGTGACCACATACTAATGCACCGAAATGCATGTGATCTCTATCATCTTGGCGTAACGTTATGGCAGCACACGTTCCATGATCCTTTTCAGACATGACATGAAGACTGCTGGGTAATCTTAATATAGACTGGACCTTAGATAAAATTTAGATGTGCTGGGTTGTGTACTGGCTATGTTCCTGCTGTAAAAGACCCCTGTCCTGAATGTGAAACGGACGTAATGGCAAAACATTTTCCCGCCTGTCATAACCCTGTCTCAGTCTAAGACTTCTGTTCTGTGGAATGCAATTACTGCAAAGTCGGTTGTGCGTTATAGCCATTCACCTGAAAATCACGCAGCAAGCTCTCAATTTCTTTTTGCAAATTTTATCACACTAAGATGCGAGCACAAGCCAGTAGTAAGAGATGAAGCAGAAGTAGTTTGCACAGTAAATACCCCTGCCCTCCACAGGGGCTCCTTGTCGCATCTTATGCTCACAGCACCCAGCTTGAAGCGTGTGTACAGAGTTAATTTGGCATGCATACGCCCCTGTCCACATTAAGTGACATTAGTGCGCATCAAATCTTGGCTTGGCTTGACTTGGACTAATGAAACACTATCAAGGCCAATCCAGTAGCATGTTTTGAAATCCACTGAGTTCGTACGTCATGCCACATTTTTATCCTGTAGCTGTGGATGCCAAGAGAGCTGGTGGCTCTAGAGTCATTTGGGTTGGACTCGCCTTTTTGAAACCTGCAAACTGGCAAAGTTTGACATGCGAGAGGCATGCTGGTTCCTCTTCGAAGCACATGTGCCAGGGAATCGTTTCTCTCTCTCCTTCTCCGCAAAGCAAGAGTGACAGCGACGACGATTCTGGGTTCCTCCACATCTAACGGCGCTCATGGGCACCCATCACACTTGGACTTGGGGTTGGTATTTGTACTGGTATACTTCACTTGAAGTAGAGATGGTGAGAGAATAGACTAGAGAGTAGTTATAGTAGGTAGCGCTTACAAGTGAAAGCTTTAAGAAAAGACAGCACTCTACCATGTCTTGTTGTATGCTTGTTTTTTTTTTTAAACCTCTCCTCAGTACGTTGAGACTGCGTTGCTGGGGTTACAGCGTGACTACACGAAGTGTATGTACACAGAGCCCACTCCGCAGGCAGACAGGGGTCAGTGATACATGACTGCGCTGGGATGACAAGACCGTCGATACGTCAACACAGGTACGCACAAAGACGGTTGGGGGGAGGGAGGATGGGCGTATATGACCAGCAGCATTGTTTGTGGACAGTTCCTGGCAATGAGGACAGCCGACGGGGGAGGTCACCAAAACGTTCCGAGCAGATTTTCGAATCTCCATTGCCTGACGTTCGATTTCGCCCCCACCCATCGGAGACACCTCCCCTCCTCGTACTCCTCTGCACAGTGCACTCTGTAACTTTCCTTTGACTCCAATTCCTGTCCTCCTCAACATCGCTCTCAAAGAGTGTGAATTCGCGCAAGTCGGACAATCTGCGTGAACTTGTGTCTCGATTTGGTGGGCTCCTAAAGCAGGCTAGAAACCCAGGCAATGCAAGGGGATTGGTTAACTTAACAATGCTGACCACACAAAAGTGAGAAGAGACATCCTTGTCCTCAGTTACTATGCCGTGTGCCTCGCAAGGAGAGTAACGAGCACTCATCTTCATGAGCAGGAGGGTTAGTCAGCCGAAAAAATAGAGACAATCGCGAGAGCAGGTTCTGCGTGTGTAACGAGAAAAACGCGCTGTGTTTAGTAGGTCGCGCACACCTGAGACCTAATAATACAAAAGCTATACGGAGCGGAACCCAAGCTCCCTGGAGACGTCCTCACCTTTGCCCAATCACCTCCTCCGCAATGATTCGCAAAATACTAGTAGCAACGTTTCTCGAAGGTTGTAGATTTGGCAAGAGGAACACAGAGTGTACCAAGGCATCTTCCGAAGAAGTCGTGCTCTACATATACCTCTGCACGTGGGCCCTGGAAATGCTACCACTCACCAACAACTCTCAACCGCTGCCCCGTATGGCAGCACCGAGCGCTGACAGCTCACCACCGAGTGCACACAGCTGCGCACTCAGTTTAAGACTTCTAAGCTTGCGCTCGAAGCATGCTCTCGGTTTAAAGTGAGAACTAAGTGCGTCACTGTGCTCGCCTGTGGTAAGCGTAAACGGCGATCTTTTTGATTTTGCTTCGAACTAAAACCCACGACCACCTCTCGTTTGCCAGGCATACGTGGAGACACGCAGCTAAGTGTACAAGGCCTGGTTTTTGTTAGTTCTCATCCCCACCCACGCGAGCAAGCTCGCAAACGCGAAGCAAAATATGCGACCCCCGCCAACAGCACTCTTTGAAAAAGCAACGATCCCACGTGCAAGCAGACTCATTTGGCCAGCTTGCTAGTGTGTAGTTTGTACCTATGGCACGGACATGTGACAACAGGAAAGAACAGACAAGGCGGTTACGGGAGCGTACATCATCATTGCACGGCGAGAAACAGAAACAGTGTCAGCAACAAAGATGTACCTTACAACACTCCCCCGTGTCAATAATATCGCAGGCACCACGGCCCAACGGATGCGCCGAAGCGGGAATACGTCAGAAGGAAGCCTCTAGCTAGCTTGTACGAGAACGGAGCGAGAAGTTTTATGACTAGAAAGGGGGTCAACTTTTCCTTTTCTCGTGGTCACAACAAACTTTTTCCTTTTTTGTCCCCCACAAGGTGCAAATTTGACTCAAAGTAGTACTGTTACGTACGTACATAACAGAGAGTGGGCACACACACCGCTCTGAAGGGATAATTTGTGACAATGTGTCCGCCGTGGCTCGGAGGAAAAGAAAAAGGAAACTTTGCGATGCGCAGCATTTGATGTTCTGTTTTTACCCATTCCTCGTAGGCTTGAGCCTTTCACAGGGATCTTGTTGCGGGATGCACCACTGCTGCGATGCATTATGCCTGAACAACTTCACAGCAGCGAAAATTTCTCGTAACATACTGTCAAGCAAACACCACTGGCAACAGGAATATATGGATATATATATGCCTATATATATATGTATATACCACTGGGCTGGCACAGCAACAACAAATAAACCGAGAGGCAGACACATGCGGGGCGTGTGTGTGTCCTGTTCGAGTTCACGTGGCGGTCATTGCACCGCGGGTGCGAAATATGGAGTGATTGACACTTCCGCAAAGAACCTAAAAATAAAGAACCTGTCTTAAGAAGGCAACACTGAGCTTTGTTCTTACAGACAACATTCAAAAAGTCACAATGAAGATAAGTTAGTATAGTACTGATGAAACACGAACAGTCGCTACGAACAGTGCTCTTCGACCTTCCTTCCTTTTTTTTTTATTCCTCTCGTCGTGTCTTGTGAAGATGAAAGGCGCAGAGTAGAATATTTGTGTCTAATGAAGGAAGGAGAGGCTTCCATGGTTTTACAAACATTTGTACCATACTGCATTCTTTTGCGTGTGTGTGTGTGTGTGTGCGCGGATGTCCGCACGGTGTAAACGCAGGAGAAAGCTGTGAGCACGAAAACAAGACGTCTCAAAAAGGGGCACTCGGAAACCAAGTGTACAGCTCAACAAGATGACACAAAAAAAAAGTGAAACAAAAATAATGTGGAGGTCTCGGCGGCAAAGGAACATGGGTTCATATTCCGATGAAAAAAACCTTTCAGTGGTGACGTTTCGCTGCCAAGCAACGTACGATTTTGAGATTTGGGTGGAAACCTCAGTCAAATGAAGCACTGTGTAAAAGAGAAATGAAGATGCATACAGGGCGCACCAGTTGTGGGCATAAAAGCAACCTTGAGTAAGCATACCTTAGTGAGAAACTAGCGCAGAAAAGAAATGAAACGGAACGGCACGGTGCACGTGTAAGAAAAGCTAATTGGCAGGACCTGCAATACACGGGTATGCAGAAAGCAATGACGCAGGTACAAGTCCAGTACGAAGAAAAACGAAGAAAGGAATTCCTGCAACAGCGAGGCCACTGCTGCGCGCTACGTCTCTCTCCTCAGAGCGTTCCTTTCTCTTCTTCCATGCACTTGTTGCTTGAGCTCACACTGCTGAAATGCACACAAGGGGGAAAAAAAAGACGGGAAGGAAATACTTGCTTAGTGTTTGCAGAGCACTGGACGAACAAGTCTGCGTTTTTAAAAAAACTCGTTGACATGTGTTTGTTCAGATTTGGAGGCACTATCAATGTTTAGCAGTAACAGTTATATGCACTATGAAGGACGTGGAAATGATCTGTTTTCCTGTACACTACCGTAACAGCATTAAACTCTGAGTATAATAATCATCAAGAGCACTCAACACATCCTCCCTGCTGTAAAGAAACTGCAAAATTGGCACTTGAAAACTGTCGATTGCAGTTTTGTTAGGCACCAAGATTAAGCATCCGATAATACAGTTGACGACCAATTTTTCGGACGCCTAATTTTTCAGACATGCTTGAATATTCGGACGATTTCCCGGCACCAGGACATACCTCATACATTCAATGTATTACGCAGGTCAAAATTTTGGACACGCTAAGAGGGCTGTTTGATTTTTTTGGACTATCCAAGCGTCAGCTGGACCAGCTACAACACATACTGAGGTGTGTCGCCGCTGTCTTGTTTGTTTCTTTTTTCCTCCTATAGCCTCAAAACCAGTGCTGGCCTTGCATGCCGGTATGTCCGCTAGTATCCTCTGACGCTGGATTGAGGCTATCTTGCCTAGCAGCTTTAACTTCTGCAACAGTGTCGCTGGCGGCAAAAACACTCATGTTTTTAGCTTCGACTGCCTCTTTGCCTTTGTGTTTGCCATGCGTTTCACGTGTTGCCAAGCTTAGCGAGTAGGCCTGGGCCTAGTTGTGGTCGTGCTGCAGAAACACAAAAACCATGTTGTGTCGCTACTGTGGCTCGCATTTGATTGAATTGGCTACTGTGCTTCAAGCTGAAGCAAGCGGTCAGAACTGTTTTGTCGGCTTACGGCGACACGATGACTTTCGCCGAAATTCAGGCGGACCTGCTCGCACGGAAGCGGAGCAAGGTTCAGAAGCGCATTCATCACTTTTTCAACCCACTCACTTAATAGTAAGCAATAAACTGAGCTTTTTGGGGGCACATTTGCTTTTTAGACTGCCTGATTTTTCGGAAATTTTTGCGGACCCTTAAGGGTCCCAATAATCGGTCATCGACTGTACTTGTGCTGCGCTTCTTTGGATGCTGCACTTGGTGCAATGGCTGCAGTAAATTCCCTTTACTGCTGAAATCTAACGCAGATGTTCTCTCGAAAAGCAAAAACTGGAAGGGCACTTAGGCTCAGCGTGTCTCACACTGAAGAACACTGCATTGGCGACAGTGCACGGCTCACCTTTCAGGCCTCCTTGAAGCTAGAAGGCAGTTCCTGGGATCTTGTGGGCAGCCGTGGTGGCGCTGGAACGACCACCGCTGGCCTCTCTCTTTCGGCAGCTAAGGCACGCTCTCTCTGCAATCTGGAAAAACGTGGCAAGCGAATCCACTCGGTGGGGAAGCTGCTGCACACAAGGCGCCCACGCCCACCGAGACACTCCTGAATGAGTTGCTGAAGTGCTAGTACACAAGGCACCCGCTGCGGGTCATTTCAATTCTGAGCAGTGCTTCTATGCAAACCTGAAAGGGCTGGGTTTGCAAGCACAAGAAGTCAGAAGTCGGAAGTAGAATAGCCACCGATGATAGCTACCAGAATAGCTACCAAAAAGAAGGGGGCCTGTTGACAGTTAACATGACAGGTTGGGTATACAGTTGAACCTCGATGTAACGAAGTCCGTAAAACTCGTACTTTACTTTGTTACATTGAAATTCGCGGTTAAAATGAAGTGTTAACCGCATGAAGCAGTTCCTGCTAACGAAAACGTGGTGTGCATACACGGCTGGCGCACTGTTTGTTCAGTCAGAGCTTAATTGTCTACGCGGGCATCAGTGTGAAACGCATGGGGCATTTTCTGCATGCAAAAACACACCTTGCGAGCCACAGGTGCACTGACGCAGCTGTGGAGATCACCCGCATGATGCGGGTAGCTCCAGCAAGCGCTTCTAACTCGCTCGTTGAAATGCAACACGAGGGGCAAACAACGTTCATGCGGGAAAAAAGCTGATAATGTGGGCGAAAAGTGCACTGTAGAAACATCATACGCGCCGCTTAGGAAAGCGCCCATCAAAAAAAACTGGGCTGCGGGAGCTGCAAAATACATTGTACGCTTGGGAAGAAGCACAATGAAGTTGCGAAGTGTAGCTCCTTTTTCACACGGGACAAAAATCTACCCCATTCAATAATGAACAGCCTAGATGACCTTATAATTGCTTACTTGTGCACAAGTAAGGAGAAAAGCACCAACGCATGTATCACCTCACCACTTGCGCCACATCACCATAAAAGAACAGTGAGGATAGCAATGCAGGCGTACCACGCTGACTGTGCACGTCGTCGGCATCACCGGCCTCGCGGTGACCCGCGTTTCGTAACGTGAGGCATAAAATTTTGGTCGCTACTTCTGGTCTGAAATAACTCGCGTTCCGGAAGTCACGTGATGCAAGTAAGGTGTTCATTTTTGAGCAAAACAATACTAAATACCAAGAAAACTTATACAACATCAAAGTTGTTACAAAAATTACATTTAAATTGCAAGCTTGTGAAACACCTAACTTAAGCCTGTTTTCAAACAAGCGTGATTTCACATGACTGCGGTGATCATCCTTTGCCCAACGTGATGGCATCTGCTCAACTCAGCTTCCAGAGGTACGTACCTCACTCGCAAACAACGTTAATCAATGTGCGTCAGTCGCGTTACCCATGGATGTTCTGGCATATATTTCCACTGTGGTAAGTGGTAAGTCTACGAGTCATCACATTACTCTTTTTGCACTTGTACTCTGCCCAGACAATAAAAATTTCTGAGCTCGCAACCGGAGAATGTACTGCTTTTATCTGCACAAAGATGTGTAATTGGCGAAGCTAAGCCAATTAATAGGTTTTCATTGTGTGACTGTAGACGGTCGGTACCTTTCAAGTTCGCTAAGGAATGATTGAAATGAAAAACCAAAACAAAATCCTCGAGGCACTTAATTAAGCCTGCTTACATTTTTTGATGAAGGCAAAGCCTGGTGTTAACTTATTAGCAACTCTTTTACTGCTACATCATATTTGCGTATCTTTCGTCGCATTTGTTTCTTCGTCTTGTGATGTGAAATACTTAGGGCAGCTTCTTCTCTACTACACCGTGTTCGCATCTCTTTCTTCCCTTTGATGAGCCCAAAGATGTGGTATTGATCCCGGCTGTGGTGGCTGCCTTTCTGATGGAGGCGAAAAACGAAAACGCCCTTGTGTTGAGATTTCAGCGCACATTAAAGATCCCCTGGAGGTCGAAATTAACCTGCAGCCATCCACTACGGCACGCCTCATAGTCCAAGTGCAGCTTCGGTGCTTTAAAACCCGAAATCAATGAATCAAACCTCTTTCTTCGCTTTCGTTTCTCCGCCTAACGGTGCAAATAGCGTCTTTATGTATCAATTTCACGTTTTCAGTTCACAATTTTGCGGATTTTTGGAAGCGGGCGCATCAGTGCCCCGAAGCTCCCGATTCCTGGCCAATCCCTCTCGTGATACGGACCACAGAAACAACACCAACAACGTTTGTTCCACCGAGTTTGAGCGGCCCATTCTCTAGTGGGGCAAGAGAGAGAGGATGAACGTTTTTGTGAGCAATAAATTAGCAGAGTGGCGCCTTGGCGCCATGGCGTTTTTGCCAACAAAGATAAAACCGTTGCGGGGAAGAGGTATACAGCTTTGCCGTAAAAGTCTGGTGTCTTTGAAGCACGAAGCGTTCTACAGCGAGGTGTAAACGAGTGTCCCGGTATTTTAGCACTGTGACTACATGAGACGACGGTTACGACGACGACATGAGACGCCGACGACATGAGATACCGACAGTCCGAGCCCCTAACGGGCTTTGCCCCTTTGGCGGGGCCACCCAGCATCCTTGAGCACTTCGAAGCTCCCGCCATACGGTGCGCACCTCCCCATTGGTAAAAGTAGTCTGGCACCTCCTAATGCCGCGTGCGGCGCGAGTCGCTTTTTGGCCGAAGCATAAGCCGCTGCCGCCGGGCGTGAGAAAAACGTGCGCGCAAGGCTCATAAAGAACCACAAATGCTTTGCTGAGCACTTGCCGGAACGATGGAACCCAACAAGCATGAGCAAACTGGAACGAAGGGCAAAGCGGGGGCATACGGCGGCGGCACCATACGCACTTGTAGGCAAGGGGCTCGCTCACGCACTTTGTGGCTAGCTGCATCAGCGGCATTGGGTGGCCCGAGTCGCCGTTCACATTTTATCGAGACCCCGTTTTGGCGCTTGCATCTTCCAAAATCTACTCCTACAATTAAAATTTCGTGCCTAGTTGTTCATGAAACTTCGTTACATTGAAATTTCGGCAAACGGGACTTCGTTACATAGAGGGTGAAAATACATGGTGAGCATACACTTGAAGTTAAAAAAAAAAAATAATAAGTGGTCCGTTACATCGAGACTTTCGTTACACCGAAGTTTGTTACATCGAGGTTTGACTGTACATATATGTACACTTTGTGTGCAGCATATGAAAGTGGCACAGAGTGAAAAAAGGAGACTGTAGAGGGAGAGCAAGAGAAGAGCACTCACCACTTTCCCATGTAAAAACTCCCACATGCTGCTTTTGTGTGAAAGTTAAAAAGGAAGAGAAGTGCTGTCAGCATACTAAGCAAGCCCACGTGTGAATAAGGGAAAGGGTGGGGGGGGAGCAGTTGGCAGTACAAGCTTCTTGATCATACGTATGAGTGCATAAAACGAACCGTTTATGTCGGATGTTAAAATGTTAACCAACCAAAGAGGAGAAGTTATCGTGCACATTTATAACCACAGACCCTTGAAAAGCCACAGTTAGAGGGATAGTCAAGTTTAGGTTAGCACTGAGCAAGTCTCGTATGATACCAAAGCTCTACTAACATGTATTTATTCTCTTTGCTAGCTTTGGAGCATATTAATGTTTTTAGTAAGCTTCAGAACGAGTGAGAAAGCACTCAATCACTGGATTTCTTAGCATGCAGATAACATTCCACACATGCACTTGCACCTGACATGACCATTTTTTTGCTGACAGAAATACAAGCGAAACTCTCGCAATGGGCTGCGATGCACAGTTATAACGCTCAACGTTTGTTCAGGTGGGTTCACAGGGCACATTTTTAGGCACTCGTGCGAAGCACTTGGGGGCGTTATATTTTTTTGCTTTTATCTAAAACAACAAAAAAAAACTTTTTAATGTGTATGCACCAGATTTGACAACGAGGGTATCAGTATCAAATTCCGTTGACGAAACAGAAAGTTTGTCCTGCTGCAAAGCATATGTCATCCTTCTAGCTCCTCTGCAAAGCACTCGCCCCCATGCTACTTGTTCCATAAAAAGCTGCAAAAAAAGAAAAAGAAAGAAAACAGTCCCCCATAAACTGTACATACATAAACAAGCTTAGATACAACACCATTCACGGCTTGAGTCAAAAACCTGCTCTGATCCACCCCAGGCTCACTCCAATAGCTTGCACGCCTTGCACCAACAGCCACAGCAGTACAGGGAAGAATGCAACGTGCCGCTCAAAGAGTACACTCACTTGTTTTTCGACTGTCTCATGAACTGCTGGATCTTCCTAGCGGCCTGGTGCTGACGCCGCTGGGAATACGTTCGCCTGCGACGGCGGCAAACGACGACGAGGTCTTAGTAGTGCCGAGAAGACGGGTGAGGAGAAGAGGAGAGGGAGAAAGCACATACCTGAAAGCCGAGGTGGTGGGAGTGCCCTCCCTGCTGGAGAGGGAGGACGATGCCCGGCGGTCGTCGGAGGCATAGCAGCCCCCCCGGTGGAAGAAGCCCTGGCCCGGGCTGCCCGCCTCCCCGTCGGGGCTCTTCTTGAACCGCTTGTGCTGCTCGCACCAGCCATGGAAGCTCTCCACGGCCACCTTGGTCATCTGCTTGTAGTACATGTACTGCGCAAGGTAAGAGGAAGAAGACACGAGAGATCGTGAACGTGGCTCTTGCATGGAGTCGAAACATCTTCTCTTTGGTATAAAACTTCACTGCCATGTGCATTCCTGGCCAGACAGCTTTCCGTCAAGCTCTTAATTTTGAGATGGTTACTGAGAAGTCATCCCTTGAAAGGGTGAACAAGAAAAACTTTCACACGCAAAAAAAAAAAATTTGCACCGAGCGCAAATGTTCCTGGTGCGGTCACAATAATTGTAGACTGGTGGTAAACAAGCTTCCTTCCCTCTCCACCTTTCAGGTTTCCAAATTAACAGCTTCCAGCTCCTGTTGCAAGCAGGAGTTAAATGACAAAACTCCAGGTAATTGAATCATCTGCAAGCAACGTGCAAGTACAAGGTGCCGTTTATGTGCAATGTCTAAAAATTATTCTGGGCAGGTCTTCGTGCCAATGACAGGGATTTTTTTCTTTTTCAGTAATCACAATACTGAGCTCCTTTTATTAACTGAAATAGCATTTGTGTGGCGCCATTCATGTAATCAGGCTTCACATGAACACTGGTGAAGCCTAATTTCATTTGGGCGGAAGCATGCACAAGAAAAGGATGAGGTGGTATACTCACTGGGTGGCTGGAAAGGAACCCGGAAAACATATGGTACATTATCGAGAGCTGCATTGACAAGTTAGAAAGTATTTGTCTTCTTAAAAGTAACTTGGCCTCACCTTCCTGTTTTTTTAATAAAAAAAAGAAAAAGAACGTTGAGATCATTGGTACCAAAATATACTATGTTTAAATAGTACATACTTGGCAATAAACAGCGGCCGTGACGAGAACATGAACTGCATTAAATATGGGGCAACACATATAGCTGAGCTATCATAATTTGTTCTAGGCCCACTGTTTACTTATTTATAGTTACATATTTTTACCTAACCCCACCATGTACCGCATTTTTGCGCATACAACCCGCACCAAAAATGCAAAAAGTTCAGATTACATGCGAGGTATTTCCTTCAGTGCAGCTTCACGGCAATTCAGGCTATGCCACAGAGCCCCTAGCTACAGCAGAAATAGCAACTCAGCCACTTTTATCTCACTGATAGTGCTCACTTTTCACACACAGCTCAATAATATAGCTAGTACCCGAGAAAAAATATTGGGCAAGTCAGCTAGAGTTTTCCGCAAAGGAAAAGCGCCATTCAAGAGTAAGGAGTGTAAGTGTCAACACTCAAAAACACCACGAAAACACCACTCCATACTACAATGATGATAGGTATCCGTTGAATTTTGTTTAAAATGAGATGGTGGCTTTCGCCACCACACATGATCTATTTTTAATGCCTAATTTAATGCAAACTGTTTCTAACTTTTACCTTTTTACTGTATAATAATTGCATTCTGCATTCATGTAAGAATGTTAGGGGGCGACTACTATTGATGTTTCATTGAATAGACCATTCAGGCTCTTGATGTTTTGTTGAATAGACGATTCAAAGAACATGTCAAGCGTCTTTACGCTGAATGGATGGCTGAAGGTCTCTGTGACTTAACACCGACAGGCCGCATCCGTAGGCCTGATGTTGCGCTGTTTCGCAAGTGGAGTGTCAAGGCATGGAGGGGGATTCCAGGTGAGATGGTTCGGAAGAGCTTTAAGAAATGTTGCGTTACAAACGGCACAAATGGCACAAAACGGAACTGAAGATGATATTGTGTATGACAGTGACGACTGCGGCCCAAGCGATAGCTCTAGCGGAAGCAGTGGAAATGAGTGATTGTGGCTCAGGCCGTGCAGAAAATATATTCAGTATGCAAAATATAGGTACTAGTCGACCATATTTAGGGGAAATCCCCGAGGTGGAGTAAGTTTCTGCGAAAGAAAGTTTGACATCCACCTCAATGCAGCCATACGGCTACAAAGGAAAGCTTTCTCAGAAACTTCGCAGTTGAAGAAAAATTCGTCCTGGTCCAGGATTCGAACCTGGGACCACCGCTTAACCGGAGCAGTTGCTCTACCAACTGAGCTAACCAGGAGGCTAGTTGTTTGCATCACGAGAGCCACCAGGGCGATTTTTCTTCAACTGCGAAGTTTCTGAGAAAGCTGTATAACTTTCCTTCGTAGCCGTGTGGCTGCATTGAGGTGGATGTCAAACTTTCCTTCGTAAAATGTAGGTACGTCTCTTGCATCAACAAATGTGCCGATGTTGATTCAGCCTTTCCTGTATAGTATTTGCGGGCTATAGCGTGGCATATTTATTTTTCTATTCGTGGACTGAAAGTAGGCGTGCGGGTTATATGCAGGGGCGGGTTATACACGCGAAAATAAGTAGTTAATCCTGCCATCTTCAAGTTTTGCTGGTATAGATAAAGCATTGAAACGTCGTTTTTTGTTTCTCAGTGCTATTTCACTCAGCCGTCTTGCTGCCCGAACCACTCACTGCGATGTTTGCCCTGGCCCCATGAGGTGGCATGTTCTTTCACCTGGAGGGGTACTTGTTCTGCGGGTGCACGTACCTGCTTGTACCTCCGGTAGTAGCTCTGGATGAGCACGGCCGCTGCCCTCTCTTTCTCTTGCTCCTCCTGGCGTTTGCGCCCCTTGTAGGAACGGTACGCCTTCTGGATTATCTTGGCCGCCTCGTACAGCTCTCGCTGCTCCTTGTCTGGGGGGGAGGAGTGCAAATATCATCATCATCGTCAGCCACTGCAAGACAAAGGCCTCTTTCACAGACTTCCAGTTTGTTTGCCACCAAGTTGCTTTGCCTCTGAATTCACTTATCTAATTCTGCAACCAAGATAAACATGCTTTGCTTGACCGAATTATGCATCTCAAAGCGAAACTGATGCCTCGGGCACCAAAGACCATGCATGGTAATGTGCACGACGCAAATTTTGTAGAAATCTGCGTCGACAGCTAACTTCAGCATAAGTATAAAAGGGAACAAAATATGCGCAGATGATTTTGTTCCACTGCCAGCTAATAAGATTACTAACTTCGCAGCAACGGTCTGTAAAATAAATGAATAAACGTCAACTGATGTGTAAACATATCGCAGTCATCACTGAGTAATATTGCGATACAGAAAAGAGAACAGCATGAAAGCTTGCCTTTATCTGTTTCCTCCTTGATGGCATCCTTTTCAATTGCAAACGTTAACCACTATTCTGGCCGACCTTGAAATCCTGTCCCATGTATACAAAGGACTTTGACAGCGCAAACGTCTCGACAGTTAATGCCAATCAATAGGTGCTGACTGATCATCGGGCTCCACGGGATCGGTAACTGTCTGTGCTAAGCACATGTGTGTGTTGACGTTCCAACTCTACATTACCAAAACAAAGTAATGCCTCTACTCAAATGGAGTGCGATTAAAACATCTCTGTTGATCACCTTACCCTGAAAGAATCGAGTTGAAACGTGAGCAGATCTCACGCCGTGTCTTTTTTCTGAGAACGTGCGCAGCAGTGGCAGAGCCGTGCATGTTCGTGGCGCGCAGCCTGTTGTGGCCTTTGGTGTAAGGAGATGACAGCTAACTATGCGGTACGAAATACGTTCCACTGTGGACTGTCTTGTCAAACGTTGAAACATGGCTTCTGCCAACTGACATCACTGATGAAGAGTAGGCTAACTTGCTCGTGAGATTGCTAGAAAGAGTGAGGTTGGAACATGATTTCCCAGATGCTTGAAGAACTCGCGAATACTAAATCTGGTGCTCACTCTGTAGCAATGACGAGCAAACCCTCACTGCCAAAGCAGATTTTCTGGGGTGACAACAGTCGTTTTAATTAGTTTTGAGTGCGCTAGAGGCCACGTTATGGGCTCTCCCTCCTTTTGTTGTTGCTGCGAATTTCCACATAGCCTTCTTTTTTTTTTTTGAAATGAAAAGTGTGCATTCGAAAATCCGAATTCCATTCCATCATAATCCTTACATAATTTGATGACACTGACCACGATAACAATCCCAACCATAATCTATACACAAGTCTGCAGGTTTTAAAATCATGTTTATCAGATTTTGAGCACATGCCTTCTATAAAGTGTTCCTGAACATCATCATCATCATCTGTACTAGCAGTGAAGATCAGCTAGCAATAAAACTGTGAGAATTGCAGTACCATCAAACTACATTGTTGACTCAAGTTCCATCTTTGCACCTAGTGTTTGAACTGGCCGCTGCAAGCCGCCCCCCAATTTTCCCTCTACCCAGCATTAGATTTTTAGCTACGTACAAAATAAAGGGTTACACGAACTGAGCTACACAACTCTGAGCAAATTGAGCAAACTGAGCAAACAGAAGCCTCCTTCAATAAGACGCTGCTGTCTTGAAGGGTGTGGTATGCATACCTGTAGTTGTGGTCGCTGAACTCGAAGCTGAAGTCGTCACTGAGCAGCGGGGGTGGGGGGTCATCCACAGGGGCACATGGGGCTGTGGGGTGCCCCTCCCTCAGGCGACGAGAGCAGCAGGAAGAGCCCCTCAGCCTCCATCGAGTCGTCCTCGTCGAGCACGCGCGGCGCCGCCTTGATGCGCTCGGGCAGCGCCGCTATGATCTGCTCGGCCAGTGTCAGGACCCGGCTGTCTGCCGGCACATGTGCCCCATCCGCCGGCCCTCCAACCGACGTCGAAGAGCCCAGGTCGCAGCCTAGGCCCCCGTGGCTCTCTCGCCGGACGACCCAGGGGGCTAGTTCCTGTGCGATCAAGAACGCGCCACAACATCCAGCTAAGTTTCGCCAGTTGCCTCCTCCTCCTTCTCCTCCTGCTCCCCTTCCTCCCAATCACCATTATCGTAACCACCACCACCACACGTCGTAATAAGAATATATTCGTCTCATAACACCACCACCATCACCACTGCCGCAATAACCTTTGTCGCTGCTACATCAGTTGTTGCCACCATAGTCATCCTCATCCACATCATCATTATTTGTTGGACGTCCACTCCGAAACAGAGACCTCTGTCATGACTTCCAGTTTGGTGCTAGCATTCTGTATTATACTGCTTATTAAATACAGCAGTATTTAGAGGACTTATTTGTGTGGTAGACTGCAGCTGAAACGAAATTCCAACCAAGTCTTTCTTCACACTTCTCTTCTGAACATAGTACCTGACGAAACAAAACATTGTCGAGTGAGCTGTGCTGCAGTAATTTCGCTTACTTTCAGGTAGGTCTTACGAAGAGGAATGCTGTGAACACATGAAGATTATTTATGTATGTGCACCGAGAACATCGGAACACCTCGGCAATTATACAGAGCATGCATCCGGTTGCACTACTGAGTCCCAAGAATTACAATGTGCGTTATCAGTTGCCGGCAAAAAATAACTGCAAAAAAAAGCTAGGCTTTCTAAGTGAGGTGGTGTGCTTTGCCAGTTGCTGCAAAAAATAACCGAAAAAAAAAAGCTAGGCTTTCTAAGTAAGGTGGTGTGCTTTGCCAGTTGCCGCAAAAAATAACCGCAAAAAAAAAAAGAGCTAGGCTTTCTAAGTAAGGTGGCAAAGAGAGAGCCTTAGCTGATAATGTGACTTCAAAGAGAACTCACCAGATGATCGGACAGGATTCTGCATTTCTATTTCTTCATCCGACACACCGACAACGTCAATAAAGGGGCTCTCACTGTTTCCCTGCGCATCTGAAAAAAGGTAAAGCAGAAATTAAGCACGGTGATAGTTGTTAAAAGGACACATAAAAACCAAATAAGCCTCTGTTCTAATTGAGAGATCACACTACTTTCCTACTGCTTTCTGCTTTTGATTGATGGAAGGTGATGCCTTGTTTGTTCAGAAAATAATTTCATTAGAGTTGGCTTTTGTCTCCACTACTACAGCTTGCCTATACATTATTATAGACGATTGTCCTTTCCTTGGGCTACTTAAAACGCAGAAATTTTAGTCTGTCCTGTTCTGTGACTCGTTCAAGCGACGCTGCAAAAGGTGATTATCACATTTGCAAATATAGTCCTTAGATACTTCCCACAGCCAAATCTAAACGTCCTAAGTTCCGGTGTTCAGTGTTCATAACTTGTCAACCATTGTTGAACAAGATCAAGATATTATGCAAATATAAGGAAGCAAATTAATACACAAGAGGTATTTACGTGTTCCCCTTATTAAAAAATATCAGGAATGCATGGTTTTGCGATAGCAAACTGAAATAATAGCATCAAGGCAGAAAAACCATCGCCTGCTGTTGCCAGTCGCTAACCTCCTGGCGTCATTAAGAAGTCAAACGGCAATAGCAACGAAAGGTTCCACTAGAATGGGATACACGTCCGCTTGGAACGCTTGCACAGTAGGGCATCGTGGTTCTACAAATGTTGCAGTAGGGCGCCTCAATTCACGCACGTCTCCGCCGTATGGCAGCGCTATAGCATCGAGGCACCCTACTTGGAGCAGTAGAACGCGGTAAATTTAAATGGACTTGAGCAAACCTCTAGCGTGCTATCTTGGGAGGAACGAGACGGGAAAGGAACAGCATGAGAGGTGAGTGGAAAGAGAAGGGAGGCCTTTACTTGGCCGGGGTGCCAGTCGACTATCGTCTTTCACCGACATTTGCAACGAAAGGAGCCGATACGATGCCATTTTTTAGCACGCACCACTTTGGTGCCTGGTACAGGGGTTTCACGGCGGCAAAGCCATTTGCGTAACTGAGCGAGCGAACAAGCCACCCCAGCAGAAAAAAAATGGTTAAAGTGTGAGGGGGAGGGTGGCATGCGCTGCTAATGTGTCATCCAGGCGTTTATCCAGAATTTCAATTTCAAGGGGGTCGTTAGGGGTGGGGTGCTGGGGCTGTGGGGGTTGGGGGGGGGGTGTATAAATCCCTGGGGGGTGCTCATGGTTATGGAATCTTTTTTTTGGGGGTGTCAAAATCCTTCTGGGGGGGGGGGGGGGGGGGGTGTTGGAAGGGAGGTGTATAAAAATCCCTGGCATCATCTCCCAGTGCGTCGCCACGGCAGTATGTCTCACTGCCTCCCCTTCACACTTTCGCCATGTGTTGCCGCCCAGGAGCGCCCTCGCCCTCACACTTTCACCAGACACTGCTCCTCCGTGCGTGGCTCATCCGAACAACGTGACATTTGCGTGGGAGGTTCCAACATGATTTGCAACAATTGGCGGCAGCGAAGCGCTGTGAGATAACAGCAGAGTAGCGTGCGCCGCTGTGCGTTCGCTGATCACGTGATCACTTCCTGAGACGCAGCAGATATGTGCCGTGAACGAGAAGACTGCAGTTAGTGCTGTGCACAAATTTACCATTAGGGAGTATAGTAATCGTCATGTGATTTTTTGCCATTGAAAAGAGCACGTCACAAAGTGCTAAGAGTGGGACTATGCAGGCACGTTAAACTGTATTCTTATGGATACTCGTAAGAGAATTGATGTTGGGCAACGACACCTGCTGTAATATCACAGAAAATACACTTGAGGTCCACACCGCCCCGCTGTTACATCTAGCCTTTCATTTAGCATTTATCAGCAATGTTTTAAGCAGACATTAACATAGCAGCACACAGCTCTTGATTGCCGGGTGTAAATCAGCACAATGCAATAATAGACATTCACGGCAGGCTCTCATCAAAATTAAAACATTCTGGCTGAGTTTCTGAACACACCGATTGGCAGCACTTTCAACACTTTCAAGCAGCACTTTCAAGAAGGATACCAGAATACCAGAAGAGCATGACTACGGGAGCTAGCATAAATGACTTGAAATACGGGAAATTCAGGAAGTTGGAAATAATGTAAACACGGGGAGAGCATGAGTATAGGAGCATGGATACGGGACATAAACTGAAACACTAAGCTTTGAATGTTCTGCATGCAAGTGGTGGCACTGAAAATGTATGACACTGATTTATCGTACCTGGTTCAAGAACAGCGCTGCCGAGGTCCAGTTTTGAGACGAGCCGCGATGAGAGCAGCATCGACGATGACAGTGATGGGGAACCCTCGCACATGCCGCTGTCTATGGAGGAGCGCTTGGAGGACTCAGCATCGGTGGCAACAGCCTCCGCTCATGTTGCCGTCTGCCGATGCCCGCTTGGTCAGTCGACCATGCGATGACGCTGTTGAGCTGCCCATCTTAGAGCTCCGCGTGTGTGGCTGCTGCTGCTGCTGCGGTTGTTGCTGTAGTAGCTGGCAGTGAGGACTGAAAACAATGAGGCACCATTGCATAGGTTGAGAACTTCAGTAGAAATATGAGCACACAAGGCAGCGCGCTGTACGGACTGCACTGATACGAACCGTAATCAGATGAAACCAGTATACCAAGAAGCAAGGCAAGATAAAAGAGGCTTTCTCAGAAAAAAATTGCCAAACATGTTCCCACATGTGTTATACTGCTTGAAAAAGTGGGCGATAATGTCCGTGAAAAAGCCTTCACAGTTTAAAACATGCAGTGAGCACTTTCCTCTAGTACAAAGGGAATGCGTATAACTCCAGTACATCCTGGTAGATCTATGAATATTAGACTCACTTTATTCTATTTTGTTGATCATGTGCTTATTGCCTGCAACCAGGTCATGTGTTTCATATGTCTTCGTGCTACAGGAGTGGGCTCGAGTACCTTTTTCTCAGGGTCGCATTAGCCACCTGCACTGTTACTGCTGTTGTTTGCTGTCCAGTTACGAAACTAAGTGTTTCAAAAGCCGCATTTAGTCATTTTACTGAGTGCTAGCCATTTTTAAATATGCATTTCTTTACAGCTTCAGCCTATTACCAAGGTACTTTCAAATTTGTAGCTTAATTAACATGCTGGAGTATACTATATACGCCTTGGCTATACACTGCAGTGGATGGTGCGATCTACAGGGACCTTAACCTACTATCGTGTACACTTGTGCTTTTTAATTTCACCTCCGCAAGAATCCCAGCTGCAAGAAATTATCTTGTGGCTGGGTGCATAGCCAATGATTCAAGGCCAGCTGACACTGGGAAATGCTTAAAAAGTTTTGGACTGTTCACTTTACTGTAATGCTAACCTGGCTGAAACAGTTTTAAAAGCAATGAGTTCACAAGCAGCAGCCACAGCATGCGATTTCTCACTGTTTTGCTGTCTCCCCAGTACGTTGTGTGGCACACCTGGTAGCGGCGTCTTGCGTGTGGTGCTGCTTGGCAGCCACCTGTTCGAGTTCCTCCGCAAGACTGCCGTGCCCGCTGTCCCGGGCGACGGCAGTGGGCGTGCAGCCGTCGGCGTTGGACACCTTGGCAGCGGAGGCATTCCACTGGAGCAGCAGCAGGGCCACCTCTCGCTGGCCCCGCGCACATGCCCAGTGCTGTGGTGACAGGAAAGGGAGCAAGTCTGTTGCAAGTTTCGCACGTTCTGCCAACACGCATATACATGGTGATCATGATGACGACTTAACGGCGAGGACAATGATGATGACAGAGATGATGATGATTATTATGGAAGTTATAATTATGACAGCGAGAGGATGATGACGACGATGATGATGGTGGCTAATTGTGTACTTCAGTGAGGGTTCACGACCAAGTTAAGCTTTGACCCTCAAAATATAATTTGGTGTTTCTTCAGAGTGCATAGATCTGATTTTTCTGTGAAATGTTTCCATTCTAACCCGATTTTGAGAAATGAATTCCTAAGCCTTTCTTGTGCTTGTGCAGAATGCTTGTGCATAGTGGTAAGATAGAAAGTTGACTCTGAAATGGGTATAATATGACTTTGAAGGTGCACTACTTTGAGAGTGCACTGCTTCGATCTCAGCTTGAAACATGCTGTTTTAATGCGTAGCATTCTTTGCCGAGTACCCCCACACCCAGGACCGTGTAACACCCTATTTTCACAAAAATTCAGATATCGCGGAAGTTCCACTTGTAATCGCTATAATGGCGTAAATGGTCGCATGAAATTTTGAAAAACTAAAATAAATAAGAAACATATAAAATTATTATGCAAAATGGCGAACTGTGTAACACCCTGCAATTCCACAATAATGCAGACCTTGCAAAAAGTTCCAAATGTAATCATTGTAATAACGTAATTGGAGATACTTGGTTGGACAGGATTCAGAAAAAACAAAAAATTTGGATGGAGAAAACTCACACTCAAGACATGCGGCATAAGATGCTACGGATTAGTAGATAATTCTCTGAATTTCTGCAGAATTTTTTTGGATTCTCAGAAAAATTACAAG
Source organism: Haemaphysalis longicornis (assembly GCA_013339765.2). Lineage (NCBI taxonomy): Eukaryota > Metazoa > Arthropoda > Arachnida > Ixodida > Ixodidae > Haemaphysalis > Haemaphysalis longicornis. The sequence continues at coordinate 48,450,370 of CM023453.1, forward strand.
CCTTTGTAGGTGATGCAACAGCACAGGGTGCAGATTCAAACAATAATTCTGAGAGGTATGACAGCCATATGCATAAGGCTGACGGCAGTAAGGATCCAGCAGGTGGTTGTAAATAAGCGCCATTCCATTTCCAGATAGGTACAAACCATGAACTTCCTGTATGCACCCCCACTAGCACCACCTACTGGTTCGCTTGACAGGCTCCTTCTTTTTTTTTTGTTTGAACAACTGCTAAAACGAGCTCCTCGGCTTCTGTAGCCAAGAGGTAGAGCCTCCAGTTTCGGTTCGAGCGGCCTTGGTTCGAGTCCTAGCAGTGCTAAATTTTTTCCCAAACTTCCGTGTTTTTTCACTGTAGAATGCTCTCTTAGTTCAATTTCGCACACTTTTTTTTTTTGTAAATAATGGTGGTTTGTATGTCTTAGGTGGGTTTAGGGGAGGGGCATGGCTTATAAACACGTTTCATCAATGTTCTGCCTCGCACCGGAGAGAGAGTAAAACCTTTATTCAGCAGAGCCTTGTGGAAGTGCCGGGGTTGCACTGCACCCATCTTGAAACGGAATATCGGGGTTGTAAACTTGTAAAGCTGAAGACAATGCAGAGCAATCTTATCGAGCAATAAAACAAAGCACCTGTGTGCAGTATTCTTGTGAATAAAAATAAAATTTTACATAATCAAATCTTCCAAGTAAAAACTTCCTAATGCTTGGTAACCCACAAAACAAAAGGTGCTCCATTAAGAAAGAAAAAAAGGACTTGGAGAAACTGTTCTAACCAAAAAGTCAGGACATTGTGTACCCTGAAATTGCCTTCACACACCTCAAATGACCATAGACTCTGTTTGGGATGGGCTGATCTGGGAATTCTTCTATATTACGAAATATGGTGTGTGCCTGGTTCTAATAATAAAAAAATTTCTATGCACATACGTACATCACACAGCACTACTGCTGTCATTATCACAACTTGCTTATCACTAATCACCTCATGTGATTCAGAAGAGCAATGACAAGTGGGAGCCTTGTCCTACATCCCATTCTGGTGAGTGATAGTATCAGTTCAATTCTGTTTCTCCTGTTAGCAAGAAGCGTGCTGACCTGGCTGCTGTCAGTGATGAGAATAGTGATTTGGGCATGTGACTCGGCCACACCACTGTTCTCACGAGTGAGAATAGCATGAACGCTAGCAGAATGAGGAACGGAGTCACAAGTCTCTCTTCTCTTCAAGAGGAACGATGGCACGTAATCCGCTTGCTGCATCCGAGAGGAGCTGACTAAGAAGCAGCATGTATGCATGTGCGCATACAAGTACACTCATCACCTGTCCTGATAATCTGCGTAAAGAGGAATTAATTAGTTTTCGGTCCTCCTGAAGGATTAACTTGGCCCCAGAGAGGGCGGGCAGAGGTAGCACAACGGCACCAGCAGCACGCACCAGGGGTGTACATTGGGCGGCGTCCCTGGCCAAGGCGTCCACCTCGGCATCGAGGGTGGGCGAGGGGCTCTGGAGGCGCCAGCGGAGGAGACAGCGGGCGAGCCGGGAGAAGCCCAGCGCGGCCGCCAGGTGCAACAGGCTGAGATCGGGCCGGGTGAGGGCACGCACAGGCGAGCAGTCCCCCCCGCCGCGGGGGAGCCACGCCCCCCAGCGCAGCTCCTGGCACAGCGACACTAGCCGCTCCTCAAAGGGACGCTGGCGGTCCGCAAAGCCCTGAATGGGGACCATTGAGGGGGGCACAGGCGTTAAATGAGGCTGATGCTGCTGACGAGACGGGACAAATCTTGTCAGCTGTAGGCAAAACCAAAGTAGAGTGGAAAACGGCATCGGTCATTCCTGCCACTGCTGCGATGCTGAGACTAGACGTCAACTAGAGGCGTTTGAAAGAGAGGAAGATGGAGACAGAAGAGGACGTTAACGGGGGAAGATGAGGAGGGGTTTGCCTGCCCCCTGAGGCATTGCCTTTTCATTTTTTTAATTAGGAAGAATTTCTATGTGAACTCAACAAGGAAATCTGCCTGCCTATCTGTGACATTTCATGTGTCACATTTGCACTGCACACAAAAATGCTATGTACGAAACCCGTTCATATGTTCAGGTACAAGCGCTTATATTGCTACCTGGAAAAATGTCCTCCAAGCAATGCATTTGTGTACAGTGGTGACCGTGACCCGGAAGGGGCTCTGCATATAGCGCTTCACGGTAATATGCAGAGCAAGTTATTATTTTCCATGGGGATACGGAAGGTCCTATAGAGGTGTTTAATGGAAGGCCATAGGATGACCGACCATCCTACTTTCGGATCAGGCTGTTGATATGGTGCCTAAAGAAATGTCTTACCAGCAATGCACCTGTGTACAGTGGTAAAGCTAAATCTTAAAGAGGATGACTGTATAGCAGAGTGGCTCATCCATTTATCTGAGAAGTCCCAGTTGTGAGTTTCTGCAATTTTTAAAATCCTGGCCACCTCAGTTACCTTTTATTTCATCACATGCTTCTGCATAAACTTTCACCTCATCTCCCATCATTTCCTTTCATTGCACTGCTACCATCTTCTAAATATTCCTCATTCCACCAAGCCATAACTCTGTCAAAAATGGTTACACATCACAACCGCAAACTAAATCTCTTTTCTGTGATATAGAATCACAATCTAGACCAAGTTATTACTTTTGTCAACTGGAGTCAGTGTAATGTGTTTTTCCGTCACGAGTTCCTGCTTATGGACCATTTTAACCTTCACTGTGCATAATGCCTTGAAAGTTACATGACTATTTTTTTCTATTCACTGCAAATGCACTCAGGAAAGAAATGTTATGGTACCCTCTTTCATGCTTTAATAATTCTTTTGAGTTATTGGTCCTGGAAATTTACAATTCAGGTAACCTGTTCGAGCTACTTTTAGTTGCGTAACTGATAGGAATCGTTCTGAAAAACCAAATTGACAAATAAACCCCTTCAACTGTCGCACACTTGCCTGGGCAAGAACACCGGGGAAAAGGGTACCGCCTTTGTTTCCCAAGGAGAGCCTGGCTTCAACCATTTCCAGCCGTTCCAGCAATGAGAATTTGAGAGTGCCCTCTGCAAGGGAAATGGAAAGACAGAGAAGGAATTACGACTGCAGGGCTCCTGCAGCACTCCCATGCCGTGGGATTCTTATACCTGTGCCACGCGTACACGAAAAATGACATTAAGTACTTAAAGGGACCCAGAAAAGCTTTGTGAAGGTGGCAATCAAATGCATTCAGGTGGTAGAACACATAACGGTTGATATTTGAGCCAAGTGTGGGCCCCATACGTTGTACGGATAATTTGCAAACGATTTTTGAAGATCGCCTTTCTCAGCCGATGAGCGCGCCGCCGCAGCGAGCCAACTGCGGCTGATGCAACGCCGACCGCGGCTGACGCAACAGCGATCGCAGCTGACACAACAGTGAGGCGCCCCCCTGATTCGGCCGATCGTCGGTCGTTGGCAACGTCACTGCCATTGGCTTCCGGTTGCTCTTCCTTTTTCCTGCGCGATCCCGAGGCAAAGGCGGGTCTGCAGCGATTGACGCGTGCCTAGGCGCAGGAATGTAGCTAGCGGAGAACGGAAGTCGAGCGTCGCGATGTCACATGGCTATTCCCAGTGTTTCCAACTGCTTTGATAGAAGCAGAGAGGGAGGAGGAATCGATCGGCAAGGGGGGAGAGGTGCACTTAATTGCTTCTGGCGCAGCTAATACTGAATGTAGATCAATAATTCCAATGGCATTGCATCGCTATATTGGTATTACGTGACAATAAAGGCCTTTTGTAACTTTTACAAAAGGCTTTTCTGGGTCCCTAGTACTTAATGCCTAAAGTTTTAATGCCATTAATTCGCTGCTGCATGCAAAAATCTAATGCCATTCATTCTAATGTCATTTTTGGTTTAAGGAGTTCTGCACAACTCATGCGCCTTTACGAACGCCTTAGATCTGCCTACTCCTGAACGCGATGAGCACCAAATGAAGCCAACGCAACTCTCAACACCAGAGTGTTAACGCGGAACTGTAGCTGAACTTCGAAATAAGACGATTTTTTGTGCACTCTTGGTGGCGAAGTTCTGAAGAAGACGAAGTTCACTAAAACAGCGGTAAAAAGGCAAAACATCGTGTTACTTGTCGTTTTGAATTTTTCGGGTTTGGCTACCACTGGCAGGCGACGGCAGCTGCTGAAGCCACTTTTAGAAATGGCTCACACAATTTTTGATAAAAACATTATTTTCTTTCACAAAAAAAAAACATTTTTAACTCTTGTAAGGTGTTTTCTATGTTAAAAACTTTGAAAATATGAGTGCATTTCTCTTTTTGGTCATTATCACCATCATGCCTAACACATTTAATGCTTTTGCGTTTTGTGTGTAGCACGGCGCGCCCAAATAATGTCATTCGGTATCTTAAGGCCTTAACACCTAATGTCATTTTTTGTGTGCGTGTGGCACGGTATTAAACTAACCATTTTCATGACTTAAGTCATAAGAACAAAACATAAGAACAAAAAGAAAAGTCTTACAGCTTGGTAGTATAACTCACTTGCACAGAAAGAACGTAGGAGATATATAAGTACCCGGTAATGATTGGCACTTGTTTTCTGTCATGTTTTTAACAGTAACTCATGAGTGTCAGCTAGAATGTGCCCCTCCCCCTCTCCATCACTCACCGTCCACCCCAAACCAGTCCTTGGCCTTCTGAGTGGTGACGAGCGGCTGCTCCCGGTACTCAAAGATGACTGAATTGGATATGACAAAGCCCTCACAGGCCACCTGGAGTGTCACCAGACCAGCTTCGTGAGCTGGAAAAGAGAAAGACAGAGAAGGAGAGATGGAGGAATGGATGGATTTCAGATCTACAGACCTTATTTGGCAAGATGGAAGCGTGTCTAGTACTACTTAAACTAGAATTCGAACACTGCTCAACATAAAATACTGCTGTGAAAGGGAAACTAACTTTATTCTGTCATGCTGTAAAAAGCCTATAAAAACACAAGCAGTATAACAGAAATCTAAAAATCTGTCTAAAAACAGGAAAAAACTTGACTAGAAATTAATTTCTATAAAAAAGAACAAGCAAGTTCAGGGCAGTTCTACAGGTTTTCGTCTAAGCACGGCTTTGCCATTTATGCATTTTGCCACACGAAAATGCAAATATGTGCAAGTTCAGCATTAGTGGTGACCCAAGCAAATAAAAATTATAGTTACAGTAAGAATTGAACAATTGAAAGACGAGAGTTTTTGCCAAATACCAGAACTAGACAGCATCGAGTTCCTTGGCGTTTGGGGATTTAAAATTAGCAAATGATTGAAGTTTTAATTCCTGCCATGCCTAATATGCAGAGGAACCCCAATAATACGACTTTCAAGGGACCAACCGAAAGTGTCGTATGACCGCAATGTCGTATGATCAGGGTACAGGTAAATGCTGCCCTAGTAGACGGTCTCACGTGACACGTCGGCTAAGGACTTGTTTAAATTACCACATTTAGCACATTTTCACGTAATTTGCGAACGCCTAACCAAAATCACAAATTTATAAAAAAATGCCTATTTTGTGCCCCCCCCCCCCCCCCCGCCCCCCTGCAGCATCTGCGCTAGCCCGCGAGCCCTGTGCCTCGCGCGCGTGAGATTGGCTGCAAAGGTTGACGTGGCCGCGCAAATTGAAAGGGGAGAGGGCGAGAGATAAACTGCCAAGGCTGCAGCCTAGTGGCGATGGAAGGGGAAGCGAAACGAATGATCGTATGAGGTGGCAATGGAAGAAAGGGCGGAAGAGAGGAACGAAGCGACAATCGCCGCAGGGTATAGCGTCTGTGTTTTCACGTTTGTTGGCTCGATGGGAGCTTCAAATTGGCAATCCACCGGCTACCTTGACTTTGACTTCTCGCGGTTTGGGCATTGGTGCTCTGCTGCTGCATAAGGCCATCAAAGGTTAAGCTCCCGCATGCCAGTACCTGCCTACTTGCTTGAGTCTCTTCAGCAAGTGGTCGGTCCTGCCACAGACTATTTACCTTTGAACATCAAGCTGCGTCAAATGGGGTTTACGAAATAGAAGTCGGGATGACGTGCCATAAGAGGTGGGAAAAACGCGTTTATTGCCGTCAGCGCCTGTGGTATGAGGCGGACCTGCGTGCACCCAAGTGTCGTATAATCGGGGTTTTTAATGCATTGTTTCTACGGGGAGCTTGCCGGGGCCTCAATGATCCATCATAAGAAGTGGGTCATTGCAAAACCGGGTGACGTATAATCAGGGTTCCGCTGTAATGGCTCCAGTGAAAAATGCAGAGAAGCTGGCCACGCATATTTGCACATTAAAAACCTACTAATGTCCGGTCACTTGCAGTATATATTCACATGTGCAACTTTGCATTAACTCAGCAGCAATGACAATGATGAACAATACTGATTAGCTTTGTGAGTGCATTGCTACTAAGCGCTTACTTGGGAGTGCTAAGTTAGTGGCTCACCTGGGCAGAAGCATCGAAGCACACCGCTCTGAACGAGAGTTGTCGGTACACTGACTCCATCGAAAAGAATCATGTATGGTGATGACGATGAGTACCAGGGCCCTGTGATCAGGACTTTTACACCACCCTGTTGACAGGAAAAACATAGACACCTAGTAGCTACATACGTTTGAAACCAAATCAAGCTAGACATGTGGGAACAGTGATTTTTTTGTTTTGTTTTCAAGCAAATAATTATTTTGTTTAGGTTGGTTTGGATCAAAGCAAATACTTTGCAATCACCAGCAGCAAAAAGAGAGATTCGCAATTTCTCAGATCTGTGTCAGCAACTGGTACATTAAAAGAAAATAGACTAAGCTAAGAGCTCTGTAAAAATTGTTCTGTCACGTAAAACACACAGGGCAACAAGCATAGACCAATACTTTTTGGTTTTAGCTTAGCTGGTTGTTTCTTGAGGCAACTACCATCTCTGAATGACAAGGACTGTGTTTTTAGTCGAGATGTAGTACTCTTAAGCTCAGTTATCACTGTTGCTATTTCTGCCTATCACTGTTTTCATTGGCATTTTATACAAGTAGTATTTTCTATTACCATTTTCATTACTACTGTTATTACTACAGTTAATCAATGCCACAAGTGTCAGTATTGTAAACTTTCATCGACTTTCTAGGAAACTTTGTAGGAAAGAAGCTAGCTAGGCACATGCCACATGGATGCAAAACACAAAAACTTGGGCCAGATTTTTAAAACCTCAAAGGAGCTCCCTTGAATCAACTGCTGAGTGACATTGCGGTAACACTTCTCTTTGGAGCATTTTATGCATAAGCTTCTGTTGTATATTAATGATGCATCAATTTTATATTTTTAACACATGCAAATGTCCATACACATGCACAATGTGTAATAATTTCAGGATGAGATCCGCTAAGGCCACAAGCGTGCCTAATACATCCAACATAACACAAAACACAATACATCCAACATAAATGTTCGAACATTTGAGAACAGGTTCCATAAAGAAATTTCAGGCCTAAATTTGATAACAGGTCTCACTAAGGGCGTGTAACACCAAAGAGAATTTAACGCCTAACGTGTTGAGACTGCTCCATAATAACTGTCAGCAACCTTCACCACACCATTAGCACCTGTGTATCAAAAAGGCAGCTTTCTCATGGCATCACAGAAGTATGAGCTTTGGCAAGTTTACCGTTCTTCTAGATGTCCTAAATAACAAAAAGAAGGGACTATTAAACTAAAGTGCCAAGGAAAGTTGCACATCATCTGACCAAAATAATTTTGGCATGCTTGAACGTGGTCAAACCGAGTTTCTGAAGCGATAGCTTGTTTTTTTGCGCCGAGAGCGCAGTAAACGCGCATACGGTTGTGCCGCATGACATGCCACTCGGTTCAGTCGCCGCTGTTGGCGTGCATGCGCAGTGAACTTGAATGTAGCCAGCATCTCCTTGTATCCTTTTCTGATGGCATGTGCCCTTACTGTTTCCCTATATACCTCTCTCTACACCCGTCCCCTTGGAATGAACGAGGGAGGTGCTTTCACTGCAACCACGCGAGGCGCTGGCTTGACCTTCGCTGACCTTGAAGGTCAGATTGACGCTACCAGGTGTTTTCTGGGTTTGTAGCTGAGTAGCAGAGCTTTCGCTCCAAAAAGGTGGGCCTGGGAAGCAGTGCATAGGCTTTCTTATCTGGAAGGTTTTGACCGGGCCTGCACGTGGGAAACCACATTACGTGCACTACAGTACACTATACGTGTGCTGTTGGCATCGAGGCTGAGAGATAGGCAGCTCCACAGGCCGCTTCCTTTAATCATCTTCCAGCCGCGAGAGAAGCAACCGAGGATCGCCCTCCTCCCCAGTCAGCGTAGACACACTGCAGAGAAGCCTGTCATTGCTACTGAAGGCAGCCACCGCCTGGAATAGAAAAACAATGCACTACCTGTTCGCGGAGTATACAGAGAAGATGCTTTCTGTTTTTCCTTTCATTCCTGGCTGTGGTATTTACCATATTTCCATGGAAAATTGGCTCCCACAACATGGTGAGCTGTTCTGCAATAACACAGGGTTTACTCCATTTGTAATTTTAAACTGCCCGGAACTTCTCCGGAACAGTGCGTATTTTTTTGCCTTTCGAATTTTTATTGCAACAGCAGTTCTAGACAGCCAACGAAGACCCAGTCAACTATTACGAATTGGCGATTCAAAGAGAGCTTACAGTATCAATAATGCAGACCACATTTTAAGGCTGCTTGCATTCTGTTCGCTGAGACTGAACAAACTATTTACCGCGTTTTATCGAGGAGCTTCCGAAATTGTGCTGAACATAATAAAGAAGGCGTCCGAACGCTTCCCCGCCAATTGCCACTATCCGTCTCGTTTTTGGCGGTGCCTAATTCCGAGAGTATCAATAGCTGGCTGCCCCCTTGCAAGGGTGCTTCACTGCATTACACTACGTATGCGGGGAAGCTAAATGAGCGAGAGAGGACGCAGACGGTAACAGCCACTTCCAAGCAGCAAATTTTGCGTGGAAAAAGTAGGACTAAGGAGAGAAAAACTAATCGGCGAGAGTTCACGTAACCTCATCCAGTCGCCACACGCAGCCTTGTTTGCTCTTTTTTTGTACGTACTTTTTTTAAAGCAGTAATGTAACAAGTGACTGTTGCACTCCCGGCATGCGCTGGTCGCTCACCTCGGTGTAGGACCAGTCGGGCGAGTAGTCCGTGATGTTGGCGGTTCCCTCGCGGTACGTCATGCCCGAGTGGGACGACTGCGTGCTGGGCGTCTTGTGCGCCAGCGAGAGGGACGCACCGCCGCCGGTACCCAGACCCGCAGAGGAAGAGAGGGCGCCACCTCCTCCGCCACCGGTCGACGAGGTGGTCGTCGCGGTCGCTGCCAGGTCCGAGTTGAAGTCGTCCCAGTTGGGGAGGTCAGTCAGCATGTCGAAGGTATCCAGGTTGAACACCTGAGGTCGCGAGCGGGGGGTGCATTGCTGAATGGCACACCAGGGGTGGTGGGTGATTAGGTGACCGTTATGGCACAAGAGCCGCGACGGCTACAGCGCTCGAATATCAGGTTTTAATAAGATGCAGGCCGGTACGAGCTGAGTACAGACGTTAAGACGACAAATTTAAAGCATAAAATTGGGTTGCCTGGCACTATTAAGTGACTGGAAGCGAGCGTACCTCTTCGTCGGGCGTGGAGATGTCGTTGTCGATGAAGTCCATCGGATTGAGGTCGACAGTGTCCGCGTCGGCGGGGCCATTCTCGCTCTTGACGAGCACCCCGCCACCCGACGACGAGTCCGACGAGGGCCGCCTACGTGAAGAGGCGGCCAGGTTGGCCGTCAACGTCTTCTGGATGCCGTCATGGCTCAGGTCGAGGGAGTCGTCGAACAGCCCGCGGCCCTCGGTTCCCGACGCCGCGGGCTCCTTCGAGTCCTCGCCCATGAGGCTGCTGCTGCACAGCTCGGGGTCCCCCCGGTCGCCCCCGAACTCCATGTCCTCGCCGCACAGGGCGCGGCCCGAGTCCTCCATCTTGACCTCGGTGCGCGTCGTGGTGATCGCAGCCGTAGCTTCGGAGCTGCCGCTGCTCGAAGAAGAGACCGAGCACGGAGTCGACGAGGCCGCCGCTCCGGAAGACGCCCCGCCGGACGACGACGGCGCCTCAACAGCCGCTGCCGGCTGTTCCTTGCCGATGCCGTTGGCCGCCGCCCCCGCCGAGCCGCCGCCCTCGGTCGAGGAGGCCTGGGGCGGCGGCAGCGTGCGGCGGCTGCGGCTGCCGCCGCGGTGCCTCCGGCGCCGCAGAGGAGCGTGACGGGCGTGACGGAGGCGGACGTGAGGCCCGTAGCGGCGGCCGCGCTGTTGAGGATGAGCAAGCCGCCGCCTCCCTGCAGCTGCGACAGGTTGAGGATGAACGAGGTGGTGGTGGACGGCGGCGGCCGTGGGCGCAGGCCACCGGACTCCCGCAACGGGTGCCGCAAGGATGACGCTTGCCGCCGCTCGCGGCGCCGCCCGAGGCTGCCGCAGGCGGCGGCACGGCCCTCCTTGCGGCCCAGGGCCACGAGAGAGCCGCCGGCGGCCGCCACCACCGAAGACGACTGCGGCACGGGCGTCGACGACGTGGCGGCCGCGCAGCGCGTCTTGGGCGAGATGATGCGGTGAAGGCTGTGGCCGCACTTTTGGACGCGCTGCTGCCGCCATCGGCCGCGTTCGCCGTCGTGGCGGCTGCCGGCGACGGCGTCGACGAAGAGGCAGCCGACGAGGCCTGCTGCGCGGCAGCCGAGGGAGGCGCCGCCGGCGGCGGCGTGGGCGTCGAGGCGGGCGACAGCGACGTCTTGGTCGTCGAGTCGCAGGGGCACTCGTGGGTGCGCGCCCCGCTCCCGCCTCCGCCGGCGTTGCCGCCACCGCCGCCCTTGGCCCGCTGCTTCTCCATGAGCTGCTGCACGATGGCCTCCACCGTCTCGGCCGTCTGCACCGCCCAACACCACGGCTCTCAATTGGGGGCCCGGAAGAAGGCGCGCCAAAGGCACAAAGAGACGACGACACGATGGCGGCAAACGCGCGCTCATTCCGCGAAGTCACTGCGCAACAGAGTTTCTCGACAAGCGAACGACGGTGTAGCCAAAACAAGTACGGAAGCAACTTGGTTCGCAAGCCACACTGCTGTATCTCCGATTCCTTTTGACATGCCTTCGGTGCACTAATCCGGCGCACAGCCCTAATGGGCCGGCTTGGCAGAGAGTGACAAGACCGCAATTTATAGCACAGTTCTAATGCAACTCTTCTCGCTCCATCATTCTGGCCATCGCCTGATTTGGAGTGGCAGCTCTTGCGCATCACGAAGGCCGGTCGTCACCCGCATCAATGGAGGATAGCGGCCCCCCCTGAATTCGAACACACAGCACGGATCACCATTGCCACGCTGCCTGCGAACAAGGGCCCCGACACGCACGCTGAACAGCGCCGCCTCAGAGCCAACGCTGTCTTCAGAACTGTGCCGACCTCGGGCTCCACGCAGCACATCCGCTACGTTTACGTTTACGCGCATCTTGGGGAACACAAGAGGGGAGCCATGGCACTTTTTAGACTTCTAAACTATGAGCTCGTCTCTCTTGAACCAGACGTACGCGCTATCGGCGACCTGGAAACGCGTCGGGCTGCCGAATCCATGAACGCGGCAATGAACAATGATTACTGAACGAATAAGAAAGCGAACGTTTTATTTCACAGGAACCAAGACGTATATATATTTTAAGGTTTCCCGACACTGACGGTAGTACGATGGCGCAACAAAACAAAGCGATCAGATTAGCTTATGTACTCACCGACACCTCTAGCTCATTGTTGAGGTCCGGCTCGTTTTCGCTGTAAACTGCGGATAAAAAAGAAAAACAATAATTTGATCAAAACTCGAATGGCCAGGCAGTTAGCAATAAATGTGCACGCAGATAATGCCCATCTTCCGCACGAACAAGCTGAAGCTTCGCCGCGCACACATACGGAATTGAACTGACTGAGGCTGACTATGCAATCGGGTACCTCAACATTCGACAAAGGTGCGCCTGTTTAATTAGTGACACATTAAAAAGTTAAACAAGAGCTTGAGCTCGTTACAGCTGTTCCCACCAGAGGGAGCTTAAGAAGCCTCCAAAAACGGGAATCCCGTCATAGTGACCTGACTGTTACGGAACTAGTGGAGGCATTCCATACGACTCTAGAGGGTAACATCTGCGTCAGCAAAACCTCTGTGACTCCGCATGGAAATGAGTGTGCGGTAATCGCTTTCATGTTCGTGTAATCTTTGGTTTGCGGTTCTTGTACAAATTTCGTGGGTGTTCACAAAGTCTTGCAGTTGAGAATAAGCACTTGTTTGCGTCCCATTCCTTCCGCCTTTGTTACCGTGCACGTTTCGTTTTCCGCTACATGTACCAACTAGCCCAACTATCGGCGTTGCTTCGAAACCTGCGCGGTAAGAGAGGGGCTGCCCTCTCTTTAATGCGGAAGGCTTTGTGCACAGACTATACGCACGAACTACATCTACAGTTTGTACAGCTTTTCTTCGAACCATCGGTGGCAGTAAGCTCTATCTGGACGGGCGGAAGTCCCCAAAACAGCGCAAAGAACTCCTTTGCACGTATGACCACGGCATAATACTGCTGTTCTTTTTCGACCTGACACTATTACCTTGCCTAAAATACTGTGAAATGCCGCGAAAGTTTGCTTATTTAGCTGTTTTGTGCCAGACTGTACTATGTCTTGTATAAGACACGATCCGTTGCGCTGTGGGCGTCTTCTACGCGCACTTATTTTTTTTCTCCATCAATAGGAGTTCCGCTCGATGCATCCAGGTCTAAGCCGCCATGCAGAAAATTTGGATTTTTTCTTACGTCACTCACTAAAGAATACTAGTATAAAGATTGCAAAACTTTCCGACTTACCGGCCATTTCTGACTGAACTCAAAGTTTCCAAACAGACGTCTGGTTTCATTTGAATTCCTGTTGCCATTTCACGTAATTGAATTCAAAGCTGACAACACCAAATGACATTTCGCGCCATTTCTTTGACATGTAAATAAACTAGGTTTACTCTCAGTTCTCAGGAGAATTCGTCGAAGTAAGGTTTTACCTAGATCGCCGCTGCGATGGCGGTTTTGCTCCGGTACAATTAACGCGTACGAGTTAAGGCGCGAAGCTAGGTACAATATTCATTTGAACATAGTCGACTCTTCGACAATCTAGTCGACTCTTTGACAATCAAGCAATCGTGACCTGCAATTTAAATAAAACTTTGTGGTCGATCCAGCCAGTCTATCCTGCCCACAATAGCCGTCAACTACTTACCTTTTTTACTCTCTGTGTTGTAGAAACGTTAGGCCAGCCTACATTTACCAGCAGACTTAGATTCTAATAAATACGGCAGCTAGTATGTGAGCACATTACACTTCTTGTTAACGTCGCATTATAAATATCCATAACGGGGCGTCACCTTGCAAGGGTGCTTCACTGCACACATGCCTTTATTCAGGAGAAGCTAGCACAACGAGGGAGGACGGAAATTCTGGCTACCTGCGCTAGCTGTTAGCTACCTGCGCTAACTAGAAGTGCGCGACTTATTGAATAAGTCGAAGACGCACTTATTTAACTTCTATTATACGCGCATAATATATATTTAGACGAATCCGCCTTGTTTCCCCTGTAAATGATTGTTTGCGCTGCTCAGCACGACATCTGAGGATCCATTTCCTCGAGAGGGCAAAAAACAAAAACGGGCGTGCTTACGTGGCTTACGCGCGCAAGTTGAATAAACCCCAGAACTTAATTGAGTTGAATTCGCTTGAACACGGCACTATGCGTTCGGAATAACGGCACTCGCGCTGCTGCTGCGCCCCCTCTCGGAGCAGGTGCTTACACATGGGCTTGAGCTGCGAGACGAGTTCGTCCTTGGTCCACTCCTTCTTGTCCGCGCAGTAGCTCAGCGTGGGCGCGATCACCATCTTGTTGTCGTCGCTGTACGGCACGTTCAGGTAGTGCACAAGCACTATGTCCGGGTTCTGCGCGCCACACACGGAGCACGGTTAAGGGAAATCGGGCTGGGTACACGCACTTTAAAGGGGCGGATTGAATGATGAGGAGGAGGAAGGAGGAGGAAGGAGCCAAGAATAAGAAGATGGTGATGCTGCATGGGGAGAAGAGAAGTAAGGACGAAAACGACAAGAAGGAGAAGGAGGAGGAGGAGTGGAGGAGAAAGAATAAGGAAGATGTGTGCTGTGATTGGGGAGAAGAGAATGTTAGGACAGAACGACAAGAAGGAGAAGGAGGAGGAGGAGGAAAGCGAAAGGAAAAGCCGGGAAATTGACCAGGTGCACAGCCAGGTTTGCTACGCTGCACTGGGGGTGTACGACTCGGAGGGCAGGCGACGAGGGGGACATGTGAGCCGAAACGGCCCGTCCTCACGGCCCTCTTGTCAGGCACTAAAGTCATTCGTGTAAACATGTACCATTCAGAAAACGGAGATGAACTTTGCTCGCTTATTGTGAACGTGATGGTGGGGACCAATGTCCTACGATTGCGACCAATATCGCAATAGCGCGGTGGGCACGTGAGTGCCCTAGTGAGCACAATAAAAATACACATAGAAAATACGGGTACCCGCAGTAAAACTATCCCCAGGTCAAACGCCAGCTGCATTTTGCTTTCTTTGTGTACTTTTGAGGGCGTAGCAAGACAGATGCCAGGCTCGGCGAATATCGCCAAAACCGTTCGAATCTAGATTAAGTAGACAGTAAGCCGCATTCTCTTGGTTCGTTCCAATTCCGAGTTATCTGTTTTCTGCCAGCTGAAGCAAGAAGCCGACGCACGAAGCCCACAGAAACAAGCGCAGCTGTGGCTTCCCACGGAAAGCACGTAGAGAGCGCGCAAGGGCAACGCGTCTAGAGTTATCGTCTTTAAAGTCCAGAAAAGTTAAACAAAACAAAAACATCCTTCTTTGAAACTAAACAGGCATCGGGTATTTTTTGTACTATATTTATCGTTTGCTTTATTTTATACTGAGTCGCATTCGACGAATACGTATACCGTATCTATCAGCGACGAGTGATAAAATTTCTAAAACGAAAAGGACGAGTACAAATTGCACTTTGTTCGGCTACCACCAGCGTAGAACTTTAAGCATGCCACATCCACCCTTGTTTCCGATCACCTAGTGTTCGCTGAAACGGGAATATAGCCGAAAATATGGGGGATAATTGCTCCCGCTGATTTTATTCTCGTATCCATATAGCTACGCTAATACATCATTTTTACTATTCTGAGAAATCATAAGATAAGATACAATTTCCTGAGAGCTGCTCAGTTGCCTTTCGTGACGTGGATTTGTATAGTTTTTAAATAAAAAATATAAATCTGGCTCTGCAGCGCAGAATTTATAATATAAAATAAACGACTAAATGCGGAGGTGGTATTTGTTTCTAACTTAGTGTCTTAAAACCTAACCTAAGTGGCCACAAAAAACAAAAAAACCCATCGATGCTTGAAAGAGAACGCTGCCGAAGCTTCCATTAGCAGGTTCGTGTCGGGTTCCTACCACCCCTAATGGCAGCTCAATGTTTTCGTTTTTCCGGAAACCCCTTGAGGTGTACAGTTTCCGATTTCAGAGACAAGAGAGAGATGCTGTGTGGGAGAGCAAACGACAATCCGCGTATCGGCATACGCTAGCGGCATTCATTTGTTCAAAACGAATCCGGAGCAACAGAGACCGAAGGCAATAACGATAGGGGCTGGAACCCGGCAAGGCCGCTGGCGGTTCCAAACGAGCGCGGCCGCCCCGAGTTCGAAGAATATTCATCAAGCCGGACGTTCGCTCCGCCGCACACGGGGCCATTCCCGTTTCATCCATCTTCATTAGTTCCGATGTCCAACAACAACGAATCGGGTTCCGTCCGCCGGCTCCCTGAATGCCGAGGAACGTATAGGAACGCCAGCGGCGGCGGCAGCTCCGGTCGTTAGCTGCCGCAGCGGCGTCGCACGTGCTGCGCAGACCGCATTACTAAGTTCGCGCACAAGTTTACCGCCAGCCTCTGGATCATCAGTTTCAAGGGTGGCTCTTTACCGCGCCACTGGCGGGAAGAAATTGCTGCAGGCCCGCAATAATGAAGACTGATAGATCCACGGCCGAGATTTAGAATCACTTCTTTTTCCTCTTATCAACGCTGAGGTGCCGGAACACGTTATCATCGACCGCGAACGCGGGTACACGCCGAAAATAGCTACAGTTCTGGTTGACAGTCACTGCTCCTGCCAAGGCCTCTGGATGAATGCGCGTGGCGCTGCCCGCCAAGTCGCGCACCCGGGCAATAGCTGTTATAAATGGAATTGGCAGTTGTTGCAGCAACAACGCTACTTCTTTCGGGAAGCTCGGTAAACGCAGGCTGAGGCGGTGATAAGTCGATAAGAATGCCAGCGGGAAAAAAATCCGCACTTGCTCTACTGGAGAATCGCAACCACTCGTTCTCTCCAGAAATGTCACACGTATCATCGAAGGAATGCTGGGAATGTCGATGATTTTGCAGGCTGGCGCTCGTGAAAAGTTTGTTGGGCATAGACTGTACCCTTTCGCTCGGCATAGTTTTCTTCGGGTCATTAAAGAAGCATGAAGTATCTGTACCAGCTGTTTTATTGTTTGTAAAGGTTGCACGTAACCACGTTTATAGCACGAATGCTGGAATGCAAAAAGGGCTACGCGAGCCCTAACGCAATTCTACATAAACAGAGTCCTCAACGGTCGCAGTAAAGAAAAATGTGGTTCACACAGCAACGAACGCAGCGGTACACCTCAACCAAGCTAAAGTAGCTCACCGCAACATTCTTTTACTCAAGTCATACCTGGAAATAAAAAGAATCAAAATTTTACGCATGCGTCGTCCGGAAAGTTGACGAAGCAGTGGCCTCAGTTTTTGAACGTACCTGAAGGAGCCAGTAGCAGCGGCGGTGAAAGGTTGGCAGAATCGCAGAGTGAACATAGCACCCGTAGATGCACTGAAAATAAACGAAGGGAAGGAGTGCGGGCACTTAGCTACCGCACAGTTCGTGCGAGGCACACGTCCTGTTACAATATACACACACACACACACACACACACACATATATATATATATATATATATATATATATATATATATATATATATATATATATATATATATATATATATATATATATAAAGAGAGAGAGAGAGAGAGAGAGAGAGAGAGAGAGAGAGAAGCGCAGGAGATAAAAACTACACAAACAACCACTCAGAGAACGACTGAGTTAGCCGCACAGCTGAAAGAAAAAAATTGAGGCAGTGACGGATTGGTGCTTCGCAGCTTTCTAAAACAAAAGTGGTTCAAGAAAATATGTTCAGTTTCATAGTCTGAGGCCAGTAGGTACCGACAAAACGGTACGCGCTGTCGCTGAACAAAGTAGCCATTCGAAAAACAAGTCATCAGTAGTGACCGAAACTAAATACCAATGTTCGAATTTTACTTGATCCAGTGTGTTTACTTCAAGCATTCGACTAGAAGCAAATCAAAGACGTCCGCTTACTTGAGTCATCAAATAATGTCTTGTCGTGATAAGCTATGCATGGCATCAACCGGCATGGACCATGGAACCTTTCAAAGAGAAGACTGCAAGCCAGTACAATTAAGAAAAATTACCTTTTTACTGGCGCGTGCAGCTAGTTAAGTATTAATTGTGACTTGAGGCCGATTGCGTTTCATTACCGAAGAGCGTTTTTAATGTTTGATATCAATCTGTGTTATTTAGCAGTATTTTGGTTGCTCTCGGAATAACTTTTACACATGCTTTTGGAGAAACTTTGTGGAATTTGCAGGAGAAGCTTTGCCATTTTTGTATTCCCCTCTCGAAACATAGCAGTGGAATTCGATATGTTGAAAGCATAAGTTATATAGTGTGATGCGACATTTGGACCGAATTTAAAATTCACTAAGCGTCCAGCCCTTCATACTTTACGCCTGTTGCCAATATATGTTTATGATTATTGCTGCCTTCGAAAGAGCGACTCGTTTCGTAGTGCCGCATTTAGCGAGGGCCGACTATAACATTTTCTCCGACGCGAGTCAACGATGATCCAAAGTACTAACAGACATTACGACTTCGCGACTTCCCAATCACAAATTCCATTAGCGAGGGAAGTGAATTACTCAACATCAAAGGGCATCGCTCATGAATCGCCCGATTCTACCACGAGTACACCAGCCCAAGCTGCCATGGCGGCCCTCGGCGGCATAAAATTTGAACTTTGAAACACAGTCACGTATTGGTTCTCCCTCTGGGCTATTTACCTCGCTTACGAATGGGAAAATTCCAAAGCCCCATAGATGGGTGTGCGCACTTAGCCGTAGGTTTATTACCCGAAGCCGAGGATATCAAAAACTGTTTATCCATATGCAAATTGCGCACAAGAGAAATAAAAGCACTGGTTTCTCAGAGAGAAGTATCTAGATTATTGCGCTATACGGAGGGCGAACTCAAGCAACGAAAATCGATGAAGGCGTTTTATTAAATTTCCCCGTGATCATTCTAGAATGACGACAAGTTCCGACATAATGAACGAAGAGCTTTAGCCAGAATGCGCGGGATTTCACATTGTGCGAAACCAGCATTCTCGGTTTCAGGCAGCGGTACGCTGCACTAGGCTGAAACGATTTTCCATTTTGTGGAGTGCCTTTGAACAGTGACTCCTTACACAGCTCCTCGCAAGGGTACTTTGCCACATCAAGGGTATCAATGCACAAAAGCCAGCTTTCAGTAGGCGAACTCCCGTATAACGTGGCTCAAGAGAGCGAACAAAAAAATTAAAGCCATTTCACTCAACGTGAAAGCTGTCGGAAGTGCAGAGCAGTGATTCGCCATAATGGGCTGTGGCGCCGTTATCCACTCACTGCTACCACCCATCACGCTCGTCGCCGCCCTGTCTCACTCCTCTCCTGATGAATCTAACGGAGGTTTGTCCAACGCATTTCACATTTGCCGCTCTCGCAGTGCTTGCGCGCCCACTGCCTGAAACAGCGCGAGTGGGAGTTACGTTATTTTGTGTGCTTGCTTTTCATTCCGCACGTGCCGGGGCCTGACTGCACAGTTTGGAACACGCCATTTTTTTCTTGCACTGCCACTTTTTCCCGCTTACTATCGTAGAAACCAACCCAACGAGCGTTCCTAACTAAATGAACTCGGGGGTTGCCGGCTAATTACATGTAAAATGCCTCCCTTCACATTCCCGCTCACCTCTCATGCTGTTCCCCACCCGTCGCGCTCCTCCCATGGTAAACATGCTAGAGGTTTGCCCAAGTCAATTTAAATTTACCGCCTTCCACTGCTCCAGGCCGGGTGCCTCGATGCCAGCGCTGCCGTACGGCGGAGACGCGCGTGAATCAAGGCACCGCACTTCAACGTTTATAGAACCACGTTGCCCTACTCCACGTGCGTTCCAAGCGGAACGTGAAACATCTCTATGCATTTTACCGGGACCCGACTGCGCCTGCGCCCGCGGACACGGCGATGAGGACACCCCCCACCGTAACGAATTCGCCGGCATGGCGAGGGCCGTGGAACTAATCCACCCAGCCAGAACGAATGTTCAAATTCCCAGTCGGGTCCCGGTAAACACAGCACGAACGGAAAGACGCAAAAGACGGAGTGCTGAACTCTCTAATGTCGATGTGGACGTGTTGAAACCATTCCAACGGCAGAGGCAATGCTCCGGGAGGCGTAGTGACCTGCCGGTTGATTTTGACGCATTAGCATTGGATGCAAGTGCGTGCCCAGGTGCGGCAGTCACGCTACATTCGGGGCCGAACGTAGCGGTCAATCAAGTAGAAGCCTAAATGGCCGAGGTAGTGTAACTGATTGAAAAGGCTGCGGCGATGCAGTGGCACGTAAGGTCTTACTCGTCCGGTGGATATGTCGCAGTGGAGACTTTCTGTCGACTAAGGGACAGCACTTAATTGAAGCTGAAGAGAACAGCCATTCTCAAGGAGCTGCTGGAGTTCGGCGTCCGTTTTCTGAGCGGCAGCGAGGGCGTCAGTCGTTACGGGCAGAAACTCGACAGCGGATACACGGGAGAGCGCACGTGGGCGACCACATTATCCTCCCGCTGATTTGCCCGATGTCTGTGGTAAACTGGGCGATAAAGGACAGTTGGTTCTACTAGAACGGTGGAAGTTTATCGCGGCGTTGCGAGAAGGTGTAGGTGATAGGTTTGTGGTCGGGTATAGATGGTGCAGCGCTGTGTTTTAACGATGTGGCGAAAGTGCTGAACCCCCTCGTAGATGGCAAGAAGCTCCCTGAAGTAAACTGGGCAGGTCGCCTCCGAAAGAACCGAGGTTGTATCGGCGGAGCTACCAGAAGAGGGCGTTTTTGGGCTGAAGAGTTCGTTTGAAAAGAACGCCAACGGGAACCAGTATTTGTCCACGCGCTGCATGAGGGAGGCTCCAAACGGCGGTGCTAGAGGCATCAATGAACAGCCATAAGGGAGCACCTGGCTCGGGATGAGAGAGCAAGGTGGCGTTGCAGAGGGCAGCTTTGCAGTCTTCGAACGCTTGCATTACAGCTGGTGTCCAGGTGCCAGATTGGTTGCCTCGTAGGCCAGCCAACGCGCCGTGGAGACGTAGCCTGATATGTGGCCGCTTTAGGCATGCAGCGCCTGTAGAAGTTGAGCATGCCAAGAAAACGGCGGAGGTCACTTGCGGTGGTAGGCCGGGGATAGTTTTGCAGGGCCAGGATGCGGCCAGGCAGGGGTGTGGTCCCTTCTGAAGAGATTTGATGGCTGGGGAATGTGACGACGGGAGCGCCGAGCGTGCTCTTCGGGACGTTGATGACCAAGCCATGGTCGTCGAGGTCGCTGGAAAAGTTGGCGAAGGTGCTGGCGGTGGCCCTCCTCGTTGCGAGAGAGGTCCAGAATGTCGTCTAGACAGACGAAGCAGAAATCTAGGCCGCACACAGCGCCGTCGATGAAGCGTTGGAAGGTTCGTCCCGCGCTTCGGAGGCCAAAACTCATGAAGCAAAATTTGAACAAGCCGAAGAAAGGCTTGACGATTGCAGTCTTCGGGACGTCATCAGGGTTGACAGGAGTGTGCGTGCAGGTCTTTACAAGATCAACACCTGAGAGATGCTGCTGCCGTGTAAGCGGTGGGCAAAGTCCTGTATGTGACGGACGGGGCACCTGTCAAGGATGGTGCGGGCGTTGATGGCGCTGTAATCTCCTCAAGGTCGCCAGCCATTGGTCTTCTTTGGCACCAGCTCTCCGAGTGGCGGGCGGTTGCTTCGGGGAGCATGGCTTCAAACTCTGCTTGGGCAATTCGCAAGCGGTCCGGAGCTCGGCGACGGGAGCAGTAGGAGACCGGGGTGCCGGGAGCGGTACGGATGTAGTGGACGGTTGTGTGGCGCACGTCTCGGGGAAGCCTGCCAGGTTGCGTCAAGTCGGGAAATTGTGCGAGAAGGGCATGGTACGGTGATTGATTTTCAAAGGCACGCAGTTGAAGTTGTTGCACTTGTTGGCGTAGAGCGGCGCGGGCTTCTAGATCAGGCATGGCGGTGCGGTATGTTCAGTTTCCGGGTCACCAGACATGGGAAAAGCACGCTTGTAATATTTCCAACCGAAACACATTACATCAACTGAGAGTTTTTCGGGGTACGCACACGATCGTTTCTGTACTAAAGGCGCGCTTAGCGCACCGGTATGTACTCAAGGTCACCTTCTCACGCCCCGCCGATTGCGAGGCTGCAGTTGCCGGAGCCAGCGCCTGTATCGAGTTCTTGTTTTCTCAGGCACTCCTCTTGAGAAGCGCCGACGCGGCGCCGTATTGTTTCGTTTCGCCACACCTCCAACACGCATGCCCTGAACAACTACAGCTACACCGCAATCACGCTTACAACGCATCGCAGTATGCAACTCGGATATGCAAGGCAGTAATGCATTGCGGAGCGGCTTTTAAAATATGGTGGCATTCAACAATTTCTCTCGTTTGCTGGTCCTTATGTGGAAATAAAGATGACTGGGCGCTGGAACAAATGGAGGCACCCAGGGAGACATGCGCGGCAATGGGCGGGATCGCATTTCTCTTTTGAGTAATCGTGTTCCGTTAGCCTGGTGTTTACACAACGCTCTATATGCCCTATGTCCCGCTTTCACGTGGCGAAGTATGCATAGGTCGCACGGGGCGTTGTGTAAACACCAGGCTAACGGAACACGATTGCTCAAAAGAGAAATGCGACCTTAGCCATCTATCCTCTTATTGCCGCGCATGTCTCCCTGTGTCTCCATTTCTTCCAGCGCAGTCATTTTATCTCCACATAAAGACCAGCAAACAAGGAGAAAACTGTCGAAGCCCGCCATATTTTAAAAGCTGCTCCGGAATGCATCAGGCAGCCGTCTACTGCCTTGCATATCAGAGAAGTTGCATACTTAGAAGCGCCGTAAGCGTCATGGCGGTGGTTGTTCACGGCATACGTGTTGGAAGCTTGTCCGAGGTGCTATCTGCGATGCGGACATGTTATGCTGTCTTTTCATGCCCTGCCTTCAGTGTTTCAAAGATTGTTACATTTGCTTTCCGTATGTGCGGCCGAGTGCGCTAAAAATTGTGAAGTATTTAGGGCGTGCCGATTGGCTGCTTAGGTATTTATACTCACGATATGTTCAATGAGAAACCAGTTGCGAGTCAGCGCTTCTTGTGTCTTCTTGCGTTCCCGTTCTGTTTAGTTTGCGCGCTGTTGTTTTAATGATGCATTTCCGCACAACACATGATGATGTCAGCCTGTTAACTTCACAGTTCAGCAGCGCTGTCGACTGGTGCTTGTACATGCGTCGATATGATTTCGCATAGAAAGGGCTACAGAAGGTATCTTGTGCGAAAATAATTTTGCACCAAGTCGGTGGTCGGGTGACAGAACTCAAAAGTACAGCCGCACGCAGATCAACGGGCAGACAAATACGAATATGGCGTCTCCTTCAAAAGGGACCCTGAAACACTTCCGATAAGCGCTTTCACTCTTTCCTTCGCGTCTAGAACCACTGCGAAATCTAGTTATCGCCAGCACGGAGCGGAACTGCGTGATTTGCTCATCGCACCCGATACACCTTCCATTTCTGCTTTGCTTTTGTGGATGTTTTTTTAAGTTGCTATAGAAAAGCGTTCATTGCTGCATCTGAAGAGAAACCGGCCAACAGCCGCTACATAGCCTTAGTGACGTAATTAGAGCCGTCGAAGAACGTCAAGACCGGCAAAGAAAGAAAAATCTTTTGAGCGAGTTTACAGTTATCTGATGGGCATAGAGCAATAAATTGTTGGCTGAGGTACTTTGCAACACCCTAATATAAGTACTGCGTGTGTTGGGTGACTACGTTTCTGCAAGAATTTAAGATTTCAAAAAAAGTTGAAAAAAGTGTTGCAGGGTCCCTTCACAGGTGGTGTGGTGCCCGCCCAGGAGAGCGTTGATGTAGCTCCTCGTCTTCTGAGAACTTCGTGAACTTTATAGCATGAGTACTGAGTAGAGTACTTAACGTCGCTCTTGCAAAAAAAAAAAAAAAATACTGGTTGTAGGTTTATCTCGAACGCCCTCGATTCCTCGACACACCTGCTGACTTCTTATCAATTCTTGCACGAAGGTTTTTTAGTTTAGCTTTAGCACTAAAATAAGCGTCAACTTTGAGCTTATTCGCTATATCTTTAACGCGGAGAGAGATTACGCGAAGATGCGGAATAACCTCCAGCCTCTTCCCTTCTTTTTCCTTAAGCGGTTGCCCTTACGGTTGTAGCTTGTTCAAAATATTTTTGTGATGCAGAAACACAGTCTCAATCAGGAAAGCCTGAACGCTTTAAAAGTTGAACTTGAGGCTGATAGCTGAAGGCCATTCTGCGTTCAGCGGACTTTGTTAATGGAGAAAGAAGTAACTAAATCTATCCGCGCTGTTTAAATATGAATTTTACTCGATCCAAATTTACTTTTTACTGGAGAGCTTTCCTGTAATCTACGGACTGCATTAATGTTCGTGACATCGTCGCACTGATGAAACCGGGTACAGGGCGGGCTATATAATACAACAAATACCTACAGCAACACGCCGTTAGATCAAGCAAGGATTCTCCCATACACTGAACGATCCCTGCAACGTCTGCACCGCGGTAAGCAAAAAAATATAAATAAATTACACGCAAAGAAACCGCTCACTTCCATTTTTCGCTGCATTCATCACAGCACAACGTTCAGTATTTCTCTTGATGTTGTTTCCGGCCGCTAAACTAAAACTAATGAAAGCCATACATTCGCCCCAGTCGCTAACACAAAAACTGGTACCAACTTTCGTGGGCATATGCCAGCGTTCAGCTCACTTTTCACTCAGCGAGTTTATGTCCAGGTGAAAGCAGCCACATCCGCCGCTCTCACGCGGCGACTCCCTGTGTATAAATCAATTACATTCTTCGGGACAGCTTCATGCTCGGAGAGGCCGACGCGCGCCCTAAAATACACTCCCTCGATGAGGAGCGACAGCACGAAACGAGCGGGCGAAGAAAGCTTTTCCGAGTTACGGTAAGTAAAGGCCCACTCCCTGTCGTATCACCACGTCGCCTTTCGTAAGTGCGCTCTCTTCATCGCGGCTGTCCGGCAAGTAAGGCACCACGCCAACACGGCGGGAAGAGAGCGGGGCGCGCGGAGAGCGGGGAAAGAAACGGGGGCAGCGTCGGGGAAACAGGGTAGGGAAATGGGGACCCAAAACGCTCACCTCGCGGACGAGGGACGCCGTAATTCCCCGCCTCTGCGGGATCGTGGCCGCCAAAGCCATTTAGGCTAATTCTCTTCGCGACGGGGGCTTTTCCCGCGGAATATCTGTCAGGGGGCCGGCTCCGCGACGCGTTTCGGCACGGTCGCACGTCGGCCCTAATCCAGAACACGCTTGATCGAGAGAGACGCGACCGGCGCGGGACAGGGCCCGTGCGGAATGCGACGATGCGCGCGCTTCTCCTCCCCCGCTGGATCTCAAATCCCTGGCCTGCCACCATTTCGCGTGCCTCGTTGCCGCGCAAAATGCAACTGCGGAGCTCCTTCACGTTGCACGCGCGTGCCGGCGCGACGTTAAGACGAGCGCCGAGTCGCTTTCTCATCAGAAAACGAGGACGCGCTTGCGCCTATTTAAGTGGTCTCTTCGCCGGCGACGGGCGAACGCTTCAGGCAGCCACGTAGGACCACTTTCATGATGAGGAGAAAGGTAGGTAAGGTTAGTTGTTTACGCCGGCGTCAACGGCTGAGGAATTAAAAATGTAAACCTAGCACCGGCGGTTATAGTACCGTTGTCTCCATGCTTTGCCATGTAGCGCACGATGTGAACGCGAAGCACGTTTGCAAAAATAGCAACCATAACAAAGTCATGACAATTGCAGTGCGATAGGTGGAGTGCAACAAACTTTTATCGCGCAATAACCTTTTTGCTTAGCCATTCTAAGCAAAATTACGCAGTGTGTACCCGTTCCACTGCGCTCCTGCCCCCCTCCCTCACAGCTCAATGTTTGCTTCGTTAAACTCTGGAACGCACTTCTGTGACAGATCTGCACTGCAAACTATCAAAATAAGGTCTGGGTTCCACAGGACTCAACACTGAATGCCACGTGGAAGGGGGTAAAAAGGAACGGCGCTCGCTACCCCACCTGAACGCAGAAAGCACATACGCAAAATTAAAAAAAAAAGAAAAGAAAAGAAAAGGGGGAAGGAATTCAGCCACTCCTGTAGCTCAATTGGTAGAACATTAGAATCATTATCTGGAGGTTGTGGGTTCGAACACAACTTGGAGCGTAAAATTTTCCTTTTCTTTCCTATACCTCTCCGAAACTCTCATTTTTAAGCCTAACAGAGATGAACTACTCTCCTATGAACTAATTGGCGTTCTTTATTGTTGACATTTCTTACTATGTGCATTATTCAACGAGCCCCCGCCCCCCATTCCCAATTATCCCACATACACACACTTATGTATAGGAAGGAACGTTGAAGAGCGAACGTCAAAGAAGGCCTATACTGGAAGTCATCATTTGATTTTTTATGTCCGGATACCACGTCCACAGCTCTTACCAAATGAGCTACAGGGGTGGCGGTCCTCCCTTCCATTTTCTGGTTTATTTATTTTAATGGGAATGTACCCCTATCTTAAGGGTGATATCCAACGCCAGGATGGGCAGCCGTTGTGGCGGCACATTCGCATGAACGAGTCAGTACACTTCACAAGTTTGACGATGCCATGAAGCTAAACAATGCAATCCTTCTTTTACACAAAACTATTTGTAAACTTCAGAAGAAAAAAAAAGTCGTAAGAAAGGATGAACCGAGGAGCAGCGGCTGACTGCAAAACGAATGTGATGCGGCGAGACGCGGGAGAGGTAGGGCACGAGCGGAGGCGTTCACCTTAACGTAAGGTGCGTGTAAACAATAGGAATCGGAACAACAGAGCAGGAAGGAGAGATACGCTACAGCTGGGTTTTCCACAGCGCCGTCAAGCTGAAAGGGGAAAAGCTTTAGTGCGTGGGAACGGAGAGCTTTGCCGCCCGAGGGAAACAAAAGGTTCTCTGTAGAGGCAGCTTGAAAGGAACCTGACGCACTCGGGAGACTTGGGCGCTCAACAAAGTACACAAGAGGCCGGCTAGAACCACGCGCTCTATCATTTCAGGCAGGAGCCAAACCCGAATGGGGGAGTTGCAAGAGTCGTAGTAGCGTGTCGAGTACTCAGAAAAACGAAGAGTCGAAAGTACGAAGCATGTGCCGGGACTCTTCGTGGCAGATAGTCACTGCGCCCACATATCTCGCGTTACAAAAACGCTCGTGGGCGCACTTCCGCCGTGCTCACTATGGCACAGATAATACCCAGGACAAGGTTGAAAAACAAGGAGTTAGCGAGATAAGTTGAACTGAGTGAGACAAACACGGGGGCTAACCGAAGTATGCGAATGTTTCAACGCTTGACGATTCAATCATACGCCCCTTCAGCTTATTTCCTCCAACATAGAATCTAAACATAAAGCCTATGCCATGACGGCGTGCCACATAACTACTTCGCGCAAAAAAAAAAAGAGACCGGATTTAAATGCCAAGCGATTTGTAATTTCCCAACCATTTGCACATCATCCAAAGCTGCTGACGTGAAGCAAACGGGAAATAGGCAAATTTACGTTGAGGCGTCAAATTCTTGATGACTATTGTAAAGAACGATGTATTAGGCTATGTTCAGACTACCGACGCAAAAGCCATATCGTGATCTACGCACGTAAAAAAAAACGGCATGTCACGCAGTTCGGTTGGCTGAGACGTGAAGTAACGTCATCCTTTAAAGTTATTACAAAAGTTGCGGCAACAGTCTGAACCCGGCCTTAGTCGCAAAGAACGCTACGGTATGGAGTGGCGTGCTACCGGTTTTTATTTTGTTTAAATGGCTAGCTTTCCGTTATTTTTCACCGGCCGCGGTGGCTCAGTGGCTATGGCGTTGTGCTGCTGAGCACAAGGACGCGGGTTTGATTCCCGGCCGCGGCGGCCGCTTTTCTGATGGAGGCGAAGAGCGA
Organism: Haemaphysalis longicornis; assembly: GCA_013339765.2. NCBI lineage: Eukaryota > Metazoa > Arthropoda > Arachnida > Ixodida > Ixodidae > Haemaphysalis > Haemaphysalis longicornis. The sequence goes on from CM023453.1 coordinate 48,477,950, forward strand.
AAGCGCCCGTGTGTTCGAGACTTTCGGGCGCACGTTAAATATCCCCAGGTGGTCAAAATTAATCCGGAGCCCTCCACTACGGCGCGCCTCATCACCTGTGTAGCGTCGGCGCGTTAAACCCCCCATTCAATAAATTCCATCTTTGGGACTCGAAAAATAAAAATAAACTGCCCCTCTGGGAACGGTTATAAGCAAGCTATGAGGCGTGCATTAAAAGGGAAAGGCAAAGAAGTCTACAAACCGTTAGTATTGCCGCGAACCATGCATTGGGTTTATTTGTGTTTTTACTTTTACCGCCCGGCTGCGCCGGTCTGTGTTATCTCTGTGCCAAGGGAAGCCCGTGTTCCATTCTTTCTTTCTGTGCCGCATGTGTTATCTGTTCTGATAGGGAGAGCATTCCGATCTAACGTGAACAGCCCAGAATAATCTTCTTGGATCTACAATGTTCTAGATGTGAATCGACGGTTCGAGAACCACGCGCGCCGAAAGATAAAAAGCCTGCAGAGCAGACGCCGGGGTATTCGACTCGCCGTAGCTCGCATGCGTACGTCACTTTGTTGACTGTTGCTTCGCCGCCTCTGTATTCTTTAAGTTGTTAGGGGAGCACAAGTTCGCTCCTATAAACTTATTTTCTTTGAAGACAACTGCGTCGTCTTTGGCTTCGTGACAGTATAATCGACATTGCCGCCGTTCTCCGGGCTAACACTCTCGTCACAATCAACGCTCGTCCAAATGGGCACGTTGATCAGATACGACTCGCGAAGGTGGGCGAACGAAAAGAGAGCGCGACAGCCGTAGGTAAACACAAGGAAGCCGCCACGACACGCAGCAGCCATTACCAGACGCGAGGTGGGAGAAGAAAAATGCGCACGAAGGGGAAGGCAGGGGACGGAGGTAAAACGGAGAACAAGACGGAAGAGCGAAGAGATGGACAGCAAGATAGGGAGAACCGAGTGAGACAAATGCGGGGCTAACAGCGCACAGGGTTGGGGATAAAAGTGGTGACCGTATCGTCACTTAGGTGGGACAACGGTGCGAGCACGGGTCCGCAATCCGGGATGGGAGACTAATTCGAGCGCAGAGCAGGACCACGGTATGTCTCGGTGCCGATAGGAGCAGAGAGAGAGGGGAAACACAAGGGCGCAGAAACGGCCGTCGCAGTTGGCAACGATGCTGGAACGAGGGAACGGGAAGGGGTTCTCGCCAATAGCTTCGAGAACACTGGCACGATAACGAGGGCGATAAACTCGACAGCAAGATGCGGACTGGGAAGGTTACGCGCGGAAAGACTGCGGCGAAGCCGAACGAGGGGGCAAAAAAGGCACAAAGGAAATGGGGCTGGAAGACGGAAGCGGCGACAAAGAAAATAGGTAAATCCTCCCACGCTGACGTCGAAGAAAAAAAATCACGAAGAAAAAAAGAAGCTCGGCGTTCCTATAGGCAATGTCGGTAAGTTTCATGGCGCGAGTAAATGCGGAAACACCGTCTGCGCTGCGGAAAGTGTTTGCGCAGACTGATCCCGACGCCAGACACCCGAGTTATCCTTTTTTCGGTACATGCAGTACTTTTCTTTCGCCTTTCGTGGTTTATATTCCTGGTAAGGTTTCCACGAAATGTTAGTACAAACGTTTTCCAAGAAACGTCCCACGCATTACTGCGCCATCGATTGCTTTAAAAAGTTACTGCGTTGTGCCTCGAATGTTGGCAGCAACTGCGCCGAACAAATGCGCAAATCCGAAGCGAAAAAGTCATCGGAGAAAACACCGCGAGATGCCGGGCGGCGGAACAGCTTGGTTTGCTGCTGTCTCGCATCGCAGACGCGGTAAAAGAAAGGGCCTTATTTTGGAATCGACGCGGTGCTCACTCGTGCGGGTTATAATTAAGCCCCCCGTCTGTTCCTTTATCGAGAACAAAACAGGAACAAAAGAGTGGAGGAATCACGACCACAAAAGTAGGGCAGCGAGACGCAAGGACGGCTCATAAATGAAGGGGCCAAATTGCGCGGAAATCTGCTCGGAGGGGCAACACAGAGGAACAACGGAAGCGTTTAGGGCGGGCCACAGCTAGGGAAAAGAGTTTATACGAGCAACTAAAGAAGATGGCCTGGGGTAGGAGCGAAAGTAAAGAGAAACGGAAAACGAAACAGAGTGGGAGCGAGCAAGGGGGGGGGGGTATGTGGGGGGGGGGCATAGAGCGAATGAGGCAGCGGCATGGAGGCGTATACGGAGCAGCATGCGCTGCTCGTCGATATCCCGAACGGCCAGTAGGGCCTGAGACAACGGCTGCTCGCTTCGCTATTCCGGGCGGGCGGGAGGCCCGGACGGCTTAATTATCTCCTGCCGGCCTCCCATTTTGCCGGACGCCTTTCGCCGGCCCTTGGTCACGTGACCGCTCCGCTCGGCGCGTTGGTCAGGGACGAACGCACCCGCAGCGAGGACTCGGCTGACCTCGAACGAAGGAGAAAGTGACGCGATCGGCGAAGGAGAAGACAATGCCGTTGCGTGCCACGTAAAATAAAAAAAGAAGCGTGCGTGAAGCATCAAATGTTAACACGAAAGAGCAAAAAAAAAAAAAGAGAGAGAAAAAAGGGGTCGACCGGCCTGCGCCGGTCTGTAATGAATGACGGCTTGGAAGTCGTTTTTGCGCACGAGCTACTGTACTAAAATTTTTACGAAAAGACCGAGAGTATGCATCGGCCCAATCACAAGGAGCCGCTGTCGTTTCGGGAAAGACGCTCACGCCTGAAAGAACAACGCGGCAAGCGGGCCTCGAGTCATGTCTCCCGGGTGGCCGAAAGTTTGGTTAGTTTGTGTAGCGACTCGGTGTACCCTACTGGACGGCACAACAGATGGGACGTAATGGGGCACAACAACACTGGCGCTTTTTTTGTGTGTGTTCTGCGCTGTGTAACATAGTGTTGAGATCCTTAGTATACATCATCGGCGTTTGTTTGCTTCTTTCTCGCGCGTTGTTTCGACGCTGTTTTCCATGCTTTAAGCACAGCCTCTAAAGAGCTAAGGTATGTGTTTACTGAGTCGAAGCCTTCTCTGTCTCACTCATGGCGAATGGCGCGTCGGAAACGCACTGCAGGAAAGCCAACTTTCCCCGAAGAAGAAGATGACGATAGTGGGTGGAGTGGAAGGAAAAAGAAACGCTTCCCGTGGTCGGAATCGAACCTGTGTCCCTCGGGTTACGAAGCCCACGTCTTTACGATTGTGCCAGTAACGTCCGCTCGAAGCAGTTTGAATTTGCAAAGAGGCGTATGGACGTACAAAATTAGACAGAAAAATTACGCGCCCCCTTCGTCTGACGACGACGCCGACGGTTCAACGCGGAGCTTTCTTCGCGCCAAATCGAGTGGCGAAAGGTCAAAGTCGAAGCCGCTGCGATAAAAAATCCAAACTGCGTGCGAGTCAAAGTCAAAGCTCAACGATCCAAAGTCTAAACCATCTGCGAGTCAAACTCAAATTCAGACGACAACCGAAGACTGCCTCGCGAGAAAGCTGCGCGTTCAACCATCGTCGCCGTTAGACGGAGGGGTGCCGAGATCGCTTTGTTGTGAGCACACGGGCTTTTAGGTTAATATGCGTCACACGTTAGTAAATAAATTAACCACGAGCAGCCAACCTCACGCCTTTCTTAAACTCTTATTCGGGGAGGCTTTTAGTATTTCACCCAGCTATAGTGCGTTGATAGCACTTCTTATTTTTTTATAGACGCAAAGTGCACGCCATCGCATTTTTCCCTTCCATCGGCCCAAATTCTTCGTTGACAAAAATGTACAATATTTTCAAAATTTTGTAGGCCCACCAAAAGTTTCTGGGCCAAAAAGAATTTAAAGCAAAAACTTAAACTGCAAATCTGACCGAAGTATTTTATTATCACAAGAAAGAAAGGTGTTTTCGGCAGCTTTCCGGCATAAAACATTTTAGGTGCACCCGGGAGTTAAGCTTGTATTATGAATTATTTGTGGCCTATTAACTTTTTGGCACTGGCCAGAAAATTTTGACAAAGAATGTACGACTACATCAACATGCCTCTTTAGTGCACCCGGGAGTTAAGCTTGTATTATGAAATATTTGTGGCCTATTAACTTTTTGCATGGCCAGAAAATTTTGACAAAGAATGTACGACGACATCAACATGCCTCTTTACTGAGGCTGTACTCTGTTACGGTCGCAAGTACCTAGCCCAAACTGCCCCACTAACGTGCCTCGGAATTTCTCCTTCGGCGATCGCGCCTTTATGCTCCCTTAACGGCCTTGACGATATGGGCGATGCAGTGAAGCACCCTTGCCAGGCAGGACTTCGAGGGTTCAGGCGTAGGACGGCGACGACGTGGCGTCCGGAGCGGCCCCGCCCTTTATGAGCCCGGCACGTTCGACACAACGTGGCACCCCCGCAGCGTCATGCCGCGTTTAATTATACACAGCAAACGAGCACGGAAGACAGGGGAAGGGACGGGGCGGGGACGCGGGGCCAGAAAAGACGGCCGAGGATGAAAAATGTAACCCGCGCTGGGAACACAACAGAGACCTCTCCGCAGAGAAGTATGAGAAAGAGGGGCGATAGGGAGAGCGAGAGAAAAAAAAAATTGCGCTCTGACAAAAACAAAGTCGCGCAGAGCTGAAAGAACGTGCGAGAGCACGCAACGTGAGAAGGATGAATTCAGGCCACAACGTAAAACTGCTCGACGTGCGTTAGCAGTTCATTAGAAGTGAAAAAAAAAAAAATGGATACGCAGCGAAGAGACACACGATACAAACGGAAGATACAGGCACAGGGCTTGAATACGTGACCTAATTAACGTTAACTGGCGTTCAGGTACAAGAGAGAGAGAGAGAGAGAGAGAGAGAGAGAGAGAGAGAGAGAGAGAGAGAGAGAGAGAGAGAGAGAGAGAGAGAGAGAGAGAGAGAGAGATGGCACGTGCGTTAACTGACATTAACCGGCGTGTTAACGGCAGGTAAGCACGATTCACTGTTCCTTTCGATGAAAGCTTTGTTTTAACTTGATCCCTAAAATGTCCCTTGGACTAAGCACTATCATGTCTGATTTTTGTCACCGACAACAATACGAGGGGCTTTAGGTGGAAACGACAATGCCGGTACGCGAGAAGGGGAAAATGATGAAATCGATCGTCAGCCTCGGCGCGATGACGTCAGACCTAAGTGACGTCCCCCCTGTTACTGTGCAGGGTGCATCATGTTTAAGGACTTCGTTAACTTTTACACAGCCCTACCGTGACACTCAGCGCCGACGACGTATACCAGCCTCGAGAGCGTTGTTAATGCTGCTTCGTCCGCAGCTGCCCGTGCGTCGGGTCGTCGCCCACTCCTAGCGCGCAACCACGCGAGCACGCTGGCGAGTACAATTTCAATCCCATTACCGGGAAGGCAACAGCGCTTTCCGCATACACTGGGGCAACTCGAATTGCAGAAGCCGCTGGTGGCGGCGGCCGGGGAGAGAGCGAGAGGGAGCGTCTCGAGTGCTCGGTTGTTGCGTAATCGCCAGCGCTCTTCTGTCCCGGGGGAAAACTTTCGCCCTAATTGCGTTAGCTTGCGCCATGATCCCAGCCTCCGGTTGCCGTCTTCGCGTCGCGTGTTGCAAGGCCCCGTAATCGAGCGAGTAGGGCAATAGCCGTGCTGCGAGCGCGCTCCAAATAACACCGTATACGAGCGGCCGACATCGTTCGGTCGTTCTTAATCAAACGACCGAATGCCTTCCACATGTAAACGACGATGAACGCAATGAATGCGTTGTTAGTACCCCGATGACATTTCGGGCTTAGAATATCTGGTTTACAGCTCATTTGCGTTTCGCATCACAGGCGAAGTAAAAGGCGAGACTATAGTTGCGTTTATCATACGCATGCAGGAACGTCAGATATGACCATCATCTTAATCAGATGCATCACCGCCATCCCGACCCACATCCCACGTTAGTGAGGCGTGTTAATGAGGGACAGTAGCGCATGAATATTCAATGAAGTAGAATGACTCCCCCTATTCGCTCTTGAGCAGAGGTATTGTAATCAGTCTTCGCAGATGGCACAGTGATGATGCGGGATCAAGCGAAATGAGGAGCAGAATCGTAATCGCTCCCCTCAATAACGACGATGAGCGTCACCCGTTGCTGTGTGTTCGCGCTTGTTTGTACCAATTCCTTACAAAGAGGAATAAGCCCCGGACTTTTTTTCTTCAAAAACCCGGTCTTTTTTATGCCTCAAGGTGTGAGGAGTATGCTTTGTTATGAAGCCCTACCGTCATGTTCCCATTGACCGCCCATGGGCGTTTACTTTTCCAGTATGCAGTCGATCCGGTTTGAACGTCGTGCGCACAGGGACAGGTCGCCTACCTGCACAGGAGTGCTGACTATTGACTATGGACCCCACATATAGCGCAAACATATTCTTCCGAAGCTAGGCTACCACAAAAAAAGAAATGTTTCAGAACTTTTCTTATAGAAAACGGAGAGAGAGAGAGAGAGAGAGAGAGAGAGAGAGAGAGAGAGAGAGAGAGAGAGAGAGAGAGAGAGAGAGAGAGAGAGAGAGAGAGAGGAGAGAGAGAGGAGAGAGAGAGAGCGGAGCAGGGCAAACAGACAAATCGAAAACTCGCTTTTTTTGAAGCAACATTTCTTGCTTGGAGGTTAGCAATATTGTTTCCCTTATCTGATTATGATCACGAGGTTTAACGCGCCGACGCTGCACAGGCAATGAGGAGCGCCATAGCGGAGGGCTCAGCATTAATTTTGACCACCTGGGGATCTTTAGCGTTCGCCGAAATCTCGAACACCCGGGCGTTTTCGCTTTTCGCCTCCATCAGAAAAGCGGCCGCCGCGGCCGGGAATCGAACCCGCGTCTTTGGGCTCAGCAGCACAATCCCCTTATCTGTTTACGCACTGCAGTACACAGGTGTAAAGGAGCTTTGATTATAAATTTTACAGTGTAAATTTCCTTCCCTTCTACGCTATTGCCAGAGCTCGTAGAAGTGTGCCGCTCCCATAATTCAGGGAAACTTAAAAAGATGACAAACTGTATGGCTGCACCAACCAGCGAATATCATGCGAAAGCGACCTATATTCCTCCTTATAAAAGGGCTGTCCAGTAAATCACAGCAGCAGTGCGTTACCCTGTGAGTATATGACATTTTGCTAGGCTTTACAGTATGCACACAGCATTCGCAATAAGCGCCCGGATTTCTTGTGGATGTCAACCCACATAGCGGCTGCGCTATAAATAATGGATTGATTGATTGATTCGATTTGATTCGTCCTTTTACAAGGCGTTGTCCAGTGCAGCTCTGCAGGCATGTTGCAAATGTCGGCGAGCTTGATTGGAGTTGCAGAGGACACCTATGTTTGTGTCTTAAGACGGGGACATGAAAACGTCCACATTTCTCTTCTCCATTACTATGACTAAGAGCCTTACTTATATATTTAGTTATTTATCTATTTATTTATTTTAGTTCACAGATTCTCATGTTTTCGTTCATTCATATGACGTAGCATGCTAAGCGATATGGCTCGGCTAACCTCGGTTTTACCATTAAATGCATTCTCTCTCTCTCTCTCTTGGCCGATCGCCCTTGGTATGCCTACGTTAGGTTTGACGTTTGGCAGCCACCTAACCACCTGCCAAGCAACGTTAAACTCACTGTTCGTCAAGCTGCATACACCATTTGACAACGCTAGACCTCGAACCGTAATGTTAGGCCTAACAACCGATCGGTACATACCCATTTCTCTCCCCCCCCCCCCCCCCCTACTGCACCAACAGCAGTTCGCCTGACTAACGATGAAACCGTTCCTAAGGCTTCATCTCACATCCGCAACATTTAAGAAAGTACATTAGAAGTGCTTTAAACCGTTCCAGTCGCATGCTGCGGAGCTGTAGCTTCTGGAAAGCTTTCCATTGTAGCGTCTGTCATTTCGGGCGCAATTAAAAAAAAAAGAGAAATGAAAAAAAGCCTCCCTTGCAGCCGCAAACTCGATTGGAGAACCACGACGATCGCTTGATAACGGCATTGACAAGAAAGACTAAGAAATACGCGAACGTACAGGAACACGTTTAATTCGAAGCGGCCGTTAAAGCGAGCTCCGCCGGGTTTTAACTATTTTACTATTTTCGAACGTTGGTGTTTACAGACTAGTCCGTTCGCCTTAGTCAGAACAGAAAAAAAAAATCTTTTAGTCCGAGGAAGTGTGCCCAATCCCCCCCAAAACCGGCGAACGCTAAAACAGGAGCGCTAAAGGTCAGGCTGTTTATCAAAAACTGGAAGCGGGAGCCACTGGAAAGGAATTACTTTATTCTCGGCGGATAAAAGAAGGCGGGCGGGTAAAAAAAGGGGGAAATCGAAAAATGACAAATGAAGTAGCGCCGGAGCAGAGTGAAGCGGGACACGGGGCATCACGCGGCCCAGCAGCAATAAAAGAAGTGGCCGCGCTTAAATTCAGGTTACAAAAGTCCCGGCGCGAGCAAGATACGAAGAAAAGGCGGGAGACATAGGGAGGGCAGACCGCTTACCGAGAAAGCGTTGCGTGCGTGGGCGGTCAGACGTAGGAGCAGCGGGGGATGCGCGCAACGGAGACAATAAAACTCAGTGAGCCGTTAAATTTGCCCGAGAGTGACCAGACAAAAAAAAAAAAGGGGGGGGGGGGGGAGAGGGGGGGGGGGGGGGCAGGACTGCAGCGCGGGCAATGTCTTTGTGTGTGTTCTTTAGTTGTTCGTGCAAGAAAAGCGAGCGTCCCGTGAGACGCAAAGTAAACAACGTGACGCTTTATACGCCTGATACAGCCTCGGAATAGCCTTCAGTCGCTATTTTAAATCCTACACGGACTGTAAATAGGAACACGGAATCCCGAACAAGCTAATGAAAACAAACTGTCTCGAGAACATCAAGACACACATAAAGGTTGTCCCACGCTTGTCGCATCTTGACAAGTGGATAGAACGTGGCTGTACGGGAAGACGCTGTGTGCGCGTGGGTGGGTGTGTTTGTGCTCCTTGTATCAGTGCTTTGGTTTTTAGTACCTTTGTTTATACAGAGCTGCGTTTGTACCCCACGCTTCAGTGCCGGTTTCACGTTCGGTTCCAGTATCCTCAGTGTAAGCGGCGAGGCAGTGCAGCAATTGGCAGTTGTAACAAAAAAAAAAAAAAAAAAAGAAGAAGAAGAAGAAGAGGGAGGGACGTTGGCAGGGAGAGTTCAATCGCGTGGTAAGTAAACCGACATGAAGCTGGAATTGACGGTGTACGGAACCAGGGTTTAAAAAAAAATCAGGACTAGAAGCAAGGAAGCACAGAAGCCAAGCTTTCGTCGATCTTGTCTTCTATTCTAGTTCCCGAAGCCTTTCCCTGTATGGTGGTGGCTTCTTGAGCTGAAGATGATACATTAAACGAAGGTTGCGTGTGTACCATTATTACCACCTGTTTACGGACCGCAGCCGACTAATGAGCAAAGGCGCAACAATTAACGTTCCGCCTACGTTCACTGGCGCTCCTGCAACCAGGGTACGACCGATAAGAAGACTCCAGTATAGCCTTTTGTCTTAAGTTTATTCTTTCTCCTCATAACTACCCGAGACAGCAAATTGACCATTCAGTTTTGCCAATGCATTTCATCTGCTCGCACTCACCTGGAACTTGAGTTATGCTAGACTCGCCGCGTACAATCGTCTGCTCACTGGAGTCTTCAGTCTGCGTGACTTCGCTCCTGAGGGTCTCTGTGGCGCCATACCCTACTCCATAGGCCCTCAGCACCGATGCGGCCGTACATATTCACTCTCACTATGGAGGCTTCCCTGGTGGGTGGGTACCTACTGCGCAGTAGGGAAGTTAGGATTGAAGTGGCCAGTATTGTATTAACTACGGGTCCACCGATACGCTACGCAAGCGAACGTACAGAAAGTGGCAACAGTTCAAGGTGTGTGGCGACGTTAAGTGCAAGGCAAGACAATTCGGAGGGCAGTTCGGTTCTCGGTTCTTGTGTCATTTCGAAATTTATGGCTAGTAATGTTTTCCGGCTGCTTTCGTAGCGCCAGCGTACCTGGCGCGAATTTTTCTCCGCGCAGTCCAGTTTCTACCGTCTCCGCGAAGTCCGATCGTTTAGAGGCCCTTAGTTGCTTATTTCTGTTCGCAGGCGGGACAGTTTTTTGAGGACCCTTCCTGCTATCTCCGACCCCACGCAACGTCACGGTTATTCCTCATTTTATAAGATTCCTCTTGCTTTTCCGCAGAACGCGAGATCATATCTTGCTTGAAAGGAGCGGGCAGAACTGTCGCCATCCCTCAGTGCTTACCGCTTTCTGCCGAAACCTCGCCCCCCACCCCCTTTTGAAGCCTGAAGTAGGACTTTGCTCGCGCCTATATTAACAAACCGGTTGCTTCCGAGAGGCCCATGGTTTATCTCACCCTTCCCGCTGATGCTGTGGGATGTCTTCGGGGCGCACGAAAACAAGGGGAGCAGTGCATTTCGAGATACATTCTGAAAAGCGTGCACGGCCGCTTTAACAGTCCACGGGGAAATTGCTCCTGCTTCAACGTAAAACGTCGTCTTGTTTATTCACGGTTGAAATTCTGCAAAGCACGATCATCTCAACGTCATTTCAGGATTTTCTATATTTATAGGCAAAATTCACCGTCGTGCGTTTCTTCACAACTGTATATCGTAGGGAAAACCAAATTAACACTACCCAATTAATAACTACAAGGACAACTAGACATAGCCATGAATACTCTTTATTGCCAATTTTTGCAAAAACCAACACACACAAGTACACCCCATCCCCACCCCCTCCGGCCGGACAGCGTCCGAATGGAATTCCTTCCCCGGATAGATTTTTGAATCCGCTGATTTTACGAAAGAACCTGAGTCTCATGTAGTAATCTTTGATGTTGAAAATTGCTATGCTCTTCCTGTTCTCTTGATTTCTGTTGTCGTTGATTTTCGTTATTTGCAGATATCCTATGTAGCCCCTCTTGTTAGGGCTAAATTACTGGCCTGCAGAATTTTTAAACAAACAAACAAACAAACAAACAAACAAAAACAAACAAACAAACAAACAAACAAACAAACAAACAAACAAAACAAAAAAATAATAAATAAATCAGCTGCTCGTCTTACGTGCGAAGCAATCATGCGTTTCCTAAGGACCAAGTGCGAACAAACTGTGTCCCCTCAATTCCGCGAGTGATGTAATATTTAGTGATCTGTAGCCACAAAAATAGAAAAATAGTACAATATTTTTACGCGCCTGACAGAAAACAGCATTAGCTTCAATGTGTAAACATTCGAGAAAAATCGGATAGGCCCTTTTTTTCAGAATTAATTTTCAGAAAAGAGCAAAATACGTGACTGACCTGCACTACAGCGGATTTTTGTCAAAATGCAGCGGTATTTTTATGTGAACAAAAAAAATTCATGACAATTGAAAAAAGGCGGTACATTATTATTTAAAGTGTTTGAGCTCTCCGGCTTTTTTAAACGCAGAGGAACAGGGCCCGGCCTTTTATTAGTTTTTTAAAAATGCATCATGTTTGCAATTTTTATCGAAACTAAACCGAAAACAAATGCTACCTCATTTATCGCACGGGAAACCTTGACAAAAAACAAGAAAGAACACCCTGGTGTGGCTCCCACAGTTTGTTCTTCGAACCGCTTACAATTTCAAACCTGGGCATCCTGCCCAACGCATCTGTGACCCGAAGAGTATTTGGCATTTTTTCACAGAAAACAACAACAAGTGTTTTTTGTGAAATGACGTAAGATACTTTTTTTCTGTGTATATTGACCTCTATACAATTTCTCGTTGAAAGTAAAAATCGCGATCGGACATGCTATTCCAATCTCTCGTGAAAGCGCCCAACCTTAAAGGAGCCATGAAGAGAAAACACAAGTTTGGTTCATTCGAAAGATTGCCTCGTTAGAACCATAACGACACCACTTATAACGCAAACTTCGCTCAAATAAGCTACATAATTAGGAAAAACGGGAATGGTCATGCGACCCACCAGCTCATTTCCCGCAACAGAACCTATGCCGTCACATGGGCTAAGCTCTGCGATTGGCGGAGGCCGGCAAAAGCAAACGCATGTTAGGCAGGGCTTACAGCTTGGATAGCGAGCTAAATGCCCGTGAAACATACTGCACATTCTTTTATGACAAAGAACGGTGGAGGTAAACGGTTGAAGGTCCGAACGAACTCGCAAGCGTGTGCGCCAATGCGTACGAAACTAGCGCGCCGGCCGAACTCGACATCTCGCCGTCGCGCAGACGAATTTTCGGGTTCGAGGCTCTTCGGGGGCCAACGAACCGTTCCAGCACGCACAGCCGCGACCTTGCTTCGTATCGTAATCCCTTCACAGGAGGTTGGCCGTCATATCGCCAATATCGCCAACCAGCAAAGGTAAAAATAGAAACGAGGGGCGTAAGGAACAGCAAGAAGCGACGAGATAGTGCCAGTCGTCGCGTAAGTTTCGAATGGTGTTTGGTTTGCTGCTGTCGTTACGAGCTCGTTTCAGTTTACAACCACTGAAAACTTCAGTTTGTTCAGTTACGGCAGGGACCCTTACGTTAGCTCACTCCTGGAACATGCTGGCGCTCGTTGCCCGACTTCGTCAAATCGCTCTGACCCTTGGGGAAAAAAAATGCCGTAAACACCGCGCATTGACGCTCGTATCTTTCTGGTCGAAGCAGAGGAGCTCGCGCGAACGGCTTTCCATACACGACACCGGCCCAACTGGCATAAGTGATACTGCTACTGAAATTGAATACTATATTAACCGTAATCAAAATACGGCACATACGTACCAGCTATATTCGTCCGTCGCGACGGGGCTGACGAGGCAGCGGTTGCCGACGGCTGGGCGTTCGTCTGTTGTGGCTATCGCGGAATGGTCGCTTTCACGTCCACCGCTTTTCCCACAACTCTTGCCGCTCGTGCACTTAGAAGCATTGAGCGTTTTTGTGGTTGTGAGGTTGTTAAATGCAAGCCCCGAGCTCCTCGACGAGAGGTTTGTTCTCCGGATCAGGCGATTCCATGACTAGGGCTGCGGGTGCACTAGGTTTTACTAGTATTTTTAAAATGGCCGCCGTCTCGATCGACTCCCGCGTGTGGGTGCTATATGGAGTCGACATACTAAGTATCTGTTTCATGGACCGGCTATATGACGACATTGTACACGTCACGGAATGTTCAATTTTAGCGGGAGATTTAAAATTTTGGCTTAAATTGCCTTATTTATCAGTGAATAAAGCATCATTTGCTTCCGGGAAAGCGCTTGGGGTACTATGAAACACCTAATCTTTCGAATAAAACAAACTTTTGTTTTCTCTTCATGGCTCCTTTAAAGGGAAACTGAGGCAGTTTTCAATTTGCTGAATACACAGAACTTCGGAAACGTTGGCCTTAAACACCTAACCTACGAGGTCTTTTTCTTTTTTTTTGGTTGAAATAGCGGCGTAATAGGCGAATAAACAAGCGCCATCGCCACGCCCCCGCGACGCGCGGAGCGCAGGGGAGGAGGACGGCACGAGAGTGAAAGGGGTCGTGGTGACGTCGTCGTGAGGAGCGATCGGCCGCCGCGGCAAGTGTTCGGCCCCTGCTGCTGCCTTTCTCAGCGTGCCGTCCGCCAGCGTTAGCTTTCCTGGGCCCCGTGCTGTGTTTTGTTTTAATTTAGCAACTAGTAGTGGAAACTTTTTCAGTGCTGCGTTGTACTGCTTCACAATCGTGCCGAGGAAGCGGAGTAACCATGCCGAGGTTCTGCTCGGCATTCGGTTGCAACAGCACCTATGGCCGCGATAAAGTGGTCTTTTCAACAGCTTCCCGCGGGAGCCGAAACTCGCTGCTCAGTGGGTTGCTACTGTAAAGAGGGAACACTTCAAGCCAACAAAGGCGAGTGTGTTGTGTTCCAGACATTCCCAGACAGGCTGCTTCTAGGCAGTATCGGGATGCCATTCTGTCGAAGTGCAACCTCCAGCACAGCCCTGTTGAGGCACACATTTTTTTAGTTTTCTGGTGGTTGTGGCGCACCTGGGGTGCCTTTGCCTCTCTCGAACCTCCCTTATCTCCTGGCAACAGCAGCAATCTTCTTCGTCGGTCATTGTAACGCAGTGCGCGCATGAACACCTGTTATGAAAAACATGCTTATCGTGATATGAGGGCCTCAGAAGGGACCACTACTGACAAAGCGTTTCAATATAGCTCATTGAAACTAAGTGACGGACGCCACTGCAGTTACAAAAGCCCGCAGCGGCGGGATATCGGCTCTAAAATCTGGAACAGCAGTGGTGACGTCGCAAAAAACATGTGAGGAGCGGCTCTCTGTAATCAAAATTGGAGTATCGTGTCGCCGCTGCACGACTGAAGCCCGTTGGTGCGTACTGGCGTGTGCGCTGCTTGTACGTATGTACTCCTGAACTTCTTGTTGATCACGGACAAAGAAAAAGAGCTGTGGCCTGGTGCCGGCGACAGTAATAATATGGATGTTATGGATGAACCCCCGGTGAAAAGACCTCTGTAGCACTTAAAATTTGCATATAAATTAGTGCGTACATCAGCAGAAATTTAACCTCCTCTAATAAAGAAGGATATATACTTTGCACCATGGTACCGCATTTTCGAGAAGCACGGTGCGAGAAAAGGGAAATTAATTGTTGTGGCTCAAGACGCCAACTTGCATGTTTCGAATGAAATTTTCCATTTGAGAAGGTGGTTGCTTCATCAAAATCAGCGCAGAAAATGATTCACAAATTGCATACGCAAACCATACCCCCTTAAAAAAAAAAAAAAAAAGACCTCGGCGGGAATTGAACCCGCGAAGGTTAGCGCACGGGCGCGACGCGCGAGAGTACTGCGCCACCGCACAAATTGCGACACGGCGCAAAATAGCCTAGGTAATAGATGGAGGCCCATCCTTCCGTGTCATACGTCGGTGTTTACTAGCTGGTTTACAGAATTCCTGGCTGGTAAACTGAAATTTCTTAAATAGCGCTTGCACAGAAAGGTTCCCCGAAGCCCCCACAATAGCTTATCGCCATCAACTCCGCTGCTTCGCGAAAACGCTCGCAAAAATGTGTGTGCGCGGCTGCGACTGCGATTTCCCACTGCGGGGATAGAGCTTGTCGTACTTTGGTTTTACGTTTCACATGAAAAACCTTGGCCGATATTGATGCCTTATTACCCAAATTACCCTACGTAACTCTTCTTCTGCACGAAACTGACCTTACATTTTCTACAGGCGAGCCGTTCGCACACCATTTACAGCTTGCAGCTCCGGGGTAGCGGCGGCGCCGAAGAGCACAGCGTCGAAAGCCAAAATACGATTGCATTAGCGCTAGTGTTGATTTGCATGGGCTTCGTGGACCTTACTGAGTTATTACACTCCAGAAACTATCAAAATAGAGCCGCATTCATTGCGGCACAGATGTTGTCGGGAGCAGTTTTCGCTTCTCGGTCGATTCCCGACGACGCGTCGGGCGACCGGTCGGGGTGACCGATTTTGTTGGCTTCTTCGGTCGGCGAACCAGTCACACTACGGCGACTTTCCATCGGCCGACGTGTTTGTTTCGCCGTCGGCGTAGTATGACAGCGGCGGTCCGGGCAACTCGCGGCAGTTGGCCGATGGCTTGGCGACTCAAGCTGTTTCCCAGGCGGGTGAACGTTGCCGGTTGGGACACGTATTCCTCGGAAGTGTTGTTCGTCGCCGGCACTTGTCGCCGTCACCGCTCGTGCACGGGCGAGAGGCTCGAACAGTACGGGTGTACGATAAACTCACTACTCGGACTGGCCATCGTGGGATCAATTCCAATGCAAATTAAGCTTTTTATGGATGCCCGAGGCCTTTATGAGAAAGGGTTGACAGTCACGTGATTGCCCATAGCGGCGGTGAGGTGCAATGTTGGCTGCTTTTGCAAATTGCTTTTTATAGTTTATGCAATTTGACTTGTTTGGAGTTGGGTATGAAAATAATAAATCGAGCAAAAAAGCTCTTTTTTTTCTCTTCAGTATCCTTAAAGGAGAAAGAAGCCCCTGCAGCGTGCTTCCGCAAAAACGCTGTTTGCGTGGGTGAGCCCTCTTTACAACAATTACGGGCGAATGCCGAAGTGTGTGGGTGAGCTAGCTTTACAGCACTTTCACAGGAAGGAGAACAAAAAAAAAAAAAAAAGGGAAACGAATGCGTCGTTTTTCAAGCGAAGCTTCGCTAATATAGCAAAGAAAGAACAAGAACGCAAGTCCGGCACACGTTATACGATCGCGCGCGGGCGTGAGTGGCGACGTACGCCGCTGCGTTCTGTTCACAGCCAACACAAACCAGGACGCACACTAAAAAAAAAAAAAAAAGGAAAACAAAGTACGTCAGCCCCAGGGCCAATTTTAAAAGCGCACGGTCGTCGTGTTTACGATGCTTAGGTCACAAGGCCACCCAGAGAGCGTCACGGGCGGGGGCCCAGCGTCGTCCGACTTCCGAGTCGTGCCGGCCCTCTGACGTATGGGGGACCGCAACAACAAGCCGCTGCGAGTAATCGTGTTTCGCCAAAGGTGACGACTACGACGAAGAGCCACACGGGAGCGCGGCATAAAGGTTATACGACCGCTGGGCCGCACCGAAACTGGGGAGAGGAGTTTGCGTTTGTGACGATGGCACGTTTCGCCCGGGGCACCGCTGCTGGCGCGACGCTGAGGTCGCAATAACGGGGGAGAAAAAAACACGAGGTGGGAAAAAAAAGTGGAGCAACGAGTTCGGGGGAATGCTTAGGGGAACAAGAGGAAGGCTGAGAAGACTCGCTGTGCAGCGGGCCAATGGGGGAGAGGGGCGCGAGCGGGCAGCGGCAATCAAGTCGAACCGGCAATCAGCTCGGTGCCCGCAATCAACGTGGGCGGCGCGCTTCACTGCTCGAGCTCGGCGGCCTGCCGGTAAGCCGCGCACGCACGGTGACGCCACGCTTCCAGGTCCGGAACGCTGCGGGAAAGTGCTGCGCGGCCTCGACGCGCGCTGCATTCGCGACAGCAGGGCCAGACACCCGCCATTTACCGCCGGAAACGAGCTGGCGCCGATTTTGGCCGAGCGCCTTTATAGTTCGAGCGCTGCGTTCGGGCCTTCCCGATCGCCGCATAAACGAATCAAAGTTGCCCTCCTCCTCAGCCGGCACCCCTCTCTCGGGAAAAGAGTCAACCGGTCCCTCGGCGAAATTGCTATTGTGAGCTGATGATGGCTGGGAGCGCGTACTTGCGAGACGGCGTTGCATGCAGTCGCGAGGTCGAAACGAGGTTATCTCGGAGCGCCGTGTCTGTTGCCAACTTTCCGCTAACGTCTTTCTGATCAGTTCAGAGGACACGCTGCGTGTAAAGCTTAGAGATTTAATAGTTTTGTTTGGCGGTGTAGTATGTGGGCCCTAGTTCAACCTGAGAACTTTGATGATCTTAAAATATGGCCAGAAAGTAATTACAGCTACTCGATATACTTGAACAATGAAGTACAGATATCAAAAACAAAATTTTTACAGGACACGTGCGTAGGACCATTAAATCCGATTACAAAAACGTTGTCACGCGCAGATCGAAATGTTCAAGGTGCTTTACGCAACCTGGACCAAGAATTGAAATTTATAATGCTTAGTTTTTCAGCACCAAAGTATACAACAATCATAAAGGCTAGCATGAATGTCGTCACGCCATTTTTCATTTTGAATGTATAGGAGTCGGTTAAAATAATAAATGACTCTTGCTAATGATATAAACTACCTGCAAATTTCAATTAAAAAGTTGAAAAGCGTTAAAAATATGGTGTAAACGGAAATCTGGGGCGGTATTCTCGTAACTGTCCCTTTTGAAAACGTCCCTTTTGCGTCCCTTTCATCGTGACGTACTTCCGGTTAAGCAGTGGGCCTTTGATTCAAATACCGTAACTGTTCTTGCAAACGCATTTTAAAGAACTGAAACCGTATCAGAGTATCTTATATGTGTTTATTGTTCCGCGAGCGAACCAACAATAAGGCGACGAAAAATCGTCTGCTCCGAATCATCTGCTCCCAGCATAGCTCCGAGTAGCCACGGCTCATAGCTCCGCCGTGCTTGCATGGCGTCACATCCGGGTGTTCGTTTTTAGCCAATCAGGGCTCGCTCAAAAGGGACACTTTTGAAAGGGACACAAAAGGGACAAAACACGGGAATACCGGCCCTGGGCGAAAATTCTGCGAGCACGCCGATGTGCAGCCGAAGAGCATACTCACGCCAAAAAATGCGACCCTGCAGCAAACCATGCAAACCGGACACACTTTCTAAAAAGCTGTCTTAAAAACGTTGAAAAACATCTGCAGTAATGAAAATTTCACAGAAACCGCTTTGTTCTAATTCACGTTCGATAACGTAGTGACTGAAGGTTTTTGGCAACATTCACTGGTTAAAAAGTTTGACAGCGTGCGATGGATTATGCCAGCCTGAAAGATTATTCAGTGCCTTGTTTCTGACAGAAAATTGGTCCTTGATAATCTCCATCTCAGTCCAAGTTACGTGAAATGCCCTGTATAAACAGCGTATATACTAAGTCATGGCCGCGAGCTGCATCGCATGAGATTAATAGAGCAAAAAAAAAATGATATCGCGCCGATTACTCTGCCGATGATGACAGCGTGGTTTACAAAGACTTCGAAACTAAATTTCTCGCTTCAAATCGACAGCCCCATTAGGAGCACACGTTTGGGGATCTAATCTCAAAGCACCGCGACTTCATACCGGATACCTGCCGACGCTGGCGGTCGTCAGCAACGATGAAATAGGCATCGGGCTCATTACGGCCCGAAGAGGTTCAATGGTAATCTAGGGTCGTTAGCCTCACTCCAATTCATCCGCTGATGACACGCGAAAGGTATCAACCAGAAATGAACCGTGTTCATTAGCAACTAACAACATACGCGCTAAAAAGTTGCAGCTGCATCTCTCTTACGGTTGCACTGTGCCTAAATACAGCACGCGCAAGGGACATAGCTTGCGTGCAATATTTTATGAGCGAAAGCATGACCCTGAGACGCTGGTTGTAAAAGCGGGACTGTTAAAGGGACCCTGCAACACTTTCGATAAGCGCTTTCACTCTTTCCTTCGCGTCTGGAACCCCTACGAAAGCTACAGTTATCGCCAGCACAGAGCGGCACTGCGTGATTTGCTCGTCGCACCAGATACGCCTTACATCTCTGCTTTGCTCATGTAGCCTTTTTTTAAAGTTGCTACCGAAAAGCGTTCATTGTTGCGACTGAAGGAAAACCGGCCAACAGCCGCTACATGGCCTTAGTGACGTAATTCCAGCCGTCGAAGGGCGTCAAGACCGGGAAAGAGAGAAAAAATATTTTGACCGACTTTACAAGTTATCTGATGGGCACAGAGCAGTAATTTTTGGCTGAGGTCCTTTGCGACCCCGTAATCTAAGTACTGGGTGTGTTGGGTGACCACCCTCTGCAAGCATTTAGATTTAAAAAAAAAAAGCTGAACAAAGTGCTGCAGGGTCTCTTTAAGGGTCATGTCAAGAGAAAAGCTTTTGGCCTACTTATCGCTCTCTCTTGCCATACAAGAAAAATAAACAACTGAAAGACATCAAGGTATGTAAGTTGTCGACGCGCAAGAATATCCTGCAGCTGATTCACGTGAAGAATACATTTATGACGGATGTACCTAAGCCCAATTCTTGATTACGAGCTGCTCATAGCCGTTATTTCTGACGTAGCGGAAGCGCGCAATAGGAAACGCGGCGATCTTGCAGTTCCCCGCTAATTCCCGCAATTCCCTATACGAAGGGATACCACACTTTTTTCACGCCCATATGTCCTATCGGGATGTTTCCATTGCTCATAAGCCATACGCTATACTTTCTCTTTCCCGCTACCTACTCACGCCACAGCAGTCTCGAAGTGTTCGCTAACTATAAAACGCAACTGTCCTAACAACCTTCGTTAAATACCAGCTCTTTCTCCTTTAGGGATGATGCAACTTTCTCGCGGTGCAGTAATCTCTCTCTCTCTCTCTCTCTCTCTCTCTCTCTCTCTCTCTCTCTCTCTCTCTTCTCATCTCTCTCTCGCCTCTCATCTCTCGTCTCCTCTCCTCCATCTCTCCTCCTCTCTCCTCTCTCTATCTTCCTCTCTCATCTCTCTCTCTCTCTCTCTCCACTCCACACTCCCACTCCACTCCCCCTTTTTTTCAAGCCATCCGCGCCTGCCAACCTTATTTCGACATCCTGCCCCACTATAATGGGAAGAGAGTTTGACCGACTACGACACTGCCGGGCAGCGTGAACTGTTCGATAAGGAAGAGGAGGTCACCCCGCTCGAGCGAAGCTTCGGACTAAGGGCCTGCTAAGCTCACTAAGAATTCTCTCTTCCTTTCCGGGATAGCATGCCTGCCGGTATTTTTTCGATCGGTAAACATTATATGATGCTGACAGCAGAGCGGTCGCGGCCTATTACAGAGGTCAAAGAAGACTCGGCCGCGCAGTTTCACGTATCAAGAAAACAGCTGACCAATGAAGCTAACCACCGAAACAAGGGGCTCTTGATTAGGACGCATAGCTGGCCCTTTTGCGTTTTTTCTATCGTGCACCGAATCTTATTAGGCTCGCGAAGACTAGGGATTGAACCCTGAAGCCGAAACGAACAAACAAACAAAAAACAACAGTTTAGCCGCTGAATCAACCGAGGAACTTCGAGAGAGGACGTAAAACCGACAAAAAAGTAGGTAAATGAAGAAAACATATGTTTGAATCCTTCAAATAACTGCACTGACACAATAACAATGATGATCCTGGTCGGTCAGGTGATTCTCTGGTAGAACAGACATGACCTGTTTCATGAAGCAGAAATAATTTCTGAGCATGTCGCGTTAGGTGATGCCGTAGCGCACTGTTTTTCGCCTTCCAATCTCACAAAATTAAAAATGCGCATCACAATCACGCCGTACACAAGACATTCACTGCCACAATTCATGGCTGTAGTTGGAGCAAAATCCCACGAAAAATAGTGTCAGCATCGGGCAGTCCAACTTGCTCCAAATGAAACAAAGCGTACATAGTTTTCCCTATCTAAGGGTATCGTTGCCGAGTTCTTTGGTGACTTCCGCGCACTAACACAGCACATGCAGCAGCACCGAGCGGGCGCCGCATGATGCGCGTGCGTACCTCGGTTCCCTGGACCTTGAGCTTCATGTGGTCCTCCCGGGTGGTCTTGCCGTCCTTGCGCTTCTTCCAGCAATAGCCATCACGCCGGTACCGGACCCGCTTTCGGCTGTACAGCAGCATGGAGCCGCTCTTCGGCCTGCGACGGACAAAAGGAGGAGAAGGGCAGAGGGGGTCAACAAAGGCGAAAGCGCTCAGAATAAGCATATCTCGTTGTAAGGTACTTAGATGAGGATAAGGGCAACAGCGCGTCTTTAAGGCATTCTTAAACAAAAAAATAACGCAACTAGATTGTAGTTTCTGAGTTCTCAAAGCTTGAAAAGGCAAGCAAGCATGCGAATAAAATTCTTCAATTAGATTAGATATTACTTTATACCATCTGAGGTTCCTTAAAGATACCGCGAAGACAGCATGCAATGTTGTTTCTGTCGAACGCTAGCCATGTCTGAATGACAAATATGCCAAGTCTACCGCAAAGTGCATTAAATCAGGCGATATAATTGGGAAAGACTAAGGCACGGTAACGGAAGCATCCAGTAATTCCCGAAATCGGTGACGATCCTTGTCACAGGCCGGCCTGTTCGGACAGGCGTCAAACCTAGTAGTTCCTGTAACCCGCAACAAAAACAACCCAACAACAGGAAGAGCCATTTTCTACATTGGGCATCGCAATCCCATGTCAGTAGCCGTATTAACGTCCATTTGCGGCGTCCCTGATATTAGTCTTGTAGGGGCCTTAATAAGGAAAGCGCGCCCGTAGCGGCGGTAAGGATCTGGGGCGATAAAGCAACAGTCGCTTGTTACCGATGGACCCGATAGCCGCAGAAGTAATGAAGTGGGAGCCGTGTTGCGGAACGTGGCGTTTGCAGTGGCCAGCCAGTAAACTGGGAATTCACGCCGCCAACTGCACGCAACTGCACTCTTGCTAAAAGCTTCCCCCTAGCTTGCGATATGAGGCTTGAAACGTGTTTATCGCACTCTGCCTTACTTTCGGGTGGCACCAGCGTTCGAGCAGCGGACAGAAACAGCAAGTTTGTCGCGAAGAGGTATATGTGTAGAAAAATATAGCAAAAGAGTTTCCTTTATTAACGAGAGGTCTAAGGCACTGAAACGTCTTTCCGGTTCTGAGAAACATAAGCTGATTACGGTTTTTACATGGCAGGCGTCATGAGGCAATATGTCTCGGTGGTCTCGCGACTTACTTAACGAATAGACCATAAGGCCTACGCTCGGTATCACGAGAAGAGCACGAGTTTTGCGCTTACGCCTCAGCGTGTGCAAGGCAAGGCGTAAGGTCACGACACCAAAAATAGTGAGAAAGGGTTTCCTTCGCGTAAAAAAGGCACTCCAAATATGGATGCGCCAAGCGGTTATGGGCGACGGTGCGTCTATTATAAGAGAAAATACGGTACGCGTTTACGCTAGAAGTAAGCGACGCCCCCGCGCCGGAGCAGTTTATGCAAACGCCATGGTGCGCAATCTGCAAAATGCGATTCGCAATACCGGGCAAGCCTCCCTTATGCGGAATAAGCACGTAACGTTCCTAGCTTACTTCAATCAAAATGTTCGTTTTCGAAAACTAAGATGATGATGATCGTGATGACGACAATATTAATCATTCACTCGATCTGTATTTCGGCGACCCATAAACAACCATAGGGTCTTGGTACTGATACACCATGACTAAGCACAAACGAATATCTAGACGATTAAACGCACGAAGTAGCACATATAAAACAAAACAATAAAACACGAACAGTTGCGATAATCCCAGAAAGCGAAGAAAAAGAAACCCCAGTGTTACAAGCCCTGGCCCTCAGCCAGAGAAACGTTCACGGCACATAAAAAAAGAAATAAACAAGCAAACAAAAACAGCATCAGGACGTAACAGAGCCGAAATATACAGATAGGAGAAAAACTTTGGAAGAATAAAACAAGAAATTTTGATATACAAAAAATAATAACAATAAACTATAACAACCATTCAACAAAAACAACAGAACCAGGAGTATCCCATGCCTGGTAGGTCACGAGGCTGCTTTAAATAGATCCGGGCACCTGATGCCCTTCGATCGAGGAACGCTCAAAGAGGGAGACAGCGCGGATGCCTGCACGCCGTAGTGTCAACACGCCCCTCGCATCACGTAGGGGGCCAATTCCTCTTTATCCCACCGTCGAGGCGCGCCCGACGCCGACCGACCACGGCCGCCCAGACGCAGGCTCCGCGAGAGCCTGTTTGTTCTGCACCACGCGCGCGCGTTGCCAATGCCACGTCCAACGAAGGGAAGAATAGGATAGAAGTGGGGAACGACCCAAGCTCGCCGCCGAAGGGACAAGGGCGACGAAAACAATAAAGCACGAGCGCCACCCCGTCCGGCGGCGTGTGAGGGAGGGAGGGAGGGATATCAGGCCGGCAGCCACCGTGATCCCAGGACAAACAGGATCGCGGCCGGAGAACGGGACTCGGCCCGCAATCACACTGGCCGCCTAGTAAACGTGCGGGCACGGATACGGCCGCAGAGAAGGAACCAGGGAACAAAAAAAAGTTTAACAAAAACGAAGCAGAAGCGGAACAATGCAGGAAGCGCGATTCAGTTAAGCGGATGCGAGATCAATACGGGAATGCAAATATAACCCCCCCCCCCCCCCTCCTACACCCTCCCCCGATCTTTTACGATGCCCAATGTTTTCCCTTTGTGTCTCTTCCGGCTTGGTGCCTCCGCCGAGAGTAGAATCCCGAATAGGCGGCATTCGACGAAAAATGATGATGATAATAAAGAGAAAAGGAGGCGATTCGCTTCCACGGCGGAAATGAGTCGGCGAAGAAAAACGGTCGGAGAAAAGAGGTTGGTTGAACCGCCTCCCCGTTTGGTTTGAACCCACTCGTAAAGGAGGATAATAGTGAAAGAGAAAGGGGGGAAGCACAATGCGTACACACGAGATAAGGAAAACATATTCCCAGGCGTGACTTTAATACCGGAGGGCAGCGAAGATGGGTCGGCCTTGCCGACTGCCGCGCCGCGCGCTGTTGACGAAAGAGAAAATAAAATAAAATAGATGATTATCCGCTTGAGGGCCTCGGAAAGACGGCAAGGGTTAACAGGAATATCCAGGGAGATGAGAATACCCCCGACGGCAGCCAGGGTGGCTCAGCAGCTGGGGTGGACAAGCAGCTGCGAGTTCAATCTCCCGGTGAAGAGGCAGACGCGAGCTCAAATTGCGGCCGTTTTTCTGTTCGCACGAAACGCGAAAGAGCCCTCGCAGACACAAGATTGCGAAGCATCCCTAAAGAGCCCCGGGCAGCGCGAAATTAATCCCGCTCCATCCACTAAGCTTCGCACGAGTTCCCTACGGGGAAAAATATCGAGCAAGGGAGACGGAAAATTAGGTTTCGAGTGCTGGCAGGAATTCAGAAGTTTCGGCCGAGGGGCTCGAGAAATACACGCACGCGCCATAGCAGCCAATAATGAGAAGTAAAACGAACGCTTCTTCAGTGAACCGCGAGCTTTGACGTGCTTCCAAGCCGTTCCGCTTCAGTTTCTTTAAATGTGTAGTTTGTCGAACTGCGTATTTTTCGCTCTTTAATGCGCGAAAATTGGTTTGAACAGAAGAAAATCTTCGGGTCTTGGTCTTGGGTATAACTAACCAAAGAAATTTCCGCGAGTTCGCTACATTTTCCCCCTTCTAAGTTGTCGATACGTATGCACTCGCTGACGCATACTTACGCTGAATCTACTGAATTATGCTGACGCATAATTCAGTAGATGAACCGCGTTCGACCTCCACCGTAGCTGACGGAAATTATCGTGCTGGTAGCTGATTTTTTACATAGCGCCACTGGAAACAGCCCCCGCGTATTCTGTCAATAAAGGCAGGAAGATTACATTTGCAAAGCAAGCACACGTGCCAATTGGGAAGTAGCCTAGTGCGTTTCTGAAAGTGCGGGCAGATGTGGCCTCACTACGGCACAGCTTGAAAAAAAAAAAGTGTACGATAATTTGAATTTATACATCTTCACATCCTTCTTGGCTACACCTGTGAAGATTCGCTTAAAAGGTAGCTTTCAAAACGTGTTGTACACTGTTATTCGCCTTCCAAGAGCGTTCATCTGCTTCAAAATGCCCGCCGTGCATACACCAAAAGAGATTTATGCCACTAGTCGCGCTATAAGTAAGGAAGCAAAAAGGTAAAACAAAAGCAGCACTGTTAACTAGGTTATGGCTTAGTTTGCTATCCTACACGCGTTAAGGACAGAGCGCAGAGAGGTGTGCCCATCGTTAGGACACTGTAGACGTTAGAGTTCCGTGAATGTCCCTAGAGGGTACAGTCTTTTGTGCTACAGCCTTCTGTACAAATCCGTCATTTTTAGGGGCCAGAGGAGCGCTTTTGCCGTCTTGTGCGTGCATGCCGGAGAAGGACGGTGGCCCAGGATGTTCTCCTCAGACAACGGCCGCCGTCAGTCTAGCTTGAGAGTTGAGGAGAGCTGTCTTCTTTCGGAAGAAAAACGTGGACACTCGCACAGAACATGCCGTATGGTCCCCGGTGTGTCACAGACTTCCTACGCCGCACTGGCTGCTACTTTGATCAAATCGGAGTAAGCATTTGTGAATGCGACTCCCAGACAGAGACGACAAAGAACGGTTGCAACAGATCGTGGTTGGCCTAATAGAAGAGGACGCTGAAGATGCGGGTCCAGGGCATTGATACGAGCGCTGGTCAGCTCTTGGGTAGTCCATTTGGATAGCGTGTAAAGTAAATTTGGGTTTTACTGCAGACGCTGGATCAGTGAAGTATAGACCTCCCAGATAGTGCACTAGGGGTGGGAGTGAGACGCGAAAAGGCAAGGGAAGGATACAAGCATATTTGCTGGTAGGGTTCTGGTTGTTTATGCGTGCGTGCGTGCGTGTGTGTGTGTGGGGGGGGGGGGGTGCGAATTCACGTTGGCGTGTACACGAATACATCCATCAGCGACCCTCATATCAAACGCGCCCGCACTATGAAATCCCCGGAAAGAGAGACTTGCTAGACATACTTCAAAGAAAGAAATCAAGCGTGCCTTTTTTTATGCTAGGAAACATCAACATTATGCGCCTTCGATTTTGCCATACCTATGAAGTTTCCAACTGATTTGCAGCCGTGGATACGTAGCAGAAAAACAGAATTACGAAGCCACTAAGAAAAAAAGCGGCTGCACTTCCCGCCATTTACATGCCGGATAAAGTATTGTAGCGTTAGATGCCTCTATAGGTTGCAGTTGGGAGCCTCAGTGATGAAAATGGCTGGTTTATGAAGGATAGGCTGAAACCACGGAGCACCGACGGAAATACGCCGGTTGAGAATGAGAAACAATAACTGCACAAAGCTTTCGGGCTAGCGATGTTCGGCGAACCAGGTCTCATCTGTTGCCAACTAGGCACGCCTTTCTTTTTATTTTTTTTTAATGGGGCTATTTTCCGCCTCATTATCTGGAACCGCGTTGATGAAGTATAAACCGGAACGAGTGCCCGTGAATTCCCTTCCCTGCTTTCCCGCTAGGATCTATCCGAGATTAACTAAAATATCCTTGGCTAAGGAATGGCCGACTGCGAAAGTGTGCACTGTTTATGGAGGTGGACAACAGCATAGAACATAGCGACTAAAAAAACGAAAAGAAGAACGTGCCGACTTGCTTTACGCGATGATGCATTCAAGCGGCCGTGTACGAGATTTCGGCGCACGTTAAAGATCCTCAGGTGGTCAAAATTAATCCGGAGTCTTCCACTACGTCGCGTTTCATCGCCTGCGTTGCGTCGGCGCGTTAAACCCTACAATCAATCGATCAGCCTTCAAGCGGCCAATTCTCGCCTCTACACTTATCTCGGTTGGTTCCCTGTTCACGGGCTTGGTCGGGCCAGCGGTATCTTTCGGTCGCCTCTCTACTGTTTCCGCCTAAGCTGTCAACGTGGGAGCTTTTGATAGAACGAGTAAACAGTGCGGAAGCTAAGACAAAAATGGAACTTGCGTTCCCTCTTTGTTATTATGTACGCATTGTATCGCTACGTCCCCCGGAAAATCGTGTGTCCGTACGAAATGTAAGGCTTTGCCCTCATAATAACGAAAGATCCCAGGGCTTTCATATTTCGATACGATTGCCTATACTGCTCCTAAATCAGCGCTTTCTCAGCAATGCACTTGTGCATAGTACTGAAACCAACTTTAGAAAAGCTCCGTGTACAGCAGTCAAGTCCAGAGCTCTTCAAAATATTGAGTGACAAAACTTCCGATGGCCCTGATTTATCTTCCCTCACTCGTGGGAAAACCGGATTAGCCTCTGCCTGACAAGAGACAGCGTTACTAACCAGATTTTGGCGGCAACCATGGAGGACATGCCATGAAACATTGGGAACCCTTTCTTAATTCAGTGCGTTCTAATTTGAAAGCAAATTTTATTGAAGAAGCTGTGCCATAAAAGTGTATTGTTTAGGCAGGTTTAATTTTCGTACCCTAGCTGCCACGCCCGTACCCTCGCTCTTTATTCACTAAAAAAGAGGGTGGGTGCCAGCAGCAACTGTATAATGATGCTGAGTTTTGTAACTGCATGGTATAGAAAAAAGAACTGTGAATCAAACCATCAAACGTACTAAAAATGACTCAATCTGTGTAAAGTCAGCTTTTCCACTATAATTTTGTATACTGCTGCGAATTTTGTTGGCGGAAGAAAAGACGCTGTCTGGGATAAAATAGGTGTCGAAGAGGGGTGAGACAAAAGCCGAGCAAAAAGAGAAATATTAAGAAGTCTGACGTATAAGTAATGAGCGAAAAATGCGTATTTGAGACGCATGCGTGCATAATGCTTCCACACTAAAAAAATTCTTTATAAGAGTTTCCTCGGATTTTTTTTTTTCATTGTCGCGTACGCTACTCCGTTTCTTTATTCACAGACGAAAAAAATAACAACAAACAAACAAAAAACTCCATGGTTCGAGAACAATACGTGAACCGGTTGTCCGCACCCTTTCAAAGCTGTGGGAAAGCTCTTTCAGGCTTTCTGCCCCAGTAGATTCGCTTGTGCAGCTGTATGAAAATGCGGATAACTTCTGCTCTCGGTAACGTCACAATCTTTTTTTTTTATATATAATTCACGACAGAGGATCTCAACAGCACCGTCTAGATTAACGTGCCTTTTCGCCGAATGATAAACATCGTGCTAGCAGGCAGACCCCAAGCTGCCTGTTGACCGCTGTCTCTGACAGCCAGCGTAGCAGTCTTATAGACAGAAACCAACGGAAGCGTATGCACCGCCGTTTGCAATTACGTGTGCAGACGTATCAACCGAGGCGGTATACCCTACTGCAGACACTGTCTTCCGAAATCCCCGACTCATGCTCCCAGACAATGGTCCCTATCCCCCAAATTTCCAAGGAAAATCTCCCTACCAGAGTCACTACCTTCTCTAAACCCGGCTCATG
Organism: Haemaphysalis longicornis; assembly: GCA_013339765.2. Taxonomy (NCBI): domain Eukaryota; kingdom Metazoa; phylum Arthropoda; class Arachnida; order Ixodida; family Ixodidae; genus Haemaphysalis; species Haemaphysalis longicornis. Next base: position 48,506,546 of record CM023453.1, read on the forward strand.
ATTCCAATCATAGTGCAACGTACTTTCATCTTCCAACAAATCAACCTCCTGTCCCCCCCCCCCTTTTTTTTTTCTTCTCATTCCGCGTTCCTCACAAGCGGAGACGTCGACCGTACAATCAGGGACGATGAGCTCGCATTTGCATAATAAACTAGCCTCGCGCCGTAATGCACGTAAATTTGACCCGGGGCGGCGTTCATTTCATGCCCTACTTTCGGCTCGTGTAATATTCGGACAGCTCAGCGTGCGAACACGCGTACATACACATACGCAAAAAAAAAAAAAAAAATGAAGGGGGAGGGGGGAGGGAGGGGGTGGAAGCCAGTGAGCAACAGTAGATGAAACGCGCTGGCAAGATAGCGACAGAGCAGCTGCCGAGATGAGCTCTGGGCGCCCAAACTGGCCCGTAATTACGCCGTGGAAACAAGAAGGCGACGAGCTGCTCAGCACCCCCTTCGCACCTACAGCTCTCCCTTCGTCCGCGCAGAAGGGCCCGGCTGGCCCACGCACCGCGCCACGGAGCGCGTCGGCCCTGATGACGGCTAACGAGGTTTCTCATTGAGCCTCGCCAGCCCGAAGGCAATAAGGCCATAATCATCGTTTACGCAACGCCGGGAGATTGCTTACGCTTCGAAGCGGCGGCGCGCTCACACACACACAAAAAGAAGATGGTTCTCGCCAGAAGAAGCCAGGCGAAGTTGTGAGCGCCGGAGAACAAAGCAGATATTAAGCGCGGGCAGATAAAAGGAACGGGACACGAATCAGGAATCTGCTCGTGCGTGGGTGTGTGTGCGAGCGCGCGCTTGTCGGCCCGTGTTCGTGCGTGCGTGCACAAAGCGCGGAGGAAGTAAAGTAATTCGCGCCTTCCTTCGGGAAACTTCCAATCACTTGGCCGTAATTAATTCCGTCTCTGCATTAGCCGGGAACGTGCCCAACGTTTTAAAGCGATATGGGGCCACCAATGGGGGAGGAGTGTGGCGACGTAACGAACGACGTCACTTTATTAGGCGCCCTCTCCCATTGGGTCCCGCGTCAACCGGGAAGTCCACGGCCGCTCGGGGGAATCAAAGGGGAGATAACAAAGTAAACAAACAAAAACCGCAGGACGATGCGCGTGTCACTATCCCGAGCCAAAGTTTCGCTAAGGACTAAATAATGACGCTCGGGGAAGGACGCAACGGTCGGGATGTTGCGGGCAAAGCACGAAAAAAAAAAAAAAAGAAGTGTACGCAAGACCGTTGTCTAGTCACGCGGCTAACGCCAGACGCTGTTGCAAAAAGGGCGGGACAGCGGGCGGCATTAACTCTGGCTGCTGTTATTAACGACCAGCAGCAAGAACGCAGAGGCAAACAGGAAGAAAGGGACGCGGCATCCGGCGTCGTCTGCTGCTGCTTGAGGACGGAGTCGAACGCGAGGAGGTCCCGTAATCGAGTTACCAAACTGATAATCACTCAGTCCGCTGTCGCCATAATCTCTTTACACTTGGCTCTCGGATGCAGGCTGTGCCGGACAGTGTTAAGCGGGAACAAGGGAAATGCCTGCAATGCACGACACGGCTAGTTAATTAAAGAGTGGAAGAAATCCTTAAAGGATGAGCCTCGGAAAGGACAATAGAAACGAGGTAAATGAGAAGGCTTTGTAAGTTGCACGCGGTTCTTATTACTGCTTTTACTCCTCTAGTCTACAGTACTATAACGAAATCCCATTATATCAAACTGTGATTTATCAAATCCTGCAACACAGGGAAATATATTCTGCCACTGAAATTTCGCGATGAAAACGAGCAGCGAGTTCTGCTGTATCGAAGAAAATAATCAGACATTTCACGTATATAGAAGGGTTGATACCAAACTCTCTCAAAGCTGCCTGTTTTGAACGATGCGCGCCTCAAAGGGTGGTTTTATTCTGCCATTTCGCCTGCTCGTCGGGCCGTAGGTTTGTCCGCGTGCTTTAAACATCCAGCTTAATTTAGTCTCACCCACGCAGTTCCTAGAAAAACTGGTATTGCTGCAGCCACAACGACGAACAAACATACCTACGCTGCCTGCTTAGTATTTTGTCTCACTGACCTGCACAAATGTTTAAGTACTTTGGCTGCACATAGGTACCACGAATAAACGCAAGAAGTGCTGCGGTCCGCTCAACTGTCGGTGCTATGGAGCAAGGCGTAAGCAAATGATGCACTATTTAAAAAGACACTATCCAAGTTACACCATCCTAGTTAGTTAAAAGACATTATCCTAGTTATTTTATTACGTTGAAGTCTAGAATCTGCCGGCTACATTTTGAGTTTGTTGAGATACTTTGCACGTAACTTCTAACACAGAAGTTGACCACGAAAGTTTAATTTCCCTATCACCATCCTTTCCAACAATTTCGAAACTCGGCTGTGACGACACACATGGACAAGACCGCAGGGCTTAATCAAACGAACCCCTATCATGGTGAACTTATAAAAACGGTCAGTGAACAGCAAAAAAAAAAAAAAAAAAAAAATAACGCAGTTCCACGTAGCATGAAAGCAGTTGGAAGTGCAGAGCAAGTAGTAATCCGCCAGCGGGGCTGTGATGCCGTTATCCGCTCGTTGCTACCGCCCCTTACACTCTTCCCATCCCTGTCTCACTGCTCTCTTTATGAATTCAACAGAGGTTTTGTCCAATGCAATTTAAATTTACCGCCTTCACGTTGCGCTCTCTGCCTGGAACAGCACGGCGGGAGTTCTGTTTTCTTTGTGCTTGCTTTCATCTCGCACGTGCTGGAGCCTGACTGCGCAGTTTGGAACGCGTCGTTCTTGGCGGTCGCTTTTTAAAATGCAGAGCACTTTAGGCGCTCGCCTTGTCGTCCTAGCTCGCTCGCTCGACCAAAGTATATAGAGCACCAAGACGGCGTCCCGGGGTAACGCTGTTGTTCGCGGCGTACCCCAGAGGCTTCGAAAGCCAAGCGGTTTATATATAGTCATAAGCGTTCGAAACTCGTGAAACGCTTGCGCTTGTCATACATCTCCCCGTTGTTTAGCGCAAAGAAAACTATAGGTACATTTGAGGAAAAATAAACGTAATTAACCGGCAGAGCCCGCGTTCCTTTAGTTAAGGACGCCCGTTGGGTTGGTTTTTACGACAGTAAATGCAAAATGTTGCAGTGCAACGCCGGCACGTGCGGGGAGAAACCTAACCTAACCTAACCTAACCTAGAATTCCCGCTGGCGCAGTTTCAGGAAGGGGGCGCGCGAGCACTGCGAAGGCGGGAAATTTGAATAGCATTGGTAGCAGTAAGCGGATAACGGCGGTACAGCCCATTATGGCGAATCACTGCTCTGCACTTCCGACAGCTTTTACGTTGAGTGGAACGGCTTTAATTTTTGTAGCGTAAGCTACACTGGCCGAGGTTGAGCCCTTTCGCGTGGACCTTGAAGGGCCATGCTTCTTAAGCGCGAGGAGCATTGGATTGGATTGGATTGGATTAAACTGAATTGTAGAGTACGGGTGTGTAGAGAATTGGGTCTGCACATTCGCCGGTCTGCGCATTCCAAGGGAGTGATGTCATAGCCGCGGCAGACGCACTGGCACCGGCGCGTGCCCAGCTGTGCGCCTCCGTTGCGTAGTAGCCAAGTCTGATGGTGCGTTGGAGCCGCTTGATAGCCCTTTCGCGTGGCTCCTGGAGAACCGTGCTGCGCATGCGCGGGGAGCAGTGACTGTACTGTACTGGACTGGACCAGATTGGGCTGGATTGGATTGGATTGAATCGGAAATCGTTTTAGCAGCAGTAAGCATGATAATCAGCTAATCCTAGACAACCAGGAAACCTAAGAATAACTAGCTGAACCTTAGCTCACGCTACGTATATCCTAGCATAGCCGAGCTAAGCCACTACCAATTTTTTCGCTTACTATCGCAAAAACCAACCCAAACGTGCGTTCTTAACTAAATGGACGCGGCGGCTGCTGGTTATTTACAGATTTTGCCTCAAATGTACCTGAATTTCCTTTTTTTTTTTCGCTAAACAACGGGGAGATGTATGGCAGGCGCCAGCAGTTCAGGAGTTTCGATCGGTTATGATTATATAAACTGCTTGTTTTTCGCAGTCTCTTTTTGGGTCCGTTACGTCGCTCCGCCACGGGGCTCTGCTTGGGTCCGTTACGCCTCTACGCTGCCTGATTGCGGCGGTGGCCAGACGGCGTGACAGCGAACGAGCTACGACGACAAGGCTGGGTCATAAGTGCAAACGTCGGTGTAAACGACTGAGCAGGCGAAAAGCAAGACTGTGACGGGTGAGATGATATAAGACCACATTGAAATGTGCGTGACCTTATTGTGTTACGCCGAAATGTCCGTGTCAAGCGGTGTTTCTCCTTCTGTTGGGCGTTACACGCCAGCCGTCGCTCTGGACTTCCGAAAAATTATGAAAAAAAAAGAAAAAAAATTACTGTTTTAAACTACGCGAGGATCCCACGAACAAGCGTTCGACAAAATGACGCTTTCCACGACAACAAACGCCCCGGTAGCGAGAATTCTGCAAAAAGCGCTATTTCGGGCACTTGAGCCACGGTTGTCGGTTGACCCCGCTGTCCTATATAGGCACTCTGCACCAAGGAAGGAAGGAAGGAATACGTTTTTTCGTCCATCGGGATCAGGTGTTGGGGGTGGAGGAGGCCCACAGGGCCGCCGCGACCGCCAGGGCCCGGGAGGAGGTCAGGACTTGGCCTGACTCCCCCGGGTCACGCAACATCTGCTCCCAGTGGTGATGGGAGGGAACGGGGGGGGGGGGGGGGGGTACGGGTCTGCGGGGCATTCGCAGAGGGAATGGTAGTGAGTGTCGAGTGCCCCGCAGGATGGACAGGTAGGGTCAGTAAACAGGTGTGGATGACTGTGTATTAATTGTGTTCTGTGTGGGAAGGTGTGTGTTAGTAGGATGCGCAGCATGTGGCCCGCCTCCGGGGAGAGGTGTGGGTGCGGGGGTGGGTATCGCCGCGGAGAAGGCGGTAGTGCAGGGCAATATCCCTGTATTGCAGGAGGCTGGCGCCGGTGATCGAGGGTGATCGGTGCTCGTGACTCCTCGCGCACTGATTTTTCGCAAGGAGACCACGACGATGAGGAAATCTACGACGCCGAAATGTCGGCCCCCAACGAAAGTTTGCCACCGCGCCACACCGAGGAGGGCGATGACGACGACGGAGACGAGGGCTGGATCGTCGCGGGAAGGAGACTACGCCGACGCACCGCACCGAAAGTGGGTGAGCCGGCTTCTGCCTCTCCCGCAGCCTCAAAGCAGCATCAGAGTAGTTCTAGCTTCGCTAGGAAAGTTACCACGCGACTGAGCAAGGCAGCGCGCCTACCCGTGCAGCTACCGCGCGGCGAAACCAAAATTATCCTCCGCCCGAGAGGCGGACTCAACGTAGCTCGCACGGAGGCCAAGCGCCTAATGTTGGCCATCTTTAAGGCCGCGGGGACCACCATGCAAGAGTCGAGTCAGGACACCATTTGCACAAACGCCACACAGAACGTCATTATTGTCAGTACACCCAGCGACGACAGAGCTAAGAGGTACGTACAGATAAAGCAACTCCAGATAGGCAACGCCGAATACGAAACGTTCGCGTACGTATCGGCCCCCGACGGCACCGTAAAGGGCATTATCAGAGGGATAGATACGTCCGAATCGTATCAGGACTTACAAGCCAACATAGTCAATGCGGCCAACCCACTAGCGCTCGAGGCGCACAGGATAGGTAACACCTCCACAGTGATAGTGGCCTTCGATGGCAGCAAGGTGCCCAACTCCGTCAAGTACGGCGCTATGATAGTCAAATGTAGCCTATATCGCCAACACCACGAGTTCTGCCGTTGCTGCGGCAAGCTAGGACACCGCGCGGACGTATGCCCCAACCCGAAGACCAGGGTATGCCTGGCGTGTGGGAAGCGCGAGCCAGAGCCGAACCACGAGGCCACGTGCAGACCCCATTGCAAACTCTGCGACGGGGCTCACACAACGGGCGCCACGGGCTGCACGAACCGTTTCAAGCTTCCCCACGTGGTGGCGCAGCGTCGCGGGGAGCGCGCGCAACGACAGAAAGAAGCAGTAAAGCAACAAAAGCAAGCCCCCCCGCGCAAAACGGCGGAGAACTTTCCAGAGCTGCAAAGCGGGAACGCCCCCTTCGCGACACCGCGGGGCCAGAGGGGCGGCAACTTTAAGGCAACGACGTCAGCAGCTACGCCAATGTCCGCGTCAACACGAGCGAGTGGAACAATGGAAAATAGGAGAGTGCAACTGCACCCGCCAACCGAAGTGACGTGGGCGGCGATGACATCGGGCCCAAATGGAACGCCAAGAGGATACCATCGCGGAGCTGTGCCGCAAGCTCGAGAAAGTGTTCGAGAAATGGCAACCGCCATCGTCGCCGGAGACGAGCACCCCGACATCCTCTCCGGGGAGGACGACGCCACCGACGGCCGCCCGCTCGCGCGTGAGGATACCACTCGAACCGGTCGAGGACGCACAAGACGACGACCCTTCCGCAAACGAAGGCGCAAACGTCGAGGCAATGCACGACGACATGGAAGCCGAGAACGAGCCCGTCAAGAGGAGGCGCGCGCTCAAGTCGAAGGCGCGAGACGACGCGCGGCAACAGTACGTAACGAGGGAAGAGCTCCAAAGCTACCAAGACGCCACCAATAGACAGTTTGATACGCTCAACACCCGGCTATCGGCAGTGGAAGCGGCCCAGGCGGAGATGCTGTCGAGCTTCAAAGCCCGGTCCGACAAGATAGAGAACATGTTAGCGGCCCTGTGCAAGAAGCTCACGTCGCGATCGCGCTCAACAACACCGTCACCCAGACCGTCCCCGTAATGACGACCGACGACGACGCAACCGAAACAACACGACCCTCCTCGTATGGCAGTGGAACATCAACGGGCCTGCGAGGGAGGAAGGCGACGCTCGCGCAATACGTAACGCAAGCGGAACGCCGACCGGACGTGATCTTGCTGCAAGAGACTCACAGCGAACACGCCCCGACACTGCCGGGGTACCGCACCTACGCCCTAGCACACCCCAAGGGCCCGGAACGCGGAAGCCCGAGTGAGCGGCGGGGTCCTGCACGTTCGTCAAGAAAGGCATAACAAGCCTGGAGCATACGCTCGCGCACACCGCGAACGTCGAGCACCTAACCGTGGAGCTGGTGGTAGGCCGCGGCAGCAAGAAGGAGCACGTCTACGTCACAAACGCATACGCGAAACCCCGGTACGCGCAACAACGATACGGAACATCGTGGGGAAGCTCAAGCGGCTTGCCGAAGACCACAAGACGCTGCTCCTTGCGGCGACTTTAACGCGCCCACAACGGAATGGGGCTACGGCACGACACGGCAAAGGAAAGAGTCTGCTGACGGAAACGCAAGCGGCCGGCTACCACCTCGTCAACGAACGTTTCCATTCCCGACCAGACACGCCCCGACGTCGGTGCACGGGACACCAACCCGGACCTCGCCTTCAGTAACAACGCGAAGGTGAAGGGAGAACACCGCCGAGACGCTCCGGCAGCGACACACTGTCTCCTCGAGGCATAACCGTTTCCGTTAAAGGCAGGGCGAGCCCCAAACGCACACACAAGCACCACAGACTGGAACGCATTCCGGATCAACTCGCGAACGTACCCGATGTCATAGACGGACATAGAGAGGTGGGACGGAGGCGATCCGCCGGGAAGCAAAGAGGGCCACCACCGAGCTCGAAGCCGAGGACGAAGTCAACGAGGTAGGACAGCCGGCTCGCGCACCTCATCGAGGCGCGCGACTCGTTGAAACACCGATGGCGAACTCAGAAGCGCAACCGAACGCTTCGCAAGCGCGTGGCGCTCCTTAACAAGGAAATCGAAAGCACTGCGCAGCGCTCAACCGCCAACGTTGGCACGCCGTATGCCAAGAGGCGACGGACAGTTACACAAGAGTAGGACTTGGAAGCTGCTGCGCCACCTCCTCGACGAGAGTAAGACCAAAGGGGAGCAGCAGCACGTCCTGGCCCGCACCCTCCTAAAGGATCGCAGGGAGCTAGGGGACGACGAGGTGCGGCGCAGACTGGACCGCTAAGTACCTGCCGGCCACGCCGCCGCCTCCGCTACCGGACTACGAGGGCGAAGCCCAACGAGGCGCTCGACGCCGACATCGAAGAGTGGGAGGTGCGTGCGGTCCTGCAAAAGCTCAACGGCAAGTCGGCGGCCGGCCCGGACGGCGTGTCCAACAAGGGAACTACGAAACCTGAGCGACGAGGCCATCACCACGCTCACGACGTTCTACAACGCGTGCTGGCGGAGCGGCACCCTACCCCCCAAGTGGAAGGAGGCTCGCACGGTCTAATACCCAAGCGGGCAAGCCGCCAGACATCGAGAACCTGCGTCCCATCTCGCTCACGTCGTGCGTGGGCAATGTGCTGGAGCATGTACTACTTAACCGATGGCAAAGGTATCCTCGAGGGACGGCGAGCACTATCCCAACACGATGCTCGGCTTCCGTGCGGGCCCTCAGCACGCAAGGACGCCATGCTGCTTCTCAAGCACGATATTATTGATAATAAGAGATCCGTCGACAACGCCGCCCGTCCTGGGCCTGGACCTAAAAGGCGCCTTCGACAACGTTCGCCATGACGCCATACTACGGCAGGTTGTCCCGCCTCAACATGGGAAGGAGGACGTTTGCCTACATTAGACTTTCTCACGGCACGCCACAACGACCATCGTGGCCGGAGACTTTAGAACTACCAACGAAACGTTGGGCAGCGTGGGCACGCCGCAAGGAGCGGTGATCTCTCCGACGCTGTTCAACCTGGTGATGATCGGGGTTGCGGAACGGCCTCGGCACCGCCCCCAACGTCAACCACACAATCTACGCCGACGACATCACCATCTGGGTGCCGGGCGGCAGCGACGGAGAGATCGAAGACTCGCTCCAGTGCGCGGTGAAAGCGGTCGAAGACCAGCTCGAGGGAACGGGGCTGCAATGCTCCCCCGCCAAGCTCGGAACTACTAATCCTGAAGGCCCCCGCGAAGCCCCAAGAACGGGAAGGCGGCAAACATCCAAGTGCGCACGGGTGACGGGTCGGCCATACCCGTGGTAGAGACCATCAGAGTCCTCGGACTACACATCCACGAACACCGACGCAACGCTCACACCGTCAAAGCTACTGCAAATCAAAGCAAGCCGAGCACTCGGCCTCGTCAAGAAGATTGCCAACAGGCACGCCGGCATGAAGGAACGCAGCACGCTGAGGCTGGTCCAGTCGTTCGTCATAAGCCACCTGGCGTACGTGGCCCGCCTTTCACAACTGGACCACCGGCCGAACGCATAAAGCTCGACGCTCTCATACGCCGGGCATACAAAGCTGCGCTGGGCTTATACACCCACACAAATACACAGAACATGCTCGACTTAGGCTTGCACAACACGTGAGCGAGATCATAGAGGCGCAAGCAACGGCGCAGATAGCCAGACTGGAAACGACGCGCACGGGCAGGGCCATCCTTGTCGCGGTAGGGACACGAAACTAGGCTGCGGGAGAGCAAGAGGCGGCTGCCGCTGGCGCGCGAGGCCCGCGACAGCATCCGCGTCGCACCGATCCCACGGCACATGGATCCAACAGAGAACCATGAGCGTCGCCTGGCCAGGGCTCGCACCCTTGGCAGAGACGTACGATGACGACGCCCGGCGCCATGTACGTCGACGTGGCCCGATACCCCGACAACCGCCGACATGCCCTACACGGCGGCGGGTCGTGCAAGCAACCACCGGCAGAGTCGTCGCGGCGTGCAGCGTGCGTGTCGAGACAGGCCACGAGGCGGAGGAAACGGCCATAGCGCTGGCGGCAACCGCCAGAGGATGCACGACGGTGCTAAGTGACTCGAGGGAGGCAATCGCAATTTCGCAAGGAAACCAAGTGTGTGTGAACGCAGATGAGGGTGTGCGGAGCCCCTGGACTCGCGGACGCCGATAACCTTGCGCTGGTTCCCGGCCCACATGGCAGCGTGGGACCCGTTCGCAACCGCCAACGAGGACGCGAGACAGGGCGGCGAGGGCGCTAAACGGACGCCCCGTCGGGCCGGCCGCGCCGCGTCACCTCGTGGCGGCCAAAGAAAACAACGACGCAGAGACGACAATGGCACAGGGAGCAACGTAAACGCTACCCTGACGCCGCACCCGGACCTCACCCGGCAGGAGGCGGCGCTCCTCCGACAACTCCAAGTAGGGAGCGACGTGGACCCGGTGTGGGCCGTGCATGTCACGCCCGAACGATACATCACGGACCAGTGTGCGGGTGGCGGGGCCGCGAGGCGACCCATGACCCACTGATGATGGGAGTGCAATGACGCGGAAGCGGGAACGAATATACTTACCGCCCCATCTCGCGCTGTGCGGTGACGCGAGACGGACAAGGACCGCACAGAAAGCCGCCGCGCAGTTGCGCTGGCGGCGATCACACGCCAGCAGTACGCGGCCGGCACCCCCCTCCTAGCGAGGGAGTGAGAGCCACCGTGACCTTTTAGCGGCGAGGTAAGATGTTGTTTCCCCCCCTGTATTGCAGGAGGGAGGCTGGCTTGCCTGAAGGGGCATCGCGGTAGGCGTAGTGAAAATGGCGACCGCGGTCAATTAGTTCGCGAGCACGTACGTGCACCACTTCATAGCGCCTACGCCTGTGTGGGCTGGTGTCCACAGCAGGGGTCACGATGTCGGATGGAGGATTTTTTGGAGATAATTTTTAATGCCATGGGAGAGATGTTACCGCGAATAAAATTGCGAATGCCCTGCTGACAGTCAGAGAGGACGAATTGGGGGGGTGGGGCGCTGGGTGAGTGCGAGGGCAATGGCTGCCTCCTCCACCGTGGTTGTGTTGCTAGTTAGGATGGTAGCCGCTGTGACGTTTGGTGATGTGTGTTGGCCAACAACAGCTACACAGTGTGCAGGTGTGTGAGGGTAGGGGGGTAGCATCAGTGTATAGTGTGCATGGTGATGGTGGGTATAGTTTGGCGTGGGCGTTGGCTCGTGCTAATCGGCGGGCTGCATGGAAAGTAGGGTGCATGTGGCGAGGAATTGGGCGGATTCGGATGCTGTTACGGATGTGAGGTGGAATAGGGAGTGGCGTGATTGGGATGGTGGGTGGTAGTGCGTTTATAGAGTTGAGAATGTAGTGCCCTGTTGGGGAGGATGCAAGGCGCGTGAGTTGGGAGACGCGGTGGGCGTCTAGGTGCTCCCGTATGATGTTGTGTATGCCGAGGTCGAGTAAGCTATGTGTTGGTGCGTATGGGGAAAGCAGGAGTGCATGCCTATACGTCTTCCGGAGGAGGGCATCAAGTGAGTCGAGTTGGGTAGATGTAAGGTTAATGTATGGTAGGTGGTACAAGATACGGTTGAGTAGAACACTGTGTACGAGACGGAGGCGGTCCTGTTCCGTGATGCCGTGGTGTTTGCTGGCGATCCGTCTAATGAGATGCGTGGTTTGGGTAACGTATTTCTTACGTGCTGGAGGGTGAGTGCGGGTGATCTGTTGTGTGTTAGGGTGAGGCCTAAGACTCTAAGTTGCTGTGTGTGGGGTATTGGGTCAGAGTGTATAAAAAGTTGGATGGGGGGGGGGGGGGGTTTGGGGGGGCTTGCTGCGAGGGGGCGTGAAAGTTAGGAGAGCAGATTTTTGTGGAGAGCACTGGAGCGTTAAAGGTTCGATGTGGTCTAAGACTTAGTTGAGGCCGTGTTGGAGTGTGGTTTCAATGTGTTGGTCGGAGCCAGAGTGAACCCACAGGGCAATGTCATCTGCGTAGAGTGTGCTGCGTAGTGTGGGCATGGTGAGGAGAGAGCGGGCAAGTGGGATTAGGGTGAGGTTAAAGAGCATGGGCGAGAGGACTGCTCCTTGTGGCGTTCCGCGGTCTGGCATGTGGAAAAGATCAGACTGGACATGGCCAAAGCGGATGGTAGCAGTACGTTGTGTAAGAAAGTTATAGATATAGTGATAGAAGTGTAGGCCTAGGTTTTGGGATGAAACTGCCTGAAGTATGCTATGATGTGAGACATTGTCAAAGGCTTTTGAAGGTCCAGTGAGAGAATAGAGGTGTGGTCTTGTTGCGGGGGGTGTTGGTGGAAATCATGATGGTACTGTATAAGGGCGTCTTGAGTGGATAGGTTGGGTCGAAAGCCGATCATGTTAGGCAGAGGCCGCTGCGAGCGCGGCACTTTTACCGAAAGAGTCGCCTGCAGCGAACTCTAGGGTATCGTCAAGTGGTTATTTCTCGACTCGTTATCACCTACTGCCTGCAGAGTGCAGCGCCAACAGTCTACGGGGGGGACACTGAGATAAGGCGTAAAGACGGCCGTGATGAATGCATCGATTCCTCCCAGCCTTTTTCATTACCTGCAACCTGATTGGCCGGCTGCAGTATCAGTGACTGACGTAGCTTCACTTGTGCCACTTAAACTGTTCGTCCGTCTTGGCTTTGGTTATGACATTACCAAGAGCTTTCCGTGTGTGGGCGCCCGTGGCTTCACTCGTGATAATGATGGCGGTTGGTACCTCGGTCAGGGCGGCGACGCTTACGTATACTGAATGTTACGAGCAGAGGTCGTGATGAGCATGGCATCTTTCACAATAGAAATGACGCCTTGAACCACCAGAATATGGAAAATGGCGCTGCTGCTTGTGCGGCAAGACGAGGAGCACCCATGGTGAGACTTGTCAGGTGTGCAGATCGCGTTTCACATTTTTAAGACCGCTATTGGTGCGTGCTACTGGCGACTTTCCATAGCTTTCGCAATGCCGGCGATAGGCTGATTGATGACTTTGCACTTTAACAGCGTCCCCCGAAAGCCAGCCGGAATATACCTGTTTCGAGACCAGACCGGCGTGTCCATCATGCCAGTCATTGGCGGCAACGCAGATAAGAGCGACACGAAAGCACGAGCGAGTGACCCAATAACGATTCAAGTTAAACAGAAAAAAAAAAAACAATGGTTGCGGCTTAGCTCAACTAACCTTGGATATGCAAAGCAAAAGCTCACAGCGTTCTGCTCACGTAGCGGCCGCCGCCCCTACGTGAGCAGAACGACTGAAAACAAGGCCTTGAGCGCAGCGCCGACAGCGGGCCCGGCGAATCACGCGATGCGCTTCGAGGGGTGTGTCGCCCGGGGGTGTGTCTCCGGTCAAAAGGTTAGCTTGCGCATCCCCCGCCAAACCGATGGACGAAAGTAATAAAGTTTCGCTTTAAAAACTTGCTCACACTCTAAAAAATTTTTTCTCGTAGAGAGACTGTGCCTTGAACACCGTTCAGGCAATCGGGTACGTGAAGCTCGAGAGCAAGTCTAGATAACGGGAAGTCCATTCACCCGGAGTCACTGTTGTCGGAGGGCGTGTCTGCCTGAGTTAGTGTTTCCTCACAATGATAAAACATCGTAGAGCCAAAAATTTGATGATGAACGTTTTAAGAATCTCCTGAACAAAATATAGGCATGTAGACTGTGGATGCTCCAAAATCGAACCTATGTTAAATCGTAAAGGAATCATTAGGACAACGTATTAACCTTGGTTAATTTGAGAGTAATTGGCCTTTCGTAACTTACTCGAGTCGATTCGAGCCCCGGAATACATTTTTCACAAAAAAGATGAGAAATATTGGGAGACGTTAAATGTCGTGCTACACAACGTCAACATTAACGCAATAGGAGAGAGAGAGAGAGAGAGAGAGAGAAGCTCTTTATTATGAAGAGGAAAGGCAGAAAGGTTTTGCCAACATGCGTACGTCGACATGCTACTCTGCAGGAAGGGGAACGGGGAAAGACAGATGAGTAGTAGAAAGAAGAGTAGTAGGTGAAAGAGGGGAAAAAAGAGAGGGTCAATAAAGGGACATGCGGCCGTAAGCATAGACTGACCGCTTCAGGGGGGTTCAGGGGGGGCTATAAACGCAATAGGGGAATACTAAAACGGAGTTATGAATGTGTTAACTGCACATTAGAAATAATGTGGTATCAACGGTACTAGAGGCAACCGTACAATCGCACCGCTGTGTTTCTCGGCTGTGACTTCAATCGGCGCGCCCGCCAGTCGCGCGATCAAGTCCATCTGAATTCATGTTGGCTGGCAGGAAACTGGATGGCAGGAAACTGGATGGCAAGAAAACTGGTGATGCGTCACTACTGCTTCTCCTTTTTTCAAGGGTGTTGTAGCCAGGGGGGGGGGGGGGGGGGTGTTCTGGTGTCAGAACACCCCCCAGAATTTTCTGAGTGGTGCTATTCCCTTGGGTTCCCTCCGCATTGCGGCCTTTCTTTCGTTCACGCTGTTCATACCCCGCATTGGTATATTAATATGTAAAAACAAGGTAAGGAAACTGGATATGAAAATGAAAATAAGTTTTTGCGAAGGGGTACCTTTCCAATTCGTGTTTTCTTTTTTGCCAGTGGCATAGAACACTCTCCGAAAAATATTTCTGATTGATAGATTTTAGGGTTTAACGCGCCGACGCAACGCTGGCGTGGAGGGCTCCGGATTAATTTTGACCACCTGGGGATCTTTAACGTGTGCCGAAATCTCGGTACAGAAGCGTTTTGCTTTTCGCCTCCATCAGAAAAGCGGCCGCCGCGGCAGGGAATCGAACCCGCTACTCATGCCTCAGGAAAAAATTTCTGGCTAGGCCACTGCCTGTTTTGGGTTGTTTGTCTGCACTCGCGGCAAAGTTGAGGCGTCGTAATTATTGTGATTAAATTGATTGATGATTTGTGGGGTTTAACGCGCCGACGCAACGCAGGCGATGAGGCGCGCCGTAGTGGAGGGCTCCGGATTAATTTTGACCACCTGGGGATCTTTATCGTGCGCCGAAATCTCGTACACACGGGCGTTTCTGCTTTTCGCCTCCATCAGAAAAGCGGCCGCCGCGGCCGGGAAACTTATTGTGATTAAAGCAGTCTTTGGAATGAACCGAACTTGTATTTTGTGTTAGTGGCTTTTTGAACGTAGAATGTCTTATTCCTAGATATCGCGTGCTTGATCTAGGAGGCGGCCTCCAAGCCCGTTCTGCGAGGTCAGGGGCCATTCCTGGACGCCAAAAAATTGATTGATAAAGTAATTTATTTGGAAGGATACGACATGAGGTCGCTTTTGTGGAAGGAGGGGGACAAGGAAGGGGGTGGGCACCCACTAGACCACGCGCGCCCACGCCGCTGGCAACGCCGAACTGGGCCTAGTGTGACCAGGGGGCGAGGCTGTTCGAGTATCTCCTTACGCTCAGCTTGAATATCAGAACGTTTGACAAACTACTACGACCGTGTCGATGCGACGCGGCCGAAAAAAAAAAAATATCCGCCCTCCATCCCCACCTCTCGCCTGCGCAGGAAGTGATAATTAATTGTTTTACAATTTGCAATATATCCGAGCGCAGACGCAAGATGTAAAACACTCTATCACCCCTTCCCAAAGAAAGTTTTATAAAAGAGGCGCGAAAGCTTTCTATACCTTCGCTGAAAGTGCTCCCCAATATTCGCTGCGAGTGGCGTACAATCGATCGTGAAACCTTCAAAGAGCTAAATAGCACACGAATAACGAACCCGTGCGCATAGAGTCCTTAGTAAGTATGCTAGAGAGGAACTGCGGCTGGGAATCCATGTCGCGTGAAGGGGTATGGGAAGATCAGTGCTGCTGGCTTGGGCTTGGCATCCATTTGGATACAGAAGCGTTTCGTTGGGTTTACTTTCTTCACTACGCATTGATATGCCAAAAGAACCGTTCTGACAGACTCTCATTAAAAGTAACACGCTTGACTTCCATTTTCCTTAACTTTAAAACAGCGTGTGTTCTTTCTACATTACGTGGAACGAATAATGTTAGGAATAACACTCAGGGACAAGAAACGAGCTACCTGGATCCGATAATAAACTAGAGTAGAAGATATCATACTTGAAATAAAGAAAAATAAATGGACTTGGGATGGCCATGCAGTGAGACGAACCGACAACCGGTGGACAATTAGGGTAAAAGAGTGGGATGGGTATAGAAGAAGGGCAAGGCCAATAACACGATGGTGGGATGAAATACGGAACGTCGGGGGTAAACTGTTGACTCGAGTGGCGCAGGACAGGAGCGGTTGGAGGTCAATGGGGGAGGCCTTCGTCCTGCAGTGGACCTAAGCATGATGACGATGACGACGACGACGATGATGATGATGATGATGACAACAAAGGACTTTTCTTGGCATTTTTGTCGCACTGCGTTAGAATTTACCGCCACTAAAACGTTTCAATCCAAGCCAACGTCGAAAGTAAGGAGAGCGTACGGTATAATGGTCGCCCATGACGACACAGACGGCCCCGATGTGAGCCGCATAGACGCTAGCGCTACATTCCTCTCTAGCGTATACTGTAAGAAACTCTATGCACATACGACGATTTTTCGCGCACTAAGTAAACAGATCAGCGAACGATCTAAATGTATACCGGTACGTGGTCTATGAGATAAGCGTATACTATTGTACTCCTTCATGATCGATGCGTGTATTGTCTTATCTACAGCCGTTGCTTTTTGGCGATTATCAAGTAACCGTGTTGACACAACGGAATTTCGGTTTCACGCACGCGCCGTGTGTCCATGAATGTTATCAGAGCTTTTCGGTCTACCAGCCGGTCTATAGGGAAGTGCATTAGTTTTTTTACAGGACGCCATCGGTGCCATTAAGAAAGCTTTCGCTTTAAGAGTTATTCACCTTGATTGAAGCGGCCAAGAAACAGGGCGCGAAAATGGCTGAAGTTGGTCAAAATCGGTTCGAAGCTTCTTGGTTCCAGACAGTTTGAGAACAGCGCTAAGGGCAGAGAACGAGCGAAATAAATAAATACCCGTCTGCGTAACGCAAAGCCTCCCTGGCATGGTCAGGTGATAGTGGGCGGCACCACCGCATGTCGCCAACAGGTATAATTGATTGATTTATTGTGGGTTTTAACGCGCTAACGCTACTCAGGCGATGAGGCGCGCCGTAATGGAGGGCTCCGGATTAATTTTGACCACCTGGGGATCTTTAACGTGCGCCGATATCTCGCACACACGGGCGTTTTTGCTTTTCGCCTCCGTCAGAAAAGCGGCCGCCGCGGCCGAAAACCGAACCAGCGTCCTCGTGCTCAGCAGAACAACGTCTTAGCCCGCCTACACGTATATCGGATAGGCGAACCCAGCGGCGACAACAGATTCTCAATGGTTGCTAATGCTCACAGAGAACGTCCAGCGGCGAGAAAAAGACATCTAACGGAATTCATCCTTGCTACAATAGCTACCGAACACGCGGTGGCACAATACTCAGAGGCAGACGCGGAATGATATAACGCAGCGCCGCACAACGGTCAGAAAGAACGATACGCATACGACCCGAAGATGCGCCCGCCTTTATGTTTACTGTAACCACGTTGGACCGCATCCACTACGCGTTAGAGTTCAGGTGCAGTGCACAGCAGCCGCCTTCCTTGTAGCAAGGCCAAAACACTTATCCCTACTTTTGTTTCTCTCGTCAAACCATTAACCACGTTTTCGGGCACGTCTTTAATTTCGCGACGATTGCCTCCTGACCTGGGCCAGCCAGAAATTGTGGTTCAGGCTTAAACTTGCGACTTACACTCTCACCAGCCGCAAGGCCTTTTAGTAGGCGGCGTCGTTGAGCTAGCTGTTCCCCGCGATACGGCCGCAGAGAGCGAGACATCCGATATCCGGCCGATCTTCTTCCTCATCCACGCGTGTTGTTGGCTGGTGGGAGCGCTCTCGCTGGCACACGTTCGGGCGATTTTCGCTAATCTGCTTTTTTTTTTTTGCTACCCTCGGTATCCGCCGTCCCTAGATTTCCTGGAGTGTCCGAACGACGAAGTGGAAACAGCACGCCGTGGAAATGCTGGTGGCGGAAGTCGGACCAGGGACGCGAGCCCATCGGTCAGTGTCGTGAGAGCCCACAAGCTACATACGCTCGACAGCAAACACAAAAAAAGAAGAAGAAGAAGGAGAAGAAGAGTAAGGGTAAGTGACTAGAAACCGCGGACGAGTGACGGGTCATTTATTATTCCTCATCATTATTTACCCCATCTTTAGCTCTCCGGGTGTCCGTTTTTGTCCTCTCTCTTTTAGTGCCCGCTATGACATAACTCCACTCCGCCCCTGTTGCAACTAAGATACGTACCAGGCGTTGACGAAGGGTACGGAGGAACATGAAGGAAATTGACACGAACTACTACGGCAAACATTGTCACAAACAAACCGTAAAAAAAGAGAGGAAAAAAAAACAGTGACCAGAAAACTGTACGGCGAAACTCGTCTTTGTGGCTAAATTAAGCCGCCGATCGCGGTAAGGTGACGCGCCTTCTAAGGGCATAGCAGCGATCGGCACATTACTGCGGTCGGCACGGGCAACACCGTTTAGAGGTGAACAGGCCTGCGCGAAGAGTGACGAGCTAGTAGATTGAAGGCGCGTCTCTGCCGGTCCCCGTATAAAACAACAGTTGTAGGAGAAAACGGAGACCAAAGGAAAGCGCGGAGTCCGCCTACTGGCGTGACTTTTATTTTTATGCGCGTAGGCCGGTGAACGGAGACAGGGCCGCTCGTCCAGCTAAACGACCTTTGTGAGCCTCGCACGTACCGGACACATAGCTTATTTTGGTTAAAGCGATTTCATTAGCGAGAGAGAAAGTGTACGGGAATCCAAGCGCCGGTTAATCTTAGAGTGCGAGAGAGCAAGGATGCTCTCTCACCGAGTCGCGTATGCACTGCACAGCTTCAAAAAGTCGCATCGTACTGTGGAGATGAGCCCGTTTCGTTTCACGGGTCGAGGAGCGTAGGGCGCGAGAAACCCTTCCCCGATGAAATCACCCCAAGAAAAAGCAGCTACAAAAACTTCATCAGCCCTTCCACTCTGTGAAGAAGGACGAGCAGCCAAGCTGTGGTGTGTTTTACCTCGATCGACGCATCTATGCACGAAACAAAACACGTTTATGTTGAAGTGTTACAGCGCGAATAGACGAAGGACACAGGAGAATGCACAAGACGTGCGCTGTGTCCTTCTTCCGTCTGTGTCTGTCTTCTGTGTCCTTCGTCTGTTTGTGCTGTTACAGTTCAACATAAGCACTCACCAACTAGCCCAAATATCCATTTTGTTGAAAAAAAAACGTCTGTTTGTAGTTTACGATTAATGACACTTCCTAGGTAGCAAGATGAATGAAACTTAAATGGACGGACTAGAGCTTTATTGTAGCGGACAAACATGGGGCCGTCAGTTTCCCTACCGCGGAAGTCCTTGTATTGACACCACGACGGGAACTCCACAACATTTATAACTCCCCTGTGAACTACGTAATTATGTAAATTAATCTCGGCGTAATATTAGAGCCGTCTTAACGGCTAATTGTTATATAATTTGTTTCGGGATAGTTTCGATAAAGCAAGTGTTACACACGCTTTCTGTAACAAAACTCCATCTGTAAACGGTCATGTACTGACAGCAGGCAGTAATTCCGCAACGCTTACAACTTCGCTGTGAACTTAGTAATTACAAGTAAATAAAACTCGGCGTAATTACGCAGTCGCTTTAGCGGCCATTTCAGTATGTTTTGCCCACAAACTTTTGGACAGCTGCACTGCATTCGCGAAAAACTGGAGACGAAAATTTTTTTCGTGTCGACGCGGTACGTACACCATTTGTCAAAATTTTCTAGGCCAATAATAAGTCTACTGATCCACAAATAATTCAAAGAACAAGCTTTTCATTTAAATTTGGCACAATAATTTTACGACATCTTTCATAATTTTAAAATGAAAGGTGTTTTCTCTAGCTTTCCGGTATAAAAAAATGGCCGCGTATCTGCTCCTTTCGTTGCAAATGTCGACAAAAATACGACAGTCCACTGGCGCCCCTGCCAAGTAAAGGCTTCCCTTCTCTTTCCCACTCTCCTCTCATGCTGTTCTTCTCCCGTCGCGTTCCTCTCAAGACAACACGCTTGAGGTTTGCTCAAGTCAGTTTAAATTTACCGCGTTCCACTGCTCCAAGTCGGGTGCCTCGATGTCAGCGCTGCCGTGCGGCAAAGACGCGCATGAATAGAGGCACCCTACTACAACGTTTGTAAGACCATGTTGCCCTACTCTACCAGAGCTTCAAGCGGAAGGTGGAACCTATCCAGTGGAACCTTTCGTTGCTGTTGCCTCTTGATTTCTTAAATACCGCCAGGAGCACGGGCAGCAGCAAGCGACGGTTTTCTGCAGCTGATGTAGTATTTCATTTGCTATCGCAAAAAACAGCATCCATAAATTTAGTAATAAAAGAACATTGCAAATATTACTTATGTATTGATTTTATGCCTGATATTTGCGTAATGTCCTGTTCTTGTTCAACAATGTTTACAAGTATTAAACATTGACACCGGACTTAGACGTTTAGATTTGGCTGTGAGTATATCAGGCTATTGCGCAGATTTCGTTTCACTTTGGCCGGCTGGTTGAATCAAGTCACGGACAGACATACATGCAGACAGACCAAAATTTCTGCGTGTCAGTAGCCCAAGAAAGACTATCGTCTTTAAAAGATTCAGCTTTGCTCGGCACGTAAGCTTGTACGCTGACTTTTTTGCGGCCTGCGCACTTTCGGCTTGGCCTAGAAAACATTGACGAAGATTGTACATGTGTGGACATCCACCACCACCGGAGGGAGGCTATGTGTAGTACAGCGTGGGTTGAAAGAAGAAGGCGGCGTCAGCATGTACTCACCGAATCTTCACCTCCCGGGACAACCAGCCCTCATGCCTGTCGAAGCTGATAAGGATGGCGGCAATTTCCTAGAACAAGATAAAAAAAACATAATGGTCATATACACCACACGCTTTCTCTAGATATGGCACGTTACAGGGTAACACGGCTAGTTCAAAGAGTGGAATCAAACGACAAAAACGTCTCGGTTGGAGGCGCGATCTTAAGGTACAGCCATGAGCATAAGTTGTCGGACCAAGTAAATGACACTTTTTGGTTATTTATCTTCCGGTAGCAGGCCACAAACTGTGGTATGCATACGAGATATCGTATAACTACTAAAGTATTCAAAAAAAAAATACCGCACATAATATTCCGAGCTGCCGTGCGACAGAGAAATAACCCAAAATTGCTGCTTCTGTGGTCCGTAAACCTTTGGCTTTGACATTACGTTGTCCTCTCTCAATAATAAGATCAGATTATGCGCCTAGATACGTATATGGGATTATTGAAAGACAGTGACTCGTGGTGATTTCCCGCGCATATATAGCGTTAAAAAAGTGCTGATCTGGGAGAGCGATTGCCGGCACACCACGCAAGGCTAGGTCCATCCGCTAATTAACACCGCCACCACTACCACCACCAGATGTGCGACGCTTCACTAGGCGCGCACAAATTTACATGTTCACTGCTGCTCTGCGGGAGTTAAGTCTTCATCACAAGCTGCAGAGTTTCTGGTACTACCACCAACCGCACTCGATTTGAAGCCCTCGCAGGCCTGTTTATGCAGTACAAGTTGCAGGCTAATCACGAGGGCTGCAATTTGCCTAAACGGACGTACGTGGGACGACGTGTAGACGGAGCAACTGTTTCCCTTCGCCTCATTCTTCCCTCCTCCCGCAGGCAGTGGAAAGGGCAGTTCTACTTCCCGCAGTACCAAGGTGCGCATCTAAACCAGGTTAATTGTACTTTGTACTTTTATTCTCTACAGTTTCGAGGCTGTAATCGTCCGAAACAAAACACAGTTGTTTTTTAAGTCAGAGAAAGCGTAAATACATTCACTGCGTTCATAGCGATGCACGGCACAACAGACGAATTACGCTTAAAAGGCCACCAAACGAGTACTTCTGTATTGCCAGCCATGTACCACAGAGCTACAAGTAAGAATCAAAGTTTGGAAGTTCGAAAATGCACTTTGGGGCTTTGGGGCTGAACACGTGCGCCGTGGCCTCGTACACAAAGGTATGTTTTTTTTATTCCTCACCCACCTAGAGCTCAGCTTGTGCGACATGATACTCAATTAGCTCGTATACGAATACGAATCAACAGGAATCTAGCGCGGAAGCTCTTCTGTCTTCACAAAACAGCGATGGCAACAGAGAGATTCTATGTGTTTCTTCAGGCAGACAGGCTAGAAGCAGCGCATCCTCAAGACTCGAGATATAGGAACAAATAGAGCGGCATAAACTTCAGCAAAAAGAAGGGGGGGGGGGGGGGTGAGAAAGACGATGCACAAATAGGCGAAAATGAGGGCGGCTGTTACAGCCGCCTCCATAAGCACGTGACGTTTGTCGTATACAAGGTTTTAAGGCGGTAAATGCAAACAGATAAAGCGAGAAGAGCCGTTCGTCGGGAGAACTGTTCAAGAACGTTTCCCAGAAAGAGCGGAATGCGCTAAGCGTAAGCGACATTAAGACGACAAGGCCGGGTGGCGGTTCCACAACGCACCGACACGACGCCTTTACGCGTTTCGTAAAAGGTGGCTTGCTATACGGCGCTCGCTTGCTTGCGTCGGCTAAACGCCCGTCGCAGCTAATGCCTGCAGCTCAGTCTTACGCGGCGCCAACACTATGCCCGCTTACGTGCTTGCAGCGCGCGCACGTGTACAGTAACGCGCAGAAAAAAAAAACAAAAAACGCCACGAAACGTTCTTTAAAAGAGAGGCGGAAGAGGCAAGAGCCAAAAAACAGGAGAAAGACCCGCCAGAGGGCTGTTGCGGCTGTTTACTACACGCTCTCAAGACGCTAGGGTTACTGGCGGCACACGGATCGCAACACAGAGCTGAAAATGTGGAAAACGCACCGCGACTCAGCAGCAAAAATGCCGGGTTCTGGCTACTCATGCCTAAGCGATCGCGCAGAAGTCGGGAAGCGAGTGCTCATGTAACGACACGCTTCGGACGCTTACTCGAAGCGGCACATTTTATGCATTTGTGCTCCGCTGTGTGTTCCATTTCCGCCCCCCCCCCCCAAAAAAAAAACAGCATGGAGTCCGCCTCTTTTCTCCGTATGTTGGTTTTGAGTCACGCCTAAGCCATCACGCACACGCAGAAAGGCTCTTGTAACAACCAGAGCCTTCTATACTACTAAGAAGGCTCTCGTAACAACACGCTTTGAGCGCCCTCATTCGCAATGCGAATCCTTATGCACGTGTACGCCGTTATGCCTTCCGTCTTCACCTCGGAAACCATGCACGGAGGGAATTCGCAAAGCAGAGCACGTGAACTGACGACTGTGCCGACGGTGCGCATAGTTGGTACGCGGAACGCGGGCTTAGAATCACTTGCCGCGAAGCATCCGATGTTGACGCACAGTCGCTACTGCTCTGCGACTTCGTCTCGTTGTTTCGAGGATAACTTTTGCACGCGTTATCTGTAATCCTTAGCAAAGTGACGCCAGAGAACTGAACAATGAATAGAGCGTAACGAAGTTTATTTGTACTTTAAGTTGGCTGCACATCGAAGTAACTGTCTGTCCTGGAGTTTTTACGCTGACTACCTCCCGCGACCACCGCGACCACCAGTCGGCATACACTTAAGCTTTATCGGCTTGACACCAACTCCCCTCCCCCTTTTCCCTCCAACACAAACCTCGTTTTACATCGTTTTCCTTCCCCCGCGGCAGCTTCGAATTCATAGTTGGTACATCCGCTTAGAAATGAGATGTGCTACCCACCCTGTCTTCATACGGCCAGAGCCTCACGAAGTGAGCAACTTTTTTTTACCCCGTGAAATTTACAGGACAAACTTCCGTGATTTCATGTTGTCCCGTTTCTCAACCTTATACTTCATCCTCGTCGGTTTTCACTCAGCCACCCGTTCCCACACCGCTTCCTCTCTCACACGCTCTCCTCTTCCGCAGGGCCACACTGCAATTCAGCATGCGAGCGAATTAATCGCACTCTGAACTACTTCGGTGCGACTAGATTTATTTCTTCTTTGATTAAAGGGACCATGCAACACTTCTTATAAGCGCTTTCACTCTTTCCTTCGCGTCTGCAACCACTGCGAAAGTTATAGTTCGCTATAAAGCACGGAGCAGCACTGCGTGATTTGCTCGTCGCACCAGATACGCCTTCCATTTCTGCTCTGTTTTTGTGGCTTTTTTTTTTATGTTGCTATCGGAAAGCGTTCATTGCTGCAACTGAAGGGAAACCGGCCATCAGCCGCGACATGGCCTTGATGACGTAATTCGAGCCGTCGAAAAACGTCAAGACCGGGCAAGAGAGCAAAATCTTTTGAGCGAGTTGACAAGTTATCTGATGGGCATAGGGCAGTAATTTTTGGTTGAGGTACTTTGCCACACCCTAATCTAAGTACTGGGTGTATTGGGCGACTATGTTCTGCAAGCCTTTAAGATTTAAAAAAAAGTTGAAAAAAGTGTTGCAGGGTCCCCTTTAAAAATAAGAACCGTTAAGTATTACGTAAAGCTAGATCTTGCGAGTGCTGGAGAGGAAATGTGTTAGTTAAAAATTCATAACAATAAAAAGCCCGAGCGAATTGACAAGACTTAACGTAACGCCAGGATTATTCAACGCAGTACATCTCATTAACAAAGTAGGGCACATATAATTTCATCAACACGCTCATTGCGTCAGTCTGTATATGAATGTGCGGGAGGGGAGGGGGAATGACGGAAGGAAGGAACATTTTCTTTTCCAACACGTCCCTCGTTGATTTCTTTCGCTTTCTCTTTCTTGCGGAGACAAAAGTGCTGATGTTCAACACACCGGGCTGCGATGGACAACCGAGTACAATATCCGAAGTTCAGCGCTCGGTTAATGAACGTAGCATTAATTAGCAGGTATTGGCCAAGAGCTGATCGAATGAGGCTCATCCCGCGAAACGCAATGATATCACGGAATTATAAGATACTACAAAAAAGGGTGTTTTTTTTTTTCGCTGGAAAATCGCGATCCTCTTCCTTAACCATTTGGTATGCAAAATCCTAACGCGATATCTCCGCAAGCGAAAAAGATAATGAAATATTGCTCATGTTTCTGATTACGTGACAACCACGTATTTCTATTTTTGTTAGTTTTTTTATATTGCCAAACACACAATTAACGTGACTTTTTGTGAAAGTCGTCTTTGTATGCCGCCATATTCCTTTGAAGACGATTTCTTCTATTTTCGCATTGCACAAACCAGATTTCTGACTGATGTATTCTCCGAAATGATGGTATAGTCAGGAGACAAACGCTCGTTTTTTGTCGCATCCAGAGGGCATACAGCAGCTTTATGTCCAAATGAATGAATAAATTGAAACTGAAAGGAAAAATAGCGAATCATAGCTCGCAGCGCCTATTACCATTCTACTGAAACACCTCTAACGGACCTTACAGAATTCACGATATCACAGAAGAAAAAGAAGAGAAAAAAAGCGAAAAAGAAACTGACAAAATGTTGTACACAAACTGCTTCAGCCGAGCCGCACCACGGCCGAGCAGGGAATTGCGATTGTTTATGAATTCGGGCAGAAAGCTTTCGTACTTGCGCTTGTTTTGTTTCTTGCTCTGCAAGCGGATGCACGGATGCACTTACGCCAAATGTGAATCGGCGAAGGCGCCCAGGGAGGTAAGCCTCATCTGAATCCTCACTGGAGCACTTTGGGTGCTTTAAATAAGCGCGGTAAATGGAGAGGTTTTGCTAGTTCCACTTCTTGCGACGCAGGAGAAAGTGCGCATTTCGGACTCAACCAGAGGCAGAAGTGCCGGTTCGTACGCGATCGTTTTCAACGACCGTTTCAGCACAGTCGCTAAGAGCGAATGAATTGCGGTATACCCGATTATTCGCCGCATCACAACCCGCGGAGCCTTTATTATTTACCCTAGTCAGCGTTGAAACGTGAGCAGCACGGCGATAATACGGTCATCGCACTCTACCGTTTCTGGCGAATGTTTTTATTGCGTCGGCATAGGATAAATATTTCTTTTCTTTTACCCGTTCTACCCGTTAAAGTCGTTTCCTGAAGCGTATATGGGAGAAGGAAATGGGAATGCTAGATTTGCGATCGGTGATGGCATATACCATGCCGTAGAGAATTAGAATGAGGATGTGGCCACTGATACCGAACGCGAACATCCACAGGGAAAGTTTGCTAGTGTGAAATAAATGCGCCGCGCCCGCTTCCCCACTCGTTTGTTAGCATTAAATAAAGGAGCCCGTCTCTTGAACGTCCCAGCACCACGCCCCAGGCGGGATTAAGCCCATCCGAGAACTGTATACCCTACAGGCAGAAACGAATAGCGACTCTATGAAAATAAATTCGCTACATTCGCCACCTCCACCACTCCGTTGCTTACGTATCAATCAGTGCCGTGGAAAAAAATCACGCAACTCCAGTTACTGAGTAGCAAGTTCCTGTTCGCGTCCCTCCACAAGCAATCATTGGAAGAGGTTAAGCGGCAGGCACAACTGGAGGAAGGAAAAACAGGAAGGAAAGGGGCGCTTTTCCTTCCTCCAGTTGTGCCTGGCGCTTAACCTGTTCCCATGATGAAGTACCAACTATAGCTCGCCTCGACACATTAATCCACAAGCAAAGCGATAAATTTTCGATCCGAAAGGGAGCAAGACAGGGAGATACCATCACGCCAAAACTAATCACAGCATGCCTGGAGGGGTATCTAGAAAGCTTGACTGGGAACTCATAAGATTAAGGATAAACGGGGAATACTTGAGCCATTTGAGGTTAGCGGACGAGATAGTCTTGCTGAGTGAGACTGCAGAACACACGCAAACGATGCTTGAGGAACGACAATACGAAAGCACGTCCGAGTGGCTAAAATAAATATGAATAAATATAAGCATGCCAGAAATGTCCTCTTCAGCTTTAGGAAACGAAACGCTAGAAGAAGTAAAAGAATATAACTACCTCGGACAAATGCTTAGTGCTAACCCCAACCATGAAAGGGAAATCCGGCGCAGAATAGGCATGGGTTGGGGAGCACTCGGCAAGCAGTCCCAAATAATGAAAAGTAAGCTACCTTTGTCACTCGAAAGAAAAATCTATCAACCTGTGCACACTGCCGCTGATAACATGCGGAGCTGAAACTTGGTAGCTCGCCAAGCAACTAGAAAGCAAAAGTAGGTAGGCTCAACGGGCCATGGAACGAACAATGTTAGCAATAACACTCAGGGACAAGAAACAAGCTACCTGGATCAGAGAACAAACTAGAGTTGACGATCTCATAGATGAAAAAAAAAAAAAAGAAATGGTCTTGGTCTGGCCATGTAGTGAGACGAACCGACAACTGGTGGACAATTAGGGTAACAGATTTGATACCAAGAGATAAGTCTAGAATAACGGGAAGGCCATAATTCGATGAGAGAGGAAATAAGGGAATTCGTTGGTAAAACTGTGAACTCGAGCAGCGCAGGACAGCAGCGGATGGAGGTGCATGGGAGAAGCCTTCGTCCTGCAGCGTACCTGAGTAACTGACGACGACGACGACGACGACGACGGACGATAATGATGATGAAATGTTATACATGATATAAGGACTTCAGGTTCTCGAACGCACATGAAATCCTCACTCCATATGTGTTTCGCAGTAAGCCGAACTAATTACGCCCTCAAATGAAACTTGCAGTTTGCAAGTTTGTGGTGGACAGCAACAATGCTTGTGGTACTCCAAAAGAAATGGGGTTTCAGGACTGACAAGTTCGAATTCTCACCGTTGCTGTAAAGCTGCATATACCTATTTTTCAGTGTTCACAGGCAATAAGGCGGAAATAAACGCGAGTGCTGTTACCTTCTGTGCAAGGATAATAAACTAAGCAGGACAGGCTGATGCAAAAAACAAAAAAAAAATGAACCACAGAAATTTCAAAAAAAGAGAACAAATCCTTTAAGATCAACTGTACGTGACCTAATAAGACAATTGACAGCTAACTAGGAACAAGAAAACAAGCACGGACCTTCAAATGCCGTTCCTTTTAAAACGCAAATCAAATATTAATTGGCGTCATACGCCCCGAGGATACACTTGGCTATGAGGATCGCCGAAGCGATGTGCAGCTCAATAATTCAGCAACATGGGAATCTTTAATGCACAGAAATCTCGCACAGATGTACGCGCTTGTGTATCCCTTCATCAAAACAGAACGAAAAGTTCACAGAACCTTGCACTCACGCCCAAGACTTGAATGGCGAAGCTGTCGTAGGTGAGCATTGCTGTACACACAAGTTTCAGTATCACTGTTTATTTGCATGATTGCGGCGCTAGTAGACATCGTCGTATGCATCGATATCGTCGTGTTCCTCAAGCTAATCATTACATGCGCGGTAGTGCTTGACAACAGCGCTGGAGTTTTTTTCTTTATCTGCTAAAGTCACTGCGCGAGCGGTTGACTAGGCAGTCGCCACTAGGCACGCGCTCACGAGCGCTCGGCATTTTCTCGGCCTTCGATGTTTTTGGAAGTTTTTTCTTTTGCTAAAGCCACTGCGGGTGCCGGGAACGTTCGGCGGTGGCCGCGAGGCACGCACTCACGAGCGTTCCGCATTCTCTTGGTATTTTAGGGGTGAAGCATCTTAGGGGCTCGGGCGGTAGGCGTCTCCTGTCGTCTCATGTAGTCACGGTACTAAAACAGCGGGACACTTGTTTTACAATGCCTCGCGCTAGAACGTAACGCGTATTAAAGGAACACACCGGGACACTCCTTTTCCAACTCCTCGCGCCGGAACGTTTCATCTCGATGGGCAAAAACGCGTGCTAAAAGAACACACCGGGACACTCGTTTTCCAACGTCTCGTGTTACTTCTTAGCATACCTCTTAGCATGGTGCGGCGTGTGACACGAATACATCTTACGGCAGTCTGTCTCTCATTTAAATCCCTAAATCCGGTTCAACGCAGGCGACTCCCCAATTGCGCGATTGCTCCTCCCACCGGGGTGCCCAATCAGCGCGCGCCGTGTGGAAAGAGAGAGACTTACGATCTTTGAATACACTTAGGCACTGCATGCTTCGCCTCTCCCCTGGTTTCACGTTAGTGGAGATGGCCCGGGATTTTTTTTTTCTGCAACACCAATTTACGGCTTGTACAATGGCTCCGCTGTTTTAAAAGAAACAGTCACCTCCGCCGGGAAGCTAAGCCCCGACATTGAGCTCCGCAGAGCAACTTTTCAGTCGCTTATCTACAACGTGCATGTTACAAAGAGATGCATTGTCGACTTTCCTGCGGCTACCTCGGATAAGTTACCTGGAGAACGTTGCGAAGAAAATACCACCCAAAATCACTGTGTCACACCTCCATCCAAACTTTGAGAAAGGTAGACACTCTTCATCATGGTTTTACTCCGTACGCGCCCGTCCGAGCTGTGAACGTTGACATTGTGCTTGAACCGAGTACAGCTACCTCATTTTTCATGGTTGGGCAACGCCTTGAAAGGGTGCTTTACTGCGCACATACTCCTGATGCGGAGAAGCTAGTGCAACGAGGAGAAGCACGATCTCGGACGGAGGTATACGTCACGGCTACTAATTTACGCGAAGTGGCAAGGCGCCCTTACGATTAGTTAAAACTGATAGAGCACTCACCGCTAAAGCTGTTAGAACACTCACCTAATGCAATTCAGCCCACAAAACGTCCGGACTAAAAACAATGAAATAGCTTTTTCACAAAGAAGCGACGATGCCCTGTTGCCCCTCATACGGATGATGTGTCCTGCCCGACCCCACTCCGCTTAATTTAAGCAAGAATGTCTTCCTCCGAGTTAGTTCCCTCACCTGTTGTATAAAAGCATACATCAGTCATTGCAAACTCAATGCGCTCGTAAACGTCGTAGTGACTTGGTGGGCAAGGCTTTGCGCTCCTGAGCGCGAGGACGTGTTGTGTCTTAGCCGTAAAGGGTGTTTCTCTGATGGAAGTAACAACTCACTAAGGCACGCCTCAAAGCCCGGGGGAAGCTTTGGCGCGTAAAAATCTCATAAATTTCAGTACGCGCTCTTACTTTCGGTACACTTGCTGTTCAAACACGCCCGTGACGAATTCTTCGCAACCCTTAAAAACCGAGAGAGCAGGTACGTTCCTTCCAAGCTGACCACTCACAGGGGATGACACAGAGGAGAGACATAAATTATGCCATGCCCAGCCACACAGGGCGGAGAAGTTTGCGATGCGTGATGAAATTAAAGAGCCTGCAGGAAGATGACGCTGTGACAGAGTTGCGTCGTGACGCGACTGCAGAGGACAGAGAGCGAACCGATGAACAAAGCGGGTTCGGCGGGTTATTGAAAGCACGCCTTTCGCAACGGCACAACCAACCGCGACAGCTACTCTGAAAGGCAGCGTCCGGTGCATTGTCCTGTGCCGAGTACTCCGCCCCGACGAGTCAATACGCGGCTGCGGTGAAGAGGGTGTTTGCGTCCAACGGGCTCAGACTGTCAAGGACACGCCATCGAGGAAGGAGTCGTTTATATCGGCGCCCGCAGAGATCGAAATTAGAGGGAGCATACGCACAAACGCCGAGGCTTGCGCCTCATAGGTTACGAGGCTTGTAAACGTGCACTGTCTTCGCCGCCGTAAGAGAACCCGCTTGGTACTGGATTATAGTTTATTGAAGCTTCTGGTGGTATGAGTGATGAAGTTTAGACTTGAAAGCGAGGCGGAAGGAAGCGGACGGAACTAGTCAACTACGCTCCGAGGATTAGGAGGTGGGTGTTGGTTGCACGGCCTTCCTACCGTATCGGTGTTGCATCAAGCTATCGGCCACGTCGCTTGCTGACGCTAGTAAATAACGGGAAGGCAAGATGACACGATCAACACCGCATAGACGAGAAAGCCTCACGGCAGTGCATCATGTAGTGAAATCGATGACATGCTTTACGCGATCGTGATTGAAGACGTGAAAAAACGTGGCTAGAACGACTCTGAGAGTAGTGGTTACGCGAGGAAAGAAAAAAATTGCAACGAGGAGACAATGTGGAGATGTTGCTATAGTATACAAGACCTTGATTACGCATATGTTTGGCGTGTGACGCTGACGCGGCATACAATACAGCCTTATTTTGTGGATGGCGTGTCGCGGACGGGCTCCGAGATGAGAGAGAGTAAAGATAGATGACCAAGGGTTAGTCTGAGCGCTCTCGCCGTTGCCGCATGGCGACAAAGCCCCGGATGCGGGGGGTGACGCAAGATGGTGGTTGTCGGTACGCAAACCCCCTCACGCGTGCGCGCGCAACAGTGCCGAATAAACGACGTTCGGGAAGGTCCAAAGTGGGGAAACTGCGCCACGTGTAGTTCCCTCGCGAACTTGTGACGATGATACACCTTTGTGCACTTGTCGTGGGTCACGGGCATGTGTTTATAGGCTGGGCGGGTTGCGCTTTGTCGCAATGCTGGCGCGCCAAATGTCTCGAAATTTCCGGGATGTATACTCTCTGGGTAAAAATATATAATAACAACAACAAGAAAAAACAGTTGCAAACAAATGCATTGACACGAGCAATATAATGCATGCGTCGTATATCGCGACTTTGGTTCTTCGACAAAATCCTTGTCATTTGGCGCGTGCTGCATGTAACCAGCTTTTCGTCGGAGATCGGAGATATAACACCTGGTGCAGGTATTACAGCCGCGCGCAGGTAACCATGATTTCCTGGGCTGTACGTCCATGCCAACCATAGAACAAACAAACCAGAAAAAGAAGTACGACCAGTCAGGCAAGTTCGAATTAACCGTCAATTTGTACGCATTAGGGCACAACTGCTGAGCATCTAGATGTTACATCTAGATGTTCTACATCTACATGCTACAAAATAATCCAAAAACTATTTCGGAAAGCTATACACCCATCTCATGCCACACCAATAGGATTCTATAACGGTAGTAACGTAGAACTTAGTGACTCCGCGGTTGCACTCAATAGCCTTCTCCTCAATTTTCACGAAAGAACCTAGCATGAACACCCAATTTCCTCGGAACTAATCATTACTGAACAAATGCCACCGATAACAGATACACCTGAATAGACAATGAACATAATAAAGAAAATAAAACTATCGTCTGCTGCAAGTCCGGACGAAATCAACTCTAAAATGCTAAAAAATGCCAATGAACCTATCAGGGACTATTTTTCTCGATTGTTAACGTCAAGCCGGATCAATATTAAATAGAAGTTAGGGAAGATTGTTCCCACCTTTAAAAGCGGTATTAGGTCATCACCGTTAACTACCGCCCCATCGCAATTACATCTGCACCAGCAAACATTTTGGAACACAATTTTTTCGCGTATCATTAATCACCTCGAGCGCCATAACATTCTCTCTACCGCACAACATGGTTTTCCCAAAGAGCTGTCCTGTGAAATGCAGCTTGCCTCGTTCGAAGATGATTTACACGTAAACCTTGACAGTCACATTCAAACAGACCTAATTTCCCTCGATTTACAAGGCAGTGAACAAGGTACCTCATTGTCGCTTAATGTATAAAGTATCACTGCTCAATCTTGGCCCATTTGCATTAAAACTCGATCGAGAACTTCCTCCCTGGACGAAAGGAATTTGTCTTAGTCAATAGCACACAATCTAACACAACACCCGTTTTGTCCGGCGTACCACACGGTACAGTACTCAGGCCGTTGCTGTTTTTAATTTATGTTAATGACCTGCCATCCAACATTTCTAATAACATACGCCTATTTGAGAATGATTGTGTGTTATATGCCAAAGTTACGCGTAAACAAGACCAATTTAATCTACAATCTGATAGTATGCGTATTAAAAATGTGTGTAACAATTGGAAAGTGACGTTAAACGTGTTAAACGCACATTAATATAATTCTCCCGACATGCATGCCCATTAATTCGTAAGTACGCTCTTACAGGCTCTTCATTGCAATCCACAAATCTGTACAAGCACTTAGGCGTCCAGATTACTAACAATATATCTTGTACCGTACACGTTAGGAAAGTAATCGCCATCACCAGTAGATACTTCGGGTATCTGCAGCGTACGGCGAAACTTACCCCTTCGCACTAAACACTACCAGCCTATAACACACAGATTCGTCCAAAACTACAGTATGCCTACCGCGATATGGGACCCGCATCAACGTTACCTCATCGACAATATAGAAGCCATTCAAAACCGGGCAGTTAGATTTACTTTCTGCGATTATTCTTCGTTTACAAGTGTCACAAACCTCAAATCGCGCGCAGCCCTTCGTCCTCTCAACCACCGTCGGAAACTAGCAAGGCTACTATTATTACACAGGTTTCACTATTCGTTATCACCCAACCCTTACGTCACACCAAAATCGCATGTAGCAAGTAGCCCCAAAATAAACATCAAATTTCATACCCTCGCCCACGCACCGGTACATTCGCACAATCATTTTTTGTTCGCTCAGCCAAAGACTGAAACAATCTTCCCAACCACTTGGTACAAAAAAGACCTTGACCTGTTTAAATGCATTGCTCATGACGCCTGGAATTATATAATGTGCTTATGCCTCTTTCCTTTTCTCTTTCTGTTTTTTTTCCTTTCATTTTTTTTTTTTTTCCGTTCCTTTGCTTCATGGTTGAAAATCAGCGCGGAAAAAACAAAGCACGAAAAAGGAACGAGAATCAGACAGGACAGCGCTGCCTGTCTACTTCTCCTTCCTTTTTCGTGCTTTGGTTTTTTCCGCGCTGATTTTCAATCATGAACGTTCACCAACTCGCCCAAATCAGTCTTCTCGAACTATATTCGTTTGCTTGTTCTTTTATAGTTCCCGTTCTTCTTGTCTTCATCGTTCTCAGTGTAGACAGAGTACTGGCGTGTGGCATGCTCATATTGTTAGCTCTTTTTTTCTGCCGAATTCAGAGCTCCAGTGCTCTTTTTCGCTTGTTTGCATATGACTTGTATGCATGTTTGCACCACTGTACTACTGTGCTGCACGTTTCATCAAGTCGTTTCAACACTGGTTAGGTTGCAATGTAAAGCATGTTGCATGTTCTGCCATGTATTGTCAGTTTTTGTGCTTTTTCACTCGTTTATTACAACGAGGCTTTAAAGAGAGAGAGAGAGAGATTCTTTATTAAAGATGACAATGCAGACAGGTTTGCCGACATGTTACTCTGCGGGGAAAGGAGAAGAGGTAAAAAAGGCAGCAGGTGCAGTTAAGAAGGGTAGGAGGAGAAAAAAAAAAACAAAATAAAATAAAATACAGTCCTGCTCCAGGGCGTTCAGTAGAAATTTTCTTGATTGATTGATTGTAGGGTTTAACTCACGTAGATACGCAACGCAGGCGATGAGGCGCGCCGTAGCGGAAAACTACGGATTAATTTTGACCACCTGGGGATCTTTAACACGCGCCGAAATCTCGTACACACGGGCGCTTTTGCTTTTCGCCTCCATCAGAAAAGCGGCCGCCGCGGCCGGGAATCGAACCCGCGTCCTCGTGCTCAGCGGCACAACGCCTTAGCCACTGAGCCACCACGGCGGGTTTGAAAGTTTCTTGAAATGAAGGGAAAGCTTTAGTGTTCTCACTGATGGCGTCTGTAAAGTGAAAGCGCCTTGCAGGAAAGCCAACTTTCTCTGACGATGACGATGAATGATCGTGGATGAAGTGAAAAAAAAAAAAAAAAAGCGCTTCAGTGGTCGGACTGGAACCTGGGTCCCTCGCGTTGTGAAGCCGGCGTCCATCCGATTGCTCCATGTTGACATCGTCAAAACTCAGTTTACGCTCAGACGACAACCAAAAAATCCGCCACGGAAAAGCTTCGCGTTCAACCATCGTCATCGTTAGACGGAGGGGTACATGATTTTGTTCTATCGGTCTTGTATATAGTAGTTATGTAGCTGGAACTGCCCGCCACCCCCTACCCTCGATTTTTTGTACTACAGTCTGCCACTTGTACCACCCCTTATGTAATGTCTCCTTAATGTATTAAAATTAATAAAAATGGCAGGGAGGCTCGCACTCACGCGCAAGACATCAATGCGAAGCTATCGTAGGTGAGCATTGCTGTACACACAGTTAAGTTTCAGATATGTTTATTTGCATGATTGCGGCGTTAGTAATCGTCGTCATACGCATCGAAGAAGTCGTCGTCTTCTTCACGGCGAGTGGTGGATGCAAAGTCATCCTCAGCATTGCATATTTCCACCAGCTCAACAAGCGGAGCGTTCACTATCTTTCTAGGAGAAGGGGAGTCGCCAAGTAATTCTTACGCAAAGAAATAAGTGCACGTTAGATTCAAGGCGGAAAAAACAAGCAAGTCCCACAGCAGCGCCAACGCACACTGATCCGGACAAAAGACCCGATGAAGCCCTGGCGGCCAATTGTTTTTGCCAGTTATTTGAAAATGCGAAAACAAAAGTCATCGCCACAACGTAAAGTGCTATGCGAAGAACTATTTCAATCAATAGAAGCTGGCACGAGGGCCAGGCACATGGCTGATGCCCGGTGCGTGCGACACCCGACAGGGCATTGCTCCTGGTAGAGAGACGCGCGTGCTTTTGCGCAACCTTACGTCGTTTCGCGCTAGCAGCGAGTGAACGTCGTCGACGCGATAATGCCGAGAATGGCGCAACCGAAGAATCCCTGTGCCGGCAGCAGTTTGTTCAATTACCCTGTCACCGGAACAGCGCCCTGAGCGCAGCAACAAAGGTTCGGGAAAATTGCTTAAGGCGCTCAGAGACGAAGTGCCCATTTAAACGCGACGGTCGAGGGGGTCGCTATATATGTATGCATGTGGGCATTTTTTCTCCACTTTCTTTGTTTCTTTCAAAAAAATATATCTGACCTACCACATTTTCCCCTTTGGTTTCCTTGGCTTTCTTGTCTGCCTTCCCCTATTTCTGTCGTCATTCAAACGAGCCCCTGATTTCCCATTCTAATTTGCTCTCTCTCTCTCTCTTTCCTGAAGAACCTTTCCTGAACCTTTCCTTTCCTGAAGAACCCCTGAAGAACCTTTCTTCTTCAGGGGTTAAAATAACCCCTGAAGAAGAAAGGTTCTCGTTTCGCAACTGTTGGGAACAATAAAACCCTTGTGCAGTGTTTTCCAAGTGTGTGCAGCCAAGTTTTGACACACACACACACACACACACACACACACACACACACATACATATATATATATATATATATATATATATATATATATATTTATTTAGGAAGAGAACTTCCTCAAAGAACAAAGGAAGTTCTCATCGCTGTCTTTGTTGACACATGTAATAGACGTTTGTGCCTTTTTTTGCACCACGCACGTTAGTTTCCGTTCCATTACACACCATCCAATTCCTATAACCTTGTTCCATTGCTGTTATGCCGGCGTTCCTACCTCTATACTCAGCCTAGAGGCATTGAAGTAGTCGAAAGAGACGCGGAAGAGGGCGATTATACCGCAGGAACGACCTTTTACGGTCGGCTAACAGTAGAAATGAATGAATGAATAGGAACTTGGTTCAGGAAAGGAAGGCAGCCATCACTGTTTGGAGGAATGACGGTTAGTGGAATGGCGGCGCGAGAGTATCAAGGACGGGAAAAATACGAAAAACCACTGCGACAGTTGGAGGCGGCCGAGAAGAGTCGTTGGGAAAGCTTTCCCAACATATATAAGCGGTATCAACGAGAACATTGCGAATTACGGAGACACTTACGTGCAGCGCAACATCCACACTCGCGAAACGGTACGGCATTTAGGGGTTATTAAACTTTAAAAGCTTTGTATCTGCCTCCTGGCGTCGCCGCAACCAAAGCGACACGCTTCTCCTCCGCTTTATGGTGTAACCACAGGCGGTGCTTCGGAAAGAAGAAGAGCGGGGTGGTGAGTTACAAGTGAAGTGATCGAAATCTCTGAAATCGCTTTCGAGGCCCCAACCATATCCTTCTTCGTACAGTTCATCGCAGCTGTCTAAACGTCTTTGGCGTTCGCTTGCCTGTAAATCCGGCCTTTTTTCTGGTAGACTGCGTTGCAATATGACCACGGGACCTTGATGGTACAAAGAAAACAGCACACAACTTCGGTTCATTCGCAAAACTCCCTCCTCGATATAACGTTCATTCCAGTTTTAATAAACCTCTATCGAAAAAATCATGCACCCCTCCGTTTAACGACGACGATGGTCGAACGCGAAGCTTTCTCGTGATGGATTCTTTGGTTGGCCAACCCCACACGGCGAGTATGTGCTACTTTGGAGGTACGCACCACTTTTCTACAATACCTACGGAAACTCTCGGGTGTGCACTCCGTAGGCCTAATGTTTGGGTTCGGGTGTATGGCGCGAATCGGGACCTGCTGCTTGGCGTTCGCTTCGACCATGTCGAAATGGAGCAATCGGACAGACGCCGGCTTCATTACGCAGGGTACCCAGGTTGGATTTCGGCCACGGAAAACGTTTTTTCTTTCTTTCACTTCACGTGTACGATCATTTATCATCATCGTCATAGAAAGTTGGCTTTCCTGCAGGGCGCGTTGGCGTACAACGGCAACAGTGGGGCACTAAAGCTTCGCTTTAAAATATATATTCATAAAACGGCAGCGACTACTCTTCTTAACTTGAATTCTGACGCCATCAGATTACTTTTAGTGACTGGCTGATGCCAACCAAACAACCTGCAATTAAAACAGTATCGCGCTAACAGTTCTAGCTGATCGAGGTTCAGATTAAAAATAACCGTACTATATGTCGATAACGTCTTCACAAACGGTTACAGAGCAGAAAGGTGAGAGAAAATCAACACAATATAGGGGCGAGCACATTGAGCACGGCGAGTGTGCTGATTGAACACCACGGCTGCTCCCCGAGGCTTGTCCCAGACGTCACGTATTACGCCACATTATTGAGGATAAAGCGGGCAATCGGAATTTCCGCCCTTTTAAACATTAATTCCTCCATAAACGCAGCAACTTTTCTCGCCGCACAACGCTGTAGTGAAGTATGAGCTGCCCAATCTTTCGAATAAAGCGAAGTTTTATCTTCTCTTCATGGTCTATTTAAGAGATTCAGAAAGGGAAAATAAAACGACAGAAAACGAATGGGACGGAGGTTGTCGCGGCCCACTGCGGTGAGGAGGTCGCGATAAATGCCATCCGAGAATAATTAGCTGTGTGGCGGTCAGAATCAAAACCTCTCCCTATGGCTGCGGGATTAAAACCTTTCTGGGAGCAATTACGAAAGTACACCTCGCTGGCAAGCATCGAAGAAGAGAAGGGAAGCAAGAAGCGAAGAAAAAAAAACGCGACACATTAAACTGTAATTAGGGCGGGGTAGCGTCGAACCGAAGCAAAAGCGATGAGCGGTGAAGCAACTTCGGGTAAAGTGACACGGTAACTTGGAGCTCACTCAGCTTCGGACCCTGCAGAAAGAAGGAGACGGACCTTTCCATGCGCACCGCTGTTTGGGCGGCCGTTGAAGGCGGGTGAAAAATGTACAGTCACTTATCTTTCTCTGTTGCGTTTTGTGCGCTTACGGCTCAATTAAATACGATAAAGCGGAGTGTGGGGAGGCAAGGTATTTGAAAGAAAGAAGAACGACATGTCACAGGAGGGAAAAAAGCTAAGGCTATGGTGCAAGAGTCGCTAAAACCAGTCTTCGATAGTTGGTGGTTGAGCAAGAAAAGTTTCGGCATTGTGTTGCCGTATCATGAGGTCTACCGCGGCCGCAATTACATTAAGTCCAGCCCGCCGTGTCGATTGGAAAAACTGCGGACTCGCAGGAGCGTACCAGCTTTATCAGTTGGATGGCGTAACTGTGATGTCACCGGTAGGCACTGATTAGTTGTGTCCGTCGGTTAATGGTGACGTCTCCTTCCTCCTGTGGCGTCGTTGCTGAGTAGAGTTTATCGGAGCGAGGGCATTTAAGGTCAAAGCGCCAGCCCTATGGTGTCACGTGACCAGCTGCGAGAATATCAGCCAGGGTAAAGCCCAAATGTCAAAACTCAAATCGGTTTCAAACAAACATCTCGTTCAACTTAGTTGGCGTTTGGTATAAACATTTTCACACCAAGAAATAATCACATAAAAGCTCAGCGCATGGCACAGATAGCGGTATCATGAAAGTAAAGCTATCAAGTGGGCGTTTCAGAATAATTACGTTTCGTATCACTTTATCCACCACACCAAAAAAAAAAAAAAAAAAACGAATCACGCTACACACAACCAAGAATTCCTTGTTGAGTTGTACTTCATCTCAGGCAAGTAACGAGGATAAGCACGAGTATGTATGTGTAAGTGTTGAAACAGGCACAAAAAAGTCATGTGACATAATTCAGGAGGAATGATCACAAGTATTAGTTATGCGTCGTACAGTCTCCCGGAAGTAAACCCTACGTATGCAGCAATCCTTGGACACCGAGCGCGCGTCGTCTAGACCTGCTGGAGCCATCCGAAACCTGGAGTCAACGGAATTATTCACGGCTCGAGTTAGGATGTAAAGAAAATAAATGCGTCCTAGCATGTAACGGTCTGCACACTCGGTAAAACGCCATTACACGAGCCCACAAAACGAGTGTCCCAAGAACTCTTTATCGGGACGGCCAGTGTTCAGGCGCGTACATAAAACATTGGCGAGAGCACACGAAGCACGTAAAGGGCCGACTGCAACGCAGAAAGGGCTAAGCCGTTATGAAAGAGCTTTCCAGCCGACGCCAGCGCCTTACAGCGGAGAAACTTACAAAGGGCCCTTGCATAACAAGTTCTTCTCGGCTGTTCCAGGCGCCGCGGTTCGTTGCAAAACTCATCTTCAATCTGCATTATCTATAATGCTTACCACGTTACGACGCAGCCGCGTCGCTAGATTAAGAAAAATTACGCAGTGCGCAATCTTCAATGGGGAGTGTAAAGCAAGAAGAATGTGCTTGGGAGAACACGTTGCCCTAGTTCGTCCAAACCTCATTCTACCGAGCCAACTGTAGTGTAGGAAACGAGTGATGAGATAGAACGTGCATAAGCCACGCGCTTACTTAACTTTTCTTTTTTTTTTCGAACGTAACAAAAACGGGCTTTTTTTCGCGTGTCCGCGCTGCTTTTATAATAGGTTTGCTTCGGCAAAGTTGAAACACTCTAATTTATTTTTCAGCAGCATCCTTCGACGTACACCGAACATGCGTCAGAATAAGTTTACCTCAAAATGAAATTATGCGTGAAACTTCATTCCGAGTAAGCTTATTTGGGAACACGTTCGAGCCGCTATAAACCGATTCGGTAGTCACCTTAAAAAAATCGCCACTTAAGCAAACCAGAAATGGAAGGCGCATCCACTGCGGCGAGCAAATCACGCAGTGCCGCTCCGTGCTGGCGATAACTATAGCTTCCACAATGCTTCCAGACGCGAAGGAAATGGGGAAAGTGTTTATCAGAAGTGTTGTAGGGGCCCTGCAGACAAAACACAAGTTTGGTTCATTCGAAAGGTTGCCTCGTTAGAATCATACTGACACCACTTTTAGCGCACATTTCGCTCAAATAAGCTATATAATGAGGAAAAAAGGGACTGGCCATGCGACCCACTAGCTCATTTCCCGCAACAGAATCTATGATGTCATATGTGCCCAGTTGTGCAATTGGCTGAGGCCGGCAAAAGCAAACGCAAATTAGTCAAGGCTTATAAGCTTGCCGAACGAGCTATTTGCGCCTAAATGTAATGTATATTCATTTTACGGCAGTAACAATGGTGCGGTAAACACTTGAGTTACGAAAATACAGGTAAACATAGAAGTACGAATGCGCACTGCTGTTGGTGCTGGTTGTTTTAGCTGCACAGCAGTCCGCCGCTTTGGAGTTGTCTTACACAACACTGGCCGATTGGCGCAAGCAACGTTGTCTTGGGTGACCCTGTTTGTCGCGCATACCCCATGTTTCATAAAACTATTCCTTTCTACCGTCACAAAAACCAGCTAGGTGTAAATGCGGTCAAAAACAAAACAACGGCGGCCAACGGTTCGTGGCCGAGTCTCTTAGCGCAATCTGGGAGTATTGACGGCAAGCACGGCTGCAGAGCCGAAAGGCGCAGTGGAACATCGTTTTAATACGCGTCGTTGTTGCTTCGTTGCAGACGTCACGCAAACGCACGATCTGGCGGGAGAATCACAATTTTAAACTAAACATTAATTTCTCAGTGATTACGGCATCATTTCCGGCCGGACAAGCGCTGGGGGCACTATAAAACACGAAATCTTTCGAATAAAACAAATCTTATTTTGTCTGCATGGCCCAGGCTTTAAATGTTTTGAAAGCTCAAGCCGTAACGTTGATCTGAACGCTCTCGGTATGACGTGGCGTCGAACGGATGTACCGGTGTTGTGGGCACCGACACGGAGCAGAAGCTGCCGCAGGGCCGGCATGCAGTGAGTGCGGCGGTGCGCAGTTCAGAGCGCCCTGGCAAGCTGGTGACTGCAGCGCCGCCGGGTGAGGCCAGCGATAAGCAGCGCCTCCCCTCCCGATGCGCGGCCGGTACATTCGCTGATTCCTCCACAACGGGCCCTGTTGCTACGGGGCAACATGACGCGTCGAAGCCAATGGGGACGCGAATGGGGGAAGCCAATGGGGAAGGATGATACCTTGCATTTACGGCTTTCAGTGTAAAAGATCAAATTAAATGTATTCGACATTTTATTCCTTCCCATTTAACTTAAGAACATGGCGGCGTCTGACCACTACGAGTACACAGCGCGACGAACCTGAGAGAGCGCGAAAGCCATCTTCGCTCTTAATTACATCTGGCACCCGTCAGCTCTACGTCTCTGCTTGCAGGAGAAAAAGAGGGAGGTCGTCCCACAGACGGCCCTTCAGGAGTTACAGAGCAAGTACGGGACTCGCTTTGAATGTCAATAAGGGGCTCAGAGAAAGCCCCGGCCGACAGGCAATTGGTCGGGCTGACGACACAGCGCTCCCGAAAGCGCGACCAACGCCGCCCTGATTCGGGTGCCTGGGGACTTTTCCCCCTGTCTCTCATTCCTTTGTTTCCCGCGCCTTTTGTCGCGACGTCACAGACGAGACCCGACAGGGATAGCACGACGACGGGCTGTTGCATCACCACCAACTGTCCGTCCAACCACTGTTCCGCCCCCCAAAAAAAGAAAATTAATAACGAAAGAAAGGAAGGACAAGGAAGTGCACGAGCTGTTATAGGATCAACCCAGTCAGCGACTGGCGGGAAAAGCGCAATCATGAAGTTATTGGGCAGCTTCAGCTGGCGTTCGATGCGGGCTTCCATTGATCTAGGCTTATTGCGCTGGGAACAACCAACAGACTGTATCCCGGGGTTCTCCGCAACTTACAGAACGTGACTTGAACTTATGAGTCATTTTCCAACCAATCGAATTACTACATAATCTGGTAGAATAAAAGAAATGCTAGCGCTTTTGCAACACGACTGCTAGCAAAATCGACTCGATGTAACTCCTCAAAGGCGATGTGTTCTTTCTGCGCGTAATGTTTGTGACACCACGTGTCAACATACGCTGGATCATTGGCAGAAACCAACTGAATTTCGCGCCCCACGTCTGAAGCAGTGAGTGCTAAGAAATTAAAGCAACAAAACTAAAGGAAGGAAGGGAGGAGGTAGAAGAAAGGCAGAAAATGCAACCTGGCTAGAGCCTAGTTTGCTATCCCGCAGTCGGGAAAGAGAAAACGGGCAATAAAGAGAAAGCAGAGAAAGGAGAAAGGAAGGTTGGAGCAGATATTACACCGGTTTGCCCAGCACTATGACACTAAACGTCTAAGTTCAGTGATTGTCACTGGAGTCTTTCAGTCTACAGTCTTGTGTTTTAAGGTCGTCGCCTGCAGGGAACATACGAGCTCCTTAGTAGCCCTCAAGAACTGTTGACAGAGAAGGCCAGCGACATCAGATCTTCTCCTTCAAAAATGACCGCCGAGAGTCCAGGTGCACATCGCTGACGACAACTTCTTTCTTTCAGACGAGTAATGTGGACACTCGCATAAGACCAGCCGTATCGTCTCCGGAAAAATATATATACTGCGCATAAGGTCTCATAAGGTTTA
Source organism: Haemaphysalis longicornis (assembly GCA_013339765.2). Classification (NCBI taxonomy): domain Eukaryota; kingdom Metazoa; phylum Arthropoda; class Arachnida; order Ixodida; family Ixodidae; genus Haemaphysalis; species Haemaphysalis longicornis. The sequence goes on from CM023453.1 coordinate 48,549,465, forward strand.
GATTTTTATTGCGCAAGCATTCTTTAGCGTCTGACCTCAGAAACGAGTTCGTTCGTCCATCCGTCCATAGGTAACAAAGACACAATGCGCGCGACAGGTAGCATGCAAAACGGATTACTGCCTTTCGTTACAAATCACCTTTATCTATAAAAATGCCCTTCATTAAAATGCCCTAGCTCCTTTTAATACGTAAAGGCACAAGAGATAATTTGCACAAATAATGATAGTGAACTATCTGACGATTAGACTCGGGAATTCCTACAACGTTTTTAATTGACAAAGTACTCGGTTTTGGTAAGCGTGTCGTCAGACCGTCATAATAGTGGGGTTACACGAGCTCATTGGCTGGTTGGATTACACGAGACGTGGTAAGTCTAGTCAGCACCGGACAGCTGTAAACGGCCACTGCGAAGTTAATTAGCCTGTCCATCTAGAGCAGGGGTGTACTGCCTAGTTTTTGCTAATGATCTCTTCGATCTCGCATACAGATGCGAAGAAACCGGCTGGAGAAAAAAAAAAGAACGAACGGTACCCCTAAAAGCGCGCTTCGAATTTCCCACGATTTGAAACATGATCGCTGTATGTAAAAACGCATCCTGTCAGGTGCCACATTTTTGCGCGAAAAACCCGCAGCCAAAACTGAGAAATCCCAAGTACAAAGAGAGTGTGCGGGTAATACGCGACCCTTTTCCCGAAGTGCAGCTTTTTCTGAACGCGTTTCGACACTAGAGACATTTTTTTTTTTACCTGAACTGCCTGCACTGGTGCAAGCAGTGCAGCATATGTTAATTTTTTACTAATTTATATCCTTAGTAGCACTTTGCACTGGTCTGCACGACACTGCACTAATATGCACCAGTTCAGGTAAAAAAACGCCCATACTAGAGGCATTTTTTTTATCTGAACTGGCTGCACTGGTGCAAGCAGCGCAGCATATGTTCATTTTTTTTACTGATTGATATCCCCAGTAGCGCTTTGCACTCGTCTGCACGACACTGCACTAATCTGCACCAGTTCATGTTAAAAAAAATGCCCCTACTAGAGGCATTTTTTTACCTGAACTGGCTGCACTGGTGCAAGTAGTGCAGCATAAGTTCATTTTTTTTACTAATTGATATCCCCAGTAGCTCTTTGCACTTGTCTGCACGACACTGCACTAATATGCACCAGTTCAGGTAAAAAAAATGCCCCTACTAGAGGCATTTTTTTACCCGAACTGGCTGCACTGGTGCAAGCAGTGCAGCATATGTTCATTGTTTTACTAATTGATATCCCAGTAGCACTTTGCACTGGTCTGCACGACACTGCACTAATCTGCACCAGTTCAGGTAAAAAAATGCCCCTACTAGAGGCATTTTTTTTACCTGAACTGGTGCACTGGTACAAGCAGCGCAGCATATGTTCATTTTGTTTGCTAATTGATATCCCCAGTAGCGCTTTGCACTGGTCTGCACGACACTGCACTAATATGCACCAGTTCAGGTAAAAAATGCCCCTACTAGAGGCATTTTTTTACCTGAACTGGCTGCACTGGTGCAAGCAGCGCAGCATATGTTCATTTTTTTTTATTAATTGATATCCCCAGTAGCGCTTTGCACTGGTCTGCACGACACTGCACTAATATACACCAGTTCAGGTAAACAAAATGCCCCTACTAGAGGCATTTGTTTTACCTGAACTGGCTGCACTGGTGCAGGCAGTGCAGCATATGTTCATTTTTTTTGCTAAATGATATCCCCAGTAGCACTTTGCACTGGTCTGCACGACACTGCACTAATATGCACCAGTTCAGGTAAAAAAACGCCCATACTAGAGGCATTTTTTTTTACCTGAACTGGCTGCACTGGTGCAAGCAGCGCAGCATATGTTCATTTTTTTTACTGATTGATATCCCCAGTAGCGCTTTGCACTCGTCTGCACGACACTGCACTAATCTGCACCAGTTCAGGTTAAAAAAAATGCCCCTACTAGAGGCATTTTTTTACCTGAACTGGCTGCACTGGTGCAAGTAGTGCAGCATAAGTTCATTTTTTTTACTAATTGATATCCCCAGTAGCTCTTTGCACTTGTCTGCACGACACTGCACTAATATGCACCAGTTCAGGTAAAAAAAATGCCCCTACTAGAGGCATTTTTTTTACCCGAACTGGCTGCACTGGTGCAAGCAGTGCAGCATATGTTCATTGTTTTACTAATTGATATCCCAGTAGCACTTTGCACTGGTCTGCACGACACTGCACTAATCTGCACCAGTTCAGGTAAAAAAATGCCCCTACTAGAGGCATTTTTTTACCTGAACTGGTGCACTGGTACAAGCAGCGCAGCATATGTTCATTTTTTTTTTTTGCTAATTGATATCCCCAGTAGCGCTTTGCACTGGTCTGCACGACACTGCACTAATATGCACCAGTTCAGGTAAAAAATGCCCCTACTAGAGGCATTTTTTTACCTGAACTGGCTGCACTGGTGCAAGCAGTGCAGCATATATTCATTTTTTTACTAATTGATATCCCCAGTAGCACTTTGCACTGGTCTGCACGACACTGCGCTAATCTGCACCAGTTCAGGTAAAAAAATGCCCCTACTAGAGGCATTTGTTTTACCTGCACTGCCTGCACTGGTGCAAGCAGTGCAGCATATGTTCATTTTTTACTAATTGATATCCCCAGTAGCACTTTGCACTGGTCTGCACGACACTGCACTAATATGCACCAGTTCAGGTAAAAAATGCCCCTACTAGAGGCATTTTTTTACCTGAACTGGCTGCACTGGTGCAAGCAGTGCAGCATATATTCATTTTTTTACTAATTGATATCCCCAGTAGCACTTTGCACTGGTCTGCACGACACTGCGCTAATCTGCACCAGTTCAGGTAAAAAAATACCCCTACTAGAGGCATTTGTTTTACCTGAACTGCCTGCACTGGTGCAAGCAGTGCAGGAAATGTTCATTTTTTTACTAATTGATATCCCCAGTAGCACTTTGCACTGGTCTGCGCGACACTGCACTAATCTGCACCAGTTCAGGTAAAAAAATTACGCCCACCTTCCCTCGCGGGAACCCTGGTGTGATGCGACGCTGAGGGGGGTTCAAGCGCAAGCGCAGAGCAACCGTCGACCGAAAGGCCGCCGGAGAGCGGCACAACGGTTATATGCCCAGCGCGCCCGAAGGAGAGGAGACCGCGGAAAAGAGAGTACTGCACATGCGCCGGCGCCAGAGCGTCTGCCGCGGCTATGACGCAACAAATCCAACTCAATCCACTTTAATCCAATCCAATCCAAATCCAATCCAATCCAAGCCAATCCCATCCAATCCAATCCAATGCCCCTCGCGAGAGAGTGTTCGCTATCGGAGAGGAAAGGAGGTGAGCGGCGGAGAGCGCAGCTGGCGCTGCGCGGAGAATGGGGGAGGGGTGGACGCCGACAACGCCGACAACAACGCCTGATGGATGCAGGGGCAAGGCGAGTGAATGAGATGCGTTCGCATCTAAAAAATGCCCCTACTGTGATGCCTGCGTCTTCCCAATATTATTACCATTATCTCTTCTGCTATTTCTAGCTGGCGTACTCTTCAAAGGATTCGATCCTTCGCACACCCCACCACTGCTACTTCACCATAGCGAAGCGCGCTAATTTATAACTCTATTGTATTTAATATGCGTATATGGAATGACAAATACAAGAGCTAATTACAAGTCACAAGACTCAGAATACAAAGAGAAACGGGAAAGCTGGAATCACGCAACGAAATCAGACAGTGACATTAAAACCTGTTATGCTCGCACAATGCTGAGTATGCGTCGCTCTTGCAACAGGCGACGACGGTGATGTTGCTTTGTCAGACGCTTCCCCAAGGGTTATTCACAAGATGCGCAAAGAGGTCTATAAGGTACGCAGTTGGAACGTAAGATATACAAACATGGCGCTGCCTCGCAGCCGGTTCACTAGATCGCGCAAACTGGACTATACGTGTAGTTTCAAAATGAGGCATACAAACATGACCTAGTACACGTGCTTTGGTGCTGCCTAGCGGGCAATTTACTAGATGGCGCAAGCTTGCCTAAGGTGCGTAGCTTGAACCAGCGTTGATTTGAACGTACGATATCGAAGCATGGCGCTGTGCACGTGGTTAAGTGCGGGCTGCTTCCTGGGCGGTTCACACGATGACGCAACCTGGCATAGGGTAGCACCACTAAACTGAGCAACATTTCGCTGCAGCACTAAACTCAGCGACAGCTGCCATCAGCGGCAAGCAATGCTCTCGTATTTACATGTCACGATAGATTTGCTCAGCGCCCCCAAAGCTTTTTGGCTATTCCTTTTTAAAAGATGTGGGGGTCAAGCCCCTCAAATCGGGGCGAGGAGGCGCTAGCGACGTCCTCCTCCTTGGTGGGGCGAGGGCGATCCTCGCTCGCCTCCCTCCTCTCCCTACGAGGCGACGGGGGATGCGCGCAGGAGACTCCCCGGGCGAGACCGCCCTTGGGACGCGCAGCGATCGCACGGTACGGAAATGCCCTTCGGCCACTTTTGGCCGTTTCTTGCATTGGCCGTTTTTTCCCACTTCCGTGGGTCACGGCACCCACCGCGTCGATTTGCGCGTGCCTTGATTTGCGTCAGTGCCTTTATCTAGGATGTCCGGCGAGTCTCCGCGGGCATATTCCACTCATTGGTGGGTTGCCCCCGCGTCCGCGATGTGACGGCTTGCGCCGTCTAAGGTCAGCGGACGAGCGCCGATGCCGCCCAGTCGTGTCCAGTGGCGTGGCTTGAAATGTGTAGCGGCCACAGAGAGCCCCCTTCCCCAACGTCAGCGAGCGTTGCGGCCGACCAACGCCGGCGGACGCTAACTGCTGCCCGACTGCGGGCTGGGCACACGCTGGCGGGTGTATGCCCCAGGGGCTAGGTGCGTAGTGCAGTGTAGTGTTTGTATCGTGGTTGTCCGCGTAATAAACCCCTGTACTATGAAATGTATCGCTTCCATGTGAAGTGACTGACAACATACACTCGCGGCGAGAGTCGTGGCTCGCTCTCGAACCCGTTGTGGGCAGAGACTCTCGGCAGGGCAGTTCGGTGCTGCGCGAGAGCAGTGAGAATAACGACGGCGCGTTATTCTATCACTCTATTCTGTTCCTTAGTGCTAATGTCAAGGATTAAGGATAAGATAATGCCCACAAAGAAAACATATTTTTACTACAGTACGCTCAGTTAGCTGTTACCTGATCACACTACGCACCGCAGAGTGGATATTATTACCACAAAAGTGTACATGACGTGTACATTCATTGACAAATGAAATGCGAACATGAAAATATGAGCCAGAACACGCAAAATTGAAGAATACTGCTCGAGGAGATTCAATTATGGCGCGCTATTGGTGTATTTGGAAAGCCAGATTTTTAAACTTCATTACTGTAATTAAGCCACGCGTCAAATTGAGCTTAATGGAAAGAAATCACGCTATTAGTGTGTTCTGGTTCACACTTTCGTGATCGTGTTTCTTTTGTCCATGATTGTACATGCACACGACGCTAGTATGAAAAATACGAAGCTGGTTGTAACGTTTTGCAGTTAGTTCTTTACCTTCCTGCTGATTTTTATTCCTCACAAACCGAAAAAAAATGACGGTTGAATTTATTACTGCGGGGACAACTTTAGATATCTTCGTCATAATTTTTCCCATCCCTGAACCGTCTCAAGCAGCGCGGATCTAACTCTGGCTGGCGTGCCAGTTGCCTCTTCTATGCCTTGATGTGCTTTGCCGGCTCCGACCGGGTTGTGCATGACAAACAGCCTCAGTGCAAAGCAGCGACTTCTTTTTCTCTCGCTCCTGACTCGCCTCTCGATACTCCTTCCTGCGGCACGTTTTCCCCTTTACTGCTATTTTTCCATTCCCTCAAATTCCTAGCTCGCGGAAGGGGTGTGCCTCTTGCGTTCGCCGGAGTCGTTCGTCTCCACTTGCTTCCCCGCCGCCTTCTCCGCCGGTTCTTCGATCCCTCTCCGCCTTGGCTCGCCTTCAATACGAGCCTCTTCCTTCTTCTCCCCATCCTCCTTGCCCGCGACTTGTGTTTATGCCCTGCTTATTTGTCTTGCGTACGCCTGCCGAATGTCAGCGTGCGCTGGCGGCGCAGTGTTTGGGTTATACGGGGGAATGGCTGGCTATGTGGCGCGATGCGTTTTATTTCCAAGTCATATTCTCCCTCCCTCTCTCCTCTGACTTGCTTCCTTCTTTCTCTTTCTCTCGCTCTGGGTCGCGGAGCGGAGAGAAAGCGGCTCGTTGTGGGCCGGCGGAGACAATTTTTCACGGGCGTCCTACGAGAGGCCTGCCGACGACGTCGTTTTTGAAGAGAGGCCCGCCCGGTCGAGTTCCCCGTTCCACTCGGCGCACTGCGCGACAATGGCGCGTGGGCGTCGCCTTTTGTGTTTCGCGCGTTCCTTCCTCTGTCTCTGTCGACTGCGAGGAGAGCCGCCTTTTCCGGACCCCTTTCTTTCCCTTTTGGCGGCCCTTGGTTCGTCTTCTTTCCTTTTCCGCTCCGGCGTGCTGACATATTACACCGCTTTCATTGTCCCACGCGTAACTAGCGGCTTCGATTTCATTTTCACTGCTTCGTTTTTTTTTGTTTTTGTGGTTGTTTGTAATTGTCCCTATTTTTCATTTATCTTTGTTTTTTCTAGCAAGGCCTGGTGGGTTCTTTGTGCTGTTAGGGCGGAGGTCGTAGGCTCTATTGTTCCGTTTCCGTCCTGACAGAAGTACAGGCACGTCCGAGACAATGTTGTAGAGCAACCAACTCAGAGTGACTTAACGTAATCTGCAGCTGACACCAGTACTGCGAATGAGATAAAATAGTCACTTTTGTCGTCGTCGTTGTCGCCGTCGTCAACATTATAATAATACCCATCATCGTCGTCGTCGCCATTATAATAACGCAGTGTCTAGAGTGCCGTCCGACGGCACTGTAGCTGATCGCTGCAGGCATCGTTCTACGGCAGGAAAGAGCGAAGTGGTACCGGTAGCAGACGATCAGAAAAATCAGAGTTACTTCGAAGATCTGTAGAAAATGCGAAAGCAGGGGAGGAAACAAATTATTGGCGAGGATGAACTGCGGGAATATTTTATTGTGATTGGTATGCAGCTATTATGCGAACTATTCGTGATCATCGTAACCTAGGGACCAGAGATTTTCTGATCGTCTGCTACCTCATTTGGCTCCTCCCTACCACCGCGGAACCCCCTCGTTCGTTTTGCTCTGCATACCCCAGATGGCACCGCCGTTACAAGATAAGCTTGCACTGGCTCGCACGTCCAAATCGGCCGCCATTTTTCCATAGGCGAGATGGTTTTTATTTATTTTCATAATAAACCGGTAAGCACCGTCGTTGTTCCCGGTGTTAAACGAAATAGACTACAAAATGCGACCGTCGTGTGAAGTTTGAGCGCGAAACGAGCAGCGGTTCACTCAGGAAATTTTTTTAAAGTGTTCCAATTATCGTCGTACCACCCTGTACAAATACAGTAATGAAAAGAGAAACAATCTTTAAAAAAATGACACGCGTTGTGTGGACACCGACCCGGGAGTAAAAACCTCTATCTGAAGGCTATTCATGATAACGATGACGTGCGTGGTGATTATTTGTCCACGCACTCCAAGCACAGACCCCAACTACGCTCTCATCGGCCCACCGTCAAAACAGAACTTATACAACAGACGCTGCCGATTAACGATGCGCGGTGTTTTTCGTAATGCTCATCGAAACGCTCCCCTCAGTTCTAGAACTGCCCCGTCAGACCCCGCAAGACCAGTTATCAAAAACTCTCTCTTAATAACAGTCGCCGCGCAGAACACGGTGTTTGCCATCACTAGAAACGTAAATGCGTGATAAAACAATCAAAACAATTACGTTATAGCACGGAGTGCACACATTGTTCCCAATCCCCTTTCTCAATTTCCCCCTCCCCCCCCCTCTCTCTCCATACTACGCGGGGTCAAAGATTCGGATTGTTCGCGAACAGCATAAGACGACACGGCTCAGACAAGAAACTAGTTACACCGAAAAAAAAAAAAAGAAAACAGCCACGCCGAGTCAACAAAAAGGCCCGCGCAGCCAGAGGAACTCGCCCTCGCCAATTCTAATCTTTGAAGAAGGACGACGCACGGTTCGGGAAGCCTCAGAGCACCGAGCTCGGCGCACCGCGACGAGGAGTGGCTCTAATCAAATTCCGGGTCGTATAAGCGCTACAAAGGCCCGCGCTGTACTTCCCCATTCCTCCCTTCTTACTTCCTCTCTCCAGCGCGCTCGGTGGCTTTTCTCGAGCTCCTTTACTTCTGTACCAATAGGAAACGTGGGTTTTGTTGTTGCCGTCGTCGCTGGCAGGTCTTATTCCGCGCACCCACTGTCGTCGACCTATCGAGCGCACATATCTTTCCCGGCTTCGCTTGCCCCCGTTACGCATTACGGACGCAGCCAAGGGCACACGAGACGTCAACGGCACGCGAGACGCATCCCCGTCCGGATCGATCAGCAGACTCCCGATGGCGGCCGTGATGATCACGGACGGGGTGGTGGAAGAAAGAGACGCTTATGAACGCAGACGTGACGCGAGTGTCGGCGCCGATACGACGCACGCCACGAGCGCTGTTCGAAGAAAAGCACTTGTCGAACCGCTCGAAGCCTGCCCTCCGTGTACAGGGGCTACAGACGCCCCCTACTCGAGAAACGTTAAACGCCGCGGCAGCTGGCGTCACTGCTTTGCAAGGCCATTTAGCCAGTTTTCCAACAGCGATGGCGTAAAGGATGCAGCGGGAAACGAAGTATCCAACCGGGAGGGCTATGATCTTTCCGGACAACATCCGCTTCCGAATTGTGGCTGGAATAAAAGGCTGTCTCTTTTAGGTGAACCACCTCAATTTCTTGGCTGGTAATAAAACACAAAGTGAATTCAAGCAACAGCCCATTGATGCATAATGATGACGCGAACAAGAAGCTGCGTGACGGAGCGAATACAAGTAAAGAGAACGTCAAGCTTTAAAAAAAAAAGCTAGACTTGCTTATTGGACGATTTGAAAATGTGAGGGCTATGCACCGAATCCCCAACGATTAACGAACGTAGTTATCACTTTGGAAATGTCATTCGTAAATGTCGCTATCAGGCATAGACGGCAAGTACGCTAGGCAACATCGGAATGGGGGTAAGAGCACTGTGAGCCGTCTTCTTTCCGCTAAGATGGCGCGAAAGGCCCAGCAGGTGTCCAGTTACGCAGACCCAACTCGTGGCGACGAGAGCCACAGGAAACGAACATTATTCACGTTTATTTACGTTTAACCAAGTTTCCTATCATTCTAGCGGGGCCGAAAACCCAAAGCATAGAATTGTGCTCGATGCTCCCCATACACTCCGATCGGATGCCCTCAGAAACTGAGTGGGGTAACTTTGCCGGTGGAGCGAAAATGAGAAAGATCTTCAGACGTTCCGCCGCGTATTCGCTTGCTTTTCAAAGCAAAGCTTTAGCTTTAATAACCTAGTCGAGCCGAGTTCCGCCGTCGCCAGCAGTTTGACCTTCATTTGACCGCAGCTGCGCCATTGCCTTGGCAACGCATGATGTGACTCGATGCGACAAGCTCCCCCGCCGCCGCCGCCGCCACCGGCTTGGCGCATGCGCTCTCCTCAGCTGGGTCGCCGCCTGGCTTGACTGGGAAAACACAGGATTACGCATAGATAATACTTGAGCCTTTTGGGATTTTCAGACGACATACTACTGCGATGTGAGTTTGCAGAACACGCGAAAAAAAAAATGCTTGAAGAACTACAATCATAAAGCATGGCCGTGGGGCTAAAAATAAACATGAATAAATCTAAAAATAATGATGAATAACCATGCCGAAAGTGCCCCGTTCAGTATATGTAACGACACGCTAGAACAAGCAGAAGATTAAAACTACCTCGGTCACGTTGTCTGTGCTGATCTCAGCCACGAGAAAGAAATCCGGTGCGGAATAGTATGGGCTGGGGTGCACTCGGCAAACACTCCCAAATATGGAAAGGTAAACTACCTCTATCACTGAAAAAAAGAATCTACAACCAGTGCATACTGCCAGTGACGACATATGGAGCGGAACCTTGGCGCCTTACTAACAACTTGAAAGCAAACTTAGTCGGATCAGCGGCCATGGAAAGGCGAATGATAGGAGCAACGTTAAGGGAGAGTAAACGAGCTTCCTGGATCAGAGAACAAACTCGAGTAGGATATCATAGTTCAGATAAAGAAAAAGAAATGGACTTGGGCTGGCCACATAGTTAGGCGAAGTGACAATCGTTGGACCACCAGGGTGACAGAGTGGATACCCAGAGACGGGTCCAGAAGAAGGGAAAGGCCAATAACCCGATGGAGGGACAAAAGGCAAAGCATAGACTTGAGTGGCGCAGGAGAGAAACGGTCGGAGGTCAATGGGAAAGGCTCTTCGTCCTGGAGTGGAAGTAATAGCTCAGCTTTCATTAAACTCTCTCTCTCTCTCTCTCTCTCTGTCTAAATAGGCTGATAATTGCGATGATGATGATTTAGCGACTGGGCGGCCTTCCACAAATAAATTCTTTCCCGTACCGCAGCATCATTACCAGGAATAGAAAATTTGTACCACTTTGAAAATCAAGATTGCATTATAAAATTATGAGCAAGAAAGCCAAAGTAATATTTAGAGCAAAAAAAATCGATAACTGCTACTACTGTTTTCACATCTGGGCGCGACTTTAATCGAAGGCTGTTCCAATTACGATGATTCAAAAGAATTTGTACCGACTGATCTTAGCTCCTTTTGGTGAATAATGTTGATTTCGAAAACCACGTAATTGCCATATGGGTATAGTAACTATAATGTAGCGGCGCTAGTGCAATTTAATTAACAATGTTGACTACTATGTAATGCCCTTACGGCTATATATTATACCATTATGGCGTGAATGTAACATGAGATAGCCTACAAATGAAGAATTCTGTCATTTACACTGGCTTTAACGTCTTCTAGAATTTTGTAAGATTCCAACCTAAATACCGTATTTACTCGATTCTAAGCGCCCCCTTTTTCCATCATCGCGATGTCCAAAGTGAGGGGGGTGCTTAGATTCAAAAAAATATACATTAACTGCCCCCCCCCCCTCCCTACACATACACGAACTTCTTTGCGGCGGTATTTCGACGAGATTGGCGCCAGGAATAATGTTTCATTTGGCAAACATTCAAGAGAAAAATTTGCACAGACAGCGAACCCACTGCTAAGGTGTGATACTGAGTCACCCTCACTACCACCCGAGTTCGCTGCACCGTTCGAGCCGTCGCTCTCTGTATCCCACAGGAGGTCGTCTTGTGTGCCGTCGAAGTGGTTTGTAATTGAACATTTCATAAAATGACCAGGTGCCAACATTAACCTGGACCCGCTAACACGCACACACAATCCACCTGGCGGTATTTGCTTAGAAAAAGGGGCGCTAAGATTCGCATTCAGACTTTTTTTTTCTTCAAATTTCTTTTTCTGAAGGTATGGGAGGGTGCTTAGAATAGGGGGGCGCTTAGAATCGCAAAAATACGGTACCTATTTTACTTTTTTCTAAAGATCGAATCAACTCAACCTCCAAATATAGTAATGCGATGCAGTACGCGCCTACCTGTACGTACATTTATGGAAGGGCGCCAGCGCTCTCAATCATTCTAAACAAGTCCCACGCTCAGTAAACACCGGCTGAAATTGTAAACCGCCCGAACTGCCGCCTGTGCGCGTCCCGGGAATGTCCGGCTCCTAAACCACGAACAAACATCGGCTGAGCGCGCCATTTCCTAGACGACCGGCGCTGCTGCAGCTTGCGCAATACGGCCTACGCCGCCCACGCAAACATCAACAATCCCGCTATCTCCCGGCTGCACCAGCGCGAAAGAATTGGCTGCGATGCCGTTGACAACAACGGGGGGGCGCGTCCGTGCATCGTACGGCCAGCGGTGTAGCGATGCCGGCGGAAGAGGATTACGCGGGGCCACTGGACAAGGCCGCGCCGCCTGGCAACGGAAAGCAGCGCCGGGCGCGACGACACGCAATCCTAGACTACGGCCGGCCTGGAATCCCATTTCGCGAAAACGCTCGCCTCTTTACGCCGTCCGTTTTCTATCTTTTTTTTTTTTTTTTGCGCCCGTACTACGCTGGTTCGGAGAAGAAGAAGAGGAAAAACAGAAACAAGAACGGAACACGCTACGGGAGCGGCGTGTAATATAAAGCCTCCCGGGCGGTGATTTGTGGCCTACGATCGCGAGAACGACGTGGCGATGTACTCTTGGCGGCGCTGTTTCGTTTTCCCTGACCTTTGGGGAGGGTGCTCTTCTCGGCCAGTCTGGTCTGCGGTTGCTGAAATTTAAACGGCCGACTAGGTGGAGGAGCGTATTAAAGCAATAATAAAATTATATATTCCGCAGGAGGAACGACAGACAAAAAAAAAAAGACAAAGATTCTTCTTTTCTTTCCATCTGCCGTTTTTGAGACGTTTGAGAATTTCAGAAGGGTCACTTACTTCCTCCTCTACAGGCGCCACACCTCCCGTTAAATTGGCTTATCAAAACGTTCATCGGCTATGCCTACAAAATTCGTCCAGTAACGAACTACAACGATTAAGAAACAAAGCACCAGCTAATGTCTAATACCGTTTCATTAGGAAGCTTTCGAAGAAAAGCAGGGGCCGTTTGCGGGAAGGTTTTATACGCGGTTTTATTTACGGTTTAAAACTGAGCATACCACTGTGCCCAGAGCGGGCGAATGTTGCGACATGTAGACTATGATTCCGGAGCATTGCGCTCATCGGCACCCTGTACTTCACAAGCGCGTTCTCCCGTTTGGTCTGCGCGTACCCAGATGGTGGAAATGAAAAAAACAGGCGGTAGAGCATCTGGACCACATGCTTCGCCCGTTATCGGAAGGGCTATCGGCTCACAGGTTGTCAGCCTAGGCGCCAGCTCCGAACGGTCTACTTTGAACACGATTTCACAGCACGCATAGAATCCGGACGTGAAAAGCACCATAACATGGCCCTGGGCTCTAATCGGCAATTTCCACAATATTATCGGGAAATTATAAGCGAGAGGTGAGCTAACGCCGTAATTTTATGCCTTTTTAAAAGCAGAAGTGATAACAAAATCGCCGATAGGCTTTCAGGAAAAGCGGAATTCATGGCCCTTAAAATGGGGCAGCGCATTTGACTACATTTATGGGCAGACGGCTTCACAGTGAGGGACGCTGTAGTACAAATCACAACTGGTCGCTACGCCTTACCTGTACCCGTATCTCACCACAGCTCGAAATTCGTACTAGGCTTCACTGCTCCTCGCTTGTAAGCATTAGAGTTTACGCCCACTGTAAAGCGTGCATCCCTGCACAAACGGTACAAGTGAGGGAAAGCCTACCACAACCTAATCAGGGGCGTATGAGGAAGCCAAAGTAGATTTAAGTGGCCACTTTAGGCGGAAAATACGGGCTACACTCCGACTTCTTATTAAAACCACTAAGTCCAGAAAAAGTGATCAATGTAAAAACTATTGGCAGTTTTCCCGGAAAAAGGGATCCAGGAACTTTGGTAAGAGCAAAAATGACAAGCTGTTAACGTTTCGAGGAATTTGCACACATCTTTTACGCTACGAGGGAGTAATTTAACAGCACGATAACATTCGTCATGAACTAAAAAACCGCAAGGTGAAAAATAAACCTCACGCGTGTAGCTAGCGGTCGCAGAACGAGACAAAAATAAGAGAGACTAACCTAAAGTAACAGAGATGCTGGCAAAAGTTTTAATTTTAGTCGAAGATTCGGCACTTTCACTAAAAAATAAGAGCTCGTGCAGTACATACATATGTCAGAAATCTATCACTCGCAAATGATGTGAGCGGGTTTTCTTATCAGCACCTCAATAAACTATATATGGTTGCGGCGCACGCACACCACTTTTTTTAACTTGCCATTTAGCCCCAAGAGTCGGCCACAAAGATAATAATATATAACAAAATGTCCAGTTTTCGACCCATCGAATTTGAAGACCCCTCTCCGTAGGCACTGGACGAAAAAATTCGGTCTTTAGAAAACAGTCTGTGATCCTTGCTCTAAACGGTATGAAGTACCCATTACGGGTTTCGATTGTTTGAATAATTATGGTGAGCTGAGATCAATCATTAGATTTTAAACGAAGTGAGAAATGGTGAGCATTTGTTAAACTCAAATGATGTAGCATGTTCTAAAAACGGAGGATGCCAGATATTTGTTTCAAGATGATGCGACAAATGGGTTATATTAATTGACGCTGGAACGATTCTACGCATAACGCTGGAGGATCACGAACTGGAAGGTGCAAGCATGTGGTGATACCGAGTGATGTGCACATGCGACGCCGCCTAAGGACATGAAGTGAGAGACCACATTTAAACGCCGTAAATTTTGACGACAATAGCGGGTAGCTTCGCAACTTGAAACTTGAAAAAAAAAAAATTACGATCGATCATTCCGAGTGGTGCGGTGCGACCTGCGTCAATGCGATTCCGGGTATGGAACAGATTAGAGTTGACGCGTTCAATTCACTTCATCCATCTCTCCCATATCTACCACCCCCGCCTGCCCCGCCCCCCTCCAATCTGCACTCCACTCCCATCCACATGAAATAGCTTGTAAGCCTAATGTGGCTGCAAATCGTATGTCTAAGAAAATGTAATAACTGCATGCGTCATCAGAGCATTTATATTGGTTTAGTTAGGCAACAAAAAATACAAACGAACACGCATTTCTTTTCTCTAGTCACGAATTCACCGCTCCCTATAGCCTCCTCGATACACTTTCTTACTGCCCACTTTCGCTGATGATACCCACAAACGTCGACTCCAATTTTTCGAGAAGTCACACTACTATTAATACAGTAATAAATACACCAAGATTCGTCACCAAATCATCAAAGACAGAGCATTTTCCCCATCTCTCTCGTTGAAACGTGAGCGCCTTTGAGTGTACTCATTCAATGACGCAGACCATTCCTCGATTGTACGTGGAATAAAATGGTTTTCTTCCGCTTCCTCGCCCAGCGCTGTCCCACCGCCCAGCACACTTGTGCTTAAGATCAACACGCCCATTCGGTGAGCAAACACTCTTGCAATTGAACATGTCGCGTTTCCTTATTCCTCTTGACACCAGCCACCACTTGACACGCTCTGATGAAGACGCTTTGACGAGGTTATTTGTCTTACTGTGAGTCTTTCCAGAAGACTCCCAACAAGACCAATACCCTCTCAATCCTACCCCTTCCTTCAACTCCCTTCCCCCCACTTACCACCAATAAGGTCTCTCTCTCTCTCTCTCTCTCTCTCTCTCTCTCTCTCTCATCCTCTCTCTCTCTCTCTCTCTCTCTCTCTCTCTCCTCTCTCTCTCTCTCTCTCTCTCTCTCTCTCTCTCCTCTCTCTCTCTCTCTCTCTCTCATGATGATGATGATTGTGGTGATTAGGAGGAAGAAGAAGAAAAAGAAGAAGAAGCAGTTCCTTAACTACAACTGCTTATCCTTTCTGTACTGCGACTATTATTCTGCTTTAGCCAATTCCCTAACGCTAATCGGGCCATTTCCCATTTTTCTCCACCAATACTTCAGCCGCCTTCTGCTAATATTCACAAAAACCCATGACGCCTAACGCGCCGCCCCTTAACGGTCACGCGACGCTTCGTGCCACATTCGACTCCCCCGAGCCCGCTCGGACAAAAGCCCCCGCTATCGCCCCTAAAAGTGGCGCTCTCGGTGTTTTCAGTTAAAATAATGCCCCCCCCCCCCCCCCCCCCGATCCAACTGTGTCTTTCCGTTCCCCTTTCTTTAAATTTTCCTTCCGAACCGCCCAGCATGGCTTCCGCCTATTCCACTTAAGTGAAGGGAGCACCAAGCATACGCATCGAAATGCAGGCAGCTCCTCCACCGCTCTCGTCCGAACGAGAGCGCATTAAGTATTCATGCCTAGCTTCTACGAGAAAAACCGTAAGTCGTCGTCCATATTCCCCCGCACGGGCAACGAAAAAAAAAGAAAAACAAAGTGTAGGGTTCGGAATTGCTTCCCCTCCGTTAAGCCTGAATTTTTATTAGATGCCTGCGCGTGTGCATTTTGCTGTTTATTTGCATTTTAAATACGTACAGAGAAGGAACTTTGAAGCTTTCTCGTTTATTTTTTTATTCAACCAGCTTTCGTTAGAAATGGGGCTAAAAATACATTTTCAACGTTCTCTGTTTGCAGCAACAGCGGGAGCGGGAAATGTAAGGGAAACAGAAGAGGACGAGGCATGATGAATCGAAACAGCGCGCGATCGTGACACCGGCGCAATATTATTGCTTCAGGCCGGGCGCGGCGTTATTGCATATTCAACGCGACCGCACGAACGACTTCACAGCGCTGTGCAGAGCACTGCCCCGACCGGAAGAGAAACGACGCGAAGAGCGCAATGCGTAACGAAGGAAACTTCAGTTTAGCGCGCAGAAAAAAAAACAGCTCTCACGAAAGCTAAAAAAAAAGTAAGGCGCAGAAAATTAGGCTCGAGCCGACGTGACTATAAAACTGGTCACGAACTTTTTCGAATGCAAGCGAAAATAAAAAAAGCGCCAATCCACCCTGTGAAGATGGTTGGAAAGCGAAGCTGTAAACGACAGCCACAATGATTACCTATGCGACGTCGCTTTTATTCACACACGTAACTCTACAAGGAGTGAAACCAGAGACAAGTAAAAACACTTAACCACACCATTTATTACTTCAAAGAGACATTCTCTTCTAAGGCTAAATCAATGCATGATTCATGAACGGTGCTTGGTTGAGTTGTATTGGTGAAGCACATGAGTGGAAACCCTTTTTTTTATAAAATTACAGGAAGCTCAGACCCGGTGTTAGACGATCTCACTTCTCCTCTGTCTCTGCCGCAGCCGATGGAGGCGACGAGATCGGCGGCGGAGACGGAGAAGTGAGATGCCATGGGTTGGTGTGAGCTTTCTTAAATGTTTATAACTCCTAGCGCATGCGCAAAAAGCGCATACGGCCGCTACAGGTGCCGTGGGCCGAGCGCACAGTGGCGCGAGAGGTAGCGTGATGCTATCACATGGAATCCAGTGAGAACGCAGGGGGTAAACACGCAGATGTGCAGACGTACCAATATAATACTTTTCTTTATTGCAGAGCTGTCACGGAGCCGTTTGCATAGAACACGAGCTCCGATGTTTTATATTTCGGTTTACGAGCAGTTTCCGCGAATTCATTCATTCATTCATTCATTCATTCATTCATTCATTCATGTGTACCCGCCGATGTCGCTCGGTGGCTACGGCGTTTCTCTACTCCGCTCGAGGTAGCGGGTTCGATTGCCGACGGCGGTGGAGGTTTGTAATGCCCGCTTTACTTGTCCGCGGCTGTGTACAGTCACGCTCACTATGACCTGCAACGCTCATAAATATTTACGAGACAATACCATCAAAACAACGACTCTTGCCATAAAACCCCAGTTTATTAAACGTAGGTTGTTTAAATCTGTGAATACTAGTGAGCTTTGTAGGGCACACTCAGCATAAATGCACATAACTCGGATAAAACACGCAAGCCTCGTCTGCATCTGCATTTCAAAACACTTGCTCTAACTTGGGACCCCACGGCGCGCCACGGCGTGCACACGTTAAGGATCCGTGGCTGGCCCAGAATAAATCAGCAGCCCTCCTCCACTACAGCACGCCTCGTCGGCGACGCGGGACCTCGGAGCGTAGAACCCCCAATTTGAACAGCCTGAAAGCCCATGAAAGCGCGTGCTTGCGATACACACAAGCCCACCGTATTGCGGATTGCACGCCCCGCGCAAAAGTATACGGCACAATCGGGAGCTCAGTCGAAAGGAAAAGAAGTGAAAACATGGAAGCATTCGCTTCATCTAACACGTATCCTTCACGTCTCCCAATACGAGGCATGCGAGGATATGTGTTAGATCAAGCAGAGGAAGGGGTGGGGCCTGATTATTGAGCATATTGATTGAAGCAAACACACCGAAACAAAACCCGCGCCGATCCAAATGGAGTACGCGGGCACATAGAGATACGCACACACAACACACACTCGAACAGCAACAAAGACGACAACAAAAAGAAACAGGACATCAGAGTTTACGTCTCGTATGCTCACAGCAGACTCTGGCAGCGTACGTATTTTGTTATCTTCCCGTACACGTTAGGCTCGTCCCATACGTTATACGCGCACCAATGCGCGGGGCGCGCCGAATAAACATCTATTCATACAGCCGCACCAACGAATTCGTGAATTCATATGCGCGCCGAGCGCCGCCTCGTTTCTCTCACGCGGGTGACGGACGAAAGCGAAACAAAACGTGCAGAAAACGAACGAAGAAAGAACATACAAAGAAGAGTAAAGCAAGGCAGGATCACGCGAAGATCAAGTCAGGGCACCGCGAAACGAGGCCAGGAAATATGATCACGCGGGAAGAGTGGGAAAAATATCCGCCGGAGGCGAGGTGCAGGAATATTGCGAGAGGGCTCACGCAGAAGTTTGAAATGCAGACGAGGTCCGTGTGTCGGCCCTGAGAGATGTATACGGCCAGCCGACAAGGGACGCGGGGGCCAGTACAGCGCGCGCAGTTCAAAGCCAAGAAGGCGTGCGCTATGTTTACGACGACGAGGACTGGCGGTAAAAAGAGAGGCGATGGGAGTCTGTGGAGGAAAGAGCAAGTCCAGGACAAGGGACGCACAGAAAGAGAGAGAGCGGTGCGTCAAGTGTGTAAGGATCGTTACGAGATGCCGAGATCTTATTCCCCGTCGCACGCCCCTGCGAGCACGTGTACCCTGTGTTGTTTCGGACGTAATCTTAGTTTTCGCTTTCCAAGGCAAAAAAGCCAGGAATGTGCTTCGTTTCTCTCTACTCTTAGTTTTCTTTTTTTTTTGTCTCCATACTTTTTTTGCAAGCGGGCAATAGCATTCTTTTTCTTTTGTTTCTGCAAGCAGCGGGCGAACGCATTAGCAACCTCTGATGTGTTCACTAGCGCGCAGCCAACGTTCGTTTTCCCCTCGGCTGAGCAACGCGCGTCCGCCTGCGACGGCCGAAATTGTGCACGCGCACTTGTATTAGAAAAGAGCCCTAACTGCGTCGGCTCTGCCTGGCCCGATGTATTTGCGCTGGAACAAACGGCGGCGGTATTTTTGAGCAAGCCCATCGCCGCTTAGGGGGAGTTCACAGAACGAAATAAAAAAATTAAAACGCCTACGTGGGCGGTAAACAATGCGCAAAGTAGATTTCTTATGCGCATGAAGCAAGACTTGGGCATTCAAAATTAACAATAAAAAGAAAACATACGTTTATAGTAGCATGAATGTGTTTCTAGAATGAAGGTGTCAAATTTTAACACGACAGTGTTTTATGCCCGGGTGCACGACGACCTTACCGACGTCATATCCGTCACGGAAGTGACGTCGCCTGAAAAAGTGCCATTGACGCGGCGGCGCCCGGATTCGATCCCCCGAACTCTCTTCGCTTCTCGCCACAACGGGAGGTACGTGGCGCTCAGCCGACACCGCTATGAATAGAGACGTGATCAGCTCTATGAACGCGCTTTATGTCCTTCCCGATGACTAATTCACGTGGTGCTGCCCTCTAGGAGAGGCGAAGAGGAGTAGCGCATCATGACGCTAATGAACGCCGACAGTTGGCGCCTAGATTCCAGCGCCTTCGGGTACGGGGGACGCGCGTGAATTGCACCCTCCGCCATCTACTGCGTTCAGTTTCGGTTTCGGTTCGGTTTTGTTCCCACGGTTTTCAAGGAGCTGCGGTTTTAGCCGGATTTACGCAATGTTCCGGCAGCGGGCAATTCAGTGTCTAAAGTTGATACGAATAACGGTGCCATACCGACGTAATATAAATAGCGATGATGCGCAATAAACGTTTAAATGCTCCTGTGAAGGCATATTTTACTTTCGTGTTTTACCGATGCCTATGAAAGAGGCACCAACCAGATTTTTTTGCAAGTCGCCCTGTAATCTATACTATCATTTTAAATGTGTTCGGTTACGTTCAGGCACGCTAACTCGCACTCGAGTTCAATAACTCGCACTCAAACACTATAGGCACACATCCACGCCGGTAAGAACACTGCAGATCGATCGAAATCAATCAATCAATCAATCAATCAATCAATCAATCAATCAATCAATCAATCAATCAATCAATCAATCAATCAATCAATCAATCAATCAATCAATCAATCAATCAAAACAATTATTTATTCGTTAGGGAGAAGAACGAGTAAAATGAGGAAAAAGCTGCCCCTCACACCTTGCAAAAACCGCGTATCCCCGTTACAAGGGACACCTA
The DNA here is from genome assembly GCA_013339765.2 of Haemaphysalis longicornis. Classification (NCBI taxonomy): domain Eukaryota; kingdom Metazoa; phylum Arthropoda; class Arachnida; order Ixodida; family Ixodidae; genus Haemaphysalis; species Haemaphysalis longicornis. The sequence continues at coordinate 48,569,845 of CM023453.1, forward strand.
CGCACTCCTTGTGATGTACTGAATGCCAAAAAATTAGTGCGGAGTCGGATGAATGTGGGCACACAGGCCATAAATGTGACGGCAATGCGCAGTAACAGAAGTGTATCAGAAGGCGCCATTCGATGAACGCATGCGAGAGCTTCTGGCTTTTTCGTCCCCGCTGGATGACCTCCACTACAGGGCAAGACGTGACAGGCAGCTTTGTCAGCAAGCAGTGAAGCCACCGAAGCGTCAAGCGTCTTTTAATTTTCAACACGCTCCAGCAGGGGTAACTCTAAATCGTAAATGCGATAGAAACTTGGCAATGTGTCAACAAATATACGGTTGTTTTGGGGAGGCCCGAAACAACGGGTAGTTGTAAAACGTTCGATCTCAAAAATCGTTTACAATAATTTTGAAGCCACATTTATCGGAAAGGTGCTCGTTTCGGTGCTCTTTTCAATATGACGAACAAATAAACCCAACGCATTTCTTTTTGGGGTGACAGTTCTGAATTTGGATAACGCCTAAATTTAGCGGGGAAACGTCTTTACGGCAGCCAAAACAGGAAACCAATGCCGCTTCTACAGCGAGCAAACGGGAACTCTGAGACAATTAGTGCGCACAGCACAGTTGGCACGGGGTGCCAGAAGCGTGCGAGAAACGCCGTGATCCGTGCTTCTAAAGCCAGAGAAAGGCGTGCGCTCATTGGGCCGAGCTACAAGTTCGCGACGGAGAGGGATGAGATGTTCACCAGCTCTTAACGACCCATCAACGAACCTTCCACTACCTTCATCTTACGCTATATTTATTTTAGCTTTGAGAAGCGGATGCGTAGGCCGCATGTTGCCCTATCCTGCTATGCCTCTGAAGAGCCACGCCCACGACTAATTGCGTTACCATTGTCTTTGTCAGGATAGTTAGCACATAAAATAACGCAATACTATCTTTTTCTGACAATCCGATTTCGCGGTGTTGCAAGTAAGCATAGCTTTTCGTCGAAGAAACAAAACGAAACAAACCTCTCTACTTAACTAGCGCCCAATCCAGGCGGCTACGCTGAACGAACGCCCCTTTAAGCGTCCAAGAGCCGGTTGAACGGGCCTAAACTAAATTTCAAGTTCCCCTGGGTCAATTTACTTATCCCGCGCAAAAAAAAAAAAAGACGTATTGCCCTTTTTTAAAACTACAAACTACCTAACGTGATTCTGAAACTCCAACACAAAGATGAAAAACAAACGGCTGGCGGATTTAATCAGCAGACATTTTCTGAAAATCGAAGGAACGGCCAGCATGGAGCTGCCCTTATTCGAGGGGAGTGGCCAGACTGAAAGTGGCGCGAAAAAAAAAAAAAACAGTGCGAGGGAGGAGCAGAAACTCAAACAACGAACTCGGAGAAGGCGATTTAGAAAGGTAGAGGGAAGCAGACGAATGGATTCATTAGCGCGGCGTTTAATTAACCGCTAATTCCGAGCCGACTTTTGTCCACGGGATAAGATGAGGAAGAGACAGGAGGGAGGAATAATGACTTTTGGGGCTCATAGCAACTCCCAGCAACCCGCTTAGAAGCACGCCGAAGAATGGGGAAACGGCGGAGAATAATGAACCGGCCGCGCGGCCTGCGAGCATTGCGAAAGAAATTTTGCTGCGGCGCATAATTACGACTCCAATATACGAATTAAAAGGGGGAGAGGGAATAGGGGAAGGAAACGGCGAAGACCATTAGCTTATAAGTTCGCACCCGGCGCTTCTTTTCTTTCTTCCTTGCGAATATGTATCAGGAAACGAACGTAGTGCGCGAGATAGGACTGCTTTTTTTTTGTTTTTTATTTAGGTGAGAAATGCGGAGACGTTAATAGGCCACGTGAATGCGCATAATTAGGGGTTACTTCGCACCCGCCGCCGTTACGTTTCCTTTCAATTCCCCCGGAGCCCTGAATATTCACAGCGCACATCAAAGATGGCTAGAAGAGGCATATACACGCGAGCGACGTCCGCTTTCAGGCACGAAGCTCTTATCACGGGAATTCCGAAAGGCCATTACTGCCATTTTTGGCCTTCCGCTACACGGCCAAGAAAGGCCAAAGCTTGGAAAGTAAGAAATAATTATAGTTCTTTCCTTAAACAGAAATGGAGTCTGCTCCGACAATATGAATCAGGGCAATTTTAAACATGGACGCATTATAAATATAGCATTTGTTGAAATGTCTTATGTGCGCCCCATAATGTGAATCTGGCGGGTTGTAATCGCGAAGCGTTATTAAAATATTTGTCGAGGGGTCTTATGCGTGCATTCTGGTAGGCGTCGGCGTTTATTATTCTGGACGGGGGGGGGTTCAACCCTGCCAAGTGAGGGTTTCCGGGCCACTGTCAAGCTGTCTTTTAGCAGCTTTTAGCCCGGATGACCTTCCAGTTTCTTCTGGAAAAATAAAGATCTTATCTTATCTTATCCCTCCATCCCTGTCCGCTCCTTACAAGGAACAGCTGGGGTTGGGGGTTCCGTCTTGGGAAAGGGAAAGTGATCCGCTCTTCCCCAACCTCTGGTTGAAGAGGTGAGACCAACAGGATCGAGTCAAACGCCGTACTGGTTGCAACCAGCGGTACAACACGTTCTCGAAAAAAAAAAAAAAGGTAGACTAAAACCGACGTGGACGCGTGGTGAACTATGCGAATTTGTATTTTGTGTTTCAGCATGTGCCTCGTTGTTTTATTTTCTTGTTTTTTTTCCTCGGCAAGAACATGCTGTTCATGTGTTCATGTAGCGTTCTCACATTTTTCGAATTCATTATCATTCCTCTGTTTAGTTGTTAGCGTGCATATATTTTTTCCTTTGCATATTTTTGTTTCGCAATATAATTGCGATACTTCGGTGTGTTTTGTGCTGATTGCTGTAGGAGCTGTACAGCATGCACATTGCTGTCTGCTGCTTGACGTTTGAATTGGGCTGACGGGCTTGTCAAGCTGCCGCCATGCAGCTTTTATCGTCGGCCATGCAATGTACTAACGACAAAATGGCATAAAAGATATCTCACCTCAAGAAAAAAAAACGATAAAATGATACCTTTATCAATACTTTTACTATCAGTAAAAAAAGTAAAACTAAATACTAATGCTATCGCATGGTTTTTGCACCCCAAACATAATTTTTTGTTGCTGTAAGTAAGCTATGGATAGAAATATAATTCGCTCAGAATTTTGTAGCAGTGGTTTATCACAAAACAGACAGACTAAACACTCGTACAGTTCTATTGTCGATCATGAACACCTGTGACCGGGACGTCGTGCTCAGAGTGCGTAGGAAGACTTTGGTACTAGTTGCCGAATGGAATAGCTTGAATAAGTCCGGGAAGCCCCCACGCAGAAGGTGTTTTTGTTTGTTCCTTCCCCCTTTTTTGTTGGTCTTCACAAACAATGCCGCATCTAAATCTCTACCAAAATGTCATCCCAGTTTCGATTACATCAATAAATTTAGGTTAGGTAACGCGAGTGCGCGTGCACGCACGTGGGCAGACTTGCATTCTCTTCAAACTTCCTATAAACTTCCCTGATAGTAAACTTATAAGCTTCGAGTACGATTCGAATCCAGCAAATATACAACAATACAACGCTAGCGCCAGTTTGGAATCGGATAATACCGCAACCACGCGAAATATATTTGTATTATTATTGTCATAAAGGACAACCCCCCACGCGGCCTGCCAGCTGCTATGAGCAGTGACCAGCAGCTACGCTTTTTTTTTTTTTTTTCGTTTCCTGTTTTGCAGCGTCTGGCTCGGAAACCACTCGGCTGTTCGATTCTCTTCCAGTATGGTTCACCTAGGCGGTGTAGTGGGCGTCTGACGAGGCGTGATTTATTGGGTTGATCCCAAGGGGGAAAGGAGGCCACAAAGATGCCAGCGCGTGTAAAAAAAAAAAAAAAAAGAAATCCCCGAAAAACTTTACCGAGAAACCGAACAGCCGTTTGAACCCGCGCTTTCTTCTCACCCCCTCCGCCCTTCACCTCACACCCTTCACGCTGTGCGGTTTTTCTGGCGTGCTAAATCCCATTTATAATTCAGATCCGGCTGGAGGGACGTGGCGTTTTGTACCCGCGTCCAACAGGGGTCATTAGAAGCGTCGGGTCACCGTGTGCGTCGTGTGTCCCACGGTGTAGTGTCGCCTAAGCGTGCTTTTTTGAGACAAGCTTCTTCCGCGGTGGTCTGTCCGGACTCGGATGTGTGCAACTTCCTACACCTTCCACACTCCCCGCCCCCAAATTTTCGCCGCCTCTCACAACCCTCACGCTTCCTTCCTCTCTTTGGCCTCCTCTAATGCTGTTGTCGGTCGATACGCGAGCGACAACAACGGCTAAAAAACGGCGGCGAACGCCCACCAGGTAAGGAGACAGTCTTCTGGAAGGATCGCTGGATGGTTATTCGAGGTCAACCCCACTTACGCTGAGTTATTAAACCTAACAAGGAGCATTCGGGGAACAAACAGGAATGATCCGCTGGATGGTCAGTAGAGGCCAACTCCACTTGCGCTGAGTAATCGACCCTAACAAGGAAGGACAGAGAGGAGGGAGAGAGATTAACAAGAAAGACAGAAAAAAGGAAGGCCAAAAAAGAAAGCCGAATAGAAGTTGCTGCGACCGAATAGAAGTTGGAGACAAAAAAAATTCACGCATCTCCAAGTGAATCATGACGAGAGGGCGAAGCACTGGGGATCGTTCTTACCGTAAATCACCCGTGCGAGTGCTTACTGCTGCTGAAACGATTTCCAGTCCAATCCAATACAATTCAGTCCAATCCAATCCAACCCGTTTCAATCCAATCCAAATCTAATCCAATCCAATCCAGTGCTCCTCGCGCATGCGCAGCACGGCCCTCCAGAGCACACACACACACTCTCTCTCTCCCTCTCTCTCTCCCTCTCTCTCCCTCTCTCTCTCTCTAATCTTTTGTGAACCTCTTATTTTGTTCTTGTTAACCTTTTGTGACCCTTCTGCACACAGATGTTTAGATTTACACGGTGCTGTGCCGGACGCCGGACAAGCCTCGGTCTTAAGGTGTTTCGCCCCTAATAAAGAAAAGAGCCCCCAACCGCAAGTGTTTGACCCACAAACAATAGAGTGAGGCCAGAGAAGCAGTACTTAAGGCGTTGTGGCGCTGAGTCCAAGGTAAACGGTTTGATTCCTGCCGTGGCGGCCATTTTTCTGATGGCGGCGATACTCTCGTGTATCAAGATTTCGAAGTATGTCAAAGATCCCGAGGTGGTAGAAATTAACCTACAGCGCTCCCTCACGGCGCTGCTCATAGCCCTGGCGTAGCTCCGGCTTGTAACCGATCCCCTATTCGAAGTAGGATACCCGGACAGTTTGTTCACCATTTATATTGACGGAGGTATTTCTCGAAGCTTCTTGACCAAATATCGACAAAGGGCGAGGTCGTTCATGCGACTAAGCGGCAAATGTCCCAAACCCAGCAACTTCGTCCAAAAGCTACGTCGTTCAGGAACGGAATGTTTCGCATGCGGCAGGTTTCTCCTGGAACACAAACGCAGCACAAATACTTCGCACTACCGATTTTGTGTAGGTCCCCATACAAAGTTTCTGCCCACAGACTGATCTTTGGTGGCGCAATTCCATTTCTCTCTAACCAGATGTAACCCGCTCTATCAACGTGATAGTGCGTACAAAGCAAGCCCTGGAATTCAATAGCAACTGTAGGAACATACTTCGCAGAACACCGGAAATCGCGATAAGCGGAAGCGCTGCAATACGTAACAAGGGTTGTAACGTGCTGGAGAAGATACGAACGGCTAATTTTTGACAAAAGCAACAGGAAAGGCACATAGACTGGGAATGGCAGTGGGCGCATAGAACGTCCCTATTGCGTTAGGTTCTGCAAAAAGAAAAAAAAAAGAAACAAAGAAACGTTACGTTGAAACTGAGTGGTACGCTTTCAAATATTGAAAACGCTCAGTACTCAATAGCTTATTAGCACTATTCACTGTAGCTGTAAATTGTTTTAATAATATTCTCAAACACATTTTTGACACCATGGCAGCATCGGTATCAAACAGCAGCACTTACGAAATATGTATACTTATTAACAGTTATTCACGGAGCAGTATTTATCGGTGCTTAAACAGAGGCTTCACCGACGGCATTCGCACAGGTCATTAAAAAAAAAAAAGGCGCAGCTTGTTCTAGTGGTACAAGGCTGGAAAAACAGCAGAGCTGACAGCCCCTCTCCCTTTGTCGGAAACCCGGCTGTTGTAGCTCACTCGGATTTCCGAACTTGCCAATGAAAGTCCTTTATGAATGGCAGGTCCGGGTCGTTTTGTCCGCAGGCTTTCACATCTCTACCAAAGTAGACCACGTTAGCACGCGCTAGAACCCGCGGTAACCGGCTTCGCGAACGCGTCGTCCGTATAGCGCTCTCCACTTCAGGTTCGAACGCACGTGAACTGGCGAGTAGAAGATTACGCCACGAACGCTGGGCAGAGTGTTCTAGAAGGTCGAGCTGGCCGACACCCGGCGCTCCTTGTGAGGCGCACGCTCACGAGCGCACGGTATATTCTTGGCATTTCTGTAGCATGAGCTACACTGGCCGAGGTTGAGCAGTTTCGCGTGGCTCCTGCAGAGCCGTGCTGCGCATGCGCGAGGAGCAGTGATCTCACGGCGCACAGCTGGCGCGCCGGAGCCTGCCGCCTACCGCGACTGGATTGGATCGGATTGGATAGGAAATCGTTTTAGCAGCAGTAAGCATGATAATCAGCTAATCCTAGACAACCAGGAAACCTAAGAATAACCAGCTGAACCTTAGCTCACGCTTACGTATATCCTGGCATAGCCGAGCTAAGCCACTGCTAGTTTTTCGCGAGCTCCTCACGCGGCGCAAGCCCACGCGCAAGCCTGGACGACGCCTGGCGCTTCTCACGAGGCGCGTGCTCACGTGCGCTTAGCTAAGCTGAGTTTTCTGGTAACGCTCCACGGCGGAACTAAAAGCGTGAACAGATCTGCTGTTAAAACCGACATCATAAAATGACGCTTTTGAAATGCAGGCAGGGAAGCAATGGGGCACAGAAGCAGCAAACATAGCTCAACACAAAAATCCGCGCACAGCAAGCTTGCTCCTTCCGACAATTTAAATATACGCAGGGGCGAACGTTATTTAACGCGCGTATGACTCGATGCGCGATCGGCGCCGCTGAGTCACGCTCTACAGCGCGCGCGGCAGCGCTGACTGCGTTTTACGCAACACCGCCCCAGAAAACGCAAATGCGAATCCGGCGTACGCACGAACGGAACGCGCCATTCTGGCAGACATGAAAAAGCGTCCGACGGCAGCCGTTACGCTTCGCAGGTTTTCTGGTCACCGAACATCGAAACAGACGTTCGTATTCGTTACAGCGACTGACATAGATTCAGAGTGCGCCGTTGTTTTTGTTTGTTTTCTTTTTTGTCCTCGCATCCATTTAGGGCTGAAAATTTCTGATGGGTCACAATCCATTACAGTTTTCCGTACCAGCTTTGGAGCCTACTGGACGTTCCACCGCTTTGGTACTAATTTGAAAAAAAAAAACATGCGCTTGTTTAAACTCCTGTCCGCTTGTCATAAAGTCTGCGGATTGGTGTACATTGGCCAATCTTAGCGCTTGCTCGGCAATATATGACAACAGGCCTGAATTTCTTTTGTGCAACCCAAGTATAGGGCAAGTAAGCATTGGTTGTTTCGGACACCATCGTGAATATCCCGTTACGAGCGTTGTCGGCTTAAATGTAGCGTTAAGAAACACTAAAGTATACTGGCAAGTGAGCGGTGGTTGTTTAGGACGCTGCCGCGAATATTTACAGCTACCAGCATTAAATGTACCGCAAATAAACGATCAGAACTGGGAAAACTAATTAAATGCGCCATACCAACCGCAGGTGCTGATTATGGCGCAGTGATACATAACGTTTGTACTGTTATAGATGACATTATTTAAAAGTGAAACAACAATACGCTCATGGGGTGGGCACGACAGCGACGACGCGAAGTAACATTACAAAACTGTAATATTGGAGCTGCGCTGTAAACCAACCCGCAGTATGCAACACTAAGAAACCGAGTAACAAAAAAAAAATCTTTGAGAATCTTACCAGGTAAGGGGAATGTAATTGGCTAGCTTGGCTGGTAATAAAATCTCGTTTTAACGAACGCTTTTTAACAAACGTTTAACATTTATTTCACCGATCTTTTCTAAATCCAGTGCCGACGACTTGTCGCAATGCAAAGATGCGTCAGAATACGATTCTAATATATCGATTCTTTCGGAGTAACAATCATCTGTTTTAATTTCCGCCTCATATATTAGCGTCATTACTACGAACCGATATTTCGGATTCCGGATACCCAAAAATTTTGTTAGAAATCGTTGCTGTGTATACGGAGAAGTGTCCTACAAACGGACGTATGACATGGCGGTGGCTCCTCATGCGATGGTGCCCGTTGAAATTCATGCTTTGTTGCACAGATTGTGCCATGCGCTCCCCAGATCAGAAACAAAAGCGTCATCAGTGCTTCATACTTATTTGACTGCTTCGGTTGCAGCCTTTATGAGACAATTGAAATCTGACTGGTTTGCGGTGTACATAGGTTTAACAGTGTGCATATGCTTCTTTAAAACTTTTCCTGAAGTGGAACTGCTCCTTTGTGGCGAACTTTCGCGTCCAACTAACTCGCAGATATTTACTTGTTTTGTTCATTTTGTGCTCATTTATGTTACCTCTACTTGTATTAGTTTACTTTTCTCTCCTTCTCTTCTCCAGCGCAAATTTTTCTTCAATCTTCAAGTTGGCTTTTCTTCCAAAATGTTCGTCCAGGCTTTTAGCTTCGTTTGTTTGTATTTCATTGGCTTTAAACCTGCCATAGCTTTGCTGGAGCGGGTTTTGTTTATTTTTTTTCCTTTTTCATTCTGGGAAGGGCATAGAGTTTCATACAATATTTGTATGAAACTCTATGGGGAAGGGGAGACACGGGATTATAAAAGGTAAAGGGGCTGCTGCCGTTGTCCACGTGTTAACTGCTTTGTGTGGCAGCATAACAATAGCATAAAACACTCTTGCAACGCAAAAAAACGCCCACCTCCCCTCGCGGGAACCCTGGTGTGATGCGACGCTGAGGGGGGTTCAAGCGCAAGCGGAGAGCAACCGTCCACCGAAAGGCCGCCGGAGAGCGGCACACCGGTTATATGCGCAGCACGCCCGAAGGAGAGGAGACCGCGGAAGAGAGAGTACTGCACATGCGCCGGCGCCAGTGTGTCTGCCGCGGCTATGACGCAACACAATCCAACACAATCCACTTTAATCCAATCCAATCCAATCCAATCCAATCCAATCCAATCCAATCCAAGCCAAGCCAATGCCCCTCGCGAGAGAGGGGCATCGGAGAGGAGAGGGGGTGAGCGGCGGAGAGCGCAGCTCGCGCGGCGAAGAGAATGGGGGAGGGGCGGACGACAACAACGCCGACGACGCTGCATGGACAAGGCGAAGTGAATGAGATGCAGTCGCATCTAAAATTCACCGCTACGTTTAACTACATTTCATGAACAGCTTCAGCGTGGTGCTTATGTTTATGGAATAAGAAGAACGACTGTTGGCGGGACAAACCGGATGTGACAAGAGAGGAAGGAACAAGCTGAAGAAATTATAAGGTAAGCCACCACGGCGTTGTGTATAATGAGGATGTCACGATAGCACCAGGCGGCCCCGAGGAGAAGCGGGCATAGCACGCCGATCTGACAGACCCCGAGCACGACCCGCGGATATGATGTCCCTTACGAAAAAAAATTACACCATCTTCCCGTAGGGGAACCCTGAGTAGTATGCGAAGCAGCCATGGGGTCGACTGAAGTTCCAATTAGTTTTCATCGTCGTTTCCGTTGACGTTCAGCTTCGCGTGCCTTCGTTGTATCAGTAGCTTCTTGACGTAGTTTGAATGAGTGAAGGACATAAGGCGCGTTCGTAGCACATGCTCCCGTCCCCGGTTTGTAGCGCAGTGGGAAGAGCGCCACGTACCTCCCGTTGCGGCCAGAGAGTCGTGGGATCGAAACCGGGTGCCGCCTAACAATTTTTCTTATAGTGGACTGCGCTGACGTCAGCCCAAACGCTGACGGGGCTGAAGAGACGCGCATGCGCAGTAGAGTGCGGACGGCGGACAACAAGGGACGGAGGGACACAGCCCCGAGCATGAGATGCTCCGCATCTAAAACAACAGAACAGAAGCCCTCCACAATAATGCCGACAAATCTGCAACCGTTCGGGGTTTACCCTTTGCGCTGCTCACACGAGAAAAATGAAAGACCACTTCAAGTAAAGTTACGTTGTACAGTAGCGTGTTTGCTTTTTAAAGCCCAGATTTACTTATCTCGTCGAGCGGTTTCACCATCGTGGGGAATCTGACCTTCATTTTGCCCCAGCTTCGCCGTATCCTTGGCAGCGAGTGCATCGCGAGACACGCATGCGCTCTTCTCTGAGCGTTGCGCGGGAGGTGGAGGCTTTTAGCCGTCGTCGGGAAGCGGTGTCTGACCATGCCGCGGATATCGCCCTTTGAGCTGCTTCACGGGAGAGGGTCCGGAGTGCCAAGAGCGCGAAGCTAGGGTCGGAGGCGGAGGAAGAGCGAGCCGTTCGACTTGGGAAACGCCGGAAGCGGGACCACAACCGTAGACAAAGGCAGACTTTGGACGAACAGTATTATAATCACAGCTAAATTAAAGGTTAACCAAGCGATAATCAGACTTCACCAGGCTAAGCCAAGCTTTCCTTTTACATATCCAGAATTAGCTGAGCTAAGACGCAGACATTTTTTTTATATAAACGAGTTCAGTTAGATGCCCGTTATTTAAGTATGGTGGCTACTTCGTATATTGTAATCATTAAGAACTTTTTTCTGTTTCTCACAACAGAAATGTTTCATAAAACGCATATTTTTTCACGTCCTACCCCATTCCGCTATGAAGAAATTTCTGATTCTTAGGTGTTTATGAGCTTTCCTTGCTCGTGGGCAGCTACGATGCCAACCCGCTATTCCCGAGAGTATTGGCCCCGTTTTTCGCGTCAGTGAGACGCTTGGCAAACCTTGGGAGGTTTAACTTTTTGGTTCACGCCGACGACGAGCAGCAAACTCTGCGGCCGTCAGTGGCAATCAGTAAACAGCTTCCCTGAAAAAAAAAAAAAACTTTAAACGCCAAGCACGCAGAAGTGCGACGCAAAGGACCGGCAATATGCGGCCGTTCAATGGCGCGGTGCGAACGATCTCCCAATGACCGTCGCAAAGGGGGAAAATGTACTACATTTTCCGAAAAGCAGTGCATCTTCAAGGCTCTACACGAGGCAGCGTCTATCGGCCTCGCAGCTTGTTTAGATAGAGGCTCACAAATCAAGCCGGAGGAAGGGCGTTTAGACACCTCCGAACAACCACAAAAAGGAATATAAGATATAAATAACCAGTATCGGTCCATCTATGTCGGCTGGAAAAGAAACGCATTTCCCAGAGCTTTCAACTGTTCCATTCAGCACTGCTCGTACCCTTACTGTCCTCCTCCCCTTCCATCAAATTTTAATTTAATCTTTATGCTCACTCACGTGTTTTCACCTACTTCTGGTCACGGCTCTTGGCAGCCTCTTCATTACCCTGGTCGTCCTCCGGTTGTCAGCTCACCACATTAGATGCACCGGGAAACTCCAATTCTCTCAATTTGGGCCGGGAAGTCCTCCACTTGAGTTTGCTCGCTAATCCAAAGCAATCGGTCCCAATCCCCCAGATTCGCTGTTATCATTCTTTTTAGATGGCTCGTTAGGACGAACAAAGTTTTCTTCAAGATGCTTAGTAAGCAACCCCCCTTCCCAGTTTCGGTCCCATAAGTCATTACCGCGCACCGATTGGTTGTATACCTTCCTTTTTACTCACAGAGGTTCATTACTTCAGAGCCTTTACCGAATGCTCCCCAGCGCGTAGTAATTCACCGCCTGATTTCTTTCTCGGAGTTTGTATCGTCACTAACAACTTGCCCAAGGTACTTATGTTCGTCCACGTTCTCTCACACTTCATTTACTAGGTGGGAGGGGGCGCTTTCTGCATTCGCATTTAACATTACCTTTGCCTTCTCGTTATTATCATTCACCCTACTAATAAGCTTTCCGAGCTTGTTACGACGAATATTTCTCAGTACACCTCCTCAAGCATCCTTCGCACGCCTACACCGGAATCACTGAACAAGACGATGACATCCACAATTTTCGAGTGGCCCAAATGTTGCTATTTTTCTCCTATCCCTGACCTCTCCCAATCAAGCATAAATTTTCCCCTAGCCACGCTGCAAAAAATGTAGAGAAAGGTTGCCTCCCTGTTTGGCGTACTTCCTAATAGAAAGCTCTTAGCTATTTGGACGAAGCACTATCGTGACCGTACTTAAATGATCCCTGCCTATAATGTATTTCTGGCGGCCAAGCGTTATAGAGTTTGTCTAAGCGAAAAGAAGATCGGTCATAAGGCGTCTTGCTGCTGCTTTTCTTTGGCAGTCGCGCTGCTTTTTTGGCAACCACAAACCCAGCGGAATCGAATTCGCCTTTAAGTGAGAGTATTAACTTAGTGTGCCAAGTTTCCAACACGCCTTCCCCTATTATTATTCTGACCGAAGACGAGTAGCCAGTTTCAGATTCATCTGAAACTGGCTACTAATACATTGCTAATTAACACTAATACTAATACTAACTAACACTACTAACACTAATACAGCGCACATGAGCGGTGTATTAGTGTTCGGTATAGAAGACCACCGCTTGGGTCATTCCATGCCAAATGTCCCAGCCGTAAAATCGACCATCACGGATTTGCTCAGTAAAAATTGTGGGTCATCCCCGCATGGCCCACAATGCTCCCTGAAAGTGTTCTTGTCCAAAAAAATTTTGTTCTTTTTCTAGCGGCCCTTTTACCTCCAGGGTTTAAGCAACTTACGTCTGTGAAAAAAATTCATGGAAAAGTAACTTCGCTTACAATAGCCACCATTTTTTGTGAACATCATGTTGACGCCCTGGGCTACTCTATGCCGTATCTTTAAAATGTTTTTCCTTTTTTTGCTGTGATTACGCCATTCAGAAAATACACGACGTCGAGCATTTTCAAACATTTTTAGCAAATACGAGCACATTCTCTCAGCCATGAACCTATGTACCTGTATCTCCGCATTGTGGAAATTGGTAAAAAGCTATATTTACACTGAAAAAAAGGTGAAATATGCGAGAAAACGTTTGTCAAACTTTGAAAATCTCATTTCTGGCCTATGTCACCTTGAAATTGGGCATTGTTGTGCTCATAGTAAAAATATAAAATACAAGCCATTCACTAGTACAAATGATCGCAGTTTATTTCAGAAAGTTTAATCAGAACAGTTTTTGTTTTAGCAGAGAAAAAAAAATTTCAATTTTGTACAGTGACACTACTTCACCCCGTTGTTCCACAGAGCGTCTTCTCTGCACGGCATGCACCTGCCAGCATAAAAGAGGCGCGAGCCAGCGGGTTCGCGCTACAAGAATACCTTTCGCCGCAACGGTATTTGTAGCGTCAGTACAGGAAAGAGGAACAATTCACCTGTTAGTGGGAAAAAGTACAACGTGGAGCTAGCGGTGGTGCGCCCATTCCATGAGTACGGGTAACTCAACGGCAGGCTTGACATGGACGTGCATTTAAAGAAGCAGGGTATGTTATACGTGGTATCTTTTAAGTATGCCGAAAATTTCGAAATAAACAGCGTTCGACTTGGGAAACGCCGGAAGCGGGACCACAACCGTAGACAAAGGCAGACTTTGGACGAACAGTATTATAATCACAGCTAAATTAAAGGTTAACCAAGCGATAATCAGACTTCACCAGGCTAAGCCAAGCTATCCTTTTTACATTTCCAGGGTTAGGTGAGCTAAGACGCAGACATTTGTTTTATATACGAGTTCAGTTAGATGCCCGTTATTTAAGTATGGTGGCTACTTCGTATATTGTAATCATTAAGAACCTTTTTCTGTTTCTCACAACAGAAATGTTTCATAAAACGCATATTTTTTCACGTCCTACCCAATTCCGCTATGAAGAAATTTCTGATTCTTAGGTGTTTATGAGCTTTCCTTGCTCGTGGAGCAGTACGATGCCAACCCCGCTATTCCCGAGAGTATAGGCCCGTTTTTCGCGTCAGTGAGACGCTGGAAAACCTTGGGAGGTTTAACTTTTTGGTTCACGCCGACAACGAGCAGCAAACTCTGCGGCCGTCAGTGGCATCACTAACAGCTTCCAAGCACGAAGAAGTGCGACAAAAGGACCGGCAATATGCGGCGTTCAATGGCGCGGTGCGAACGATCTCCCAATGACTCGTCGCAAAAGGGGAAATGTACTACATTTTCCGAAAAGCAGTGCATCTTCAAGGCTCTACACGAGGCAGCGTCTATCGTGCCTCGCAGTTGTTTAGATAGAGCTCACAAATCAAGCTCGGAGGAAGGGCGGTTTAGACACTCCGACAACCACAAAAAGGAATATAAGGATATAAATAACAGTATTGGTCCATCTATGTCGGCTGGAAAAGAAACGCATTTCCCAGAAGCTTTCAACTGTTCCATTCAGCACTGCTCGAACCCTTACTGTCCTCCTCCCCTTCCATCAAATTTTTAATTTAATCTTTATGCTCACTCACGTGTTTTCACCTACTTCTGGTCACGGCTCTTGGCAGCCTCTTCATTACCCTGGTCGTCCTCCGGTTGTCAGTTCACCGCATTTGATGCACCGGGAAACTCCAATTCTCTCAATTCGGGCCGGGAAGTCCTCAACTTGAGTTTGCTCCCTAATCCAAAGCAATCGGTCCCAATCCCCCAGATTCGCTGTTATCATTCTTTTTAGATGGCTCATTAGGACGAACAAAGTTTTCTTCGAAATGCTTAGTAAGCAACCCCCCTTCCCAGTTTCGGTCCCATAAGTCATTACCGCGTACCGGTTGGTTGTATACCTTCCTTTTTACTCACAGAGGTTCATTACTTCAGAGCCTTTACCGAATGCTCCCCAGCGCGTAGTAATTCACCGCCTGATTTCTTTCTCGGAGTTTGTATCGTTACTAACAACTTGCCCAAGGTACTTATATTCGTCCACGTTTTCTCACACTTCATTTACTAGGTGGGAGGGGGCGCATTCTGCATTCGCACTTAACATTACCTTTGCCTTCTCGTTATTATCATTCACCCTACTATAAGCTTTCCGAGCTTGTTACGACGAATATTTCTCAGTACACCTCCTCAAGCATCCTTCGCACGCCTACACCGGAATCACTGAACAAGACGATGACATCCACAATTTTCGAGTGGGCCAAATGTTGCGAATTTTCTCCTATCCCTGACCTCTCCCAATCAAGCATTATAAATTTTCCCCTAGCCCCGCTGCAAAAAATGTAGAGAAAGGTTGCCTCCCTGTTTGGCGTACTTCCTAATAGAAAGCTCTTAGCTATTTGGACAAAGCACTATCGTGACCGTACTTAAATGATCCCTGCCTATAATTTATTTCTGGCGGCCGAGCGTTATCGAGTTTGTCTAAGCGAAAGAACGTCATAAGGCGACTTGCTGCTGCTTTTCTTTGGCAGTCACGCTGCTTTTTGGCAACCACAAACCCAGCGGAATCGAATTCGCCTTCAAGTGAGAGTATTAACTTAGTGTGCTAAGTTTCCAACACACCTTCCCCTATTATTATTCTGACCGAAGACGAGTAGCTAGTTTCAGATTCATCTGAAACTGGCTACTAATACACCGCTAATTAACACTAATACTAATACTAACTAACACTACTAACACTAATACAGCGCTAATGAGCGGTGTATTAGTGTTAGGTATAGAAGACTGCATCTCTCAGAAAGGGATTTAGATCACGGTGCCTCTCCTAAAAATGTCCTCACCAATTCCTTCAAACCGGAACTTGGCTTAGCATTTAAGGCTGAAGCTTTACACGTCTCATTGGTACTTGGAAGGCAACGCTGAATGAGGCCTGCGTCGGGCAGAAACGGTAGAAAACCTCAGGAGGGCCAGAAGCGAACAAAGAAGATGATTAATGATTGCTAAGGTGAATTATCGGTTAATTAGTGATTAATAGTAATGATCAGTAGCATGTATTAAGTGGAATTAAGGTGGATTAAGATTAATTAAGGTGATCAAGATTATAAGATGGATTAAGGTGGGCTAAGATGAATTGGGGTGGATTAATGATTGATTACTTATTGATTTTAATGATTAGTAAGATACGTTAAGACGATATTAGGATAGACTAAGCTGGGTAAACGCTTATCCAGGATAAAAGTAAGATTAGGAGGTATCAAGGACGGTAAAATGCGTGGCTGCTATGTCGACGGTTGGATAGGGATATAAAAGGTACCGGTCACAGAAGCTTGCACTTGGCCTTCGCCTTCCAATCACGTAAGCGTACAGTTAAGTGTCCCCATAACTTTTTAATGCAGCGCTTGTCCTTTCAAGTTGGCCTTACATGACCCCTAAGGCCCGTGGATGGCTTACGAATCACGCCGTTGATCAGGGCGCAGAACTCGTTCAACTCGTGTCTGTCTATGTCCGGTCGCGCAGCTCATGTCTACGCCTAGCGGCAGCCATGTCGCATCCATGTGTTATCCTGGTCGGTAAAAGCCAAGACGCAGGCGGAAAATTTAAGCAGAAAAAAAAGGATACAACACCCCCAAAAAGCATCTGGCCCATAAAGCGCGACAACTGTGGTTATCTGCGGGTTAGTTTCGGACCACCCAGAAATGTCTACAGCCTGGCGTCGGGCTTTGTGTGTTTCTCTAGCTTTTTTTCTTCGCGCTGAAAATGACACGTTGTACGAATGACTGTCTGACCTCATTCCCTGGGTTGCCACGGCAACAGCCGATCTTTTCAGAGCGTTGCAGCAACTGAGACGGACGAACCGAGCCAAGAGCGAGCCGTCTCGAGAGCTGCCTGCTTGGCAGCGACTGCGTTGGATTGTGAAACGGAGAAGCTCAAAGATTGCCGCATAGTACACGCCTACAAGAAATCTGTGCAACCTGTTCTCCCGAAAAGCCCTTGTTTGTCGTCTGCTGCAACTGGAGAAAGCCTGAGGGCAACTTGATGTGCTTAAAGCACCTGAGAATGCCGGAGATAATAAGAAACAGGCGAAAAAAGCAAAGGGAGACCAAACTACAAAGAAACAAGAAACCAACTATATAGGTTGACAGCAGTGGTCACCAGAGCTGCCAGCCTTAGCAGCAGAGCAAGAGCGGTGAAAGGGGAAGTTGAAAAACAAAAACAAAAAAAGGAACTGTGTTCTGCACACTGCAGCAAGTGATAGACGAACACAGAATTAAAACAAAAAGACGGAGCCCACGAAAAGAGCTTGTACTTAGTTCGAGAGCCTTAACAACGTGTAGAGAAAGCCTTAAGTGACTTGTGGAGCAAAAAAGCCAGCCTCCCAAAGCGCGGCACCACGATTTCCAAAACGCGAGAAATAAATTGGCTGCGATGCGTCCCGTGATTTCATAGCGTATGTCTCAGAAATAAAACCAAAACACAAACTCTCATTGCTGCTTCACCCAGCGGCACGATTGATTGACTGTAGGGTTTAACGCGCCGACGCAGCGCAGGCGATCAGGTGCGCCGTAAAGGAGGGCTCCGGATTAATTTTGACCACCTGGGGATATTTAACGTGCGCTGAAATCTCGTATACACGGGGATTTCTGCTTTCCGCCTCCATCAGAAAAGCGGCCAGCGCGGCCGGGAATCGAACCCGCGTCTTCGTGCTCAGCAGCTCAACACCTTAGCCACTGAGCCACCGCGTCGGGTCTCACCCAGCGGCTCAACAGTCATTAGCGAACTATGGCGCTCTGCGAGAAGCCCCGCTGAACTCCTTGTCGGTGCGGAGGCCGCTTTTTCTCATACCACTGCTGATCGCGCCCCCACCTGGTAGCAAAAACCGCGACTGATAGTCCCCAGGTCCGCCTGAGACTTCAAACAAAGAGTTTGCGAACGCCGCACTCATCTCCACAACAAAACGAATGAACGAGCCACTATTGTGCAACAGCTTCAGAAACACCGTTGACAGAAACGTCGCTTGCAGAAGCTGTCGCCTGTCATCCAGTAAAACATGCCTAATGGCCCCACGAATCACGAACGGCCTCGTAGCAGAAAACACGCGTTCCTCCGTGCGCTACTTCGTACTCCTTAGGTACCTACGCTTCCCTCAAAGCCCTCAGAGTTTGCCAAATCACCCGTTATCAGGTCCGCAGTTTCAGAACCAGCGAAAGGCTTACACAAACTACGATAACAAGCGATAAATGTGTACCGGCACGACAGCACTCTCCGAGATGAGCCCTAGCCGAGATCCCAAGAAGCGAGGTCGACGAACGCCGGTTCCGCAGGCGTCTACGCAGCACGGCCTAGATTGAGCGACACAAAAAGTAAAGTAGGTGTATATGGCGGCACGGTAACTGCCGCTTCAACAGAGAACAGGCGTCCTCAAGTTGTCAGATTGCGCAACGCCAGGCCAGGCCTTCGCAATCCGGGATAACAAGACTGGGCTTATCCGCAGTCGCGATCCTCTTGCATCACGCAACGCTCAGGGACGCAAGAGACGAGCAAGCGGCGCAAAACTACCCAGTGTAACAGTGAACAAAGAGAAGCAAGAAAGCGTCGCAAAAAATACGATGGCAACTTTGTCATTGCGAGGGGCGCTGCTGTTGCTGGGATTAGGAAGCGCAACTAGAGCTGACGAGAAGCTGTTTGAGAAGAAGAAAAAAAGGAGGAGGCAGAGAGACCTTAAAGAGAGGAATGAAGAGAAAGAGGGATACGGTTAGAGACGACCGACGACACTGTAGGGCGTAAGCAAGGACGAGAATAGTTTCGCACTGCGTTAACAACACTAAATTTGACTCACGCAAAAAAAAAAAAAAGAACCATAGTGGTTCATAAAAGGATTAGGCAGTGGGACGCGACAAGAAAACGTAATCGGCTGTGTGTTAAGACTAGTTAAGGGTAGTTTTTTTTTTACGCCTGCGTGCGTGGGGGCGTGCGTGCGTGCGTGCGTGCGTGCGTGCGTGCGTGTGTGTGTGTGTGAGAGAGAGAGAGAGAGAGAGAGAGAGAGAGAGAGAGAGAGAGAGAGAGAGAGAGAGAGAGAGAGAGAGAGAGAGAGAGAGAGAGAGAGAGAGAGAGAGAGAGCGTGTGCTGCGTGCTTGCGTGCGTGTGGGTAGGAGTGTGGGGGAGAAGACAGCCGTGCCCCGTTCAGAAACCGGCTCTGAAGAAAAAAATCAATTGAGCAGTTGCGTTCATGATTCTCCTCAGCAAATTTCATGTTCACTGCTGCACGGACGCCTCTTATACAGCACTTCGAAACCGCCGCTATAC
This sequence comes from Haemaphysalis longicornis, assembly GCA_013339765.2. Classification (NCBI taxonomy): domain Eukaryota; kingdom Metazoa; phylum Arthropoda; class Arachnida; order Ixodida; family Ixodidae; genus Haemaphysalis; species Haemaphysalis longicornis. Next base: position 48,589,232 of record CM023453.1, read on the forward strand.
TGGACTATCCCAATCCGTTCATTGCCCCCAATTTTGTTTCCACAACCCGTCCATCGACTTATCTGTCCTCCCCTCCTTCTCGTCCCCGTCTCCGTAGCAAATCTGTTACTCGGACGGTCCCACAGCTGCAGGCCAGGTTCAGAAGCGCCTAGCGGAGGGAGCTACAAAGGTAATCGGGATGCTGCGGCTACCGGTCATCATCATCATCATCATCATCATCATCCTCATGATCATCATCACCACCAGCCTATCTACGCCCACTGCAGGGCAAAGGCCTCTCCCATGATTCTAAAATTATCTCGGTCCTGTGCCAACTGTGACCATTTTTATCCCCGCAAACTTCTTGATCTCATCTGCCCATCTAACTTTCTGCCGCCCCCTGCAACGCTTGCCTTCTCTAGGGATCCACTCTGTTACCCTTAATGACCAGCAGTTATCTTGCCTTCGCATTACATGCCCTGCCCACGTCCATTACTTCTTCTTAATTTCTACTAATATGTCTTTAACACCAGTTTGCTCCCTGACCCACTCCGCTCTCTTCTTGTACCTTAATGTTACACCTATCATTTTCCGCTCCATTGCCCGCTGAGTCGTTCTCAATTTAAGTTGAACCCTCTTAGTGAGCCTCCAAGTTTCTGCCCCGTAGGTGAGTACCGGTAAGATGCAGCTGTCATACACTTTCTTCTTCAGCGACAATGGTAGGCTGCTATTCATTATCTGAGAATGTCTGCCATACGCACTCCACCCCATTCTGATCCTTCTAATTATCTCTGCCTCGTGGTTGGGATCTGGGGTCACAACTTGGCCTAAGTAGATATATTCGCTTACAACTTCCACTGCCTCGCCACCTATCTCAAACTGCTGTGCTGTCCCGAGGTTATTGATCATTACTTTAGTTTTCTGCATATTAATTTTCAGGCCCACGGTTCTACTCTGTTCGCCCAGTGCGGAAAGCATGCTTTGCAATTCGTCCCCCGAGTTACTTAGCAAGGCAACGTCATCAGCAAATCTGAGGTTACTGAGGTATTCTCCATTAGCCCTTACTCCCACCTGTTCCCAATCCAACGTTCTGAATACTTCTTGTAAGCATGCTGTGAATAACATTGGAGAGATTGTGTCTCCTTGTCTGACACCCTTCCTTATAGGTATTTTGCTGCTCTCCCTATGGAGGATGATGGTAGCTGTAGACCCATTGTAGATATCCTCTAGTATTCTTACATAATGCTCATCTACCCCCTGGTTCCGTAATGCCTGAATGACTGCTAGGGTTTCGACCGAGTCAAATGCTTTCTCATAATCTATGAAGGCTATATATAGGGGTTCAGTATACTCAGCGCACTTCTCTATCACCTGATTGATCGTGTGAATATGGTCCATTGTTGAATAACCTTTACGGAACCCTGCTTGTTCTTTAGGTTGACTGAAATCTAAGGTTGCAGAGATTCGGTTAGCGATTACCTTGGTAAATACCTTGTAGACGACTGACAGTAAGCTGATCGGCCTGTAATTTTTCAAGTCCTTCATGTCGCCTTTCTATGGATTAGGATGATGTTCGCGTTCTTCCAAGATTCCGGTACCATTGCGGTCATTAGGCATTGCGTATACAGGTTTGCCAGTTTTTCAAGTACAATTTCTCCGCCATCCTTCAAGAGGTCTGCTGTTATCTGATCCTCACCAGGTGCTTTGCCCCCTTTCATTTCTTTCAAAGCCTTCCTTACTTCTTCGGTCGTTACTGGTGGGATGTCTATCTCCTCTGAACTACTGTCTCGTTCGGCATTATCCTGTATGTCCCGGCTACTGTACAGATCCCTATAGAGCTCCTCGGCCACTGTGACTATTTTATCCCTATTGTGATGACATTGCCTTGCTTATCCTTAAGTGCATACATCTGATTTTTCCCCACGCCAAGACGTCTCTTCACTGCTTTCAGGCTACCTCCATTCTTTACAGCGTATTCGATCCTCTCCATATTGTACTTCCGTATGTCAGCTGTCTTACGCTTATTGATTAACTTCGAGAGCTCGGCTAGTTCTATTCTGTCAGCTGCGGTAGAGATTCTCATAGTTTGCCGTTTCCTGATTAGATCTTTCGTCTCCTGTGAAAGTTTACCAGTATCCTGTCTAGCCATAGTGCCCCCGACTTCTACTGCACACTCCGGGATAATGCGAGTAAGGTTGTCGCTGGCTTCCTGTGTCGTAAGCTCGGCTTCCTCGTTAAGGGCGGAATATCGGTTCTGCAGCGCGATCCTGAATTCTTCTACTTTACGTCTTATCGTTAGCTCATTTATCGGCTTCTTTCGTACTAGCTTGTTGCGGTCCCTCCTCAAATCTAGCCTAATTCGACATCTTACCATGCGGTGGTCACTACACCTTACCCTTACGAGCACTTCCACATCCTGTACGACACCAGGGTTATCGCATAATATGAGGTCTATTTCATTTTTGTGCTCCCCATTCGGGCTCCTCCAGGTCCACTTCCGACTCTCCCGTTTACAGAAGAAGGTATTCATTATGCGTAGGTTATTCCGTTCTGCAAACTCAACTAGTAGGTCCCCCCTGCTATTTCTACATCCCAGAACATAGTTCCCAACTGCCTTGTCTCCAGCCTGATTCTTGCCTAATTTAGCATTGAGGTCCCCATAACTACGGTATACTGTGTTTTTACTTTAGCCATCGCCGATTCCACATCTTCATAGAAGCGTTCCACTACTTGGTCGTCGTGGCTGGATGTGGGCGCGTAGCCCTGCACCACCTTGAGCTTGTACCTCTTATTGAGCCTAATTACAAGACCTGCTGCCCTTTCGTTAATGCTATAGTGTTCGTCTATGTTGCCAGCTATGCTTTTATTGACTAGAAATCCCACTCCCAGTTCTCTTCTGTCCTCTAGACCACGGTAACATAGGACGTGTCCATTTTTCAGCACCGTAAGGGCTTCGCCTGCCCTCCTAACCTCGCTAAGCCCTATTACATCCCATTTAATGCCCTCTAATTCCTCGAACAACACCTCGAGACTTGCTTCGCTAGATAAGGTTCGCGTGTTAAACGTTGCCAGGTTCAGATTCCATTGGCGGCCTGTCCGGATCCAGGGATTCTTAGCACCCTCTGCTGCGTCACAGGTCTGACCGCCGCCGTGGTCAGTTGCTTCGCAGCCGCTGGGGACTGAGGGCCGAGGGTTAATTGGCGTATTCATGGGAGGTTGTGGCCGTTACTACACCAGGGTGGCCAGTCCTGCTCTGGTGAGGGAGTGCATTACCGGCAATGGTCGCCGGGGTCAGGCCGCACCCCAAGCCCCTTTGTGCAATTCCATCAATACGCGGATTTTTTTTTAATCCGGTGGGAATTGTCTGGCACCGGGATTCGAACCACGGTCCTTCTGCACGCGAGGCGGGTGTTCTACCTCTACGCCATCGCTGCCGGTCATCACACTTCCCTAACCCAGACTCTTGAAAAAAAGTTTTCTCTCTCTTCCTCTCTCCGCATTGCATGCCCGACCAAACTCCCCTTCTTTCACTTAATTTAGGGCAGGATGTCTGGCACACCAGTTGGTTCTTTAGACGACAACGTTCGCTTGCTCTCCCTAATCTATACCCCCATCACAATTTTTCAGGTCACAGCTTTAGGCACCGCCATCTGACATTAACGATATGGGGGTTGTCCGCAGCTGTGTCGACGTTCCCAAACTTCCCGAGTGAGCAAGGGGAAAGATAGGGGATATGGGGATAGGGGAAGAGATAGGAAAGAAAGGGGAAAAGATTGTGGGGGAAGATAGTACGACGGTATCGAATTATGTGCGACGAGGTAAACGAAGGAAGACATAGGTTGGGAGCGCAAGGAGGAACGTTGAGAGGAGAAATAAACGGAGAGTAAGAAGAGAAGCGGAGGACGAGCTTACAGTCACTGTTGCACTGCTTCCTCATCGTGCTATTGATGCGCCGATCGCTTGCACTCGAAAGCGGTCGAAATGGTTACGAGAGCGAATTCGGTAGAGATTCGTTCTTGAGGTAATTCAGAATGACTCAAGTCTGAGAGGGTAAGTTGGCGCACCACGAAGGAAGATTGGCGGTACGTTAGGTCATGAGCGCCGTAAAATCAGTTTCGCACGGGGTGCGCGAATTCGTCGTTTCAGTCTCTTCTGAAGTAGTTACCCGACAACCCGTCTCGATATTTGTTGCAATTCCCGTTAACTCCGGGTCGGAGTAGCACCATACAACATTGAATTAAAGGTAATATAATCGCAATAAAAGATCATGCACCCACCCGTACGTCTAACGACGACAATGGTCGAATGCGAAGACGTTTGGTTTAGGGGTCTAAGGCATGGATCCGTATACCTGCTGCTTGGCGTACAGTGAGCACTTTTTCTATTCCCTACAGAATACTCCCCGGAATGTACGTTCTGCGGCAATTTAGGCGCAGTCTATCACATCGTCTGGCAGTGCGGACGAAATCCCGATCTACCCCCTCCCCCCCCTCCCCCCCATTCCCAACCCTTCCCGTGAGCAGTGGGAGAGCGTGTTATCCAGCCCGCGCCCCGACGACCGACTATCTTGGTTGACCGAGCAGCCGGTGCCAGGATTACCCATGGACTTCCGGACTAGGAAGTCTCCCCACAATTCATTTTTGCTGAATAAAGTCTCTCTCTCTCTCTCTCTCTTCCGTCTCTCCTGCTCTCCTCGCTCTCTCTCATCATCAATCTCTTCTCTCATCCGTCATCTCTCTCTCATCTCTCGTCATCTCTCTCTCTATCTCCTCTCTCTCCTCTCTCATCTCTCGAGTGCCGGTTGCAAGCGTTAAACCTCTCAGAATATAACGTTAGGGCTACCGTCCTAAACCTCTAAATGCGACGGTAGGCCTAACTTCCTGCGCCTAACAGCCGTACAGCATTCAGAACAACGTAATCCTCATCGTACGTCCAGCTGTGGGTAATGGCTGTCGACGTTCCCCTCAGAACACGACGTTAGGCCTATGTACGCACGCCTGCGTCAACCCCTCCCTCTGACACACATAAACCTTTGGCGAAGGGGGCCAACGCAGCTGTCCCCAACATTTGCAGGAAAGCGTTTCAATTTTTTCTACACTTTACCCACGATCATCACTATCATCGCCACAGAAAGCTGGCTTTCGTGCAATGCGTTTTCGCGTACGGACATCAGTGAGAGGCTGAAAGCTTCGCTTCAAAAGTATCACAGTTCCTGCCCTCACACGGGCGCTCCGTTCCACACTGTATGGGAACGTCTGCAAACCCCATTCCATACCCCATATCGTCACCCCACTTACGGGCAATGGGCGGGACAGCTGGCAAGCAATGGCTTCTCAGTTGAGCCCAGCAGGTGGAGAGGGTTGGGACAGGCAGCGCGGACCAGGGCTTCGGGAACAAGGGGAGGCTCTCTAACGAGCGGGTGCTTAACCATCCATGCCTGAAGCTCGTTATAAAAAGAGTTTATTCCCTCACTCATCAGTGAGCTCAAATTTTGTATTAAAGAGAAGCGTATTTTTTGGTTACGTTTTCACTTCATTTCCCGTTAAGCTAACCTAAGCTTTCTATCAAGGTTATGAGTAAACACTCAAGTGTGTGCTTCGCAAGTCGTCACCGGATGCACGCACCGGTATACCGCATGCAAGATTTCGTGCATTTGTGGGTACAAGCCCGGCATTTCCCGTGCGGACTCAGCGCCATCCACAGCTTCACTTGGTAGGTTACTTATGTTATTTTACGCAACTGCTAAAAGAGCTCTGCCGTTATGTCTCAGTAGCTCAGAGGTGGAATCGTGGTTTTTTGGGACGAACAGCTTGGGTTCGAGCCTTAGCAATGTTATATTTTTAAACACAATAGTCTTTATTGGGCTATAGCTAGCAACGAAAATTTTAATCCGCCCGTCCACCCGTCCGCCCGTCCGCCCGTCCGCCCGCCCGCCCCCGCCCCGTCCGTCCCGCCTTCCCGTCCGTCCTCCGTCCGTCCGTCTGTCGTCCGTCCGTCCGTCCTCCATCTGTCCTGTCTGTCTGTATGTCTGTCTGTCTGTCTGTCTGTGTCCGTCCGTCCGTCCGTCCGTCCGTCCGTCCGTCTGTCTGTCTGTCTGTCTGTCTGTCTGTCTGTCTGTCTGTCTGTCTGTCTGTCTGTCTGTCAGGCAGACCCTTAATTCAGCCATCGGGCCGAAAGGTAAAACAATTCTTGATCAATAAGTTTATATAGGCAAAACTAGCGTCACTTAATAAGCTACGCTTAAGAGTACCGCCACTTCGTGCACCCGGAACCGTCTGGGGGCCATTTTGTTTCTGGCTTGCAGTGTTGACATCTGTCCCAATGAAACCGCCGCCGGTTGTGACGGCCAGAATGTGACGGCCGCTCTAGCGTCCGCGCAGCAGAGAGAGGATAGGCGCCCAAAAACAAAATGGCTGCGTCCATATGTAAACAAATATCACGTGGTGCGGACTGACCAATGAAAATCCTGGCGGCATATAACAATGAGAGAAAAGAGGGCCGATACTCTAAAAGCCTTTATTTATTGACGCTAGGCAAAACCAATGAACCACTAAATCTTGAAACATACTTCAGAAAACATCAGGCATATTGGAGGCAAAACATCAGTGTACAACCGGTTCTCACGGTGTTCTTTTATTCGAAAATAAATGTGTGCTTGTTGTGTTCCAGAGGAAATCAAAAACAAGCATTGAAAACAATATTTTGACCCAAAAATATAAAAAGAGCTCGCGCGAGCAAAAGGTTCCAGTACATAGCGGGAGCATTATAACGGTGCAAAACCGAACTGACTTAAGCAAACCTTCTCCGTGTTTATCAAGAAAGGACCGAGAGGGAGGGGAAGAGCACGGGAGGTGGGCGTGGGAGAGAAAAGTGGAAAACGCGGCAGAAGATTGTCGTCTTTGGAGGACATTTACGGCGAAGTGAGCTGATACGCGGCCAATTTTTTAGCGTAAAATGTTCTTTTACCCAAATTCTACGCATTATTTCCAGTAAATAAGGTTGGTTGGTTACCTTCCAAGTCGGTTTGGAGGTGGGGCGCAACGTATCAACACGTTTAATCAACGTTTTGCATTGCAACGGAAGTGCTGGGATTGTAGCTATCTTGGAAGGGAATATCGCATGCCGCATGGTACGCCATGTGGTACGCCCCATAGCGCACCATTCAGTCTAACGCGTGCCAGAGGGGCCCCTGAAGGGAGCAGTACCGCAAGGGAAGTAGAAGACGAGAGAAAATAAATGGCAAAAATGATAAGAAACACCGGCAACAACAACACCACCAAAACAGAACAGAACCTCACCTGAAAAAAAAGGGGGAGAGACAGGAGGGAAAAAAATTAAAACCGTTCCACTCAATATGAAAGTTGTCAGAAGTGCAGAGCAGTGATTCGCCATAATTATCTGTAGCGGCGTTGTCCGCTCACTGCAACCGCCCAATGCAATTCAAAATTCCCCCCTTCGCAGTGCTCGCACGCCCCCTGCCTGAAACAGCGCCAGCGGGAGTTCTGTTCATTTTGTGCTTGCTTTTCCTCCCGCACGTGCCGGCGTGGCACTGCCACTTTTTTTCGCTTACTATCGTAAAAACCAACCCAACGAGCCTTCCTAACTAAATGAACGCGGGCGCTGCCGGTGAATTACGTATATTTTGCCTCAAATGTACGCGCATTTTCCTTTGCGCTAAAAAAATGGGGAGATGTATGACAAGCGCCAGCGGTTCACGGGTTTCGAACGGTTATGACTATATAAACCGCTTGGCTTTCGACGCCTCTGGTTAACGCCGCGACGACGGAACGCCGTGTGGCTCTACTTGGGTTCAGCGAGCGAGCTACGACGACAAGGCGAGCCCCTAAAGCGCTCTGCACTTAATATTCACGCGTTCTGCCACGCTCCCCTCGGAAAATAAGTGATTAACCGTCTCTGCCCGCTCGGTGTTTTCATTGTCTGTCCATTCTCGTCTCGAGACCGCATTTTTGCCGTTTTATACCCGAAATCTTTTTTTTTCTTCTTGCCGTCATTCAGAAACCCATGCAATCAAGTTACGGTAAGTCCCGAGAAATTGTTCAGACAACGTGACAACATCCTTCTGGCAAGCAGTCGATGGGAGAAACAAAATACTGCTAATCATAAATAACTCACGTGCCCTAACAAATGAGCCTAAAAGCACGATGTCGGCGTCAGTGAGTGACGCTCAAGGCAACGAACATTCAGTACAAAGGACAAACAAAAACCAGTTTTTCTCACTCCAGAATCGAGAAGGAAGAAACGGGAAAGCGAAAGGAGACGCTCGCCAACCTCGGTGACATTTCGAAACGCAGGACGTTGAGCCGCACCGAACCGAAAGGAATTTCTCCCCGAGCAAGAGCGTCTACTACAGGACAGAATGGCACGCAGGCACTTCGGCCAATCTAGAGGGATGAGAAATTTCATTAAGCGATTCCACGCCCGCAGTTTCCCCCTCTTTCAAGCTCTCATACACGCCCACCACCCTCGCGACGGCTCATGCGTCGATAGCTATAAAAGTCAATTTCATTCGGTGCCACGCGACCCTGGCAGTTCGTTTCGGAGATCGGTGTCACGGCGTAAGCAACGGGAAAATTGCGACCCGAGAAAATAGGCGCGCAGGTGGAAAGCACATTCCACAAGCCAGACAACGGGGCACGCAGCCCGTCGGCTGAATCGTAAAGGAAATGAGGAAGGGGGCATCAAAGCGGAAGTTACTTCCCCCGTCAACAACGGCGCCGGAGATTTAGCTTCGTAAGGCGCCATGATAACTCCACACGAAAGCGGTCGCATCTCGTCCAGAGCTTTCTGGACGCGTTTCGCTGGCGAGCGTAGCTATACTGCTGTTTGTTCCGGCAACGGACTTTGAAGCAACGTGTACGCCAGAAAATATCGAGAGTTGTAGACATTTGAGGAAAAAGAAAGTCAAAGAGAAATCCAGAAAAAACAAGGTCATTACTATTTACAACAACTCAAGTGTGAAAGAATTGCCGAGAAATGGACACAAAGGAGGATTTTAGAAATCGAAGACAAGACCACCGAATGCTGCAGGGAATTTGGGAAGACATCGTAGGGAATAAATAAACAAACAAAAGGTGCCCACGGCAAGTTCTTTTAAGTTGTCCATACGATAGCGCAGCGCCAAAGGCGGGGACAGGAGGAAAGACACAAGACAAGCCGTGTCTTGTGTCCTTTCTCTTTTGTGTTCGTCGTTTTCGCTCTGCAATTATGTCGACGGTGTACCACCAAACCGACCATGCTCACATTATTTCCTTTAGACCGAGGCTGGTGAAGTCAAGCAAGAGAAGAATAATAACAAAAACAGAAACGGTAAACAAACAGCAACAAAACCGAGACGGGAGTTTATTTTTCCCAAGTCGTAGCGCCCGCGACTTTGGAACGCTTCTAACGTCTTCCCCGAAGTCACGGGAACACTCATTACGGCCCGTTAGGGTACCGGCGTTCCTGATTCCTGAGTGCTCTTTCTTTACACTGCACTCGCAATTTCGCGAAGGGAGCACAAATGAAAACAGCAAAACAAAAAAGAAAACAAAGAAACAGGGTATAACGAGGAGGGACAAAAAACCCTTTTAAAAAGCTGCTTGTCGCACGAAAGTGAAGAAAAGGTATTGAGAGAGGAAACTATAGGGGCCAGAAGGGCTTTGGAAACGTACTGGGACAGATCATCTGGGAAAGCCACTTTCGCCAGAGGAGACCGTCGACTACTTTCCGTTTTCTTTAAAAACGAGTGACATACCATGAGCGCGGGAGCCTTATAGGACCAGACTGCAGGGTATTGGGAGAGAGCGGGGAAAGGGGGACTTGGGTAGTGGGGGAAAGGCCAAAGTAACTGTCTCCTCCAGAAGGAAACCCCACAGGCGAAACCGAGCTGGTGACGGGAAGCGCAGAGGTATGGGGGTGCCTAACCATAAAAAAAAAAAAAAAAAAAGGCAGCGCGGAAATGAACCACATTTGGCGAGCACAGCCCAACCTCATTCTTTGGTGTAAAGTTATTTGCTTTATTTCTTCTCAGCTTGGAAACCAGTTCGTTTATCCGTCGAGTTGCAGAAAAGATGTGATCAGGAAAGGTTGAAAGAGGACAAAAGGCGGGAGCGAACAACGATCGCTCTTCTTATCGAGTGGCGAAAAAAAAAAAATTACGCACTCCATCTTGATGCTCGCTCGCCAGCACTGCAAACGCTGCTGCCAAGTCCCGGCCAAACCACGTCACCCGTAATTTGTTTTTTAACGTTTATTTATGTTTTTTTCGTGAGTCTCCTTTTCGCACGTTCCCTTCTAGGCGCTCGTTTGAGGTGGTGGCAGTTCAATAGAAAACGGTTAATCACGGGTGCTCCTTCAAAAAAAGCGAAAAGAATACTGCAATGGTTTTAGGCGCCTTCGAGGACTTCTATAACATAAAATGTAGATATCAGCGAAGTTAGAGAACATCCATTTCTATTCTGAACCGCCATTCATCAGCCAAGTGGCGGAAGCGGGGGAAAGAGAAAGGAAAAGCAGCGAGCGCTTAATTGAACCGACGAAATCTTTCAAACCGCAGCAAGAAAGAAGAGCCAAAACAAATCCAATCTACAATTACTGTCTCGACCTGTGCCAACCGTGTCGTAAATGTCATCGCGGGCAGCTGCTGTTTAATAAAAATGCCGAGAAAAATTCGACTTCTATCGCGTCGCCTTAAATATTCGTCGTTGCGTAAAGGGCTTGCAGGGCTTTACATACCAACGTTCCCTAAAGATTAAAAGTGTTGGAGCTGGTTCTACGCGGGACTCAGAGCCGCTGACAGAAAAGTTCGATTTTGTTACAAAATCATATTCTCCAAATTCCATTAGTGAAGCTATTGAGGGAAGTTTTGTTAAGTTAAAGAGCACACAATGTCCGCACTTCAGAAACACTCGTTAAATACACGTCTAAATCAGACGGCGTATTTTTCGAACACTTTTGGAGCTTTCGTTTTCCTATTTTTAAGCCACGCCAAGCCTCTTACAGAATCAAAATGATTGCGGTCGAATAGAAGAAATTGTTAGAAGTGAAAAACGATGTATTGAAGTTGAAGTTCTTTATTTCAGTCATGTACAATGGCTGACGAGTCGGGAAAAAAAGCTGTACTCGCGGTTTGACGGAGCTCCCACCCGCCACGTTCTTCATAAGCGAAGAACGGTGTATTCTTTACAATAACAGAATAAAAGAAACAAGACGGCGTACATAATAAAACATTGGAATTGGATTGTGGGGTTTAACGCGCCAACGCAACGCAGGCGATGAGGCGCGCCGTAGTGGAGGCCTCCGGGTTAATTTTGACCACCTGGGGAGTGAGTGGGTGAAATGCTTTATTAAGGACGAGAGGCCATGAGGCCCTGTGGGGAAGTGAGGATGGCGGAGGGGGAGGAGAAAGGGAAAGGTCACAATTCATCAAAATTCACACAGTGTACACAATTCTAGTTTTAAGGTCCTATTCACAAGATGCACAGTTCACTCTGTCAGTGGCACCCAAATGCACAGTTTGCACTGTTGACATTGGTCGTGGATGTGTATGGCCAGTCCGGGACAGTCTTTCAGACCGCTACACCAACTTGTACAGACCGTTTTCAAGCGCGTACTGGGTAATCATTTCTAGAGTAGCGGGGTCGTCACGGACACGACTAACGTGCTCCAGTTCAGTCGCGGGTGCAGGACCTACAGTTAGCAGTTGGCGGCGGTTACGGGCGAATATAGGACAGAGCCAAATTACGTGGAAGAGATTTGGTATGGCATCACTATTACAGTGGGGGCAACGGCGCAATTGAGAGCCCACCGGGGCTGACCACTTATGTACAATGTGTGGTGTATACGCTGCATTTGCATACACTTTATTGGCGAATACCTCGCCCGAACGCGAAAAGGGCTTGAGAGGTGCAAGGATGCCAACCGGAGTTTCAGCTTGCAATCGCTTACTGCTTTCTTTTTTGAGGAGACGTAGCTGGAGTTGCCAATCTGCTTGGAGAGAGAGGGGACAGGCTCTTTAACACATAACAAACCATCAGCATGTTTTCGTGATGTGAACTGACACGCGCCGCAGTTTTTCGAGAGGGGAGGAAAAAGACCGACTAACTCCAGAGAACTGGGACTCATCTCGACACCAGCTTTAAAACAACATCGGAGGCATGTCGGCGGAAAAAAAAGTGCTGTTCAGTGAGACAGAGAAGCTTTCACGGAGCTTCTTTAAGATCTCAAGCTGCAGTTGTATGTTTGAGCATTATTTCCGCCACGCTCTAACGGTGTCCTACCACAAGTGCTCACAAAAACAGGTTGACGTCTCTTGTTTAAGGACGGAGGGAGAGGGAGATATATATATATATAGGGAGAGAGAGATGGGGGCTACAGCCAGCAGGCATCAAATCGCGACGAAGTCCCTTGCACAATTCCGCTGAAAGGGCCGGCTCTAGGTCGGTTTGCGATTTCACATCGCACCTGCACTGAACAAACAGAACCGCGGCCGACTTGCGGCAGAAGGCGACCTTTATTTGCATACCGACTGTCGTAGAAGCTCAACAAAAAATGGTAAAGAAAAAAATGAATGCGAAGAGAGCTTTGCCAGTTCTTCGCGTCATCTTGAGTACTTTATCTGCTATACGCGGGAGGGGGAAGAATTTTTTTTTCTTTTCACAAGCTGTTGTAATAACCGGTACTGACTAATTGATGCTTTCTTGTACCTGCTTCCCTACGAAACTCGAGAACAACTAAGTCAACTTAACCGGTTCAAGTGACTTGAGATTGCACCAGCCTTGCACGGACCATGTAATTTTGAACTGACACCTCTTACATCACTCCCTCCCTCTTACGTACAGTTCCCAACAAGGTACTGATGCCGCTGTCGGTCAATAAAGCCACCATTTCTTTTTTAACTGCATAATCGAAGAACCAATAATGGCTCTTTCTGGTGAATATGTGTCGCCAAAAGTCAATAAAATGTGAAGCTATAAACCCGATGTTCGGCTCTCAGAACTATGAAAAAAAAAACATACTGAAAAACTGAAGCAAGCAACGAAATCGCGATAGGTATACCTAGTCTAGCACTCTCACAGGGTTAACAATGTAGAAAAAAATTAATAAGAAAAACACTGAAAATGAACGAACGCAACCATCAATATATATGTAATCCAGCGGCCTTACGCAGTTTACTCAAAAAAGCAAGAAAAAGGCTGTTGATAGCCAAATCTTCATTTTTTTCGGTGGCAGATTGCCTTGGTGCACTTGGTGACATCTAAGCCTTTCTTACGGGTTGTGATTGCGAAAACATGAATGTCCAATTGAATTCCTTAGACGACTTGCTTCCGCCTCGCGCTTCAGGGGCTTTGCCTTGCTTTCGAATGGCTTCGATCTGTCTCCCACGCGTTGCGTCACTGCTCGTTCCTGCCGCCGTGTAAAGCCCGTTCTACATGGTGCGATTTTACCTGCGAATTCGCAGATGAGGCGCCGCTCGTGCGGCAAAACGACCTTTTTTTCGTCGCTGCGGCAAAGTGCCAGATGTTTGGAACGGTCGAGCATCCCTCACGAACGCCGTTCGTGCGGCTCGTGCGGAGTAGAGGGTCCGGACCTGAGGCCAATAGGAACACAGCTACATGAACGTCACGGCATCACAATCTGCACGCTTAGCAACCAGATGCCGTTGCTTGTGTATGCGCGGCGTAAGCGCGCGCGCACCGAAACCAACGCCCGCGCGTTCACAACACGATATCGCGCGCCCTATTCATCGAATGCTTAAACGGTTATCCGCGCAAGTGGAGGACATCACAGCAGGGAACAACTACAGAAGAACCCAAGAAGAACCGGCCGAGGTAAAACGGGGTGTGCTAGGCGCGCACAACAAGCGAACCCAGTGTTGCTTGCTCTGTTTGTCTGCTCTGCTATGTGTGCGTATATTGATAAATAATTGGCGATTGTCGTATGAAACCGCAGATAAACTCATATTTATTGCGAAACAGTCTGAAACAACTTGCCCAAAAAGTAAAATAAGACCTTTTTTTTTTTAAATCAGAACAAGCTTTGCGCGCGGCAGAATTAATTCTGTCTGCAAACAATGCGCCTCTGAAATGCGAAGATCGTGGCAAGGTCGAAAACTGGGCTAGTTGGTATACATTCATGATTAACCAGCGCAAACTAAACGGGACGAGAGAGGAGTACACAACACGAACGACTGTGACGTTCGCAGGCCATGTAGACGCCATTTCCACGCATTGCGAACTTCGCAAGTGCGAATGTTCGTTCCACCGAATTCGCAGACGAAAACTGCACCATGTAGAAGGGGCTTTACGGGAGAATTGATGATGCATCGTCAATTTCGCTGTCCGTCTATTCGCTAGTCCGTTGCGCTCTTTATCGTGTTTAAGCTTGCGCTACGGAACGCCTCATGCCATGGAACGCTTCCCAGGTGACCGTTCCGCGGCTTCCGACGCCGACGCCGCCGTTTTCACTCAATGGGCCACTGACTGCTGTCGCCATAAATGCTAAACCCAACTGCAGTCGACAGTTCACAAAGCGTTTATTACACGGACTAAGTGAACGGCTCCAGGGAAACACAGGCGGCAGGGCCCTTCGAATTGGCTGCGCTGGCTCCTTCGATTTGCCAGTGCAGCTCGCGGTGCCTGCGCTTCGCTCATCGATTTATCGGCGGCGCCGACAAGCGCCGACCGAGTTCGAGGCTTCGATTGCACTTTCCGCACAGAAGCAGCCGTGTGCCTCGTGCAAAGCCGCCGCTACTAACGGCCAACTTACAAGCGGCCTTCATTCTACAAACGGCCATCTTAATACTAAGCTATCCCCGTAGGTAGCGAATATGGTGCCGTGACCCAGAGATGGACCACGAGTTGGCCGACAGCGCAACAAACAAACAAACAAACAAACAAACAAACAAACAAACAAACAAACAAACAAACAAACAAACAAACAAACAAACAAACAAAAGAACAAACAAACAGACAAACAAACAAACAGATAAACAAACAAACAAAAAGGGTGGGAGAGTACCTGAACTCGATGTACGTATGGGAAAGACAGTTAAAATCTATTAAAGCAGAGGAATGGCTCATACGTGTCCCCATTATTCAGCGGAAAGGAAACGTTGGGCATATATGAAGCAAAATGCAAGTACATAACCAAGAATACCAGCGTTCTTTTAATCCGCAATACACGATGGATTGATCTTTATGATACCAAATTAAAAATAACGGTTTAACAATGGCGTCCAAGATGGTCAGAGATAAAATCAAGGACAAAGAAAAGATGCTGGTTGGAGCTCCGCTAAGCACAACAGAAAAAAAGGTACCAAAACGGCGCGAGCAGTCTGAACGCGGGAAACTGAATTGAATTGAACGATCTTTATGATAAAAAGAGTGACCTGTGGTTTATAAGGAGAAAATAAAGAGTGGGATAAAGAAGGCGCCTACATGTGGAGGCAGAGACACGCGGAACTAGCGAAATAATAATAGTTATTATCAGAGAACATGCCGGCATTTGGCCAGGACTGCTTTCGCATTAACTACAACAAAAGGAGTGCTTGGGTGGCCACGTAATTTTCTGTGCTGCTTAGCCCACCATGACCGATTTACACATAAAACGGTTAGCCTTCGTACGTAAGAGCTGGGCGTTGTTTTCTAGCCACAGTCAGTGATTTTATCACAATAAGTTTGAATGAAACCGCTTTCAGATATAGTAATGATATATAATATGCATCAGCCTTCTGTTAATGAAAGCTACGCGCAAGCATGGGTACTGTACATAAGTTTTGTGATGCACAATTACGCATTGCCAAAAATTCTTTGGACTCGTATTTTGGAGTTAGCGTTGCGCCCATCACTGTAGCCAGCAGTTTGAGATGGCTTGTCAAGCTGTTTTTGATTGATTGATTGTCGTGTTTAACGTACCGACGCAACGGAGGCGATGAGGCGCGCCGTAGTGGAGGGTTCCGGATTAATTTTGCCCACCTGGGGATCTTTAACATGCGCCGAAATTTCGAACACACGGGCGTTTTTGCTTTTCGCCTCTACCAGAAAGGCGGCCGCCGAAGCCGGGAATCGAATAAAGCTGTTTTTGCAGCTTTACTTCTTTTCTGCTCCTTCTCTGATGGAAATCGAGCAAAAAAATTTTTAATTCCTTAGTTTTTATGCTATCCTACAACGACAATAAACAAAATTTCTGGCTGTTTCATATTTCTGGCAAAATTTTTCCAGCTTATCTTGAACTGAATAGTTAAGCCACAGAATAGAGCAATTAAAAAAAATGGCGCTTCCTAGCACTTTCGCAGCAGACACTATTATTTTGCAAGCCACATGTGCTGCCTTTTACGCCGTCGTCAGATACGAAATTTTATGTTTTGGTGAATCCGGGTGCTTCTAGACAGACAAACCGATTGAAGAAAAAGTGTCCCTAGGCCTTGACCGAGAAATAGCGCGAAATTCAAAAGCAACACTAGGCGGAAGGGGAAGACGAAGGGGCGCCCCTCCAAACTGAAGCTCAAGCCGCCTTCTGGTAAGCTGCATGGACGTAAGCGCTGACTCAGCTGCCGGGTGAGCAAACTGGAAGCACCCAGTCGAGAAATTGACCAGCCGGCCATCGGCAAACGGTAATTTTACAAAAGTCCAAAAGGAAAGTACGCAAGGAAGCCAAATGCGAGCCGAAATAAGATTGACGAGACTTTCGCTGGAACGCAAACAAAAAGCGTAATGCTATATAAGAACAAAAAGAAAACGCATTACGAATTACTACTTGAACTCGTTCATCTTTTTTCGAACTATGCCCAAAACTCGCCAGGACGGCCGTCGCGGCGATAACAGAATCGATAATACAGCCCTGCCGAACAGGAACGCAAGAGAAAAAAAACAAAAACAAAATAAAAACGAAATGACCCAGAACTGCCCGTTTCCGCGCGAATATTAAATTTTCTACCCGCTGCCTGAATTTATCTTGTCGGTTACGCCACAAACACGAAACAAACAACGTCAAGTACGAAACCCGCAAAACTCGGAGACGCACGGTCGGGGTTCTGCGAGAATATCTGACTGACTACGTCAGCGCGACTTAAAGATGAACGCAAACTCAAACAGCCACGAAAGTTTTTAACAGGCACAAAATCAAACAGGTACTCGCTTCATGGACATTTCATACACGTTCTTTTAGTGAACTTTTCGTTTCATGTGAGCTGTGTAGTACTGCCAGAAATTAAAAAAAAAAAGAAGCTTTGGTGATTTTATTCGCTCCTCTATTTAAACTATGATCGAAGCAACCAGCATTAGTGACATGGAAAAAAGTAAGAAAAAGCTAAAAAACAGAGCGCATTAATAACACCATAAGAAGGCACTTGGGTAAGGCTAAGATCCTGCAAAGCAGCCCGAGAATGACTCTCACGTTTTTTGACTACAATATACCGAAATACGTTCACTTATAGCCGACAAAAAAACTCGCTGTCTGCCTGGTTTCGAGAGAGAGATGCGACTGTCAGCCCCATGCACTTCTCCTCGCGAGATGGACGCCCATTAAGATTCCGAAATGCGCCCCGGTGCTCCGAACGAAATGACGTCAATTGCCAGTGCTCGGATCGCAGCCCTCCTATCACCCCACTTTCACGAAATCAGTACGCCTTACCCGGCAGCGCACTATAATGAGCCTTCCCCGCCCGTTCCAAATCTGACAACGGAGTCCCTACAAAAAGACGGCCGGAAAAAAGAAATCTGGAAGAACTCAACCGACGTTTCCAAATGCGAAACGATCGGGTCAACTGACGGCGGATGGAAGATGGGAAAATGTGAGATAGCAATTCGACACGTCGGCTTGTCCGACGCAGCGCTGACGGGAGAGGCGGCCAAAAAGGGGGCAAGAATTGAGCGCGGGAAACGCAAACCTTTCGAAAATGACCGGCAGGGAAAAGCACGCGTCCTACGAGTGACCTTTTAAGACACAATTCCCTCGTGACAGCCAAAGAAAAAAGAGAAGGAGAAGAGGAGCAGGAGCGAAAGTTTGAATATCCAGTTGGCAGCGCCTGAAGCCGGCTTGGCTTCGTGACATTGGTTGCGACACAGACGGTTTTTATATGAGAAGAACACCTTCGCAAACTGCAGGTCGCCTTTCTGATATTGCTTCATTTTTAACAAGAGGGTAATATAAGACTATCAAAATGTCAAAATTCTAGCACCCGTGATAAGGTGCTTACCTGATCGCATAAGGCGCCGCGAACATTTGAGGCAAGATGTAAGTGCATATGTACAAGAGGATAGGATACACTAGTGTCACCAGACTGTACCGGCACTGAGGCACGCAAGTCATTATCGGCGGCCATTTTGGTGTAGATCAATGTTGCGAGATTACTTCGACTGGGTCGTTTGTTAACAACACTGCCGAAGATGCAGCAAAACGGCATCTTCGGTCACACTTCTGCTGCTGAAATACTGCCACATGCGTGCGTTATCTTTGATTCGCGTTCGGAACAACGTCAGTCTTGCGCAGCTGCAGAGCTGGGAGGACAAACAAAGTCTACCAGAGTTGACCGACTAAAACGCATAAACAACAAAATGGTCGCGCCCATGAACCGTCGCCGCGTAAACAAATGTCACGCGACGCGAACTAACCAATGATCACGGCGGCGGCACGGAATAATAGGAGAAAAGGGTGCCGATACTCTGTAACCTTATGTAGTGACACTAGGATACCCGTTTTAGCGGCAGCTACACGTTGCGTTGATTTTACGAAAGCCCAGATTTACTCCCCGTCTGCCAAACACTTTGTCTTGTTCGGAGTTCCAAACTGCCGCAGTGTGCTTGCAGTTATTTTCAAGAAGACTTTAGACATACGGCCGTATTCTGAGTTCCTCCTCCACTCCATTTGTTCCCTCCACTCCGCTGAGGGGAGGACTCCGCAATGTTTATGCACGGGGAAATAGATTTCAAGGATCTGCTCCACTGGCCACACGAGTGGAGGAAGGATTCAAAATACGAAAGTTACAGTCTTCGTTAAAGTCTGAAAACCAGCGAATCCCACCCTTTAGTGACACCTCTGGAGGCATAATCGGCAGTCCCAATGCCGAGAACATTATTCCAAAGCGAAGGTTTTGTCTGCCTCTCGCGTATGGGAGGGTACCATTAAAAAACTGATGCCTAAGCTAAAACAAGCAAATATAAAGTCATTGTTCACAAGCCAATCAATCGCAGTTCTAATTTTATGTTTGCAGGCAGAATGAGTAAGTAGACTTTCAACAGTACTCAGAAAGAAAAGCCACCCACTACTTACCTCTGTGCAATGAAGTTTGTGCGCGTAGTGTCACTGTTCTCCTTGATACCAAAATTACGTATCGCGCAGTGCTATCTAAACATACGGTCACGCGGCAGCACGGCAAATGAGATGAAGCATGGACGATGTGAGCGATGTATTTACATGATGGTGCCGCAGAGCGATGCGATTTATTTGTTGTTGTTCCTAGAGACTTACCACATATCCACTTGGGGGATTGGCAAGAATCGGGCGTGAGGAGGGCTAATGCGCCCGCTTAAAACGACGATATATTATAAACCTAGCCATTTATATGCAGAAAGAGCGCAATATTACAAAACAAAATTGGCTGAGGTTTGAAAGCAGAGTTTACAAGCGGCCATGATCGCTCGAGCCACGAGTCCGTGCCATCCACGGCTTCGTCGTCGTCAGTGGTGGGTTGGAGCTATGCGCCAACACCCGTAACAATATTCTTCACGTAAATAAAACTCCTGATAAACGAAGCATTATTTTTTGGTCCTTCGAGGTTCCGTTTAACGAGGGCCCGTTGTGCATTGATTGTATACAGTACTGTTTAGGTGCGATACGTACGACAATATTTTTCTTGCGGCCTTTTGCGCGCGGAGCAACGGCAGGTTCGAAAGTAGAAAAGCATTCAGGGCAGCGCAAACATAGGTAATCCCGCCCCTTCTGGTGCGACGCAAAGGCCGCACGCTCGGTTTCTGCCACGGCTGTACAATGGGCCTGAAAGATGGATGATGACGTCCTAACCCATCATCCCTGCCAGCTGACAGGACATGTATCAAGAAGCGTCAGACGTACACGAAGAACAAGAATGAGAAGAAGAAGAAAAAAACAGAAGACAGGTTATGGCACGAAGAGGATAGACGTGATGTATCGGGGCGGGCGAAAAGGAAGGGAGAACTCGTTTTACGTATTGCTTTGGAAAGACTAGCGATTGTGCGCCTGCAACAAGGCTCGCGCTTAAAAACAAGATAGGGAATGGGGCACAATATGGGTGCAAGGAGACTCTTAACTGCGAAGGGGACAAATGACCACAGTGCCTATCTGAAACCGGAGTAATTAGAGTAAATGTTTTATCACGTACGAATGTCTGGCAAGGCCTGGCAAAAGGAGTAAAAGAGAAACAAAGAGAGGTTAGGGGGAGAACGCTTATCTGGAGACTGCGGATACTAGACTTCGGGACAAGAAGATATGGGTATCCATGAAAGAGAGGCAGGCTGTTCTAAGGATGTTTCTTCCTGATGATAAGGTGAAGAGCATGAGTCGTACCGGGTCTCCTTCTGCCATCGTACCGTTGTAAGCGGTTTCCAGGTTGTATAGCACAGGTAGAACTCACACAAGGCAGTAAAGGAGGTAAGAGGTAAGGCTCTGAACGGTTAAGAAATTATTTACACGCAGGATTCACCTCGAATGATTGTCGTTAAACGTGACGTACTCCTTAGCTCGTACTCCTTAGCTGGCAAAGCTGCTTGCAGTTACTCGGAATGTATGGTGATCACTAGGAATTGCTTGAAATACCCAGACACCCCCGTTATTAGGATGAGCTTCCGAGTATAGTTACGACGCTGCCTCTCTCTCTC
This sequence comes from Haemaphysalis longicornis, assembly GCA_013339765.2. Lineage (NCBI taxonomy): Eukaryota > Metazoa > Arthropoda > Arachnida > Ixodida > Ixodidae > Haemaphysalis > Haemaphysalis longicornis. The sequence goes on from CM023453.1 coordinate 48,610,063, forward strand.
TCTCTCTCTCTCTCTCTCTCTCTCTCTCTCTCTCTCATCGATCCTCTACTCTCTCTATCATCTTCTCTCTCTCTCTCTCTCTCTCTCTCTCTCTCTCTTCTCTCTCTTCTGGGTTAAACTGGGGAAAGCCACACTTATATAGAGAAGGAAGAAAAAAAAAGCAAAAGGTAAGAAAAAAAGCAGCGACATAATCAATGACGACACGAATTAGCAACTAATTATAGCATCCTCAGTCATTCAAGCGACGTGTTTCAAAAATTAAGCGTGGGCAAATATCGATGTTTCACCAGAGTTGCAGCACTGAGTGAGAGAATAACGGGCACAGAAAGAGGCGAACGGCGGCGGCTGTCCAGACCCTGCCACATCTGGTCCTGGAGTGCCCCCAGTTTGTGGCAGGGAGGACCGAACTGTTGGCCGCCTTCGGGGGAGGGGCTCGGCCCCTCGAAGAATTTCTGTGGCCGCCAGGCAGTGCCAGAGAGCGGGACGGAGTCCATGAGGCCCTGGGGTCGTACCTGGATGCCTCAGGACTCCTCCCGGCTCTCCGCTTTCTCCCCACATAAACTAAACGGTGTGGGTGTGGGTGCTTCGTTTTTTTTTTTTCTTGTGTTTTTTTTTTGCCTTCGTGTTTTAGTGTTTACCTTGTATATATTGTACATATATGTCCTGTTAGACCTGTATATTTGTATATATGTAACCTCTCCTTCTCTCTATCCTCCCTTCCCTGTACAACTGTTTTCCCCATTCCCCACACCCCCCACACCAGCAGGCGTTCCGGTGTCCACCCTTAGGTGAGACAAACTACGCCTGCTGGTGGTCTTTCCTTTCCTTGTTTACAATAAATTCATTCATTCATTCTCTTAAAGCTACATGAGTAGACTTACTCGTTTCTTTTTTCTTCCGTCATTACAAAGGTTGAGAACAAGTGAGCCTAAAACAAAGTCGCTCCGGCCACTCGAACGCCCACTCTAGTATCGGCATTGCCGCAATAGCCATCGCTGAAGAGTCCTTACACTATATTTTGAAACAAATGGAGAAATGACAACCAGGACGAGAGAGGGCCGCGGTATAAGTAGACAAATCGATAAGGAACCCCGCGTTTTCGACCGGAAGCGAAGAGCGTGCCAACAGCGACCGACAGAGGGCGCCCCGAGAAGAAAACAAGCGGGGGGAACCCAAGACGACGACGACGACGAAGAGGTAGGTGGTCCGGGGAAAAGCTCGCCCGCGGAGTCGCGGCGGGGCAATGAACCGGAAGACGTAAAAGCTGGACACGGCCTTCCCTCCTTTTACGGTGCGATGGGCACAGCTGCGGCGTAAATACAATAACGCGCCTCCATCAGCGGCCGGCCGGCCAGGGCTCGCCGGAGGGGGCAGCAATAGGGAACCACGGGCCCAGAGGCAGTGCCACCAAGCGTGAGGGAGTCGTCGCCATCAAAAAAGAAATATATAAGTGGACTTGTGTGTCTTTCGCCTGCCGAGTGGCCTAAGTCGAAAGGAACATTACTGTGAGAAGAGCTACAACGCCACGCGCTTCATGGCGACAATCATCAATCAATCAATCAATCAATCAATCAATCAATCAATCAATCAATCAATCAATCAATCAATCAATAATCAATCAGTATAATAATACTATTAATACCATCATCATCAACAACACTATCTGGAGCACTCTCAGGTGACTTTTCTTTTCGAATATTGATTAGAATTTTATTTATCACCTCTGGCTGGAGTTCAGTTGACATTGTAGCCCTGGGAACCCGCTTGTGGCTACGTGCCCAACTTACCGAGGTCGTTGTCGTCGTCGTCATCATCGTCATCGTCATCGCATCAACACATGTTTTCCGTCAGCCGTCAACGGCACGGCCAGGGGTTTGAGAATATGCAAGCGGTTCTGTAGGACGCAGAAGAAAATTATTTTCTTCTCAAGGAGGCAGAAGAAAAGAATCAGAGAGAGAGAGAGAGAGAAAGAGAGAGAGAGAGGGGGGGGAGAGAGAGTAACGAGGGTTCGGAGGTATGACCATCACTCAGCGGGAGCACGCATGGTGACATATGATGCGTAACAACTAAGCGCTAATGTGATCAAGTAACCGTTTGAGCGTGTGTGTTTTTTGTTGTTGTCGTTGTTGCGACTCTCGACAATACCGTACAAAAAAGAAAAAGAAAACTCTGCCGATGCGAACGCATTTACGTAAAAATAGCTTCGATTGATGGAAGTTTGATGGCTAGGATTGTGATGGCCATGATTATGACAGTAGTGTTGTTGGGGACCTATTCTGTAAGAATAGCATCCGACGTGCCTTTTTTGACACTGCCATTTGCTGTTCTTTTTATTGTTAGTGCAACCCAGCAATAATAGAACGTCGTAAATACAGGCGGTTCTTTCATATCCGTCTTTCGTCACTACTGTTTCGTGGCCTAGCGAACGTTGCAAGAGTACAAATGTGCATAGAACCTTTCAGTTAGTTATTTTCGTTAATGTTTATTCCTCCTCCTTACTTTACCAGTTTCATCTCTGAGTGCCCACATTTCATTTCTTCTTCTTCTTCTCCGTTTGTAATGACACGTACACACAGAGGGGGATTAGCCAAGGCTTGAGGTTTGTCTAATAATTTAAAAAGTGTTCTTTAGAATCGGAATATAATGATATAAAAATACACTCTTTAGGGGCGGGGCCAGATAAATGATTGGACGAATCCGGTAGCATATGAGTCTTCCGGTAGCCATGATGAAATCGTGAAGGAGGAAGTAAATTTCTTTGCTTGCTTTGCCAAGGCAGCCTAGCACCGTATGAAAGAAGAACTGAAGTTTTTAGTTCAAGTCTAAGGCGCTCGAACGGGAGAGTAAGGTAACGTTTTCTTTGCTATGTGAAACGGCGGCATTCAAACAAATCGTGTTCTAATGATTCGGGTTAATTACAAAGCAAGCATGCGTTTGTTAATGCCAATCCTGACCTGCTCAAATACAGGTTTAATTTTGGAAGGCGGCACCTCACGGCTGTGAGGGCCCCTTCGCACTGGCGGGAAACACAAAACGATGAATTCCATTTGAATTTTAGGTGAGCACACTCTGGTCTATCGAGGATGCCGTTGGACTGCCCCCTGAGTAAGAAATATTTAAGAAGACGTGCCACACGCTGCGAGATTTAGACAAACATTTACTATCGGGCCACCTGTGGCGAAACCCGCTAATGAGTCCGCCATCTCATTGAGCAGAATACCTGTATGTCCAGGCACCCACACAACACGTACAGATACGATGTGCTTCGGAAAAAAGTGGCGAAATGTTTTTAAATGAATAGAATGTTCAGATTTGACAAGATGTGCAAAGGGATAGGGAGTCAGTTATGAAAATTGCATGCGATACATGGCTAGGAATTCTTTTTATGGCCAGAGCCATGGCCAGTAGTTCTGCCTCAAGTATGGGAGTGTAATCAGCCAATCTAAAAGAAAAACTCCAATCTAGATCAAAAGAACAAATTCCAACCGCGGATTTGGATTCATATTGCGAGCCACCAGTGGCAATAAGCACATGATGTGGATAATGAGCAATGTGCTCTTCTAAAATGCTTTGTAGGATACGCCCAGGAAGCAGCTTGGAATTCTTTGGGAATATGTTGTCGACATGAACCGGCACTAGCGTATCCCCCGCCGATACTGGTTGAATGGTAAAGAAGTCAACGCCGATATAGGAATGAATTGAATTGACAAACAGGGGCTGAGGGCGTCTAAACGTAGGCCATGTCGTCGTCAGGAATGTAAGGGGTTGTAGTAAAAAATATGGCCTGCTCTCTACCAATTCGGGGGAGCCTATCATCCTCAGGTATGTTTTTACCGACAACAGTTGGAAGCGCGTCTCTAATGATGGAAGTTGTGCCTATAGGTATAGCACAGTGTCAGCTACAAATCTAGGCAACCCAAGAAGTAAGCGCAGGGCACGTTTCAGTAAATAGCAAGCTTCCTTCTTTCGCCTTTTAAACTGCCTCTTCTTCGAAACGTTTTTCTTCTATCTTTGCCATGTTGCAAGCTTGAATGTCACTATCCCTTACTTCTGTTAATCAATTTTGTCAACTCTGTCGATTCGTTTTTCGCGTTTTCTCCCGACACTTTCTTCTCGGCATTGCTGCATTTATAATGCAATTCCTTCGTTTTCTGAGCTAGTATACCAGTATATTTTTTGAGCCATTCATGTTATCTTCCTCTTACAACCACTGCTGGTTCTGTGATTATCGCAGTGGGGTTGTATTTTGTTGGGCCTACGCTCTCTTCACTCTCCCCTGTTAAAGAAGGCAATTTCGTCCTAAGCGCCATTCTATTCTGCTGATCCCTGTCTCACTCCTGACTAAGTTTGGTTTCCATCTTGTCAGTACTTTCGCAATTTCCCTTCTCATATTTAGCTCAACTGTGATACCACCATCCAGTGATCCCTGCTCTTAATGTTGTCTGGCACCTCATCATCTTGCACAATACCTGGATTGTCACTTAGAGTGATTTCTATTTTGCTTTTTGCCTTACCGTTGATAACTTTTAGCGTCCACTTCCCATCACTCCGCTCTTCTGTGGTCTTCCCTTCGTGTCCGTGCTCCAGTTCACGCTTAACTTTCAACGATCCTATTTATCCGTTCGCGGAATAATGTATTCATTACACTCAGGTTATTCCTTTACGCGGTTCTCACCAGTGTATCACTTTGGCTATTCCTACTTTCTTCCGATGTCCCCCACTGCACGCTCGTATTATTTGCTTCTCATACTGTTGCGTTAAACCCTCCAGTCACCACCGTGTACTGAGTGTTTAGTATATTAGTATGTCAGCATCGCCCAAGCCTGACTAGGCTGAGTTGGAGAAAAACACGTTGTCCCCGGATCCGCATAACTACAAAGCCACAATTCTCATTGGCTACGAAGGCGATATGCGCGGGCCTAACATACCAATTGACTAGTAGCGTAAACATACGCGCTCAGGCGTCCTGTAACCACAAACGCGAGTGGGCAACGGTCTGAAGTTAGGCATAATGTTACGCTTTGAGGTCTAACGTCACTAACCGGTACCCGCAGCTTGACGTACAGCCAGTTGAATTTGCTTGGAGCGTCGTTAAGCTTTACGTTAAGGTTACCTATCATTAAGGCTGTATATGGGCCGTCACAAAGCGACATATCCACAAGGGGGGGACTGTCTGCTAGCGGAACATGCTACTTTTAGCGGTTTCTTATTGGACTAAAACCGTATTGGGGATGGGACAGGAGGGTAAAAGTAACATAAAATGCTACTAACGAACAGAAGCAAGAATCACGGGGATCGCTACACTATGCGAGTTGGAGAGGATGAAAATAGATGGAACGGGCTCAAGGAGAGAGAGAGAGAGAGAGAGAGAGAGAGAGAGAGAGAGAGAGAGAGAGAGAGAGAGAGAGAGAGAGAGAGAGAGAGAGAGAGAGAGAGAGAGAGAGAGAGAGAGAGAGAGGGGTTTTTTTTTCAGAAGTAGAGAGCTTTCGGCCCCCTCTGCTGATCAGCCAGAAAATTTTGGTTCCTGGCGGCTTCTTCGGCAATCCGGACAAGGGATAGTTGGATTAGAAGACTCCACGCACACGGGAATTCGGGAATGGAATCACGTTTTGCAATAACCGTGTTCTTCATTAATGCGTTCACACTTGAGTACAGGCATACAGAGGCAGAGAAACTGAAAAGCACGCCGTAAAAATGTCCCCGCTGACGCAAGAGAACAAACGATAAGCGGAAAAGTGAAAAAAGGAAAGATTATATCCTTCGCGGACGGCGGGTTTTGGGGTCGGCGACGACAGAAGTTGAAAGGCTTGAGAGGCTATGATTATGGAAGGCAGTCGCTTCCCCTCGGCGACTGGAGCGCCGCCAATGATTGCAAAACTGACAGGAGCTTCCAACACCACCTTCTCTCTTTCTCTTTCTCCTCCTTGGAACAGCGCACGCTCTCGTCATCGTCGACTTCTACCTCCCCGAAGATTGCATCGGCATTTCTTTTTTCTTGCGCCGCTGAAAGCCGCGACTCGGAGCTGCAAGTAAGCTCGGAAGCTTCTGCTGACGACATTTGGCAAATGTCGGATAAGGCGCGATGAACGGCGCCGCTTTCGTGCGCCGAGCCTCTTCATTAGAGACAACATCGCTGGCGATGTCTTGATTTTCATCGAGGCTTACGGCTGTCCTCCACCGTCCCCGTCACGAAGGGAAAAATAAGGAACGTGTAAGTAACCGGAGCGGCGCGTATAAAAAGAGCCCGTCCACACCGGAGCCTGCTCGGCGTGTTATCGTCTTTAGGGAGCTTGTTCTGGGTCCCCTGACGAGTTAGCCATCGGCTTCGCGATGAGCGCCGACCAAATGGCCACCCGTCAGGAGGCCTTGCCCAGCACTTCCCGTGTTGTGCGCGTCCTTCGCGAACTCTTCCTGACCCGGCCCAGCTCGTTTGCTCCGAACTCCGCCAGTCGCTCCCTTATTACGACGCCCTTCCTGAAGCAGCAACAACGACCACCGGTCAACTAGCCTCGCCTGGCTTGGCTTGGCTCGCCTTACTGGCGGCACGCTCGGTGGGCCTGGAAAGCAAACGACTACGCAGGGCGGCTGGTTATCACACTCAGGTCGAAGAAGCCGGTCTTTGGCTTTAGGATAAGAACACAGCGTTTACAGCGCCGTCCTGAAAACACATAAGAACGTTCTGTAGATTTCTCAAGTGACAGGGAGCATGCGGATTTACCAACTCTTTTCAAGCAACGGGGCAGTGACTTTGTTGTTGTGATCTTTCCAGTGTTTTGTTTCCTAAACTATGCCTCTTCAGATTTCAGTCCTGTTGCTCTCAATTTTTATTCCTCGAACGCTATTCTTGATTTTACTTGATCATGGCCAGTTTTCTAAATGCCTGTTCGGATAGGATTTTAGTTTCGTCACAACGGCTGAAAGCCAACGAGAAAATGTCTTATTGGAGCCACTTTGGTATGGCTGCGAACGGAGCCGTTACTATAGGTTTAATGAATTCTTAGTGAATTCGCCATCTTGATTGCAAGCGTCTTCTGACTGGTTCTCAGTTCGGTGACGCTTTTCCATTCGACAAAAAGCTGCGCGTGTGCATTTGCAAATTTGACGTCTTATGGCGCTTACTGCACATCTAAAGGTTCTAAAGTACATCTGTTTTGCAGCGACAGCAATGGTTGGGGGGGGGGGGGGGGGGGGGGGTGGGGGGGGGGGGGGGGCATGTCGGAAAAATATTGGCGTCGAACCGCGTGGAGAAAACACAGGAAGAAAATAGGTGATCGGTAAAAGGCGCAAAGGCTTATGGGTACATTGTCTGCTCCCGCGGAGTCTCGCCACTTCCGCTTCGAGAGCTCTCCTGGCCTCCCGTAGGACCGGCGGCTTTCACGCGAGCGTGTGCTTGTTGTTGAAATTGCAATTTTAATTTTTATTATTATTTTATTTGAGTATACTGCAGACCTTCTCGGTAAAAGCAGGAGTGGTACAATGGGTATACAGCAACGATGTCACGTACAGAAAGGCACAGACACAATCCAAGAAAAGAAAAAAAAAAACTATTCAATTCCCAGTAGTCAAAACAACAGTGTCAGAATGCAAAGTTCAGAATCATGCGGAAAAGTACAATCCAATCCAAGGGAAAAAAACTGCTTACAATAAATCCCCTATTAGTACATTTGCGTCTATTGTTCGAAACTTATAGTTTTAATCTTTTCAATAAAGGATTCTACTGTGTCACAGTTCACAGCTATTGATGGAAGTTGATTCCAATATGCAATTGCTGACGGAAAAACAGAGTTTTTGTGGATGTTGTTGTGACTTGATGGCAGTCGTAATGTCTTATTGTGGTTAGTTCTCGTAGAATGCCTGAAAGGTTCAAGAAGATGGTCTGCTCTGGATATTGTATAATTCCCATGATAGAGAAGATACAGGAATTTAAGTTTAGAATGTATTCTCCGTTCGGAAAGACTATGAAGTTCGGCTCTTTTACGCAGATTAGTAACACTGGTATGTATACCTGGAGTAATCGGAAAACACAAATCGAACTGCTAAGTTTTGCACTCGCTCAATTTTATTAATGAGAAATTTTGATATGACTCCAAATTATATCTGCGTGTTCTAGTGCTGGTCTAATCAGGGTCTTATAGGCGGTTAACTTTACTGCAGGGGGAGTGTTACGGAGTTTTCTCTTTAGGAAACCCAGTTTACCTTGCGCTTTCGAACAAATAGCAGTTATATGTGGTTCCCAATTAAGGTTGGATGTTAATGTAACTCCCAAATATTTAACTTGATTGCTTTTAGTAATTTCCAAATTGTCTAATGTATAAGCAAAGTTGAGTGGTTTTTTTCTTATTCGTGAAAGTTATGGCTACGGTTTTTCTCTCTTTCAATGTCATTCCCCACTGGGAACACCAGGCTTGATTTTTTGTTAATGAGTGATTAAGGTTAATCTGGTCCTCAGTTCGATTTACCCTTGTGTACACGACGCAGTCATCTGCGAAAAGCCTTATTTGAACGGATGAGTCAATGCCCATAGGAATGTCGTTGATGTAGATAAGGAATAAAATTGGTGCTAAGACTGATCCTTGTGGTACGCCCGAAAGGACGTTCAGGCTGTTGGACGTGTGGTTGTTCACAGCAACAAACTGCTTGCGGTTGTGTAGATATGATGTTATCCATGTAATAATGTTATCTTCAATTCAAATGGCATGCATTTTTGTTATTAGGTTAGGGTGGCGAACGACGTCAAATGCTTTTGCAAAACCTAGAAAAACGGCGTCTATTTGTCCTCTTTCATTCAGTGCATTCGCAATGTCGTTGGTAATCTCGGCTAGCTGCGTGACTGTGATAAGCCCGATCGAAAACCGTGTTGCCGATAGTAGAGCAGGTTGTTAGTTTCTAGATGTGTTATAATGGCTTTAAAAATTATATGCTCCAATATCTTGCAGCACCTGCTGGTTAATGAGACCGGGCGGTAATTACTAGGTTCTAGTTTGGAACCGGATTTGTGTATTGGAATGATCTTTGCCATGCGCCAGTCATCGGGGATTGTTTGCGTAACTATTGAAGTGGTGTAAATTTTATGTAAATATCGGCTTACCCAGACAGCATATTTATTAAGAAAGGTGTTTGAAATATTGTATGGGCCAGGGGATTTCTTAGTATCGAGGTTGCGGAGTAGGCACTGAACTCCTTCTTCATTAATATGTAATTCTGGCATAGGGTTAATTAAAGAATATGATGGTAAAGATCCTCCAGAGGACCCATGCGCGAAAATTGAGTGAAAGAAGGCATTTAATTCATCGGCTATTTGGTCTGGTTGCGTGATAATTTTATTACACGATGTGAGCTGGGAAATATCGGAATGTTGCTTCGACAAATAGCGCCAAAACTTTTTGGGCTCAGAATGCATAAATGATGGATCGAGACTTAGCGCTGCGAATTTCGTTGTTCAGTGTAGCGATAAGGCCTTGTAGTTGATCAGACATTCCGGCCTTGCGCCGCCTTTTAATCTTCCTTTTTAAATGTATGATCTCCCGCGACACCCACGGATAATCTCGATCAACGCGTTTCCTTTTTAAAGGCACGTAACGAGCTTCACAATCGCACACGATATCTTTAAAGCATGTGCACAGTTCATCCACGTTGTTAATTTTATCGAAATCAGGAAATGAGGATTCTAACTGGGCGGAGATAGCAGCGTCATCTGCACGTGCATAGTCCCCTGAAATAAGTAGCTCTGGATTTCTTTGTTTTTTGGACTAGTGTTAAAGGACACGAAAGAGAAGTAATCTTGTGGTCGGAAATCCCATCTTCAACGCTTATCGCACAGTCTTCAAGGGAACTACTTACAAACACGAGATCAAGCACAGACGAACAGGAACCTACAATACGCGTAGCACTAGATACTAGTTGCGATAATGAGAAACTAAACGCTGTTAGTAACAATGATTCCGCACTTGCTACCTCTGAAAATTGAAAATAAGTTTTATTATAACCAACATGACAAAGGTACATAGTACATACCACCGAAAAAAATAACAACGATGAATCCTACTAGTGGCTCTTCTGAAAGGTAAGCAAACAACACGCACACGCGCGCGTAAAAGCCGTCGGTGTACGGGAGGTCAGGCGAGATCTCGAACCGGAAGTGGTAAGAGCCGACGACGTACCCATGAGCCTTTGCGCTTTTTACCGGTCACCTATAGAGAGAAGGGATCACGCGGAGACAGCTGCCTTCGGAATGGAGAGGGCGACGTCGCCAAGGATACAACAGTCGAAGCGCATCTCCTGTTGCTCTTTCTTGCCCTTCCCCAGTCGCTAGCTTTGAGCTTTGTCGCATGCTCCCGGCTTGGGCAGTTTCAGCCGGGCAGCATCGGACAGGGTAAACTACAGCAAACGATTAGCAAAGTCACCTAGCGGACCTTCCGCTGGTGCGCGCCACACCGCGGATGAGCGACTGAACTAGGCGTGCCTACTGTTCCCATTGGAAAATCATGTGACGCGACAGGCAACGTCATACGTGCGGCTTTGCCTACGGTAACGCGAGGCCCAGGTGGCGGCGTGGCGTTCGAGCATGTGATTGAGCGTCTCGTCGTCGTTTATGAGCGCATGGGCGTGATGCTCACGCATTCTTAAAGATGCACCGATGGATCCTCAATTATATTGTTTGCTCACAACTGCATCAAGTTTGTGGGTGATGTTGAAAACTAGGCGAAAGGTACTGAAGCGAAAAGACGAAATATCTGCTGTTTCGCAAAAATACTGCGTGCGTCCGCCTAAAGAACATGCTCTCTCTCCCTCTCTGGTTGGTTAGAAACTCGTGACGTGTTTTAAACCTTTGACGGGTAAGGTTGTTTACACGCTAGTAATAGTAACATTTGTCTCCGCAAAAGCCCCGTGTTATTACTTCGAAGAAAGCCTGTTTTGGTCGCCGCAGCCATAGAGTTTCATACAATAATAACTAGAGGGGAAACTGGCGCTAGTGTCAACGCGAACATGGTGCCGGCGCTTACGCTTCAATGGGAATGATGGGTAGTTCTAGAACCGGATTGCGTAGGGATCAAACGGGCCTATGGCTGCGCACAATTGGTGTTTTTGACAAAAAAACTTTACTGTCCGGTTCTCCGTTTAGAAATTACATGGCGAACAAGAAAGTTAGGGGCCAAAAACTGATTTTGTACGAAATAAAACGGCGCGTTTAAATAAAAAGCAGACGCGGAGTCGAGGAGGTTTGTGGAGTAGGTATGCCATTTGCCGCCAACTACAGCAGGACGCGGACTTCTTTAAAAACTATTTGTAAAAGTTTCGGCGCTTGTAGTTTGTAATACTAAGAAAAGTTTTGTGCTCATAAAAAAAAAGAAACCGATTAGTTTTAATGAAGTTAATCTTGCCTGAATTAGTGACATTCATCAAGCTGCGTTCCTATCAGCCGCCGGTACTGCTGTTCTACGCCGTAGGAGCCGGCGTTCGTACGAAAGGTGTGGCTGTTCCAAGCGATTCGCAACCGTCGTCAGCTTTGACAATACATAGCTCTGTCGAATGAGCAGCGCCGCAACTCCTAATTCGCAGACAACTTCGCCGCACAGAGCGCCGTCATTAGTGTTTTCGTGCTCGCTGTGCGGCAATGAATTGGTAATCCATCCGATTTGCAACTCTGGGTTATAAAACATTTCTACTCAGGGCGGAATCAGTAAGCGTGTGGCATTCAGTTCAAGGAGAAACGTATTTTTTGAACGCTTCTTTCAACACACCGCGTAGGCAAATGCGTTCATTAAAGTCCAAAACGAAAACGAAACTGTCTGCACAATCGAATCCATAATAACTTCCGCGAGCCATCGAGCGCCAATCCGAATCCAGAACTACCCACCGCGGACGATCGCAGCGGACGATCGCCCGACGATCGCAGCGACGGACGAGCGGCGGACGATCGCAGCGCCAGATTCCTCTCTAGTTGTTATTGTATGAAACTCCATGGCCGCAGCCAAACAATAGTCGCGTAGCGGTTATTTGTAGTCTTTCTTTCAAACGTTATAACATTTGAAAGAAAGACTACAAATTTCAACACGAAAATATGTACTTACCCTATGCCCCTTCTGGAATTGTTGACTGCACGACGGACGGACGGACGGACGGACAGGTGGATGGTTGGATAGATATGTGCCTATTAAACCGCTATAACTGATTTGCAATAAAGAGGTAGCAAGGGCGTGAAAAAATATTTATGCGGTCACTGTACGTATGCGTGTAGTGGGTATGACGTAATGTGCAGCAGTAACCCGCTGTCGGTGCGTCACATCATGCGGTTCAGTTTCGCGCCAAGATCGATCTTGCTCCATATCGTGGCAGACGCCTCCTCCGCTCCCACGGCCTTTCCTAATCTTCGGGCCATCAGACCCATCTACACACGGGTTCCAACCTTCCCCTTTTTTCGCTCAATAAATATCTTACTGGCTCTCAGCTTCTCTCGTAGCGAGTCTACGTTTTGCTTTTGAATGAGGTAGATGTCGCCAACATCGCCATCCTGTATTCCTTTCCTCTCTCTTCTCGTCCTGCCATTTTTCGATTCGTCTCCCCGCCTTCACGAAATCCATTATTCATCAGAAATCGATGTATCGTGTGCCCTGATCCCTTCACGGGCCTGCCTGCATGCCAGCGGCCTGCGCCGAGCATCTTCCACTTTTCGTATGAATTCACAAAAACTGCGCTGACAGTCTTCACATAATTTTCGCCCGGTATCCTCGCGCGCACAGAGCTTTAAAAAAAATCGCAGCAAAGTGGCAGTACCGGAAACCTTGACGTTCGGCAGGACAGAGAAGCGACACAAGCGAAAAAAAAAAAAAACAAGAAGAAAGCGGACATCCTGAAGTTACAAAACTGCTACGAACGTTTGTGTTCGATTTCTTCCAACCCTGGCGCGCACGTGTCAGCGCATCAAAAAGAACAAAAGTGGCAAAGCGCGCTCAAAAACACCGGAAGCGACGACGATCGCGTAAGAAACGGAAGCCCGATGGCACCAACTGCTAAAGGCGACAGAGATAGGGAAAATAGAGAAACATGAGAGGAAAGAACAATGCCTTTTGCCCCCCAGATCCAAGAGCGCTGCCCCGCCAGAGTTAAAGTCCACCGACTCAAAAGACAATCCCCTTTACGGGTGACATTCAGCCTCCGATCGACTGCAAAGCCCATCAGGCTTCATCTTCTAGCAGACGGCCTATATACACTATACGTGCTTCGTGCCAACTCAGTAGCTGCTGGCTCCACAAGTTGGGCCAGAGCAGAAGCGGGGAACAAAAATATTTGCACGAATCTCGGCAATGGCCGAGGATGAAGGGGCTGCTGGGATGCTGACACCAGGCAAAAACAATGAAGCGCAAGATGAGGATGGGGGAGAGAGAAAAAAAGTGGGGCGATAAGTTTGACAGCGCTATCTGGAATCGATAATCCAGTGGAGAGACGGGGCTCAAAGTCGCCGAACTCATTATCGCCGCCCAAGCAGAGAAGAGTACTGCTCCGGAAAGAGGGAATCGCTGGAAGGGAACGGTGCAGGCGCAAGGGAACTGGATTTCGGGCCCTCGCATCATCTCCGGCACCATTGGCAACTTCTCGAGCGTCCCCATTTTCTTCGTTCTGTCGTTGCTCGGCTTTCAGCTGTTGTTTTGCTTTGACAGTAAGATTTATCGCCCCCAGAGCCATTCCAGTAACCAGCATCGCGGTGTGCTTGGCTGGTGTTAATTCATCGGCCCGGAGAAAAAGCGGAGGACGCTGATTGGTATTCTCCGGGCTAGGCGTACACCCTTGATTGATACGTCGTGCAAGAAATACGAGCCTAGTGCCTCCTGCTACCATTGGTGCTTCAAGAAAAGAGGGGAAAGAGTGCGACAAGTACGAGGGAATTCAGCTGGCCGAGTCTATGCATAGAAGGGATGTGTAATTATACACTACAAAGCGGCAGATTTCGTTTCGGCGCTTCCGAAGTCAACCTACGTCCCACCCCTTCCACCTTCCCCCGCCGCCGCCGCCACCTCACCACAAAATGACATACTTCGCTGTGTAGTGGGCACCATCACGAGATGCGCGGCGTCACCTCGCATAATGTGAGGCTCTTTGTGTACGGAGAAGCTGTCAGAGTGGTAGTGCAAGCAAACGCACTCTTCAGGAGTGGATTCATGAAACTTCCCATGCTCAGAAACTTAGCTCTGTGAATTACGACAAAGTATACAACCAATTTGTTCTTCTCGCTTTTTTAATGGGGCACAAACATGAAGCCTCCCGAGGCACGTAGAAGAAAAAAAAAATCAGTAAGCCTAGACAACCTCAACAAAGTACTTGGGTATCGCGCTTCAACTGGCACGCATCATGGACTAGAAAAGAAATCCAAATACAACAACTTCTCGCTGAAATTAGGGGAAATAAATGGAGACACACCGACTGTAATTCGAATAATTGATTGATTGTAGGGTTTAACGCGCCAACGCAACGCAAGCGATGAGGCGCGCCGTAGTGGAGGGCTCCGGATTAATTTTGACCACCTAGGGACCTTTGACGTGCGCCGAAATCTCGAACACGTGGGCGTTTTTGCTTTTCGCCTCCATCAGAAAAGCGGCCGCCGCGGCCTGGGAATTCGAACCCGCGTCTGTAATTCGAAGAATGGCAAACGGATACGCGGCATGAGAAACATACCAAGGTATGCAGAGTGAACCCAACGGAGGTAGAATTCTAGGCCGAGCGACCAGATGAGAAAATTCACGCGCAAGACACAGAGCCGAATGATTCTGAATGAAGGCTGGTGGAAGCCATTGGAAGAGGCACCCGCTCCGAGGGGGTCCAACGGACCATGAGGACGACGTGGACACCGATGATGATATGATAAGGAATAACCGACGACTGGGAACAGTTCTAACACGTTTTTTCTTTTGCTCTTTCAGTCTCTTTTCTTATTTCTACCCTTTCATGCTTCCTTTTCATTGAACACTCTCCTAAGCCATGTTCCACAAAAAGATTAGCGCAAGACTTTATTAACGTGCTCGAGAACAGCCGGCAGGCCTTAGTTGATAGCGTTCGATAACGGCAATTCCAATCTCCCTCAACAAAGGCAGGCCGACAGCTCTGCCACAGACAGCTCTGAGCAAAACTCGAAGAATATCTGCCGCTAAGCTAAGACAGCGAGAACTACGTGAAGTGCGACCAAGACAAATAACCAAACGCCGGAAACGAGAAGATGGGACGATGGCGTGCATCGACGATGGAGGAAAGTTCGATGGGGGGCTAACAGCGTGACGACGGCGAGAAAACGAGGTCAGGTGATATCGGCGATAGAGAAGACCGTCCGCGTAATCAAGAGAACAAAGAACACCAACTGAGCTGGACGGCGCAGCTGAGCAAGCTAAATGAGCAGGAAACAAAGAGAAGAAGGCGCTAATGACCACTGAGCGTGTCTCGACGCCGAGTTTAATCGTGTCGGCGTCAATCTCGCCGAAGAGGTGGTGCTCGTTTTTAGGCCTTAACGAGAAACCGATCGCCTCGCCAGCGCCCGTCAGGTGATACTTTGATTAACGCGCTCGCGCTCTCAACGACCTCCACGCTACTTCTCAAAGTAGGCCCGGGTCTATGCAGCGTGCACCATTGCAAACCGCGGCCTTTCACTTGGCTAACGACGCCGGGTTCGAAAACCCGCTACTGCGATGTATTTTACGATTTTTATTTTAATCAAAAACAAAAAAGCGCCGTCTTGATTTCATTACTGCAATGTTCTCGAGGCTACTAGAGCGCGACAGCTGCGGAGCTTACGCGAGGTGAGTTCGCCGGGAACTTTCGTTTAAACGACCTAACCCGTGCTTCATTAATATCGTCCGAGGCTACTCTCGGGAACTACGGGTAAGCTTCTCTGGTTCGATGAAGGGGCTCAAACTCCGCGACAGGGCGCTGAAGATTCTGGAGTAGATTTGACGCCACTTCATTGCTTTGGTCTTTGAGCGGCGAGCCTCGAATACCTTCCTGTGTGGCTTGGACTTGCTACATTTTCGGAGGAAGAACCAAAAGAAAGGCTTTTAGTCGGTAGATGCCAGACAACAGACAAATTTGCAGAAATTGTCAGCGTTTTCATATTTTTATTCTTTACATTCCACCGCGCACGAACTTGTACTTTAGTGCCAAAACTGTTAAGAACCATGAAGCAAAACAAAACATAGAGAGACTATCTTACCACTAAACTAAACCGCGCTATGTTGAGGCCGCGGAGGCGGCCGTTCCTAGTCCGCAAATAAGTACACAATAATATAAAATACAGAAAAAACCATGAATTAACGCGTCAATTACCCATAAATTAATGAAAACTCAGTCCAGTGTCCCATTATAGTAATTTTCAGGGGCTGCGGTGCCCTCTTTTCACTAATTTCGGTATCAACGCCAGGCTGATACTGAAACTACTCAAGAGAGGGCGCCACGACCCCTCTGGCAAATCCCTGCTTCGCGCTTGGACAGCTTTCAATTTGAATGGAACTGCTTTAATTTTGTTTTTTCTCTGTGCACATATCGTGTGTTTGTGTTGCTAAGGACAATCCACTGCTCCTCCAGCATGTGAAAAATTGATACTATTATTGTAGTTGCATTTCGGCGTTTGTAGCAATCATGTAGTCTTTGATACACGCAAGAGTCGGTATCGTAGCTACAGTTTACTTCTGCTGGGTGATTAAGTGTTTGCAAACTGCGCGAAACATACCTCAGTCCATCAATCACGTTGGGCAGTTTGACACTTCCTGCTTACCACCGCGGACGCCGTCTAGCCCGAGCCCAAGCACACCTCTCCCGCTACCCTCCCTCTGAGCACACTCTCTACGTAGACGCAGCGGCCTACCCCACCCGTCCTGCCTTCGCACTCGCTGTAGTAGGCGCTTCTGCAACAATCCCTCAGGTCTCAGCTACAGTCGCCACCACCTCTTCGGTAACTGCGGAAGAGGCGGCCATTGCCCTTGCCCTTACTCAATCACCTACCCCCCAGATTATTTTATCTGACTCTCAAACTGCGATACGAAATTACACAAAGGGCGTCATTTGCGTAGCTGCCCTCAAAATTCTTCTTAAGAATCCCCCTGCCCACCCCGTGATGCTGCTGTGGACTCCGGCCCACACCAGCGTAGGTTGTATTGAGACGGCATATTAACACGCCCGAGCTTTGATATCCCGGGCTTCCGTTTCTTTTACGCCTACACACGGCATACCCGAAACGTCCCACGCTCACCTACTTACGTACAGGGACATAACTCAACATTACCGCCTCCTCCGCAGGAACCTACCTCTCCCGCACCCTTCACTTACTCCGCCGGCAGAGCACATGTGGCGGCTCTTACAGACCCGCACTTTCCCACACCGCGCTCTCCTTGTGCACACCCACCCACTATCAATTCGCCTCCCCTCACTGCCCCTCATGTGGCGCGCTGGACACACTCTTCCACTCCCTCTGTGAGTGTCCGCGCGACCCCTTCCCCCCTTTCCCCTCCCCCTCTCACTGGGAGCAGGCTCTGGGGAGCTCTGACCTCGCAACGCAAGAAGCCGTCATGGACAGAGCCCTGGACGTCGCGGGGGCCCTCTGGGCCTCCGCCACCCTCCTACCCTGAACCCTATGCAAAATAAAGTGGCTCTACTACTACTACTACTACTGCTGCGCCGGTACATAGGATTCAGAGCACTAGAAATGTGAACTTCTTAAATTTTGTTCCCCCTGAATATGAAGTTACGCGCAGTTCCAACTACAAGGTGCAATAACTCCCGTGTGGGATTTACGAAACTATTTTCAGCGTTTTATTTTTACTGCCGCAGGTAGCGGTTACAGGTACGGCCAAACGTTCAACTAGTGTCGGGAGTTAAGGCCACGGCTCAACTTTTACCCGCTTTTAAGAATGCACACCAGCTATCCGAATAATCAAAAATGGCAACCGCTACCTCGTTAGCAGCGGTGGCTTCGCCCTCAACAGCGACAGCAACACGCCCGAGCCACTACACGACCACCATAGCTTATCATGTAAAGACATCCGCAACAGCAGAGTACCAGAAATGGCTTTTCAGGTCTCCAAATAAATGCTCCAAATCGTGTCCTTGCCGTAAGGGGGGCCCTGAAGAGAAAATACAACTTTGTTCAATTTTAAAAAAATAAAAATAAAACTACCCTGTGGCACTCATTCCACTCCAGCCACGAAGATGAGACATTTTTTAACAAAAAAAGAGTATCGAGAAACTTTCAAATTTCGCGCTACAGTGACGTACTATGGCCAGGAGTGGCGTAATATGGGCAACACTAAAAACACAGTTATCAGTGTGTCAGCTGCACGTCAGCACTGAAGTGATACAATCAAACGTAACTAGAGGCCCCACTACAAATCGCCAGTAATGTTTCTTGGCGGCGACTTGGGTATGCGGCCGCCAATCACACTAACAAAATTCTGTGACGGCATAGAGAAATCGGAGGATATCGGCTGGGGAGTCGCCACTGCTTCATATGTTTTCTTGATCATCTCGATTATTTCTTTGAGGTGTGCGATTAAAATTAGCGTTATTGTTATCAGGAAAAGGCAATCTTTTAAATGAACCAAACTTGTATTTTGTCTTCACGGCCATTTTTAACAACGCTATCGAGAGAGGAAACGCTGAACTGCCAGCCAGTTTTTTTAGCGTGAGCTACACTGGCCGGGGTTGAGCAGTTTCGCGTGGCTCCTGGAGAGCCGTGGTGCGCATGCGCGAGGAGCAGTGACGTCTCACGGCGCATAGGCACCGCCGCCACGACTGGATTGGATTGGATTAAATTGGATTAAATTTGATTGGACTGAATTGGATTGTATTGGATTGTATTGGCTTAGAAATCGTTTTAGGAGCAGTAAGCATGATAATCAGGCAATCCTAGACAACCAGGAAGCCTAAAAATAACCAGCTGAACCTTAGCTCACGCTACGTATATCCTGGAATATCAGAGATAAGCCACTGCTAATTTTTTTTAACACTGGCTGCATGTCAGTGCGCAGTCGTCATGACATTTTCCCCAGCGCAAAGCCTCGCCCTGCTTTCCGCTATACGCATCGCCACTGAACAACCCAGACAGGAGATGGAGCACGGAACACTTAAAAAAAGTTACACCATCTTCCCGTAGGGGAACCCTGAGTAGTATGCAAAGCAGCCATGGGGTCGATTCAAGTGCCCATTAGTTTCCAGTTCGTCGTTTCTGTTAGGTTGAGGTACGTAGCTACCGTTATATTTACAGTTTGGTTTCCATGGTAACTACCACACTTTTCACTTACCGCAACTACGAAGTGGAAAATTGCTGTTGAACCCATGGCTGTTTCGCATACTACTCAGTGTTCCCCTACGGGAAGATGGTGTAATTTTATTACATGCGACGGGGCTATGTCCCTCCTTTGTCGTTGTTGCGCCGTCCACACCCCCACTGTGCATGCTCGGCTTGCTGAACGCCCGGTGGTGTCTTACCCTTTAATGGCTCCTGGAGCGACAGTGTTACCGGTGTCTTCCTGGGCCGGCCCGAGATGAGTCGAGCATGCGCAGTGGGGGTGTGGACGGCGCCACAACAAGGGAGGGACATAGCCCCGACCATGAGATGCTGGAGAGACAGTGTTGCCGGTGTCTTCCTGGGCCGGCACGAGACGAGCACGCTTCCCCTTAAAGGGCTCCTGGAGCGGCAGTGTTGCCGGTGTCTTCCTGGGCCGGTGGACGGAGAGACGACGGACGACGGAGCCGAGAGCAAGAGATGCTTTGCATCTAAAAGACTGCGATCTCGCTCGTGGATTACGCGGCCTTAGCGAATGATGGCGTCGGCTTTGATATCATGTCCTAACCGTGACCTTTAGGAGCAACTATGTAAGAGCACGCGCGCGCGTGGGAGAAAGAGCGAAGAGAAGGAACGTACGCCGAACAACGGCAGAGAAGAGACTGGGATGAAACAGACCCAGCGGTTATTACGAAAATCTCGACGCCCATTTTTCCTCATATTACACTCGCCCCTCGTCTACTCGTTGCTTTATATAGCAACCTGTAAACAGAACGCATGAAGAAAGAAATGAGCAGCAGGGGATGCAATTCCCCGAAGAAGAGGTAAATTCTTTACGGCCGAAATGGCACATCCGCCAACACGTGTATGGGATATATGGAGCGAAAGGAAACAACCCGACGCGGTACATCAGCACGGGCGCATGGAGAGTCCATTACTCAGAATTAGAACAAGAAATCGCCGCCGGGAACAACGGAGACGGCGCCTCTTGCGCACGAAAGACGAGTCTCAGCCATTCGATCCGTGCAAGCCCCACGCACTGTCACCGCAGCTGTTTCCAGATAACTGATGGGAAAGGCGGCATCGCGCGCAAGTCCGGGCTCGCAGCCTATACGCGTGGGGCACGCATCTCCGGCGAGAAACGAGGATTTCGCTGAATCCATCGCCGACGGTCGCCGAGGGACAAAACCACGACGGAATGAGCAGGAAGAGAAGACGGCGCGCGGTAATTGTGCCCAGGCTCGATGAGACGAAACTCAATAAAGATTTCGGACCGTTGTTGCGCGTCGTCAGCCGCTGGATTAAAAAAAAAGCGTCTTCCTGCGTTGGGATTGCCTAGAAAGCGCAGCAATGATGGTAGTAGTTACGTGCACAGTTTCTCCGTCTCTGCGTTACGCGAGAAACACAGTGGTGCTGCGGCAGAATTACGTGTCATCCTTTTAAAACTTTTGAATGAAGTTTGCCTTTTTTTTCTCGCCACAGTCAGCACTTTGTGATAGGTGCCGGAAGGCGCATCATGTACTGTAGCGATCACTCCAGAATATGCCGAACGAGCCTGTGAGCAACCACTACGAGCAAAAGTGATTGATTGATTGATTGATTGATTGATTGATTGATTGATTGATTGATTGATTGATTGATTGATTGATTGATTGATTGATTGATTGATTGATTGATTGATTGATTGATTGACGGGTTTAACGCGCCGACGCAACGCAGGCGATGAGGCGCACCGTAGTAAAGGGCTACGGATTAATTTTGAACACCTGGGGTTTTTAACGTGCGCCGAAACGT
This sequence comes from Haemaphysalis longicornis, assembly GCA_013339765.2. NCBI lineage: Eukaryota > Metazoa > Arthropoda > Arachnida > Ixodida > Ixodidae > Haemaphysalis > Haemaphysalis longicornis. Next base: position 48,631,115 of record CM023453.1, read on the forward strand.
CGTACACACGGGTGTTTTTGCTTTTCGCCTCCATCAGAAAAGCGGCCGCCGCGGCCGGGAACACAACCAGCGTCCTCGTGCTCAGCAGAACAACGCCTTAGCCAGGGAGAAAAATGAAAAGTGTGTAATCGTGGAAAGCGGCACGGAAGGACATCTGTTCGAGCTATACACTTCTACAGTCGTTAGACATTTGCCTAGGGTGTTCTCGTGCAGATGGCATAAAAAAAAAAAACATTATATGAGAACGACCATCGACGACGAGAATTTCCTTGAAATGTAAAGGCATTTCCGGCAGTGTCGGAGTCAGTTGGCTGACCCGTATATGAGCATTGGAACACCTCTAGCGCTCAGCCCCAAGAATACACCTTCGTTCAAACAGCGTGCAGAAAGCGTTCAAGATTTTTGGACGAACCAATGTCCTTTACGTCCCCTGCGAAATCCAACCGCCGCTTCTCCTCGGGGTAATAGTGGTGACGAACCACTCCAAGCGTGGAATAACCAGAGCTCACAAAGCGAAGCTTGTCTATCATTTATGATCTGAATACATATGAATTATTTATGAATCTGAATCTGAATCTGAATCTTATGATCGGAATACACGAATCAAAGAAAAACGCGTCGGGAGGCGGGAAAAAACTCCGCAGAAATTCAGACAATTACCTACTGATGCGTGGCATTCTTATGCCGCTTCTCTTGAGTGTGAGTTTTTTACAGCCAAATTTTTTGGTTTTTCTAAATCCTGTCCGACCACTTATCTCTGTTACGGAAGAACGACGCAAGGCAGACCTGGGCCATGGCTGCCCTTAGCGGGGATGACAGATTTAATGACACAGGAAATCTACATGATGATGATGATGATGACTTGCGCATAGCCAGCGGGAGATTTAACATCCTCTCGCGCACGCAACGTTCGTGTCCGCCGCTGTACAAAGGCTTTATCGCACATGGAATTTGCTGGCTAGTCGCTGACTTCTCTAGGTGGCACCGTTACTGCGTCTCAACCAAATTCCGTCGTGGTTCTTTCTGACGTTTCTTTTCGAACGATGCGCGAACTGAGTCCCGCCGTCCATTTAAAAGCTTGAGTGGACCCTCGGTCTCCTTGCAGAGACACGAGCGGTTGCTCCACTCCTGACAGACTTGCCAGTGCTCGTTTAGCCTTCTGTCATGTTTATTTTCGCTTCTCGACTTCCAACAGACTCCAAAGAAAGTCGCGACGGTCGGAGTACGATGGAAAGGGAACTGTTCCATTTCCGGTGTCTCGAACCTGCAGGGAACGCGGGCTTGCTTTGGGTGCGCAGGCCGATACGATCATGACGGTGCCCAAAGGTCGCCGAATTCTTCATCTGCTCAAAACGCCTAATCATACCGCTCCCTCCGCCCTCGAGACAATTGCTGCGAGGATGTACAAGAAGTCCACAATCCTAAATGGTTGGGTTTCTTTTCGCGACTTCAATCCATGTAAAGCTGTCGGGAAGTGCTCTCCCCTCCTGCGTTTCCAACGGAGCATCCGCCGTCGTACAACTTTCAGAAGAGCCTGGCGTCGCCAAGCCGAAGCGGACGGCGCCAAAACTATGCGTCCAGTTCGCTGAAACGTTTCGAATCCAGTAGGTCGTCTGTAGAAAGTGTAGTGGGAGGGGTGTCGGGAATTTATCAAATTTTCGCTGTTGCGGTAGCCTCTGAGCGGCGAGTATAGCGGTGTTCCCTAATAGCTCTTTCGCCTGCCTCGGATTCGCTTTTCGATGGTTCGTGATTCCACCGAATTTATTTTCGTGCTTGATGTCAGGTGGCAATACGGCTTTTCCATTTCTTCACACGGAGCCGAAGCGATGAGCGAGGGTGATTCCGCTTCTATAGACCTTCAGGCGGATGGAACGGCTCAGACTCCTGGATGGGTGCGACCTTGCCCGCTGCTGCAACGTTTGTTGTTAGTCGAGTTACTCGAAGTCCCGGTAAGGATCTGCCCTTCATGAAGTCGGGAACGAAGATGTACTCAAACACAAACGGAGGAGGTTCTATCTTTTCGTTCCAGTACTTGACCTCATGTTTTTTGTCTTCTATTTGCACGGAAGCAGCCGAGACGTCCTTGTCTGTGGCTGGCGCAGCCTCTCGTTCTTCCCAAATGACTCTCGTTGGGACGCTGGACGTTATCTCGGTTCTGGGTCCCAACGGCATGTTCTTGCGTTAAGCCAATCTTCAGCCTTTTGGTATAAAGAATACTGCGCTGAAACGACGGCTTGGTCCTGCACAAAGCCTTGCGGGACGTTACCAGACAAATGGTTCTTGATCTTCTTATCTTGTTCAGTCCGAGGTAGGCAGCCCTGCTCTGCGTCGCGCGTAGCGTTGGACGGAACGGGTTCTTGCATCGCCGTCATAGAGCAGTAGTTCTCGAGAGGAGCTTCTGGCCTCACGCTAGCCCGAGTCGAGGTTTCGGATGTCATGGTGGGCGCAAAGCGGTCGCATCTGTCTTTGTTTTGTTGGCTCCGCGTCAGGGACGTGAACTTCAAGACAACTGTCTGCTGCGCCGGCAAGTAGAGCTCCAGACGGTTCGCAGTGCTCACGTTGACGACATCGGGACGGTTCCGCTGACTGTCGGCCGTCGTCTCCACAGGGAACCCAATCCACGTGGACCCACGTGGCTCACTGCCAAAAGCGGGAACTTGTAGCTTCGGCAAGACAACTGCCGAGATCGCTGTGCGTGAGCTGCGTTGAGGAGGGTCATCTGGATTGGCGAAAGTGACGTCAGTTTTATGTGTCAGGCCGACAGCCTTCGGAGACTTCAAGGCAGAGCGCAGGCGGTTTATGCAATGACATCTTTCCTTGGAACGTCAAGGCTTCGAAGTAGTAACATTGAACTATATCACTCTCAAGAAGATCGATGATTTTTTTATCAACCTCATGAAACGCGGTGTACTTGCTCTCTAGCTGGTCAATGGCCTCTTGAAGTTCATGCGGATGCGGCGAGGCGGCTTCCAGAAGAACCATCGCTGCCTTGAGCAGACGGGTACCAGCGCCGCGAAGGATACGCTGCTGCCGCCGCAGCTTATCAATCGCACGCATTCGGTCGGTCGTCACTAGGCGGTCAGGGCCAGCCATGCTGACCTCCGGCTGTTGGCGGGGCTGAGCAGCGTAAACAGCAGTCAAAGGAGAGGGATTCTGCGAACCTCAAGCCGGAGGGGACGTCGGTGGTCTCCTTCGTCGCGTGCGGTCGTCTCCCGGGTCTCAAGGCACCAAAATGTTACGGAAGAACGACGCAAGGCAGACCTGGGCCAAAGCTGCCCTTAGCGGGGATGGCAGATTTAATGACACGGGAAAGTCTACATGATGATGATGATAACTGGCGCATAGCCAGCGGGAGATTTAACAATCTTCATTTACGCTATTATACCGATTACAGGTGGAACTTTCGCGATATCTGCATTTTTGTGGAAATGCAGGGCGCTTCACGTGGGGGTACTCGGCAAAGAATGCTACGCATTAAAACACCTTACTACGAAACTCATGGCGACTTAACTCAGTACAGCCGCCACGGCAGCTTCTTCCTTCTTACGTTATTATTATTAAACTGCGCTTTAGGTAACAGGCTACACAAGACTACGGAGGACGCACGAACGAAGTGGACAGCACGAGCGCTGTCCGTCTTTCTTCTTTTTCTCCAGCTTTGCTTTCTCGGTCGGACAGAAGTGTACGGGAGGGATTCCCAGAAATGGAGCAGAGAACGGGCGTCTAGGGTCTGCCAAGAAACGGGAGGACAAAAAAAAAAATAAACACTGTCATTTTCCCGTCGACGTCCACGCTAAGTGGCTCTCCTGGGAAAGTCCGCGGCCGCTCGGAACTTCTGTCAAGAGACCCGCAGCGGCGCGTCAAGTCGCAGTCGCGACTCTCGCCAACCCGTAGCGACGAGTATTAACTACTAACGCCACCGCGGGCCGTGTATCCATCCTCTCGTGCCGTACGTCGTCATTCCTCGACCACTCCCTCCTTTCCTTTTACCCCTGCAGAATGACCCGAACGCCGATACGGTCGTGCAATCCCGACAGATGCGCAGAGCATCAACTCGGGGACTGGCTGTGTCAAGAGAGCGATTTCGGTGTTGGAGCTGTACTGTGTGTGTCTGTTTGAGGAGCTGGCGGCCAAAGATAGAAAACGCGGCAAGTGGGAGCACTCGACGAGATTTCGTGTCAGTATGAAAGTGACGTCGCTAAGCTCTTCTAAGAAGCATAGCACCGAAGACAAACGACAGGAAAAGAAAGAGAGGAAACCCACGTGGATACTTTCTTTTGCGGGTAGAGGGGGGGGGGGGGGGGGTGAAGAACACCGAAAATGCAAGGGAAAAGCCGTCGCACCAAGTCATCCCTCTGGCGTTAACATCTTGACGTGAGCGGCCAAATTTCAATAGCTGTCCGGAAAACGTCATCGTGGCAACTCAAAAGTAATTGTGTATATCTGATTTGTTCGCTGGGCTAAGGCGCTTGTGCTTTTCGTTTTTTTTTTCTTTTTTTTTTTTACAGTCACGCAACAGTGACTGTTCGAATGATCCGCGCGGAACATCGAAGCATGGTTAGCGGCGAAACTTCGTGTTTAAGTGTCCGCCATGATGAATTAATGAATATATTTATCGGATCAATATGACGCTGTGACCTATGAGAGAAAAGGCCGTGAAAGGGGAGAAAAGATGGTGTTCCCCCTTTGTTTCCGCGAAGGCCCATACCGTAAGCAGCGTGTCTTAAACTTGGTTGCTTCTGTAAACTCACTCGCTAAGTGTTCCAAGTCCCAAAGGCTTGTAAATTGTCTGCCAGTTGCGGGAAAGATTGGAGATGTCCTATAGTGAGCGATTCCCAGTCAGTAGGATGGAATTTGTAGGTTCTGGTGTTTCCAGTAGGGCGCCCCTTCCATCACTCTTCCCCCGTTACACTTTCGTCAGTGATGCTGCACCCGCTGCGTGCTTTCGCGAGAGGTAGCTGAGGATGATCAACAAAGGTATCGTATTTCGGAGCTCTTACGTTCTTTTGCTTCTGTGTCACTCGTTTGTGTAACGGTTGTGGGGCTTGTATTGGACGCGAGATGGCCGTGATTTTGAGGTTCCAGATAAAAGGCTTCTTCCGGAAAGTCGCTGAGCGTCGCCATTGGCCACGTTGCAGCTTTGGTCAACGGAATAGAATTGGCTGCGCTTTAACCATTCACTTCATGTTTGCCGAGTTCGGACATTTTGACAAGTTAGCCATTCGTTTAAAGGAGTTAAAACTGAGGATTGATTGATTGATTGTAGGGTTTAACGCACCGACGCAACGCAGGCGATGAGGCGCGCCGTAGTGGAGGGCTCCGGATTAATTTTGACCACCTGGGGATCTTTAACGTGCGCCGAAATCTTGTACACACGGGCGTTTTTGCTCTTCGCCTCCATCAGAAAAGCGGCCGCCGCGGCCGGGAATGAAACCCGTGACCTCGTGCTTAGTAGCGCAACGCTTTAGCCATTGAGCAGTTAAAACTGAGGAGCACGTGATTGCCGACAAAGTCTGTGCATGCGTTCTTGGGTACCTTTATTTTAAACCTGCATTTTAGCCGTAACATCAACAAAAAATCAAACAATAGTAAAAAAGGATTTCACGTTTGTTTTCCGCAACTAACTCTGCCACCGTGCTTCAATTACGACGTTTCACAAACGGAAACTTCCATAACAAAAGTACCGGCGTAAAATCTACCAGCCACATGGGACTGGACCTACCTCAGAGAGTTCTAGATTCGGCATAATCATGCTCGAAACAGAATACACAAATAACGCGGAGCAAGCGACAGAAACCACGCATGTCGAAAACATTTTGGACTCTTCCGAACTCACGATGATGGGTGAAAATCCCCGCGGCGCTGTGCAAATCCCCTTTTCATTGCATTTCGGTTTTGCGTGAAGGCAGAGACAGTGTCGTTACTGCAATTAACTTCACGTAAAATGCAGCGCGAGCCCTCGGGCGCGGGACACTCAAGGGCAGCGCCCGCCTTGACACGGAAGAACCGATGAGGGAAACGAAGGGCGTAGTTAATTAGCGACGAAAACTGGTTCAGAACCTAAGGCGCCGCGACGCCGCTATAAGCGGAGACGAAAATCCGCGAGAGCGGCGCGAGCGTCCTCAAAGCTTCAACGTGGAAAGCGAGAAGGATGGTTCTTCGAGCTCTGTAACGGGACAGGAGACGCAAGGACAGCGCGGAGATCCCCTCGTCAGGCGTTAAAGACGCTTGCCATTTCACCTCGGCTTACCCCGGTGAGTCTTGGCAGCGCAAGCCTCGTCCGAGCATTGATAGAATGAAACTAGGGAACTAGAAAAAAAAAAAAAAAAGGTTCCCAGTGCACCAGAAACTCAATGCCTTCGCCATTTGTTGTCCTTCGATACTTTTTTTATTCCTCCAGGCGCGGCAAAACCTCGTCACGCCAAGAACAACGAGACGAGAAGACGGCTAATTAGCGTCTCAAGCTGTATCCTCTTTCCGGCCGGCTTCTACCCCGAGCGGAGGCTCGAGACTCGCGACGCCATTCAACTCGTATCAGAGTTGGGGATGCGTGCTCACCGAGGCTCGAGAAGGTGACGAAAGCGAAAGATCTTTGCTTGGTGGGCCGATAAATGGGGGGAAATAAAAAGGAAGGACGTAAGCTGGTGATGATCGGTTTTATTGTGCACATAATACGCACGAAGAGCGAAAGTAGTGCTTGAAATAGAATCAAGACAAAAAATGTTGCAGAATTGAATACCCAGCTGTGTAATATATGCACAAGCATTGTGTAGGAGACCAAAGATACAGCTTTAGTTATGTTAAAAAACTTATTAATTTACATTCAAAGCTTTGTCTTGAGCCGTTCTGAAATGGTCGACGCTACTGCTCTTTTTCCATTAAATTTATGCCCCGACGCGAATTTTTCGCAAACACATTCGTTATGCCTGCTGTCGATATTGCTGTAGTATTCACGACTGATTACTAGTTGGGTACTAACGGTTTTTAGGAACGGTTTGCGACGCAATCATTGACGTCAGTGCTACTGCAGTGCAACCCTTCGAAACCGGTGTTGTGTGACTGCTTGGCAGCCCGGATGCGAATATTAAAAAAAAAAAAATGGCTCCAATCCACGCTGTGAAGGTGGTTGGAAAGCAAACCTTTAAACAGCCACAACAGTTGCTCATGCGACGTCACTTGAATTCACACACGTGATTATACAAAAAGTGAAACGAGAGATTATCGCTAGCCATTACTTGAATTCGCGGGGCGACGTCCCAAACACAGCAGCGTCGGCCACGGCCGGGCTAGAGGGGTGGACGCCCCCGCCGTAGCCCGGCCGTGCGTCCGCAGTAAAAAACCGGAGGGGAGCGTCTTTCGAAGGGTGAGACAGCGGAACCTAGCAATCCTTATGTGCTAGCTCGGGTAGGGGCTACACCACCGCGCGACACAAGCGTAGACACCGAAACAATTCAGCATGTGAGCTTAGTGATTCCCATTTATACTGATTTAAACTAGTTAGTTTAGTAAGTTCGAGAATTGCAAGAAAGCTGAGGGAACTTTTATAATCGCTATTTATCAGGACCAGTTGCTCCTTCCATCTTTTTTAATACATTTTAAAACACAACCGAATTGGTAGTCATCAATTTAAAACGTAGTACCATTCGTGGCAAGCAGAGCGCACGAGGTAGCGTTTCTCTAGCGGTCAGATGTCTGTATGTGGTCTCTACATTTTGTTTTTTCGCCCTCCAAAACAATCCTTAGCGTATCTTTGCCGTACGACCACTTAATTCCGTTGGGTCCGGGTTACCTAGGAGGTGCTGTCGAACACGTTAATCAGGCCGTGCGAACAAAGCGCGCAATGAAAGCGAAGCTGCGCCAAAACAGGCCCAAAACAACTATCGTTAAAGCAGACGACAAAGCCGTACCGCCGATGCGCCCGCCGGCGAGTAGGCACCTCCGCGCGGGGAGCGCTGAGTAAATTCGCCGCGCCATCTACAGTGTGTTCCGTTAGTGAAACCTTCCCCCTCGACCCTTCGCCGCCGCCTCCGCCGCGTTGGGAGTTTATTGTCCCGCACGCCGCGAAAGAACCGTTGGCTGGTAGAGGTAGACAGCTTTGCTTTAAAAGCGCGTACTGCGTCTCCATATACGTGTGGTACTGGTTTAGTTCATTGCGGCGCAGGCAATCGCGTGATTGGGGAACGTGTGAATCTGAAAAAGTGCGCACAGCCGATCTGTACACTCAGCCCTTTATTTTGCGAAAGAAAGCTTTAAAAATTCCTGTAGTGAGAAATCGTAGACGATAACACCAAATACCCAAGGTGTTAAATACCGAAGGTGGAGTAAGTTTATGTGAAGGAAAATTTGACATGCACCTCAATGGGGCGAATTTTTCTTCAACTTCGAAGTTTCTGAGAAAGCTGAATAGCTTTCCTTCGTAGCCGCTTGGCTGCGTTGATGTGGATGTCAAATTTTCCCTCACTGACCAAGTAAGAGCTGTCACCGTAACAAAACCAGTGCGAAAATAGCCTCAACTATATTTTACGCCAAAGCATCTCCTTCCTAATACAACACCCGGAAAGTTCGTTACGTGCTTCCCGCACACCTGTCGGCATCTTCGACGCGATATAGGACGGCCCGTAAAACGCAATCCATAAGTTCGATAATTTTTCCCCCCTTTAGATCGTCGTTTACGTTTGCGATTTTTATCTCTCATTCAAAGCAATACAGCTCGCTTTCTTCCTTTCCCGTCCTCTCAGTCAAGGCTTGTTTAAGAGTAGGCAGGCTTGAAGTACTGCCGGTATGCGCGCTGAAGTACGCGAGGAGAGAGAGAGGGCGGGGGGGGGGGGGGGGGAGAGAAACGGCAGCGGCCCTTATTTTTCCTTCCGCTTGGATATATTCGTTTCAGAACTCAATTTCCAGCTCATCTCGCTTTATAAAAAAGGAAACAAAAAAAGATAGAGTCCCTCGCGTGTCGGTCGTAAATAAGAGCAATTTCCGGCGTGCGGAAGCGGCATTGCGGCGACGGCACAACGAGACCCATTATAAAGCGCGAAGTTAATGGGCCCCGGAAAAGGGGACCGGTAGAAAGCCCCGCCCAAAAAGAGATAAAAAAAGATATAAAAGGAAAGGCGCAGCGGTAGTTCGACTTTATAGTGTAGCCCAATTAAACAGGATAACGGCCGCGCCATCCTGAAATTTATCCGAGACGTCGCGGGTGCCTCTTTAGTGCGCCTGCCACGTGGCTCGACCATCAAGTGCAGTTATCAAATCTCCCTCGTTTACTTTCCATCACCGGGCCGCTTTTTTCTCCCCCCCCCTTCACCCCCCCCCCCCGCCATGCTCCCCTCAGAAAAACAATTCTTCGAAGCATCCGGCGTGCGGGAGGGATACGAGCATCGCGCCATCAAGCCAAATACCGTCGAGTTAAGAATTCTCCGTACAAGCGGCCTTTGAACGTCGAAAAGCAAAAAAAAGGACAGCCCTGGGGTTCCAGAACACGGGTTATTTTAAAGACGATAGTCTTTTTTGGGCTACTTAAACGCAGAAATTTTGGTCTGCCTGTCTGTCTGTCTGTCTGTGACTCGATTCAGCAACCCGGTCAAAGTGAAACAGGAGCTGCGCAATAGTCTTATATACCCACAGCCAAATCTAAACGTCCAAGTCCGGTGTCAATGTTCATACTTGTCAACATTCTTGAACAAGAACAGGACATTACGCGAATATAAGACAGAAAATCGACACATAAGTGATATTTGCAGTTTTCCTTTATTAAAAAATTCATGGATGCTTCGTTCTAGCGATAGAAAATGAAATACATCAACTGCAGAAACCCGTCGCCTGCTGTTGACCGCGCTACTATAGCTCATGGCGGCATTTAAGAAATCAAACGGGAGCAGCAACGAGATGTTCCACTAGATAGGTTCCACCTTTCACTTGGAACGCTCGTGGAGTAGGGCAACGTGGTTCTATAAACGTTGTAGTAAAGCGCCTCGACTCACGCGCGTCTCCGCCGTACGGCCGCGCTGGTATCGAGGCACCCGACTTGGAGCAGTGGAACGCGGTAAATTTAAATTGGCTTGAGCAAACCTCTAGCGTGTTACTTTGGGAGGAACGAGACGGGACGGGAACAGCATGAGAGGTGAGCGGGAAAGAGAAGGGAGGCATTTACTTTCCAGGGGCGACAGTCGACTCTCGTCTTTCGTCGACATTTGCAGCGAAAGGAGCAGATACGTGGCCATTTTTATGCAGGGTATCGTCGGAGCTGGCGAGAGATGCCGCACTATAACCGGAATCGCCACCTCGCGAAATCCTTTTGGTCGGTTAGGAATATCAGTAATGAGAGCAAAAGCGAAAGTTGGAAGCGTGAGCGGACGAACGCTTTGACTGGAAAAAGGAGAAACAAGAATATGCTCCAACGGATTGCTACCAGTGCAATGTTGGCGGCCCTTGTCGTTATATATACAGGGTATTTGTTTTGAACCGCAGAAGACATACAAAAAAGGGCGAAACCTAGATGTCTAATGAAGAAATATATATGTAAGAAACAAAATTCTAGGCAAAAAATAAACCAAAATCTCGGAGAGCTGGGCGATACCTATTTAAACCTTTGAATATCGAGCTGGACAAAAAAAAACTGCAAGGGGGAACATGCTAGAAACATCCGTATGGCCCTGTTGTGACATGTTTTTACAACGCTACAGAAATAAAAGAAAACAAGAAAAAGACGGCCACTCATGACGGACCAAAATTTTAATTTCGCTTATAATGTAGGTTGGTAAAAGTACGCTACACAGGGCGATATGTAAACGAGCAACTGCTAGAAGACAACAAAAAATCTTCCGTCGTCATGAGCGTGACGTAGCAAGCCAAAAAATCGGACGTGATTAGAAGCACGTCAAAAGTTAATGCTACGACATGAACAACAGGCAACACCTCATAGGCGCTAAAGGAATAAAATAAAGGGACGTAAATACAACACAACATATAGTCACCAGGTTCCTTACGCGAATGCGCTAGTGTCACACGCTTTTACAGTGTAGTATTATAGCGAGAAGACTGAACTAACCTGCATACGAATAAACAACGTAGAGCGGCGCTTCGGAAACAGCTTACAAAAATAGCGACTCCTCTGTAGCCCCACCCGAAGCTACCGTCAGGAAAGTAATAAAATAATTGCTCCGTATTATCACTTCAGATATTGCCAATTAAGCTTTCAGTTGGCTAAAAAGTAATAATTATCCACAAAATTTTCCGGAAAGGCGAATTCTGGGTTCCGAAACGGATATTTCAATTATGTGGAATAGTCGACCACTTGGAAATAGTGGCAAAAAATAGAGTCGAAAAGTAAAAAAAAAAAAAAAGAACCCTAAGAGATTCTCTTTCGAAATCTCGTATATTATCGCGCACAAAGCTAAAAAAAATTGAATAAAAGCACATCGAAGACGCGAGTTTGACTAAACACGAGAATGTGAGAAAAAAAAAGAAAAAGAAGTACGTCGGAGCCCATTTCAAAAAGCCAGCAGCAAAGAAAACGAATACCGGCTCTTGGCAATAAACAGCTGACCTGTCGTGGCCTAGGGAGAATTCATATACCACGGGTCAACGACAATACTGTCCCCGGCTCGAGGCGAGCTGCCTCGGAGATTTACGAGGGCCGGATACCACACCCTCCACGAGAGGAGGGCCGGGCTGAAGAAGCGCTCACCCGTCAAGTATTATCTACGGCTTTAATATGAGCTGCCTACAGTTCAATATTCCTAGTTCTGTGACCCACGTATTCGCGCGTGTTTTTGCTTCGTTCCGCCACGGCGACATCCTCCAGAACGATGGCATGGCGACAGGTGCCAACGACATCGATGGAACTGGGAGACAGAGAGCCGGCTGCCGAGAGGATGTAGATTTACGGATGCTGGCATCACCATTGCGTATACACTACCGGTTGGTGGCTATCGGGGAACAGAAAAGAGAAAGAGAGAGAGAGGAGAGAGAGAGAGAGAGAGGGGGGGGGGGGGGGGGGGCGGCAGGTCCTGAGCATCGTGATTTACCTGTCCTCTTAACGCGAATCCAAACATCGGTGCAGACGCTGTCTCAGATGAGGAGGAGTCTGGCGATCCGCACGACGCGGGAAACGGAAAGGAACACCGGGAGCAATTGACGCGTGGAAAAGGATGTATACGTAGAAAAAAAAAAGGATAGGAAAGAAGGAGACATAGAAAACGGCAGAGAAAGGGTGACAGTGCGATACGATAAGAGAGGGACAGTGACAGACCGCGCGACAAATTGGCGTCCATCCCGATCTGCGCGCGACTGAAAGCAGCGGACGAGACATGTCTCGCTAAAAGGAGAGTGCGACAACCGCCAGTAAACCTTACGTCGCACAGGCAGACGGCCACGAATGACTGGTCTTGTCAGCCAAAAGCAAAGTTGGTAAAAGTCGAGGCTAAGGAATTGGGTAACAGACGCGAGACAGAGAGGAAAGGATGATGTGGGGGAGGGAGGTATACAGGATCCGGACGTTCCCGGAAAGGGGGCGTACCTCATTGGTATTCCAGCGATGTCGCTGCGTCGGGAGATAATCCGCCTTTGGGATGGTCTCCAGGCTCTCGGGTAGCGCGGGACGGCTCTCATCCGCATCTGTGAACGAGAGCGAAAGAGAAAGAGAGAGAGAGTGAGCGTTCGAGGCTCAGTAAGAACACAGTTGACGCGCAGATTGCACTCGCGGCGGCATCAGAGCGCAGAGAGCCCGCGGACAAAAGCGAAAGTGCCGCGAGAGCGTTAGTTGCTATGGCAGCAACCAAGCGAGAAGCGATGCCGATAGAGATTAGTGTACTTAGCGACAGCTCTTCATACTGCACACAAGAGGGCGCAAAGAACCACGTGTCCGTAAGGTAAAAAAAAAGATGAGATTAATTAAGAGCGGTAGCGTTCTAGCAAACCCGGCCTAACTTGGTCAAGTGTGTCTCCGCTTATACTCCTTCAATATATAATCGCTACTTGCGTTGCATGCGGGGTGCCCTGACAGTTTTTACTACTGTCAAATAGTCCCATATCTTTCCTCTCTAGTTGTGAGCCTGGGAGGCTTTCCCTCAATAACACTGTTATAGCGGTAAAGCCACAGTTGCAGGCGATAGATCTGAAATGTCACGCAGTCGCTTTGATAGCTCAGGTTCTTTGGTCATTACATTTATCTCCTTACTTTCCCGCATAAAATCTGTTTGTAGGAAAACAAGCCATTTTTAAAGTATTGCACGTGCGTCGTGTGTGCGCGCATAAGACCTCCCAGTCCACGTGTTAAAAAAATATGAGATACCTGCGAGCTAAAGTAATGATAAACAAACTAAACTAATAAACTAAACTAATAGATAAACTAAAGTAATGATCAATAACCTCGGGACAGCACAGCAGTTTGAGATAGGCGGCGAGGCAGTGGAAGTGGTAAGCGAATATATCTACTTAGGCCAAGTTGTGACCCCAGATCCCAACCATAAGGCAGAGATAATTAGAAGGATCAGAATGGGGTGGGGTGCATATGGCAGACATTCTCAGATAATGAATAGCAGCCTACCATTGTCGCTGAAGAAGAAAGTGTATGACAGCTGCATCTTACCGGTACTCACCTACGGGGCAGAAACTTGGAGGCTCACTAAGAGGGTTCAACTTAAATTGAGAACGACTCAGCGGGCAATGGAGCGGAAAATGATAGGTGTAACATTAAGGGACAAGAAGAGAGCGGAGTGGGTCAGGGAGCAAACTGGTGTTAAAGACATATTAGTAGAAATTAAGAAGAAGAAATGGACGTGGGCAGGGCATGTAATGCGAAGGCAAGATAACCGCTGGTCATTAAGGGTAACAGAGTGGATCCCTAGAGAAGGCAAGCGTTGCAGGGGGCGGCAGAAAGTTAGATGGGCAGATGAGATCAAGAAGTTTGCGGGGTTAAATTGGTCACAGTTGGCACAGGACCGAGGTAATTGGAGAATAATGGGAGAGGCCTTTGCCATGCAGTGGGCGTAGATAGGCTGGTGATGATGATGATGATGATGATGATGATGACCTGCGAGCGAAGCTCTGATAAAAGAGAGTCGGTATGATACGGCTAGTTTCATTTTACTGGCCTAAAATAACGTCAAAGGGTCGCTAGACAAAGCAAATGATGACGTACGACTGCAGCTTACGTTTACTGCACGTGTCTTGAAATTATTGTCATCGCATTTGCCCCTTCCGACTGCGCTGTGACCATGCGGAGCTTCATTCGAATTATTTTCACCGATAATACGCGATCAAAGAAGTAAAAAGCCAGGAAAAGCAAGCGAAGAAGAGCCCAATTACATCAAATTTCTCTCATCTCCGATAATTGTCGCCGTAAGGCCAAAAAGCACTGCTTAACTGCTATCCCGACATTTATTTCTCAGGGTATGAGCTAGGCAATAAGTGAAGAGCGGAAAGTAAGCAAAATCAAACCGATTTGCGGGACACACACATTATTTGCACTCTAGTGTAACAGAGTGAGAGAGAGAGAGAGAGAGAGAGAGAGAGAGAGAGAGAGAGAGAGAGAGAGAGAGAGAGAGAGAGAGAGAGAGAGAGAGAGAGAGATTACTTAATTGGATGCCTGAGATGGGTTCTGAGGGGTAGACGACTTTGGCGGTCTTGATTGATTGTAGGGTTTAACGCGCCGACGCAACGCAGGCGATGAGGCACGCCATAGCGGAAGGCTACGGAATAATTTCGCCCGCCTGTGGATCTTTAACGTGCGCCGAAATCTCGTACACACGGGCATTTTTGCTTTTCGCCTCCACCAGAAAAGCGGCCGCCGGACTTGGACCGTCTGCCTCCCTCAGCCGTCAGCCAGAATTCTTTGGATCCTCGCGGCAGCTTCGGCCATTCGGACTGCTGTGAGTTGTGGCTGCGGTGTGAATCTGAGCAGAAGGTTTCCCTAGGAAACAGCGGACGCATGATTCATTTCTGTATCTGGAGATGGCGTGTATTCGTTCGCCTTTCCACCAAAACGATACAGCGCGAAAATCAAACGCACGTTTCTTGCGCATGCGAACCGCGCCTCTCTCACTAGAGGAGGGTGTGCCGCGACGGGAGGTGCGGAGTAGGCAGCGTGTGGGGGATTGACAACGCTGGGGGGTATGTGCTTTTCATCATCATCATCATGGACAACAACAACAGCCTGTTTAGGTGCAGTGCAGGACGAAGGCCTTTCCCATTGACCTCCCCCCGCTCCTGTCCTGCGCTGCCCGAGTCCATTCCTTGCCTCACATTTTTTAAATTTCGCCTCTCCATCTTCCTCTTCTTCTAGTCCCATGTCTCGGTATTCGTTCTGTTATCCTGGTAGTCCGCCTGTTGTCGGTTCGTCTCACTACATGTCCATCTCAAGTCCATTTCTTTTTCTTTACTTGTACTATGACATCTTTTCACAAAATTAAAAACTGACACCGACCACGAGTGTTTATAAAAAAAAAACGAAAAAAAAAGACGTTTCGGCTCCCGTACGGCAGCCTTGTTCACAAAGAGCTGAGGGGGGCGAAAGTGCACGCTTCCGTCCAACTCTTGATTTCGTGACATCTTTTGCTCGAGTTTGCTCCCTGATCCAGGATGCTCGTTTCCTCTCCCTTAGCGTTACTCCTATCACTATTCGCTCCATGGCTTGCCGGGCCGACCTTAGTTCGCTTTCCAGTTGTTTAGTAAGGTGCCAAGTTTCCGCTCCATGCGTCATCACCGGTGTCACGCATTGTTTGTACACAATTCTTCGTAGGAGTAGAGCAAGTTTACTCCTCATTATTTGGGAGTGCTTGCCGAATGCCCACCAGCCCGTTCCTATTCTGCGCCGGATTTCTTTCTCGTGGTTGGGATCAGCTCTGACCAATCTGGCCAAGATAGGTATATTCTTCTATTTGCTCTAGGGTTTCGTTAACTATGTTGAAGAGGGCTCATTCCGCATGTTGATTTATCATTATCTTCGATTTATTCGTCTAGGGTTTCGTTACCTATGCTGAAGAGGGCTCATTCAGCATGTTGATTTATCATTACCTCCGATTCATTCGCAGCCCGATATTTCCGCGCCACGGTCGCATTTGAAATCTTCTTGTTTGCCCTCTCGACAGCCGCGCAATGAGCGAGTGAGCAATTGCCGCATTACGTACACGCTCACGAAATGCGCCGAAAGGCAGCCGCCGGTGCGTGACCGGGTGGGCGCTCCTGTTCGTCGAAGCTACACCGCCACACCGCTTTCTGACGGAAGTCGCAGCAAAGCAACCAACTAACTACGGGGCAATATTTTCTCGCTTGTTTAAAAAAAACAACTTTATTGTTCGGATGCAAACTATACGCTAAAATTACGAGCAAACTAAAAATGCCAGCTTTCACGCAGTATTAAAAAAAATTCCCGAAAATTTGTTTTTGCTTGCCTGGAGTATGCCGAAGTTCCACGGATGCGGAACTGTGTGACAAAA